>JAKLNL010000019.1:0-625789 GCA_022814505.1 Talaromyces liani
TCAGATAACCGGGTTACTGGGGGGGGCGGGTCTGTAACCCGCGGCCGTAACCCGGCGTAACTTGACCTTTGCTAACTGCACTTATATAGTATTCTTTTCATCCTTGTGGCAGTTAACAAGCTTCTCAAAATAACATAGTATCATATCGCTTTACAAGTCTAGCTAACTACTAAAACTTATTATATATATTCGAATAGCTTTGCCGTTCTTCTTCTATATGCTTTATTATACTTTTATTCATAACGACTCTGTTCATTTGAAGCTAGTAAATTGGTGGAAGCCCTCCTGGAGCAATGAATGTAAACCTCGGGTCCTGCACCCGGTCCAAAACCTGCTTTATAGGAGCAGTGAGACGGGTTAGGGGATACTCCCCCTCGCGCCCTTCGGCCTCGAGAGCCAAGTAGCCTGGGGCATAAAGCTCAATCATTTGTCCACTGCTGTCGGTCATATATGGCCATTGATGTTGGAAGTTGGATAGCTTCCTTGGTCTGACAGAGAATTTCGACGATCGGTAGGTCCATGTCGAGTCATATGTCATACATTAGTTTTAACAAAGGGGTATATTTGTGTTGCAATCTCATCCTTAAAATTGGTGAAAGGGGTGACATGACTCTTGACGACGTTCTCAACAAAGGGACCCTTGTCTGGAAGACCTAGAGCGAGACGGGTGCCTCCAGGAGGAATGAAAATTCCTCCAGTAGTTGCCAGAAAATATCCCGTCCTCAGGGTCAGTGCCTTCCTTCAGCATGCCGGTCCCTTGGTTAACGAACTCGAGGTAGTCTCGACGACATTTGTTGACCATATCCCGGTCGACAATGCCCTTTACCTGCTCGGAATTAGACCCAGTTGATTATCAAGAGTATGCATAGAACGTGAAACGTACCCAGAGATACCCCCTTCTTCTTGCAAATGCTTCTGTAATACCTCGATTGGAGTGTGATGCCCTCCAGTGAGGTCTATATTCATTTATGCTCTACGAAAGAAAAATTTCCACTTTAGGTAACTGAGTCTTTCCCCGCGATACTTCCAAAAGAAGTAAGCTCTGTCTTCTTGCCCTAGAGCTAGAAGAAAATAAGGAAAGCGTGGGGTAGGTAAGTCTGTTCGGAGATCTTTACGCCTGAAAGAGATCTTTTTGACACTCAACGGAAAGAAGCCCGATAACATTCTACGGTAGATTACTCGGTGCATAGAGAGCAACATGCCTACGTACTATTAATGTACTCGACCCATGAATCAGCCGTCTCAGGCCATTGCATATCGATAGACTTCGAGACCCATTTTGAAGACTGATTTTGGAACGTCGTCATTCCGACGAGCGGTTGAAAATAGCATTGTCAAAAACTGCCTCCAGACATTTTCCTTCACTGTCTGCGAATTCTTCATACCTAGGTAGGCTTGCGCGGTGCCGATTGGGTGATATTGGAATGGGCTGAATGTAAGCTTGGTTAGCATGAGAAATCACCTGGACGACTGATTTGGTCTCACCGTATTCAGATGCCCATTTAATCCGACAATTAAGGTCTTGGTTGATTTTGTCTCCTATTATTCAAAGCCAGCATTATTCCAAAACTCCTTCTCGGCGGCGAATATTGAGCTCGTAGAGTCCGGACACTGTGAAGACTGTGTTGTTCCAATTCGGGCATGGATGTGGTTGATCTTACGCCTGTCAGCTAAGTCGGGAAGCAAGTTTTGCGTTATGCAGATGCTTACATGAGGGATAATAGTAGCGAGATTATCTCGGTCCTGTTAGCCTTGATTCAAGAATCACTCGCAAACAACCATCCAACGCAAGATATCCGTGGTTAGACAGAGCCTAAATCAGAGTTATAACCTACCAAAACCCCAAAAACAGGGATAGATTCACTCTTTGACTTGCTCCAGGATACGAACTAGGCCCTCTTGCGGTGTCAATATTCAAACTTGCTAATGATTTGATGAGCTTTGTGCAGTACGCATGGTCGTTAGGAGCCTTAAGTCTTAATCATAAGCTATCAATGATGGAATGATTAAAGCAAGAGGATTCGGTGATGGGTACTTTCAGAGACTAGTCTATGTAAATGAACCTAGAGGGCTATAAGCACGCCCACAACTATAAGGTCCCCAGGGTGCAGACATTAAAAAGAATAAAACTTCATTTCTGAACACTCCATACTCGAAGGGAAGCTGCTACATTAAGCTATATGAAGGTAGCAGCAAGAAAAATTAGATATAATCATAATACGCTATATTACCACTATATCTCAAGTATCCCACAAAACAGACTTCTAATCTAGGTTACTGGCAGCGGAGACCAACATCCATAGCCCTCACACGAAAGAAAACATCTATCAGGATTTCAATTTATAACCTCATTCATACCACTCTTATGAGATGTTAGGCGCAGCAAAGACTTCGCAGCAATGTCAATCAAAATCATCACTGTCATCGGTGGACATAACAGCATCCATCCGTGCTCTCTCAGTATCCATAACAAACCGCGTGTGCATCTCATAACCAGCCGTAACCTGCCGGCTTATCGATTCATCTTCGTAGCAATAAATGTTGAATATAAATCGGCAACGACGAGGTTTTACCAAGATTTCATCGGCATCCAGACGAATTGACCGATGTGAGGACCGGTACCAATGACGCAGACTCGCCGAGCCTCTGATCGCCTGATAGATTTTACGGTATTCGGCTTCACTGTTCCAGATATTGGTCTCTTCCGGCTGCGCTTGCTGCGCTTGTGGAGTTGATTTCTGCGTTATATAGGGCTTAATGATGTCTATATGGTTCTCGTACCGTTCAGAATCATCAAGCCGCCATTTAACGGTATTCAGAAGAAGAGCATTTGCTCTTCCAATGCCGATGAGAAACGTGAGCAGAGCTGTTCTACTTTGAAAGACGAATGTATTGTACCGATAAAGCACCCGGCGTGCTTCGTGGTACACTTGACGGCTCGTCACCATGATGGCTAGGAGGTTGTTTGGCAGATTATGCTGGAGCCACAATCCTTTCTCAGGATCAACCTTCCATTCGTAGACACCGCGAACTTCTATTCGTTCAAAGCATAAAATAGCTTTGTATATCAGATCTCGTATTTCTGGTTTTTATCGAAGGCTCGTTAGTCAAATGCGTCCACTTTTTGAAAACACGACTGAATGCGTCCTGGTTTACCTGGAGGCAGGGCATGGAAAGGGAACTTGACCGTCGATGGCGAGACCTTGTAAGGGTCAGGGTCAAATGAGAAACCCGGCGACTTTGGATTCCCTTTCACGCCGTCATTATCAATATAATGCTGTCGATAAACGACATGCTCAATGAATTTGCGCCGCTGGAAGATGACTTTTGCACATGATGGACACTTGTAAGAGGTCTTTTTGTCTCCTCCTGCTTCTTCTTCTTCTTCTTCCTGGGAATGAAAGTAATTTTTCATGATGACGAGGTTTTTGATCTCGGACACGTCGTGGATCCCATCAGTGGGAATTCGCCTTCTCCTTGTGTACTGCTTCAGATGCTCTCGTACGCCTCTTAAGTTAGCGAATTTATGTTCACAGAAAGGGCAGAGCGGTCTTTTCCTAGCCATGATGTTCTTGCTCAATCATGCAATAGTTAGTCGGAATCGAATCTTGAGTTATGTGGGTTAAGAACTATGCGCGATGTTATAACTAGTGTTCTAGGCATCCAACAGTTGTTTGACCGCAGCCTATTCCCCAGGCAGATAGTATACATCGTACTGATGTCATATCTAGTCTATATACCAGGATTGAAACATATCCAAAATATCAATAATATATCCATGCAGATTCACCATCACTTGCCGACATTCCTCTCGACATGAGCAGCATCTCCATGATTTATATCTTCATCTTCAACAATGACAGCCATTTCCGACACAATCCCCATCTCAACAGGAGCCTCATATCTTCCAAATTTCCAGATCGGCACTCCATCCTGAAACATCCGGTTGATCTCTTCGAGTGTTCGCCCTTTCATCTCCGGGACACAAAAATACGCAAAGAAAAACGACGCAATAGCCAAACCACCGAATATAAACCCTACTTTGGACCCGAGATTCGCATATGGCTCGTCGAGGAGATAAGGTGTGCTGAAAGAGAACGCAAAATTGGTAGCAACATTCACAAAAGACGCAACTCGCTGCGTCTTGTCGCGCAGCCTGGATGCTGGGAGTTCGGTCGTAACGATATAGTTTAGTGGATCCCAGCTAAAGCATAGACTGGCTGAAGACAGCGCTGTCAAGGCGATAACGCTATGTTTTTGGCTGGGTGTTGGATTATGGCAAAGCCCGATGCCGGCCATGGAGAAAAGCCATGCTATCTGTAGGGCTGAACCGATCAACAAGATAGGTCGCCGTCCCACCTTGTCAGTTATGGTTATGGAGAAAAGACAGCAAAATGTGTTGATGCAGGAGCTCATGATCGAATAGTCGAATGCGTTCAATGAGTTGAGCGACTGGACAAACAGTGTGCCGTAAGCGGCTGTGAACGGCGAACCAGTGGCTTGGATGAAGAAATTCATTCCCATAGCGATCAAAGTTCGCTTCCTGTTACTACCGCGGAAAAGGTCTCCGTATGTACCCTGATTCTGCTCCTCCAACAAAGACCTTTTCAGCAAGTAAAGTTCCTGGCTAGGATCGTAATCCGACTCCCGATTACCAGTTGTACGAAGCAGACGTAACGACTCAAGCGCATCCTTCTCGCGACCTTGCAAAAGCAGCCACCTCGGAGACTCTGGAATAAACCAGACAAAAATCGCAACGATAGAGGGAACGACATAAAACAAAATCTGCGGTATTCTCCAAGCGGCATTGGTGGTCAACTCAGAAGTCCCTCGGCAAACGCTATTGATGATGATTCCGCCGAGAAGTAGACTTGTCTGATACGTTCCCACGGCGAATCCTCGAATAGGCGCAGGTACGATCTCGGCCTGGAACGGCGGACAGGTGGAAAGTTCCATGCCGATGTAGGCGTAATTGAGTATGCGACCTGCCAGAACTTGCTCGATCTTGCGGGACGTCACCAACACCGTAGCCGACATGGTAGCCCATACGCACATGCAGAACATGGACATACGGCGGCCATACCGCGCACTGATGATACTGCCTATATATAATCCTGAGACGACTATCAATATGACTGTATCTCGAAGAAACGCTGGCGTAGGACGGGTAGGATGTGCGCACCGAAAGCAAAACCAATAAAGTTCAAACTATTCAACAAAGAAGTCCAGTAAGTAGGAATGGCATAAGAGTTTGTCTTGGGATTCCAAACTCCGAACTGATGCTTGTAGGTCGTCATGGCCTGGCTGGTCGCAAGCCCCTGATTGTCGAAGCCATAGTTGAGACTGGAGAGCGCAATCAGACTAACGGCCGCTGCCAGACGGGGGGTGAAATGCGACAGGATGCGATTCCTTCTGACGAAAGTATGGAAAGCCATTATGCTTGTGATGATGGTAAAATCGTAACGTCTAGACGATCGCTGCTACTTGACTGAAGACTTAAGGACGCAGCGGTGAAGTCAAGTAGGTCGATCGAGCTCGGATGCTCCTCACGGCCGGACTCATTCTTGTTGGACAAGGGAAGAAGAGCGCAAGACATCGTAGGCTCGTAGCAGGGTCGGAGCGACGAATCGCGTACGATTCACGTGGGAATTGTAACAGTCGATTTTCACCGCAACATCAGGACACTCACAGACGGGTAGATGCAGGGAGTTGAATATGAAGCCGTAATGGCTCTCTCAAGGTCAAGCAAAAAAGAACAAACAAGACAGAAAAGCAGTCACTCTTGGATGTATTTACCGAGTCTTGAAGGAGAAATCTTCTCCCGGCTGGCTGGATGGCGGCTGAGCTGCTGATTGGCTGTCCGCCTGAAGATCCCCTTGAGCTTTGGCCCAGTTCTTGCCTCTGTCTTTCTCCTTTATCCTCACTGATTCCTCAGTCGCCGCCACTGCTCCAGCCTTGATCATCCTCAATCTTCTTCTCCATCGTTCATTCCACTAATCTGACTCTTGACCCCTCTAACCAGATCGTTATGCTCCAAGAATCGGCGCATTCTCGAGACCTCGTGGCAGAACGGCGCCCCACCGGCAGAACCTCAGGATGCCCATCTCTGGTCCTCACATGGCTGGTAGACTATTAGAGCTCATGGACCACAGCATGATGGACATATGATGCCGAGTCGTGGTTGACTGACAGTAATGACCAGCCAGACAGACAGAGTCTTCATAGGCGAGCCATCCATCCTCCATTTTGTTGTGAATAAAGCTTCAAGAAAAGCTCCGTGAGACGGATCCACCCTCGGCAATTCCTCGGCGATATGCAATTGTTCCAACTTCCAACACTCGCCAGCCCTACGTTTCGCAATGACAGTGTTTCACCAAGACGTACCCCAGATGCCTTCCAGAGTCGAGCTGAGAAGAGAATAATCTTTGTGCTGTGATTTGGGTCAATGCATGCAATCGAAACGGACGCCTCGTTCTAATGTTCATGGTCGTTGGAAGAGCTGGGAGATATCTGCCTTTCGAGACAGATAGGAACGTTTTGCAGGGTCTATAGACAGTTCTTCTCAACAAGGATAAGAAATTCATCGATCCGAGAATCCGTGCAAGGGCCGTCAGGTAGGAAACAACAGCTTATATATGACGAATCATACATGGCAAGGCTATCACTTATGCTTCCAGCCTTCCAAGATAAAACCAAACCCCGACAATAGTTAGTAACCGGGTGCATCTGATTCGGAGAATTGTTTCAAGCCATGACTCGATCAGGCATGTCTTGGGCGTGGTTATGTGGACGAGTTTTTATTAGTAAATCAATAGTCTGCATGTAGTTCGATCAATGCAGCCAATCATAGCATGACTGCTCAATCAAGATCGACCATTACGTCGACTCGTTGTAGAGTCTAGAATTACAGGATACAGATGAGCTGTAGATCGGTCGGCCGTTACATAGACTCGTAGAGCTAATTGACGTTTAAATGGTTCGCCTTCGTCAGTTCGTATCGATTTTGGGGACTCCTCCTGTCTGGATTCGTGAATAATGAGCACTTGTGTATCCGATTACCCGGCGGTTCACTATGTCATACATAGTACATACCTGCGTATCATCTACATGCCTTTACGTACTGCTTGTATAAATCCATGATCAATGCTAATTGCTAAGTAAAATCGAAATACAGTAACTGTATTGGCAGCGTTGATCAAGCCTCCGCAGAATCTTTCCGCAGTGGATCCTGAACGCCACAACCGTCGTTGTTTTAGACAACTCCAGCCTATCACCGGAGTACGATATTCAGATATTTATAGCCTGAGACATGGTGTTCACTGATCATTCGTGCATTAATCTATATCTATTGAATTATTGGTTCATGATAGCTATGGCGTGTAAGAGCAGGAGCTTGAGATACGTACTCTGCTTTCTGAGGCTTGTCTACGTAGATCTTTCTAAATTGAATGATCCATGTACGTATGTCTCTGTGATCGACAAGTGTTCCAGATGACCCTTACATACTCCGTACAAACTACTACAAAGTAACTTGGATGCTTTTTCCACCCATGGATACAGATTCCTTAGGTACCTACTGCCTAGGTACATTTATGTACATAGTATGGTTCAACTTCCGAGATAAAATATCCCGTAACCTTGAGAGGCCAGAAAGCAGAAATCTGTACTTAAACCGTGACCATCTGGTATCAAGCATTCCCATCACATCAACGATGACTGTATGAATAATCATAATTTGATTGATTGCCTTATCTCTCTCTGTGCATGACCTGGGTTCTTTGAACAAGTCCCAATCTCTAGCACATAAATTAGGGCTTTGCGTCAGAGCATTAATTACCCTATCGGGGTCTACAAAGAAAAACAACAACTCAACTAACTAACCACAACAATCCTATAGTACATATCATCTCACAGCCCTAGAAACCCATCAATGACAAGCCCTCCCATACCTCCTCAACCGCAAATAATTATACGGCAACGGCGCCAAAAACCCCGCAACAACCGACGCCATCGCGGCAATCCAGAATTTCGGATCGCTAACATCTACCACTCCCCCCGTGAGATGATAATCAACGATGTTCTCGGCGGCTTCCATGGCCAGCATTGAGAACATACTCATCCCCATCGCGGTGCGGGTCGCCATCGACCATGATAATTGATCCGCGCCGCGGCGGAGGAGGATTGTTTCGAGGATTAGGGAGGTTGTTATTCCTGATGCCACTGTTTTCCCTAGTCAGTCTCCCTGTATGGCAGCGGAAGAAGAGGAAGAGAGGGAGGTGGAATTACTAGATGCGCCCATGATAACGCCCATGCCGAGTGCCGGGTAGAATGTTTGCAGTATCCATAGGGCCGAGAAGTCGCCAATTGTGCAGCCGATGAGGCAGCGAAGAGTGTTGATTCTTGCGCGGCGCCAGGTTGATTTGCAGGTCCAAAAGTCGGGGTCACGTATTGATCGTAGTTGTTGCTGAGGTTTGGAGGTTATATTTATAGTCTCATTGCTGTTTTTGCATTCGCAATTTTTCTTATTAGACTGGCAATTTTGTTGTTGTAATGAGGGAAAGGTCGAAAAGAACCGATGCGTATGAGCCAAGCAAGGACCTGGAGGAATCATGCGCTGCCATAATCGTACCACTTGAACGGCCTGATTGTGCTTCATTTTGAAAATACAATAGTATATATTTGAAGGGTCATGGTAAGAATTGCAATTATTCAAAGTTTTGTTGACCGAGTAAATTAGTATGGAAGTTGGAATGGACGTTTTAACGCAAAAAACGCGCATCTCATGGAAAGGAGGATATCCACTCGGATCCGAGCAACGCCACGATATCACCAAGCACAAATACCTCACTAAACATGATGTTTTTGTAAAAACAAATATATTAACTTTTCAATTATTTCCAATGCATGCTTAAATTCCAATTCATCATTCAACCTTCGTCGCCAACACTTCCGCTACAATCTGCTGCTCCACTTCTCCTACGTCAATATGCTCTTTACCCTGTCGAAGTAGTTCGACATTTGGCACCGATGAATGCTTCTCTCCTTCAAAAATGGCGTCAATTTCCTCGAGAGTTCTTCCTTTGGTTTCAACCCAGTAGACAACCTGTGATGGATTCGATGGTGTTAGTGGCTAAAAGCGATCAGGGGACACCGAAGTATAACGTACGATCAAACCCAAGATGATAATATCCCATGACCCATTGATCATGTACATCTTCCATCCAATATTTGTAAGACCAATCGGCATGATATATACAAACACGAGACTTGCTTGTTGTTAGCTTCGTCGGGACATGTACATTGAGACGAGAGAACTTACGCAAACGCATTCAGCGAGAATGCCGACAGTGCCATTCCATTTGCTCGGATTGAATAGTTCATTACCTCCGGCGGATATAGATATAGCAAAGGTGTCCAGGCGATTGAATAGAATCCCTGGAACAGGAACATGACCGCCACATCTCCATAAACCAGCGCACTCGACGCGCCGTTGGGGTTGTCGGCATACAGCTTTGACAGACCGCCAATGATGAAGAGGCATGCAATCAGCAGAACTTGCGATAATATAGCGGTAGGCTTCCGACCCCATTTGGCTGCGAGCTGGGTCCCGGTTAGGGCACAGACCAAACACCAGGCATTCAAGACCACGTTCTGTTCAAAAGATCGTTAGTTCTTAGAGTACCCCTGATCCAAAGGTCATGTACTTACTGCTTTTAACTGCGCCACGGTATCCGTAATACCAGCGGTGTCGAGCTCCGAACCAAGATAATAAGACGCAATGATGTTCCCTGCGATACAAGAAAATGGTCCCGGCGACATCCCAATCAACATTCTTTTTCGGGCAGCAGGGGTTTTGATAAGCTCTTTCGGGCTCATCGTCCTTCCTTGTTTCTTCTCCCAATTCAGCGTATCGAGGATTTCTTTGTACACAGCTAGCGCAACGGGATCGCTAAGGTTACCATTTGAGTTCGTTTGGGCGACTACTTCTCGTGCCAAGTCATGGTGGCCCTGGTGAACCAACCAACGAGGCGATTCAGGTCTGCATGACGGTCAGACTTTACTATTTTCTATAGTGTCGAATCACTCACATAAAAGGTATCACAATAATACAGGCGAAAGAGAATATGCCTTGGAGCAATGACGGTGCACGCCATGCCCAAGTCGAGTTCCACTGGCCGGTACCTAATGTAATACCGGCGGCTATCAACGCTCCAACGCTAGACAAAATCAGCTTATGCCGTCAACCAGGTTATGGTTTCAACTCACTAATAAAAGGTGTTAAGCACCCCGACCCCCCACGCTCGCCAGCGGCTTGGAAACGTTTCTGAAAGATAAACAGCCCCCGCCGTTGATGAGAGTGAGAGTCCAAGACCCAGGACAATTCGAGCCACCACAAACATGGCAATGTCTTGTGCAGCAGTCTGAAGGACAATGCCTACCAGAGCAACGACGGAGCCCCATAAAAGTGCTGGACGACGGCCAAGCCAATCTGTGAGCACCCCTGATATCCCTGTGCCAAAGAAACTGCCAATAAATACTGACGCGGTATTGAGACCGGTTGTTGCGGCATTAAGGTTGAAATAGTCGGTATACGAGGGAAGGATGTTGAGGCCATTCATCATCGAACCGTCGTAACCTCCAGTCTATGAATCGATCAGCTCAGGATTTGTCTTCGAAAGATTTCATATGAATGGCAGTACTCACAGCTGACTGCACCATGGAGCATATCATAAGCAATACTGCGAGGGTAGTGGTAGACTCTGGTACCCACGCGGGCATCCATGTACCCGTCGGAGATCGTTTCAGCATCTTGTCCCTTCTGGTGACGCAAACACGGTGCTCAAAAACAGGTTCATTCGAGGCAAAGAATGGTCGAGGGAGAAAAAGAAATCAAAATCCACACCGTGCCATTGTGAGCTGAAAGACTAAAAAGCTTCTATCCACGCCAAGGACCAGAGAATACTAGCGTAAAGATAAGCCGAACGAGTAACTCCAATTGAGGATGGAAAAGATATGCATCCTTCTACCGACACGCCAATAGCGCGGGAGAATGGTTGGAGGTTATCTAGCGTAGCAGACTTAATCGCTCGTAGTAACGCAGACAAGTGAGGAGGCGATGTTACCTTCGGTGGTTGTGCAGATCGCTGCTGCTGTTACCCCATACTCCCCGCTTTGATGACCCGATAAGGCATGATAACGGAATTTGTTGTATAGACGCTCGATATACATGCTTTGGGTGTCTTGTCAATCTCTGATCAATGTTCTGTTAGTTGAAAAAGAAAAGATTTTGAAGGGCTCGAAAGGTACGAAAGAAACAAAGGACGATGTCGGGAGGGGAGATGAATTATTGCCTATCCAGGAAGGTGCCAACCAACGCGGCTTGTTCTTTCCCCACCCACTTAACTAGCTCCTGCCTCAAGTGCCGCAACATCCAACATCCATCAAACGCTCCTTTGAACTACAACAACTCAACATTATCCTTCAGATCTTGCTGGCTGCCAGATCAACATGCATAGCCGTCCGGTCATTGCCATTGCCGGACTTGCTTGCGAGACTTCCACCTTTACTCCGTCGAAAACGCTAGCTCCAGCATTCCATCCGCGAAGGGGTATCGAATGTATTCAGGAATATGACTTTATTAAGCCTGGAACTCCTCTCGGAGATGTTGCCGACTGGCGTGGAGCCCTGATCGGTCACGCTCTTCCAGGAGGAATCGTTACCCGAGCAGCGTTTGAGGAACTAGCAGCAGAAATTTTGGATAGACTTACCGATATACGTTCATCTGTACCGCGGCTTGATGGACTATGGTTTGATATACACGGCGCTATGTGTGTGGAAGGACTTGATGATGTAGAAGCAGAACTACTTCGTCGCATCCGCACCGTCATTGGACCCGATGTGGCCGTGTCAGCATCTATGGATCTACATGGAAATGTGTCGCGTGATCTTGCTCACCAAACTGATCTAATAACATGCTATCGAATGGCGCCACATGAGGATGAACAGGAAACAAAAGAGCGCGCCTGTCAGAATCTGGTAGATTTGCTCACAAAGCAACATGCGACAGGAGACAATCAGTTACGACCTTATAAAGCATGGATACCTCTCCCGATCCTATTACCCGGTGAGCAGACTTCTACTCGAGTTGAGCCTGCAAAGCATATTTATGCGGCTGTTTCGGGTGTCGAAACTAGGCCTAGTGTCATAGATGCTGCGATTTGGGTTGGATATGCTTGGGCTGACGAACCGCGCAACCGAGCCATCGTCATGGCTACTGGCTGGGATAAATCGGCTGTTGCTGCAGGTGCTGAGGAATTGGCAAAGAATTTCTGGGATGCTCATGAAGATTTTGATTTTGTCGGACCAACCGGGACGTTCAAAGAATGTTTAGATATAGCACTGGCGTCTTCTGCTCGCCCATTCTTTATCTCGGATAGTGGAGATAACCCTACAGCAGGTGGTAGCGGCGATATGACCTGGGGTTTAACCAAGCTTCTAGCTCGACCCGAGTTTCAGGATGCGTTAGGACCGACTGTGATATATGCAAGTGTGCCTGGTCCGAAAGCAGTTGAAATAGCAGTTGCCGCTGGCGTTGGGGCGACTGTGACGGTGACTGCGGGAGCAGAAGTTGATAATATACACGCAGGTCCAATTACGATAACTGGAAGAGTGCATTCAATCAAGCACGGTGATAAATGGGCAGAGACTGAAGTTGTTCTGCAAGTGGGCAGCGTCTATGCTATCTTGACCAAACTACGCAAGCCATATCACAAGGAGCACGACTTTACTGATCTGAATCTAGAGCCTCGCTCCGCGGACATTGTTATTGTCAAGATTGGATACTTAGAGCCAGAACTATTTGATATGGCAGCGGACTGGATGCTTGGTCTTACTCCTGGTGGTGTTGATCAAGATCTCGTCAGGCTGGGGCATCATCGTATCCGCCGCCCAATGTGGCCGTTTGATAAGAAATTTGACACTCTGCCAGACTTGAAAGCGCGGTTTATCTCGTTATCACACGAGCCTTTACTGGGCCCGGATGAGTGAGATTAATGTATATAGCACCTATCAAAAGGGAATAGAATCTTTGAAGCCATTAATTGTTCGGTAGAATAAAGGTGGGGCCATTCATGGTGGGGTTGATCGGAGCGATGCCGAACTCTGTTTTCGTCTCGTCGACTTTCAAAATTCAACACTGCGACGTCAACCTGCGCAGACTACCTAGGTACATCGCGACGATGCGATGTCTTCCGCCCTCGACCGTCTGCACCAGCAAGACCTTGCCGAAGAAATCGAAGCGATAAACGCTATATACGAAGCGGACACGATCGAAATTGATACAATCAGTAAAGGCACGACTGCGGACAATGGCGCACGAACGTTAGATCTGGGAGGCACCGCTTCTGAGACTGCTGCTCTTACGACGATGATACGATTGCGTATTCCGGAACATCCTCATCTGTCTTTTATCATCGGATTTGACGATGAGTACCCGGAGACGCCTCCCCGGGTAGCTGGGACAGCATCGACTTCCTCACGCGGCGAAGGAAGTCTGGCCGTTGATGTATTGAGGGACATAATCAGCCGAGCACATCAACCAGGGCAAGTCTGCTTGTTCGAAGTGATCAGTGAGGCGAGCGAAAAGTTTTCTGAATTGAGCATTGGCGGAACAACAACAGATCAAGAAACCGGGCCAACAGGGAACCAAGATGAAGAAGACGACCAGCTCGACAAAACTGCCGAAGATTTCATGAAGCTTTCTTTGCAAGATGCATTCGGTATTGATAGTCCGCCCGAATGGATATTGTCCGACGTCGTGTCAGAAAAGAAATCAGTCTTCGTCGGTCGTGCAGTACCTGTTACCAGTAGAGATCAGGCAAAAGCGTATCTGGACTACCTCCTCGCAACAGATAAAAAAGTCGCAAGTGCGACACACAACATCAGCGCGTGGCGCATTCGTGAGAAGAAGGACGACAACACAGAAAGAACATTTCAAGACAGTGATGATGATGGGGAAACGGCTGCTGGCGGGCGTTTGCTCCATCTCATGCAGTTGATGGATGTTTGGGATGTGCTGGTGGTCGTCACGAGGTGGTATGGGGGTATCCTGCTGGGACCAGATAGATTTCGAATCATTAACAACGTCGGGAAAGATGCGCTTATTAAAGCGGGATTTCAAAAAGAGACCTCAACTGCCAAGGATAAAGGCAAGAAGAAGGGC
Organism: Talaromyces liani; assembly: GCA_022814505.1. Classification (NCBI taxonomy): domain Eukaryota; kingdom Fungi; phylum Ascomycota; class Eurotiomycetes; order Eurotiales; family Trichocomaceae; genus Talaromyces; species Talaromyces liani. Next base: position 14,222 of record JAKLNL010000019.1, read on the forward strand.
AAGAAGTGAGATGTCCAAGACTCCAAAGTCATTTCGATTGTTCGGTGGTACTCACATTTATTCTCCGGCCTGTACATCGTATATAGAAGGCGTTTTATTTATTACAATAATATACTAGCTGTACTCAAACAGCCTGCACTGGCCAGACAGTAGGGTTCCCGGGATCACGAGACTACCCTCATTTTCTCGATCATCAACCTTGCAAGTTGTACACAACACATTCCCATTTGACTTGAAATAAATTAGGTTCAATAGAAATCAACGGAAAACCATCGTAGTTTTCAATTAGAGCTTGACTCATACAATACACGCGGACGCGCTCTAGAACACCCATTCAACTCGTCGTCGGATACCCATCGTTAAGAGTCAGCCAGCAACTACAGAGGCTTTAAGGTCGAAATGCCATCACAAAATCACCTAGATGAATCAGATAACACGGCTCGATTATCTAAATGACTCAAACAAGATTTACTTTGCAGATTTTGAATCTAGTTTCACCAAATGTCTAGCGATGGGATTCTAGAGCTCTGATTGGTTCATTCCATACTATAGATCAATCTTGACCTCCTTGCGGCTGTTTCAGATGAGTCTTTCTGTGTCCTACCTTGCTGGATAACCGACCATGAATTTTGTATCTGAAACTGGGGCTCAATGGATTTGGCCGCATTGTTTGAGCCGTTTGAATTGGATCGCAAGTTTGGTACTTGAAAGCCCTAATGTGTTTCTAATTCTCGAGACACGACGGTAGAACACGCTCTTTATGGTCTTCGACTTGAAGGATTATAACATGACTCAAAGAATGATACATCCTATATGACGCAGATTGCAAAGTTTCTTTCTTTTGTGCGGAGTATCCTTGCATCAAACACGGCTCCCCATGGCAAGGGACTCGCTCATGACTTGCCTATCGTTCGCGAATTCCCAAGTGACTAAATCATGATTCTTCTCCCTTGGCAATAATAGACGGAAACTCTCAATAGAACAATATGACTGTATCATGAATGACGCCCAGCCACTCGATCAATTATTGGTGACTGTCCTTCAAAATCGTGCCGTTAGTCAGGCTACGCCCAGTCAATAACCTCAATGCCCTTCTATCCCACACACCGTATAAAATGACTATCCCCTCCTGAATCTTGGCCGCTTCTCACGCTTTTTTCTTCTTCTCTTTCTTTCGTCAAACGCTGGCGCCCAATTTTTCTCTTTCAGTCATCTTCTTTACCTTCATTATTTTCTGTCTATCTCTGCAGGTCAAGTTCTCGGACAGAGTCCATTTTTACAATCTTTATAACTGTGTCACCTGTGGTAGACACGGTCATCGCTCCTTTTTGATACTCGACACTTTATCCACATCTTTGGAAACGAACCTTTTTCTAAAACCTACTAAGCGGCTGGCACGCTCAAAACAACAAACAGACATAAAACGCGAAGCTTTTCTTGTTTCTAAAGGTCAACCTTGATCAGCGTTCAAAATGTTGTTCACAAAGAAACACATCCTGGCAATCTTCCTTGCAGCTTCGACTGTGCAGGGACATATGATAATGACTTCTCCCCAGCCCTTCGGAAAAGACACTTTGGACAATTCTCCCTTGGTTGACGGTGGCTCTAATTTTCCATGCAAACAACGAAGCGGCGTTTATGCCTTCACCGCCGATGTTCTCACAGCCAACACGTACCACGTTGGCGACACGCCACTATTGAGCTTCCAGGGAGGTGCGACTCATGGTGGTGGTTCCTGTCAAATTAGCTTGACCACCGATCTCGAGCCTACAAAGGACTCCACATGGTTCGTCATCCACTCCATTGAAGGAGGCTGTCCCGCAAACGCAGCTGGAAATATCGGAGATGTCGCCAGCGCACCAGATCCAACGACCTTCAACTTTACGGTTCCTGACATTGCTCCGGGTCGGTATACCTTGGCTTGGACCTGGTTCAACCGAATCGGTAGACGCGAAATGTACATGAACTGTGCCCCTATTGAGGTTCTTTCAAAGGCAGGTAGCAAGAAGCGGGAAGAAGAGACATCGTTGTCCAAGCGTGCTGATTTCCCTGAGATGTTCGTTGCCAATATCAATGGGTGTAGTACGACGGAAGGTATCGACGTTCGCTTTCCAAATCCAGGTGATTCGGTAGTATATCTTGGCGAAGCTTCAAATCTTCAGCCATCCGGTCAGCCTGCTTGTGTTGGAGGTGCAGGACCTACTGCCACTGGTGTCATTGCCGCTCCTTCTCCCACTGGCACTGGCTCGGGTGGTAGTTCTGGAGCTGCTTCCGGAGGTGCTTCTGCCGGCGGCTCTACAGCAAGCGCTCCTGGCACTCTCACCACGACAGCAACCTCGACTATTCCTGAAAATACCGTGCGGCCAGTTCCTCCTCCAGCATCCACGGAGGGTGGCAGTACTGGCAGTACTGGTAGCACTGGCAGCACCGGCAGCACCGGCAGCACTGCTAGTACTGGTAGCACTGGTAGCACTGGCACTACATCAGGTGCCCTCAGCGGTCCTTGTTCCGCCGAAGGCACATGGAATTGTATCGACGGTACATCCTTCCAACGTTGCGCTAGCGGTGCCTGGTCGCCTGCTCAACCTCTTGCGGGAGGAACCAAGTGCAATGCTGGACAGTCAAGCGTCTTCAGTCTTGTTGCGGTCAAGCGAGAGTATGCTGGCCACATACATGACCGCCGTCAGTCGCTCATTGATAGGGCTGAATCCTGATCCGTTACGACTGAAATGCAAGTTGAGTGTGTCTTTCTCTTTGTTGGCCCTGGAGGTCTGTTTTTCTTTCATGATAATGGTGACATGGTAACGGCCGTACGTGTAATGGGAAACGACATGGGAGGTAACTTTTTTTTTTAAAGTATCATTATGATTGGTTTTGCACAAATGTAATAGATCCACCAGCACAGTCTTCTTGCTCAGATATTCGAAGCTTTAAGGTAAACGTAGTGAACAAAACGTGATTGGCTACAAAATTCAATGTGGGTCCGCCAGCCAGTAAACAGCCAAAAAAGAGCTAGCCCTAAGCCCTTGTTTCCTCTTTCGGCTGAAATACCCGCAAATCCACACTAAGCGAGAGCGAAAAAATCCACACCTTCAATCTCAAAGTCTCAACACCTCGAACTGAAACTTCGATCTCGACATCGACCAACCCCGACATCTCCAACTTGTCGACAACAATGGCGTCCCGACCAACTGTCACCATCGCCACGGCCGAGGGCAAGCCCTCTGGTGCTACTCACCCTTTGCCCACCGTCTTCTCTTCGCCCATCCGCCCGGATATCGTCCAGAAGGTTCACACCGGTATCGCGAAGAACAAGAGACAGCCCTATGCCGTGAGCGAGAAGGCTGGTGAACAGACTTCCGCCGAGTCCTGGGGTACTGGTACGTTTGATAAGAAATTGGAGGAATTGGCTACATTTTTTGAGGATTGAGGTTGATTGGAATCTTTTTTGAATTACAGGTCGCGCTGTTGCCCGTATTCCCCGTGTCTCTGGTGGTGGTACTCACCGTGCTGGTCAGGCTGCTTTCGGTAACATGTGCCGTTCTGGTCGTATGTTCGCTCCTACCAAGGTCTGGCGCAAGTGGCACCAGAAGGTCAACCAGGGTCAGAGGTAGGCTACATTCAAAGATCATTGAAAAAGGTTGAGTTTGGGGCTAAATTTTGGATTGCAGACGCTTCGCTACCGCCTCTGCCTTGGCTGCTTCTTCCGTTCCTTCTCTTTTGTTCGCCCGCGGTCACCGTGTCGCCAACGTCCCCGAAGTTCCCCTCGTCATTGAGTCCAAGACCTTCGAGAGCGCCGCTATCGCCAAGACCAAGGCCGCCGTCGCACTCCTCAAGGCTGTCGGTGCCGGCCCTGACCTCGTCAAGGTCCAGAAGTCTAAGAAGACCCGTGCCGGTAAGGGTAAGATGCGTGGTCGTCGTTTCCGCCAGCGCCGCGGTCCTCTCGTCGTCTACAACCCCGAGACCGACGGTAAGGAGCTCGTCAGGGCCTTCCGCAACATCCCCGGTGTTGAGACCTCCTCTGTCTACGCCCTCAACCTCCTCCAGCTCGCTCCCGGTGGTCACCTCGGTCGCTTCATTGTTTGGACCTCCTCTGCTTTCGCTGCTTTGGACGAAGTTTACGGTACTACCACTACTGCTTCTGCTCTCAAGAAGGACTTCCTCCTCCCCTCCAACCTCCTTGCCAATGCCGACATCACCCGTATCATCAACTCTTCCGAAGTCCAGTCCGTGCTCCGTGAGCCCAAGGGTGAGGCCCGCACCAAGCGCCCCTTCGTCCAGAAGAAGAACCCTCTCCGCAACAAGCAAGTCCTCCTCCGCCTCAACCCTTACGCGGCCCAATACTCCAAGGACAAGGTTGGCCAGCAGGCTGCCGAGGCTACCAAGCCCGAGCGCGCTGGTGAGCAGTTCCAGAAGATCCTTGCTGAACAGTAAGCTGTTTAACAATCTTTTGTTTGGTTGCTTTCTCTTTTTCAAAAATGGGGTTTTTTCATGTCCACTACCACTAGTTTTTAGCACAGCTACATGAAATGAATATGCATGCGTGCAATAATGTGTGATGTCATCAATGAACTGTTATGACTTGACTTGGCTTGCGTAGACTATTATCAATATCGCTTTACGGACTATGGACTCGAGGCCATAGTTGGCTAATGGAAATACATGGTTAGGGTTGAAAAGGTTGAACTAACATGTGCTATGTGGCGTGCTCTCGATATCTCGAAATGTCATTACCGCTATTGACCAGTGAAACACCAGTGCTTCGATAGATAGGGGGATTTTAAATAAGCCTCGTTCCAGGAATGCCCTTGCGACATCACGGCCGGCGCGATATCTTCAGATTCCGGTCAGGGCTTCTACAGTTGATGTCTCGATTATAGACACGTAAGACATGTAAGTTCATTTCCCATTCTTCCACAATATATTGACATGCGCAGGTCAATGCGTTTTACCATTGAACAGTGGATCACGGTGGAACCAGTCATCGCCCGCTTGGAGCTCAGTGTTGAACTCGCAGCCTAAGTGGAGCTTATGAGTAGAAGCTATTGTTTGGAGTCATAATCATTAGGATCCATAGAGGTGATCCCGCCTTGTTCCCAAGCGGCACAGCTCTGGCTGTAGGCACTGGCATCAAAAAAGAGATATTGAAAGGCATATCCTAGCGTTCCCAACCCATCCATTGATGAGAGAGCATGGGAAGGCAGAGAATTGCACGAAGTCGGACTTGAAGTAGACCGCTTCAGAGTCTTTGACTATTTCGGAGACGGGTCTTTCTATCTCCTCGACAACCCCGGGCATCAAGTAGGCGCACATATGCCGCCTTGCGCGTGGCACGGAGGATAACTTATCTTCATGGGTCTGGTGGTGATGTGGCTCACCATTGTGATGAGTTCGGCCAACAGAGTTTGTTGCGGATTGGGCAAATGGTGTTGAAGAGGCTTCTTGATTATTCGTGCTTACTTGGATATCGCCTCGGTGTGTAGAAACTTGGGAGCCCGAATGTGGAAGCAATTAGAAACAGGTTTTGGATTAATCTTTGCCTCGGTCGAATTGCATTCTTACCTACGTACAACAATAGATTCAAAATCACGATGTTGGATAGACAATCTCATTCCTGCAAATAACGTCTATTCTTAGGATCATCATGCAACATGCGAAGATCTCAAGTAATCAACAATGCTTGTATGAAAAAATTCCCACATCTGTGACTTTGATATGGATAGGTTGACAGTATCAATCAGTTGACAGAAGCTACACCCGCCGCCCAAAAAAATGTACAAGTACACCGCGACAGATAATGCCTACACTTCCCGATTCAACATCGGTGGTTTCTTCCTCTCAATCAAAAACATTCGTGCATAGAATCAATTATGGTTGCCACTCGAAAGACCAGGTAAAATAACGCAATCCGCGGAGATCACTCAACAAACCCGGCCTTCTCTATTCCGGCTACGCAACCCGATGCATTCAATCTTGGTCTTCTCACCACTGTCCGATGCATACACCAGTAAGCAGACGATCCCTATATTTCTACACCGAAAAAGCTTGTCAAATAACCCACCAACCTCCAAATATCGCTTCTCCATCCTATTGACGGATATTTTATTCAAACCGAGTTCGTAATCGTATCGAGCATTGAAAGAAAATCTGAGCAGACTTTCACATGTCTGTCGTTGCATTGATTGTTCCTAGGTACATTGTATGCAATACAATATAATATACTCTGTAGTATACTGCAGATCAATAATGCAAACCTCGCTTAGGCAGTTGAGACAAGCCTCCCCAACAGGGTGTCTGAAAGCGGAAGTACGTAGTTTACGTACCTGGCGATTAATAGATTATTACATATGTAGGTATGGCTTTGGACGAATCAAGTATGCACGGAGTTGTGTGAGCCTTTCGTAAATTGCCTACCTATAGTCCCTACATGATATATACGTATTGATGTAGTAACTAGACGGATGGCTGCATCAAGCTTCAGCATCGACAGGGTTTGATAGGAATTTCATTGCCACATCTAGGTATTATACCTAGGCATAAAAACCACAAAGAGGAGAAGGGTTATGGGATTATATATGAAATATATATGAACTCAATGCACAATCCAAACAAGATTACGACCTTAGCTTTGCATTAGACATCCATGGATGGATAATAGCAATGTAGTAAACCCGGTGGACGACGAGCCACCGAGAAGCTCGGGAAAATAAATCCGTGGAAAGTCCCATTTGCCTAGGTACATAATACATACGTAGTATACTACCTTGGAGCAATGAAGCTTAATTCTGTGGTGATATAGGCTCTAGATTATTGAGATGTCATGATGTCTTATTGCTGTGATGTACGCAGTATGTGGATATCCGCATCTTGTATTGATTTGAGCAAAGTACACTACAGTCAGTACTACCTTCATCGTATCTATGTCGGTCTCGGTCTCGGCTCTAGATCTCCGCCTGTAGTCTTCCGTACGTATAGCATGATAAAATGGTACGTACTAGCATGTTCAGGGCATGCAGAGCGCAGAATCCTCGGATATTCTAGATGCGTGCATGCATCTCGACAGTCGAGACTATAACACCGTTTATTATACCTCGATAGGTTCTGTGCCACCTCGATACGTAGTTAACTAACTATGATCTGGTCCAAATCCGTTATCCATACCTTTCCGTACCCTACATATGTAGCCCTAACTAATTTATTTCATGGCTTCTGGCTTCATGCTCCGTACCGCACTAGCAATGCAGCACGGCAAAACTTGCGCGATAGAATTCGCAGAATATATTACCGCACAGATACTATAAGTTAGATCTATAAATAACGTCTACAATCAGTCTAATCATTATTGTTGGATGTTGGAAGGATGGAAGAGGAAAAAGCCAAATCCGATGAAAGATAACTACTGGACCCAGCTGTAGGGTTTATGAGCGACGGTCCGCTTGAGGTTCGTACAGCTCCTCCGTACACGGGAATACTTCGGGAGATGATAGCTAAGTATGTACCGTGCTACTCGATTGACGTTGGACCTAGGCATCAATTGCCGAGGCGAGAGTTTCATGTCGAATAACCTTTTTTTCACTTCTTTGTGTCATTCAGCCAGGATCCATCATCCCAGAGTACGTAAGAAAAGTTTTCCCTGCTCAATTTCGGACCAGGATGCAGATGGGACTAGGTGCTGCGTAGTGCGTCTGATCGATCGGAAGGAAAGCGCTGTCGTTCCCGTTCCGCTTTGTCCATCTCCCTAGACTGAAATGGGAATACCTTCAAGGCTTTGAGTCTTGAAAGGATCACCGAAGAACGTACGGACGGAGCAGGCACTGCAATGCAGGATTAATCGCGCATTGCCATCTGGGATGCTACGGCTGGGATACTGTAGCTATCGACGTACTACATACGTATGTGTATAGCTGTCAATAATGGATAGTGTTCGTTTACTCCATATTTATTCCTGGTAACTATCAGTGCATGGATGCTTGAGTGGAGTCTCATCGAGATTCTGTCGATCCGGTCCGGATACCTCTTTGAGGTTTCCTGTCTGTACGGAGTACGTTGTGTAATGTATATACATGTCAATATCCAGCACTGAAACTTACTTGATCCTGGATGCATCCTACGTAGTATCAATGACCGACAATAAACGAGCTTGTCAAGCTCTCAACGCTCAACGCTCAACAGCCAACAATCAACCGCCAAGAAAACTCAAATATCTCATTTTTGGGTTCTGGCTTTTTGGCAACAGGGATGGACGGATTGAATGCAACTTTGGGTGCCCCAAAGGTGAAACTCACGATCGCCAGAGACGGAGTTTTCTGACTCGAGTGCTCCGTAGACGTAGAGAATTGGGCTCTGTTTTATACTTTATCGTGCACAGGTTGTGGCGTATGTAGAATCGGGCTTTGCTTGATCCAGAGTTTCAACTTTCAAGACTCCATACAGATAAAGGCTTGAAAATTAGGAATGCATCGGCGTTGTGAGTGCCGAGAGTAGTCGTTTCAGCGACAACTAGTTTGCGGAGTACGTTTTTACGTGGTCAGTGTGATTGAAACTCACAGTGGTCACTGGTTAGACGAACCCTAATCCAGGTGCGCAATTACCTATTTCGGAAAACTTCCACTTGAACTCATTGGAAGGTTACCTAGGTACGTACCAAGAAAACTGAGTCGTACGTTGGAGCTACGAGGAAGCGAATGCTACCTACGCCGCAATTGATTGGAATACTTGGCTAAGTTTGTCTGTGTTCATTTAACTATCTTGTGTGTTATTTGTTGGTTGACCAGTAACATTGACCGGCTGGTGCTGATAAATTAATGCCGTCTCCTCTCTCACATGTAAGACAGTTAAGCGAAAGACATGGCGTTTGTACTAACAATATTAAGAATTACGTACAAGTCACGAGATCATAAATTTAACCGATTTCAGGGAAAAGAAATCATAGAGAGAGGATGTCGTTCAATGCAAGTGCTGATGTTCCTTGTGTGTTCTCGAACGAAGCTTGACAGATCCTTCGGTCGACGTGTCTCCGTAGAGCGCATTTCGAAGGAGAATTTCTCCACAACAGTTATTACAGTTATTACTCCATATGGAGAGTACGTAGTATTTATGTGTGAATGAAATTCCATTGTTGAGACTTGAAGGTCTTGAGACAGCAAAAGCAACTAACATTCAATAGTAGACTACCATTCCATCGCTGGACCCTTTTTCTGGCTGAAGTCTAGACTGTCTGTCATCTTGGGTGGGCTATTGTTAGCTTGCATGATAGGCTGATTGTCGGAGTATATTATTACCACGCATCCTGCAGTAGATACACTGTCTTTCAATACGTAGCATATCTTGTAACTATCTTGTATATCATTTGCTTCATTTCTAGTGTTAATTGCGGGAAGAACTCGGTGATAGCGCTTCCGTTCTTTCACGAGTCAACAATAACAGCGGCGAACTCTGCCTTTCTTTTCTTCCTCCTCTACTGCATACTGACTCAATCCTGAAGATCATACAACCTTCCCGAGTCCAATCCTCCAGCCCGCCAACTCAGACCTGCAAGGTTCATGCTTCGCACGTTGATTTCATCTCTGTTTCTACCGTGGCTTGACCAATGACCACGGTGTCATGGACGCATAGTTTCCTGCACTTATATTAATAAAGTGCGTGTTTACGGGTCGATACGACGTACATACTTTGTTTTGGTGGAGACGGCGTTAATTCATCCAACAGTAGGCCCTCTCGTATAATTAATTACTGTTCTGGAAGATGATTACGCCACGAAGTACTGTACGTACATATGAACTAGGAAGTGGACTAGCCAGACCCGTTCGGGAGCTCTTCTCTTTCCAAAAGAGTGTTTTTTGCTCCGGCGACGAGCAAAAGACTAAATCCCTTCAAAGTCAGTCCCGAAATCGCGCGAAAACCAATATCCCCTCCGAACTGCCATTGTCCACAATGCGGGTCGATCGACCTGTTAGTTGTTGCTCAAAACGGCTTGACTCCTTCGAGTTCAACGAGTTGTAGAATAAATCTTCCGCATGCCTGCATGGCCATGCCCGCCAGACTACCAGTCTAAGCTTAGCTGGCTGTACGGAGATTTTTCGACGCGACTTCGCCCGCTAAAGTCCCACTAGCTGCATTTCCAGCATCAGAGGCAGAACTATCTCAAACTAGTTGCCAGGTTTGTACCTTAGCGGTGGCTAGCTGCGCTTCGCAAGCCGCTACTGACTCTCCGGAGCATACTACTCGTCCTTCACGAGAGGCAGTCGCGTTAACTTGTGGACTTTCCCCATCGTGGCTGCCGCCCCCGGCCCCCCAGGCGCAGATCCGCTTGCTCTTTGTCCCTGTTCTAAGACGTTCTCGCAAACAGACAAGAGGAACACCAGCCAACAAGGACCTCTAGGCTCTAGCATCTGATGGTCGGCTTTCTCCAATTCTAAAAATGGCGCCTGGGTATCGCCTAGGCCGTCGGCACTATTGCCGGGCGTTTCCATCGACCAATTGATGTTCGGGTCCGCTACGATTCCCTGAATCCCAAATAAGGCCACCACTGGTTTGGTGGAGTCTGTCCTCCTACGGGTGTATCTCAGTTACGTACGTGACAATACCGCGTGTGAGAGGCTGAACGTCGGAAAGCTGACTAGCTAGTCAGAGATGCGAGACGGCACTTTTGCCTAGCTTCCCGGACGCACGTACTTTGCGGATACTCTGGCAATATGGAGCAAAGCCAAACGGTGTCAGGTACGAGATGGATCAGCTAGCCGTTTGCACTCTCGCCTCGAACGAAGATCCTCCTCGGAAATGTCCGTTCGGCACTCATTAGAGTCGTTACGGAGTATTCGGGAGTACGCTTCAGCCTGTTCGACCTGATGTCTCCGTCTGTCTGAAGATGTACCCCTGCTCACACATGCATTGATGACAACCCGCCACAACAATATGCAGCCGTGTTTGTCGAGCGAATTGCAAGGTTCAGTACTCCGTGGCACTTGTCAAGTTGTCAACAACCAATTTTGATTGGTAATTGTCTGCTGGAGACGGGTCGCCGATAAGATGGGCACTGGACAGCAAACAGCTTCGGTTGATAAAATTACATTACCAGACGGCTAATGTTGGCTAACTTAGTCTACCAGGAAAAGATAAATCGTGTCTTAGCCGATTGGTACGTCAATCTATTTCTAGCCCACTCTATTTTCTTTTACAATCAAACAAGTGCATGTCGATGTTTGCTAACGAACAGACCTTCAGCATGACTAGAAACTTAAAACTCTCAAACGGCAGGGCAGTAGTATGTGCATGATCTAATTAGAGCACGTCGATCAGGTGTGACATAGATCGTAATGATCGATCTGTGACAGTAGGAATACGAGCGAAACCTTGTCTTCGTTTGGAGTTGGGGTCTAGACAACAGCGTTGCTGTTGATCTTCAGACAATCTGAGGCAATAACTTCCAATTGCCTCGATTGTACACCGCAATAGCTCCTTGTACGCTTGTATACTGTGCACGATGCATCATACGGAAATAATGCCCAACCCTGGTCAACCTAGGTCTTAGGAGGATTGGTATGCTGCATAGTTAGGGCCAAACGGCGCCGAATGTTCACTGATTTAGCACATACCTGCCCGCCAAGCAGCAACAGTCCCTACAACAGCTAACGGCTGCACTCTCAATCTCGGGCATTGTTGTTGAGTCGTGGTTCCCACTTTTCACTGATTCCTCGATTTCCGCTAGACCCCCCCGCCGACTATCTGTTCTCTGATCCGGCGTCCGCGGCGAAAATGGGGCAATACGTAGTAACATGGACTGGACTGTATCCTAGGTAGAGTTGCTACTAGGGTGTATGAGTATAGCCCGTAGCAGGAAGCCTTCCGACTGCATACTATGGCATGTACGTACATCCGTAGTACGTATACTCCGTACTGGATATAGTACTGCACCAAAAGAAGCAAAGAAAGACTCGAGCGTCGTAAAATGCATCGCCCACGGGGAGTTTAATGTACCCACTGCCAAGCAAAGGGTCTTCATCAATTTGAACTCAAAGTGATTGCGACTTACTTCTACAACGTGGAGCTTTCAGCAATGCCCATTTGAAAATCCTTTCCTATTTGCTCACAACATCTACCCTCTTAGGCTCTTATATCGTTTGATCTCCTTCGCATTCGATCTCTCACTTTCTCCTGTCTAGAGTGCTCGCTTTAGTCCATGCCGAACCATATGCGTGCGCCTCTGGTCACTGATTGAACGAGATCCGCCTGTCATTCGTTGCTCGGTATTTGTTCGACGGGTCCATGCAGACAATCGACCGAAGATTATGCCAGATTCTTGAGAAACATCGTGGCATCGTATCAATCGTCTAGTCTAACACTCGCTTGCAGACTAATTCATTGACCTATTGCCCTATTGCAAGATATTGTCACAGTGCTGGTTTGCAGAGTTCAGCCTTCTTCTTCACTTAGACACCGGCTATCGAATTGCCCTTGATCGGTCGATGATTATGATATAGACTTGACCTGCATATTTGTCGACTGTTGGAGTTAAATTCCCGAACTAATTCGCGGGTTTCCAGTTCTTCATGCAATGAACATATGCTTCGCTTTTTGTCTGTCAATGCCATAGTCCGTTAGCAGTTGTTGCGTCATCTGATCGTTCACAACCAAGCGGTTGAAAATATCGTCCTCGTGAAGACCTGATAATATTGAAATCATTGTTCTTCTGACGGATCCCAATCGTTGATCCATTTCTTTGCAATATAGGCTGTGTCGCCCTTGTCATGCCGATTCGATAATCCCCATGAACGAGAACGAGAATACGTTACAGCATTGAGATCGACTTTTTTCTCCCAGTTTTCCACCCTGTCTTCCAGATTTCTACAAACACTCATCTTACCATTTCTTTTTCCGTCCTGCGGGACATAATCCGGCACAGGGGCTTCTGTACGCATCGTTAGTACAGCAGCCCGAGAATGAGCCTCACGTACTCAAGATTCGACCACACTGGCCATCCATTCCCTTTACAGAGTATGAGCCACCACTACGGCAGTGGCAGGCATGGCCAGGACCGAAGCAGCAGTCGTCAATATCGACTCCCACCGCCACATTCATCGATTCCAATAGGACTCATTGTTGACGATCAACAAACGCCATCACACCACCAAAGAACGGACGTATCGCATTCGAGAAACGATTTTCCTCCACAAAGAGAAAGCTTGCCGTCCGTCCGTCAACTGCTTTCGGATGCAAATACAAGCTACTTACCTTCCTTTCCTCCTGCACCGCATCACGGCCGCAGCCTACAGAATTCGCCATCTATACATTCGCGCCCTCCCAGTTCACATTACAACCCTTCACGAAACTCTGAGGGAGGGTTTTCTGATTATGCCTCCTTGTCCCCTTCTAGTGACAGAGATTATGAGCATTATCGCAGCCCACAGTCAACTAGACTACCTCCGATCTCGCAAGTAGGCTTGGAGGCATCGCACACCCGTCCGTCACATAGATCTCGTTCACATCTCGTGTCAGACGACGAATCTCCCAGAAGCCAGTCCGTTTCAAGGGATCACACAGCAAGCCCCGGACATTCCGATCCGTCATTATCTCATTACGTTTCAAGTCCGAGACAAGAAGGCTCCCAAGCCGGACCACGGGGACCCGCTGTTCCTAACCAGGTCGTCGATGAACGGTATCTTCCTGGAAAGGGTGTCTGTTATATCTTTGCAGATAACTCCTACTGCCCGAAACTGATCGACGGTCAGCCCGTCAATCCGAATTGGGGATTGACAAAGGCTGGTAAAGCCCGGAAACGATTGGCGCAAGCCTGCATTCCATGCAGGGAGAAGAAAGTGAAGTGCCAGCCGAATCTGCCGAAATGTGATCAATGTCAAAAGTCGGGGCGAGAGTGCAGATTTGAAAGCGCGTAAGTCAATCAGCCTTTTAGTTCCTTGAGATATATTTCCTTGCAAGACTGACAAATTTTTCCTTTATCTTTAGACCTCGCGGAAGTCGAGCGAGATCCTCATCGTATGATCCTCAGTCGGCGTAAAGAGATGGATTGTACGGAGCGGCGAATATTCAATATTCTGCTTTCAAAATCAATTCGAAGAAACAGCTACCGTGTCGACTCCCTTGAACATGTTCAATAAGCTGTTACGATCATATTGGATGTTGATTTTGCCGAAAGAAACAAACCACGTTCATCGGAAGACAGGAAATATACTTGACCCGAAAAGAAGCGAAACAACGAGGGTTATAGAGCCGTGACGTGACGTCTTTTCAAGGATCTATGCAAGGAAACGGGTTTTATCAGGACACTATGCCCGGCTCTGCGTCAGAATAACAATTCGAATTTCGAGAGAGTGATGACAACTGGATACGTCGGCGGGAAGGGACTGAGATATGACTGTGGCTGAGAATATTGGCGCCGTGGCTGTTGCATTGCGAAACACGAAAGGGCGGCCTTCAGAATGAAGGCTTGCCAGCATTTGATGTACGATATTTTTGATGGTTCGAATTGTGTTGACCCGGGATCATCCAGATGTCGATGACTTGTCTCAAGACAGGGGATTGCATTGATTTGGAATGCACTGAGAATCAACCTTTGGTTGAAGTGACGATTGAACTCCTCCAAGGTTTCATCGACGAAATGAAGGATACTTATCCCGGTGTTACACAACATTGAATGGCCATTTTTAAAGGCATGCTGTGATGCCGGACGACTGTTACGAATAGACAAAAGTGCTTTGATAATGAGATGTATAATTGATAACTAATGCTCTTCTATTGATTTGGTTGATTAGGGTTTAGGGTTAAGACTTTTAACCGCCATTCCTCAATGTCTACCAGTGGCCGAGAGACATCAACATAGATATGAAAACTGAGCATGGCCATGTCAATTGCTACAGTAACCTCAAGTCTGTGACATTTACACAGAATAAGAACAATGCTTATGTACTCCGTAGTTCTTGTATGCCCCGCGTTAGGGTTAAAATAAGCTTAACGGGCAACGTGCAGAACGGTCGGCGCCAAGCCTTGTTCCCGCATAAGGCCGAAGCTATCCAGGAAGGAATAAACTTGGAGCTACAACAACTTCAACAACTTGTGGCATTCATCAATTGATGCTCAATGATGCCACTATATATACTGAATATATCAGGATACGACAATTTTCTCTCGATGATGGAAAGATAACTAAAGCTATATAGCTACTAGCTTCGGCCGTCCCATCTCAGTCCGATAATCACGTTCCTGCTGGGATGATGGCTTCACGAGTCGGAGAAAGCCGTCCAAATGGCAACTTCCACAACGACGACGACGTCAGCACCGACCTAGACAGAGACTACGAATTATTAATGCGCTACCCCGAAAAAGTAGACTACTACAGCCTCCTTGGACTCTCGCGCAATCCACCGCCGACAGACAGCCAGCTACACACTGCGTACCACAATCTATCCCTAAGTCTGCATCCGGACAAGCAGCCCGCGCATTTAGTGGAGTCGGCGAATGCACAGTTCAGACTTGTGCAAGAGGCGTATAAGATTCTGAGTGATCCGAAGAAGCGGATTGTCTACGATTTAGAAGGAGAGGAAGGAGTTCAGCGTGAATGGAGTGCGTCTGGACCTATGGCTGCAAGGATGGAGAATGAAGATACTGGTTTGGGGCAAGTAGGCCCTAGAGCAATGTCGCCGGCGGAGTTTCGGAGGTGGTTTATTGCGCGCATGAGAGCGAAGGAGAGGACGGCTTTGAATAGGTTGGTTGGTGCTAAGGTATGTTCTGCCTCTTTCACTTGAATTATTCGGTCCGATGCTGATGTTGAATATGGAACTAGGCATCCATGTCAATTACCGTCGACGCATCTTCATTAATCTCGCCCGGTGAGGAGGAAGGTGAAGTGGTGCTCAACTTTCCACCACCAAAGCTACGCGCGAGTCGTTTCGTTCTCGGATACTCATTCAAGACAGCCTTGCCGGACTTCGCGGGGGCTTGGACATGGTTCTCTGGTCGACAAATAGATGCGGAAGAAGAGACTTCGCAGGAGAATGAAAAGGTGGAAGTAGAGTCCGGATTTCCATCCGAGGTCACCTTTCATGCCAATGTTAGCGGTGCCATACGACCAAGCAAGCAGGCATTTAGGCTACCAACTCCGGATGGAGGGACAGAAGTCGTCAAGGTAATTGTTCCCACTCGACTATTAATTGTCTAGAGCATTCAACTGATAGAAATATCATAGATTGACGGTCCGCCTTTCCTAGGCGCCGCGACGTTCAACCTAGGCGCCACTATCAATCACCAATTCACAACTGCTGGATTGCAGGCAGTTCCTCAATCCAGGTTCGGTCTGCGGTCTCTCCTCGAGGGAGCATCATTTGGCGGAACCATGACTATTCTACCGGCTCGGGCACTTGCCTTGCATATCGAGAAACAAGTATACCCATTCCCCAACAGCAAGCCATTCACAGTGCTCGTCAAGAGTAACATACCATCTAACGTCAACCACTTCATGCCTAATATAACGACCTCAATCGTGAGGCAGTTTGGTTCAAAGAAATTCGGCACTCTGTCATACTCAACTGGTTCTCATCTGACGTGGCCATCGTTTATGAGAGGCTTCTTATCGCCATTCATGGACATGTCGCTTGACCCAAGATTGGAGCCTATGCTAGTCAACGACGGCTCGTTGCAGCTTCAATATACCTCCCTGTCAAGCCCTACCGCCGAAGAAGTAGTCGACGATCCCGATATTGCAAAGTCAACAGAAAATGAGGTCTGGCAATGGGGTCTTGCTGCAACCCCAGCCGGGGGGCAGTTGAGTTTGACATACGGACGCACTTTCTTCGCGGATAGACTCGAGGACGTTCCACGCTCAGAGTGGAACCTAGATGGGTACCATCCAACAATTCCTTTGCCAGAGCGTCGCGGTGTACGAGTTGAAGTCGAAGCAGCCGTTGGCCTAGACGGGGACATGGCATGGGGAGTTACAGCTTCTCGCAGGGTTGCCGAGTTCACGAATATGGGTCTTGGTGTCAGTCTGCGTGATGCGCGCGGCTTAGTCCTGTCACTTTCATGGCGCCGCTTGGGGCAAACCATCAGAGTACCCATATTGATCTGCCCACTCGATCTCGCAGACGCCGAAATATCTGCCATGGCCGTTATTGTCCCCTGGCTTACCTACATCGGCGTCGAGTTTGGCTACATTCGTCCGCGAGAGAGACGCCGTCGCCGCGAAGCAATCATCCGCAAAAGAAAACAACTCAAATCCCAGCTTTCGGCGCGCAAAAAGGAGAGTGCGCAACAGATTGAGTTGATGAGTGACTTGACGAGACGACGACAAGCGCGTGAGGAGGATAAAGGTGGACTGGTCGTGGAGAAAGCTGAGTATGGGTATTTCCCGCCTAAAAATGCGAAACGTGCAGAGCCCGAGGTTATCGATGTGACGATCCCTGTTGCCGCGCAGGTTGACAAGAGTCAACTGTTCATATCGAAGAATACCATTCGAGTAAGTCTATATCTTATCTAGCTACCAGACGACAACTAACTCCGTGTCAAGTTCCAAATAATAGGCTTCTACGACCCAGCCCCTCTACTCCCTAAGACGCTAAAAGTATGGTATACCTTCCGCGGCCAGCATCATTACGCCGAAGCCAAAGATGGAGAAGACCTGGCCTGTCCGCGAAGAGAACACATGCTCATCCCTGATGATTTGTGAGTGAAAAAGCATCCTTTGTTGACACAATGAGAGAACATGTATATTACAATTGTGTTGCCTTGAAAGCGAGGACTCGTCTATATTCTCTTCTCTTTGTTGGATTGTTTGTTGTATGTGTGTGGTTCTGAAAGAACATTGCATGTTGGATGGTGTTTGGAGTCTTTATTCTTAGATTATTAGAAGTATACCACTGAATCTCTTATTATCAGTAACTATATACCTAGGTAGATATTCTCTACTACGTGACTATTCCTGCTGGCTAGGTAGTGTGAATCTTTGGTTATCTCTGGTACATTTAGTCTTCTAGCTGCTGCATAATATGTGAGATGATTCTTTCTGTATGTAGGTAAAGGGATTTCCCTCTTCGTCTAATGTTTTCTTACCTAGGTAACTTCTTAGGTAACTTTTCATTGTCAGTCCTGATGTCGACGGGAGTTTCCTTACCTTGCGGTGCTTGTTGCCATTGCCCTGTCAGTGGCTAAGTGCTTGATGTAAGATAGACCACACATAGACTGAGAAGAAAGATATCTTGTTCAATATTATTTTCCAAGACCAACTTTTCCCCTCATGTAGAGCTTCTAATCAAAGAGAACTCCTATCAGGCAAAGTTTTAGCAGTGTTCCTGACTATGTCGTGTGATTCTCACTGGACCTTCTGAAAGTTAACATTAGACTCTCAGTCTCTCCCCTGACAAGAAAGTCTGTAGACAAACGATCATTCCCTTTGCAACCAGTCTTCTGTTTGAAACCTACGATTTCTGACCACTTATAAGAGTCAACTGACCTCCTCTTCTAGCAGACTACGTCCACAAGACGACCCTCTCCTGATAGACAGGGAAATCATCGCGACAAGAAAGTCAGTCAATCTGACAAAATGTGCTCCCAAATTTGCATCGATTGCTTCCTTGAAGATTGGTGCAGTTGTTGGTGTGCCAACGCCCTTAGACAGAGTTGTCGACTGAGAAGAGAGGATCCAGAACGTGAGAGTGTAATGGTTCGTCGATACGTCGATGGGAGACCTGTCACGACCATTGAGACGAGGCCAAGACGTCGTTCTCGAAGCGTGAGTCTGATTATACCCTATGCGCATAATCGTGTCTAACTTTAGTATGTATAGGCTGCCAATCGAGGAAATGTCATGACTGCGCCACTACCGTATGGGGTTACGCGTACAGCCGGTAATACCAACGCCGAAGACTCAAATCGTGACAGGGGTGGACGGGGTGGGCGACAAGAAGGAACGAGCTCGAATCAGAATGGAGGTGGAAGAAACAATGATGATCGACCTGCCAGAGGTGGTAATCAGGGAAAAGATGTCGGTGTTCAAACCACGGATAGTCTTTTGAACCTTGGTGCAGGGGCTTCAGCATCGGGCTCTGGCAATCAACAGGACAACCAAGGCAAGGGCAAGGGCAAGGGCAAGAATAAGAAGAATAACAACCAGGACAACAGCCAGAAGAACGATAACCAGAATAAGAAACAGAAAAGCAACCAGGAGAACAGCAACCAGGAGAACAGCAACAAGGACAGCAACAAGGACAAGAACCAGGAGAGCAGCAACAGCAATCAACAAAACACTGGTGGCAAGAAGAACAAAAACAAAAACAAGGAAAAGTCAAAGCAGGACTCAGATCTCCAAGAGGAAAGCTCAAAAGTCAACGACAAATCTGATGAGACCAAGGACAAAACCAAGGATAAGGGCAAGGGAAAAGCCAAGGACGATAACAAACCTCAGGATTCAGGTACCAACAACAAGAAGAATGTCCATTTCTCTGAGAATGAGAACAAGGAAAAAAAGACAGAACCTGAACAATCCGGCGGAACGTCTGAGTGGCCTGCAGCCGATGACGCTCCCTCAGGATGGGAAACGAATACTGGAGATGATTCGGCGACGACAGCTAACGAGGCCCCGGGATGGGACAACATTACTGGCGATTCAGCAACAGCAGCCAATGAAGCGACTTCAGAATGGAATAACGAGGCTACAGAAATTGCTAATATCGACTGTAAGAAATCCAACTTCCGTACCAAGGACCGGAATCCTAACACCAGGCAGGGTAGAACCAGACGACGGACCAGGAGTAACAGCCGAGCACGGAGCCTCCCATACCAGGAGAATGAACGAAATACCAGGCCATTATCGTGTAAGCCAGTGCGAGGTATGGACAGAGAATATAAGCATTGGGCGTGCGATAACGAGGGCAGATTCTCGTTGAAGACAAGGGCAAAACCGAAGAGCATTATCAGCCAGGATAGTGGGAGGAGGACCAAGGTGGCAGGTATGAGTATTTTAGGAAGCTATACTGGGTGGTAGACATTCTCAGGACGCAGAATACGATGGATTGAAGCTCATTTTGTTTCATTGAATGAACAGTAGACAAGAGTATGTCGATAGAATAGAACAAGAGTGTCGTTCGATCTGATCTGATATTTGGAAGGAGACGGCAGCACCCAACACGTGATTGACAACCATGTGATTGATTTCGAATCAGTTTAGCAATATTAGGATCATGTAACTGCCAGTAATTTCTGCTATTCCGACTTTTTATTTTTTCCTTTGAATTCAACCTCACTTGAGGTGAGGCCGAGCTTTATATTGGTGGGAAGATTTACGGCGGCCGTATCAAACCACAAACGCATCCGTTGCCATCATCAAAACTTTAACGTCCAACCTCTTTTTGCTAACCTCACGCAGTCTACCAACGCCGCCACCACACGCATATACCGACTATGGCTTCTGTCGCGTCAGGTCTTTTCAAGTCTCTACCGAAACCAAAATATACAGGCGAGGATGAGGAAATTCCCTCTCACGCACAGCAACGAGGGCCCCGAGTGCTCGGCGCGGACGCCCTCGATGAAAGTCAGATTGTGCTAAGGGTACGACAACCCGTCTAAAAAGTTTTGCTTTTTACTACGATAACTAATGAAGAGCTGTAGAGAACCGGACCTCCGCCCTACGGCAACAGAACGGGATGGCGACCGAGAGCGCCTGAAGATTTTGGCGATGGCGGCGCCTTTCCAGAAATTCTCGTCGCACAATATCCGCTCGATATGGGACGCAAAGGCGGCCAAACCACATCCAACGCTCTGGCAGTTCAGGTCGACGGAGAAGGAAAAGTCAAATATGATGCTATTGCACGACGCGGACACAGCGATAACCGAATCGTCCATGCCTCGTTCAAAGACCTCATCCCGCTACGACAACGGGTAGATATGGGCGAAATATCGCTCGATCGGCCGTCACAGGAAGAAGTCGCAGAGCAGATGGAAAAGACAAAAGATGCACTGGCTAAGTTGGTTACTGGGGCTGTCGCAGCCCAGAAACCGAAAAACGTCCGCGGTGGACAGAGGGCTGACCCTACGTTTGTGCGATACACACCGGCGAATCAGATGGGAGATACAAGCAGGAAGAATGATCGTATTATGAAGATCATGGAGCGACAGCAAGATCCTATGGAGCCTCCGAAATTTAAGCATAAGAAGATTCCTCGTGGTCCACCTTCACCACCTCCGCCAGTGATGCACTCTCCTCCGCGAAAATTGACTGCCGAAGACCAAGAGGCGTGGAAAATCCCACCACCAGTGTCGAACTGGAAGAATCCCAAGGGTTACACAGTACCTCTCGATAAGCGTCTCGCAGCAGACGGACGGGGTTTACAAGACGTTACAATCAACGATAAATTCGCACAATTCGCCGAAGCACTATTTACAGCAGACCGACATGCCAGAGAAGAAGTCCGGCAACGAGCACAAATGCAGCAGAAATTGGCCGAAAAGGAGAAAGCGCAAAAGGAAGAGCATTTGCGACAACTTGCGCAAAAGGCGCGCGAGCAGCGGTCTATTGCGGCTTCGAGTCGTCGGGAGTCTCGTGCTAGGTCCTTTAGCGGTAGTCGAAGCCCTTCACCTGCATACTCGTCGCGTTCGGTGTCGCCTAGTGATGATGAGTCGGCGGCGCGAGAGCGAGAGCGGGCTCGTCGTGAGCGTCGACAGGAGGCAGAGCGACAACTGCGGCAGTCACGTATGGGAACAGAACGTCGTATTCAGATGATGGCTCGAGAACAGAACCGGGACATTTCTGAAAAGGTTGCGCTTGGTCTAGCGAAGCCTACTCAAAACACGGAGTCTATGTATGATTCGCGCTTGTTCAATCAGACTAGTGGAATGAGCACGGGATTCAACGAGGACAACCCTTACGACAAGCCTTTGTTCGCAGCACAGGATGCCATTAGCAGTATCTACCGTCCTCGCGCACAGGCAGATGACGAGTATGACGAGGATGCAGCCTCTGGTGAAATGAGCAAGATCCAAAAGAGTGGTCGGTTTGAAGTTCTTGGACGGGCGAAGGAGGGATTCCGGGGTGCAGCGGAAGCTGAGGTGAGTTTAGTATCTATCTGTGTTTAGGCGATGCTAATTGAGTTGGCGTTAGGCTCGCGATGGCCCTGTCGAGTTTGAAAAGGACACTGCGGACCCGTTCGGTATTGATAGTATGATTGCTGACGTTACTGGCGGTGGTACAAGTGCCGGTCAAAAGCGATATGGAATTCAGCAGGCGGATAGAGACGAAGACGGGGCCCGCGGATCGAAGCGCGCACGGGTAGACGAGGAGGACTAGCATATTATAACTTGTGTAATTATAGTGAAATATTACTTCAATCACATTGAGACAGCATATTCATTTGTATATGTCGGTCAGTCAAAGGACAGTCATGTCTATAGATGTCCAACCCAAGATATCGGCAATCACAGAGCCTTCCTACCTTCGATTCTACAGTCCTCGATCAATCCAGCTACGAACACATAAGCCACTCCGTATAGCAATAGGCAGTCTGATCACTAAACCCTCTTAGCCTCCCCAGATACCCGACGGCCCCAGAAAGGAGACGAAGGAGAACTCAAGTATGTACAGCAATCAAGCGTCTTTTGGTTAATATGAGCCTGAGCGAAAAGGTATCAGCATCGGTATCGGTTTCTACAAGGGTACTGTTCCCATGCACGTCAGCGACCTCCAGCAGCGACGTGGTCGTCTCGTCTCAATCGAAGGCGTACTCGCCCTCAGCGGCCTAGCACTCGCATCCTGGGTAAACTTTGGCAATTCCATGCCTCCGGCCCCGTAACCTGTCGCTTCCCCATAGCCCTACAGCTCATCTTCATCTTCATCCTACTCTCGATCACCCCCATCCTCCTCGAATCGCCGTAATGGCTAGTTAGAAAAAGGAGAGAATGGAAGGAGCCACCCACCATCTTTGAATGAACACTCGAATACTCCAGTAGTTCTGTGCGCATCTTTTCCGCTTGTCTGAAAACGTGTCTCGCCCTCGGCGGTTTGACTACCATTTTCGTAGCCGATAAATCCGGTCGTCGCCGCCTCATGTTCTTCTCAACGGCATGCATGGTCCTCGCCGCACGTCGCAGGCCTATCCATCTGATCTAACATCATCGCCGCCTACCGCGCAGCCCATTTTCTTCTACTTAGTATACACACTTCCAATCGGCATGTTCACAATCCCATTTCATGTACAAATCGCCCCCCTCTTAGCTAGGGGATTAGAGACAAGATTTACCGCGTGCAGCGCGGCGAGAAGCTGGACTTTTCAATTCATGGTTACGCGTTCTCGAGTACTGGCATGGCGATACAATATCCGTGTTTGCCGCGACTAGCGCTGCGGGTTGTCAACTGGTGCAATGATTTATTTGTTTTATCCGGAGACGAAGGGGGGTGTCGCTGGAAGAAATAGATGAGACTTAGGTGGCCAAGACGCTTCCTGTGGGAATGGATGTGGGCTGAGATTGAGGGTGAGATGGTTTGGCCTCTTTACTGTAGTGAAACCAGATACCTACCTAGTATACCAGACTTCATCCCATCTCATTCCCCCGCAAATGCTTCCCTAAATCTAAATAGATTGGCAGAATGCGGGGACAGAAACCGGGGAAGCACGTAATCATCTCTGCCTCGTCAATACGTACGTACCTACATGCACAAAGTCGTGCGTAAGCAGAATCATCTCAGCCATCATCATTGGATTTCTTCATATCACACACTAATCACGTCAGCGGCTTCCCCATAGTTACTCACCAATGTTGACATGTAACAGCCAAGATGCATGCACTCCGTATAATTTGTTTTTCTTGGAGTTACTCGCTAGTTGTTGCTACCCCGTGGGGGAGCCGGAATTTTGAGTTAGCACGTGCAGTGAGCCTATCATATCATGAAGATATATTATCTTCTTTTTTTTTTTTTTTCTTTTCTTTCTTTTTTGGGGTAGAAAAGTTTCTCCGGTTTTTGAGATTGGGACGTGTTGGATTGTTGGTTGTTTATGGGTACTGTGCGCAGTAGACCTGCTTATTCTCGGAAATCATTCCAGTGAAAATCCCAGGGAATCAAGTCTGAAATACTTAGTAGGTAGCGTGACCAAACACCGTGTATAGATAGGGTAGAATCGGCCAAGGTACTCGCAATGCCGTTCATCCAATCATTCGGCCGACTGTACCCTATCTTCCTTTCTAAAAGTGCAGCTCGGATACATGTCACTTGTTATGCAAGTCAGGAATTAGCTCGTACTTAACTTACTTAGTGCGTGCTAGATGATAGCAAGGTGTCAAGACAATAGCATTCGGCTACTATTAATCGGTGCGAAAGCGCGATATGCGCAATTCAGATCTGGATGGCACGGACCTTGCCATATGCAGTTGCAGTTCAGTGAATACGTACTGAGAACCTTGTCAGTATCGAGGTCGATATGATATTTTCGAAAATGTGCTCAATGATTTCATTCTGGTATTGCTGTCTGATTGGCCATTGCTCGTCGAATAGGAAGTCATTCAGCAATCAGCGAGACGAACCATCATACACTTTTCTCCGATCTGCTTATTCTAGTGTACCTCACTTAGCGCACGGATACTTGCATATGAGTAACATACAAGTACTGGTAGCATCGTGCCTGACAACTCACCAAATTAAAAATGCAATACGTACCACGCATATACAAGCGCTCCGGCCGCCGTTTAATAGTACCCCTCTTCGATGTGTTAAATAGTCCTTCCGTTTATCCACGCGTAGATTATAGTAATATAGAGTGACGCGGTTTGACTCGGCATCATATTGCGCGTAGACTAGCAAACTAGCAGTGCCTCTCTAGTTCTACGTACCAAGCGTCATCGTGGCGGTTCTGGCGACCCTGCAGTCAGTTGTCCACACTGCGAGTTTGATTGGCCGGTAGTCGAAGGGCTGAATAGTGAGATTAC
Organism: Talaromyces liani; assembly: GCA_022814505.1. Taxonomy (NCBI): domain Eukaryota; kingdom Fungi; phylum Ascomycota; class Eurotiomycetes; order Eurotiales; family Trichocomaceae; genus Talaromyces; species Talaromyces liani. Next base: position 39,137 of record JAKLNL010000019.1, read on the forward strand.
CGCATGTGGAAAACCATGAATCGCCAATCACCAAATCAGTGGCGGCGATGGATAATCGTGATTGTTCGCAATTTGCACGAAAAAAGATCAACCCATGCACTGATCGTCCGGTGGCTGCTGGATGACTTGGCTCGAAAATAAGAGGGGTCTGGTAGTGTCGTAGCTCGCCTAAAGATAAACAGAAACCTTTGTGAGTCAAAGTCCTTGCAAGACCCACGTGGGGAAAATGCCAGAGATAGCACGTACCATACTCTATGGTAGACTGGCCGGAAACAGGCACCAACCTAAGCGAGAAGATAAGACGTGCAAGAAGAATAGAGATGAGAAGAGAAGAGAATAAGATATCCAGGAATAGATTGATGATCGAGAGTTAAGTAGAAAGTACCTACTCTGATATAGTACTATAGTACCTAGGGAAATACATATACTATATAGAGAGGAAAGAAGGAAGGACCCACTCGGGCAGGCAGCGGATAAGGAAAGAGTCATCGTCGTCGTTCTTTATCGCGCCTTCCTCCAATCCATTCCCCTCTTCTTCTCTTCGTTTCTTACTTTCTACTCTCTTGTCACTCTTCTTTTCTTACTTTCTACTCTCTTCGCATCGTCCCATCTTATATATTATCCTCGACTCATTCCTTTTTCTTACTTTCTGCCCGCGCAAAGACCCTTGGCACACCACAGAACTTACCCACCGACAGCCCTAATCGGCCTGCCAGAGCTAGGCCCTGGCTTTAGGGCATCTGGATTTTACAATACGCCATTCGATACATACAATCATACATCCTGTCCGTCACTACTGTAACACTGATTATAGTTACATGAGGCCATTATCAAATTATTGGTTTAATGCGCTAAGACCATTATTGCCACCACAAAACACCATCAGACGAAAACAGAAAAAATTTACAAGAGTCAGAAATTGCGACAGAAAAAGAAAATAACAACCATACATACGCTGTCGCACGGCTCGAGTTAACTGCCGTCTCTCTCGACAGGCAGCCACGACATCGTGCATTCATCCATCTCATTCTACACTAAAAGCACCTCCTTCGCTCACGTTATATTGTCTGCGATTGCATAATTCTAGCAACATTTCGACTGTTGCCTACAAAATATTTTGTTATTGTTCGTTGGTATCGAATTCATGCCTTGCAAATTCGTTCTTTCAATATACATAAACGACCACTGGTGACTCCAGTCTCTACTGCATTTCAGTAAACACAACAATGGATCAGTCACTGTCTCTTATATCAGCAACTGTACAAATCACAGTATGTTCAACCTCAACAACTGAGGGTGCCAAGCTAACGTTGCTTAGGATTCGGGTTTAGCCCTAGTACATATTCCGCTGGAATTGTATCCCTTCTTTGTTCAACCACTGCTACGTCTTCTTTATTGCGATATACCCGCTATCAACAAGCTCGCAGAAGAAGAGGAAGAAGATGTAGAACGCGCCAGTCTTACCCCGTTCAATCTCGGCTTCATCAACTTCTCTCTCACCCCTGTCGAGTGTTCCGTGGTATGCTCTCGTCAACTAGCAGAGCGGTTTTTTATGCCGCTGGCAAACAAATTCAACAAGCTTGCTACTTCGAGTCAAAAAGTTTGGATTAGTGACGATGACTTCATTGCTATGCAAGTTGAGGGCCAAGGATTGGATGCTGGCCGACGAGTGCTAGAGTTGACCGGCCCTCTTGCTCTTGCTGGAATGTATGTTCAACCTCCGTAAATACTGGAGCAAGGCTAATGTTTTAGATCTATTTTCTTCATTTCTACCTACTTCTCCGACTACATCTTGGTCCCGGCCCGGTCAAAAGATCAGGTCATCCACACTTTGTCGAGTCAAGGATTCACATTCGAGACCGACTCTGACCAATTCGTCAACAACTTTAATATACAATCACCTCCAACCCCAGGACTACAATCATCAATACATATCTCGCCACCTTCTACACCCCCGCCGTCCACTGTGAACGAGCTCCAAATGCGGACCTTTGACTTTCTGCGAAAGAACCGTATCATTCCTCGTGTGGACCAGACCGTTCAACTAGTGCAATGCTCCGCTCACCATCGCGATGGCGAATCCGAATCCTCGGCGGCCATTCTACGGAATGCACTTACGACTGCTCTACTGGTCGACCACCCCCGGTTTCTGTCACTGACATTGACACCGGCCGACCCAGCTGCATCGCTGTTACTGGAGAAGCGCTTACTGCCACGCTTCACATTAGATCCTAGCATGCATTCAGATGACGAGGAAACCAGTATCCTCCTTGGCTCAAAGGAAGATATCCTGATTCCCATCACCCTCGACCTACGTGACGTGCCTATTGACGCCACTGGTATCGTCTGTGGAGTCGCGGGTCGTCTCGCCGATGCCACAGGCCAGAACCGGGATCCTTACTCAGGCGCCGCCATGTCCGTCATCAGTTCTCCAGCCAACGAGTCCAAACGATTCTCCTTTGGATCTGCCAACATCGACGACCTCCAACTATCCGACAGTGTCAGCAGTTTGGCTCCGAGCACCTCTTCTGCCACGGGACTAAAAGCCCCAGACTCCGTTTCTGATATCCCTCCACCAGGTCTTGATACCTATAACCCGGCATACGATCGCAGACCGTCCCATGACGCTGTCAACACCACAAAATCTACATCCATCCCACACCATCGCCTAGAACCTGAGCAATACGGCGATGCCGTCGAAATCAGTTTCCTGTCCACAGCTCGTGCCGGAACTGTCCTCGTCTGGGAACGCGAAATCAACCTCGCCGTCCAAGCCCTGGACGCCGAAAAGACCGAACCGACACCCATAGATGCGGAGTAATCTGGGTCCCAAAATACGAAACAATTATTCTCATGATGCACGAAATTTAGATCGCGGGTATCACAGGACCGCGCCAACGCACCAAAAGTTATTGCTCTTTCTCTCTTCTCCCAACTCTTTTAATGCTATTTTGTGATGTGTCATGACATAAGATACCAAGCAGATTGCAAAATCATTCTTGTTTCATAATAGGGTGCTAAAAATTCTTTCCTTTCTATGCTCTGATTTATTGGTCCCATTTTTGTTTTACTGATCTACCTTGCATGATTTACCTTGCATCATATGTATACCTATGAGAATTACGAGGAATGTTGACTTGCATTGGTTCGCTTGGGATACGGTATTTACTATTCGGTCATGTGAAAGCGTCTTGTAATAGCATTGATGATATTTTTGGATCTCGTTCATACATAATGTACATATATAGCACTTGAGACATGTTCAGGTACTCGCCATTGCTGAATGAAATGACGTTTGTGGAATTTTGATCACCTCATTGATCACATCATTTGTGATCGAGGGTCGACATTTCGTAAGATCGGTTTATTTATCCTGTGGGGAGATATGGTAGATCACTTTTTGAAAAAATCTGTAATTCGTTGCGAGCCCTTATTTGCGGTGGTAGTTGTAGTCTGTTTGCCTCTGCTCTTGGATTTTGTTGGTGATGTGCTGGTCTTATTTCTCGTTGCGTCTCTCATTTTCCGGTTTCCGGGTAAGACGTGCTCTTCCTCTTTATCTTTGATAGGTGACAGTGACTTTTGCCTTTTCGTAGCAGGTGGGCTTGTTTCATCCCTTGAGTCCTCCTCTGTAGATAATTTCCGTTTAAGATCCTTCGCCGAAAATTCATCACCTTGAGGAACGGGTTTGGGCGCATTATCCTCTGCCCATTCTCCATTCACCGTCTCCCTGCTCTCACCTTTCACTTCCTCTCCTTTCCTCGTCTCTGCCCCCTTCGTTTTGGCGCTCGCATTAGCAAAAAAATTGGCAATATTACTTTTGTTCTGTTTACTATTAACCGGCACCAAGAAATCAGGCGAATCATTCCCGACTTTTCCTACTTCCTTCGAGACGGGGTAACACTCCAGTTCGCCGTCGTACGGTTTGAGGATTGATTGTAGCTCCTTTGTCCATGTTGTTAGGTGCGGATCAAGCCATTTGCGCATCTGTTCGCTGCCCGGATCCAGGATGACGGGCATCCGGTCGTGTAGGAATTTGAGGTAGGGGTTTGAATCGGTCGTGATGATTGCATATGTATATAGTTTTTCATCGGAGCCTAATACCCATAAGTCAACCATTTCTAAAAAAGATGAAGTAGATGAGTAGTAGGGAGACGACAACCTTCATACTGTACACTATCCCACAACCCTGCTAGGTACATCAACCCACCGTCTTTCCGTCTCGTATAATGCGGCACTCTCTCTTTTCCGCCGGGCCCCTTTTTGAGCCATTCATAAAATCCCTGACAGATGACGACGCACCGCTTTTTGCGTTTCATGGATGTCCACATCCCCTTGTTCTCGGCGAGGGAGTCGGCGCGACAGTTTATTGTGCGCATCATAGAGCCGTAGTCCGGTTGGCGTTTTGTCCAGAAGGGGATTAGGCCCCAGCGCATTTTTTGGATTTTATACTTCGTTTTTGTCTCTGTAGCAGCAGTAGTTGTGGTGGTATCATCTTGGTGGGCGTCCTTTGCGTCTGTTGTCTCGTCATTCTGTGATTGCTCATCGTGGCCGTGGTCAGGCGTGTCGGCGCGATACACGGCGCCATAATATCCAGGCGCAAAGTTGTATGTTTCGCGGATTTCGTCGTCTTCAGGCGCTTCGTCGACTGGCATTCCTTGTTCTTGCATGCGCCGTCGGACAAAGGCCATGCGCTGTTATGGTAAGACTGTGTCTCTGAACTAGGAAGGGGAACTTACCACTCCTAGGGAGTATCGCCCACACATCTTGCATTATTTTGTACAGAGTCTCGATGTATATCACATTATTTGACTATATACAATAGAATGAGGTTACGACCAGGCAGATATGAGTGAATCTCCGCATCCATGCGATTGGCCGGCGACGTCATGGCTGAGGGTGGAGAAAGCTCGGGCCACTTTGCGATTGCTGCAAATTTACGGAGTACTATAAGGAGCCAATTTATCCTTAACACTCAACATCACTTCATTCTGCGACACGCCACACACCATCAAGACAATTGTGTAGGAACTCACTTACCAGCACATAGCTAGTACGGGATTACGAATACACTATGTTGAGCCGCGCCTCAAGGCGATTCGTCGCCTTGAAACTTCCCTCCACAGCTTCTCGCCGTTCCCTCTTCAAAGACGTCCATCCACAACCACGACAACCCATCCTGCAAATACGCCCAAAAAATCTCCCCATTACCTACAAACCCACGCAAATCCGAACATCATCAATATTCTCCCAACGCATCCGACGAACCTACCGCGCCGCCGCCCGCGACATCTGGCGCAAAAACCCCATCTTCTTCCCTTTCGCCCTGATCTCCATAATCGCCGCCGGCGCTTTATCTACATACATCGTCGGCGTATTCTACGCTCGAGCCACCCAAGTCGACGAAAAAGTCAACCGGTTCCCACCGGCAGTCGCGAAAGAATTACGCAGAGCGCTATACTTTACAGAGATTAATCTCGAGCCTCAAAAGGCGATGGAACATTATAGAGCGGCGTTGCAGATTGCGATGGAGATGGATATGCATCCGTGGTCTGATGAGGTGCTAGGAATAAAGCTGCAGATGGCTGATATGCTGATTAAAGCGGGGTATCATCAAAAGGCCGCTGAGTTTTTGGACCGGATAGCACAGCAGGGCTATGAATGGGTTCTTAAGACAAGGGATCGATATATTCTGACTTTGCCAAAGGGCAAGACCGTTGCTGATCCGAACTTGAAGGAGATTGTTCAACCGGATGAAGAGATTAAAAATTATGAGCTGGCACTAGCTGATCGGACACTCAAGAAGGTTATTGGAACGCTTCTGCTCATGGGCGAGTTGTACGAGGACGAGCATATAAAAAATCCAGCAAAGGCATTCTCGTCACGAAGAGCTGCGTTGGGGATGCTGACTGAAGAAATTGAGAATCGACGACGACGAGGTCTTCCTCCCTTGGCTACCCCGGAGGAAGGAGATAATTGGATGACGGCCGAGGAAGTTGGGCACGTCATGTCTGACGTTGGCGAGACTTGGCTGCGTGCAGGGAGACCCGACAAGGCTTTGGAACTGCTCATGCCGTCTATAGCGATTTTGCGGGATGTCGAGGGTAAAGATGTCAGTTGTCGACAGGTCATTCTTCTTGCCAATATCGCAGCTGCAATGTTCGATCATAACCCGACCCAGCAAGAAGAAAATGCCGCCAACAAGAAGAAACAGCCCGTGGTCAGCGTCGAGCAACAAATGGAATCCTCTCGAGCCTGGGCTCTCAAATCAATTGAAGTCTCAAAACTAGTCCGAGAAGATCTCCGCGATGAGAGTTGCGATATGGGATGTGCCGCTGCAGCAGACGTCCTATCAGCCATTGCAGAATGGCAGGGAGCAGACGAAGAAGCTCGCAAGTGGCTCCGTGAAGAGAAACGGTATTGTGAATCGGCGGACTATGCAGAGGGTGTTGATAAGGCGGTTAAATTGATGGCGCATGTTGATCGAATCTCGAAGCAGAGACAGCAGCAAGCCAAGGTACAATAGACTGACTCGAATTTATGTATATTAGACTACATACTCCGCACATGCATTACATGACTATAGAACAATTTAATGTACGGTTGGAAAAAGATTAAAATTTTTAGTCTTTTTATTCTTGCATGATAATAGAACATCACATGGTCACCCCTGGTCACTCCCGAATAATCTTTTCTTCTTCTCAAAAGTAGATAGAGATCGAAGGAAAAACCGAGACCAGACTTTTACATCCAAATTCCGTAGAGAAACGCAATATTATTCATCTAAATCAAGAGATTCCTTTTTCTTGCGTAAAAAGACGGAACTCTCGAACGGTAAAAAATCTGGCTTTCATAATGCTCATCGCTTCATTCCATTTCCTAGAACCCCGTCCTCCCTCTTATCAAAAGAAAAAACAGTCAATTAATCGGAATAGACAAATTGAATGTGGTATTTTTGATGATGGTTTCGTTGGCCCTTCTTTTTCTACAAATTTTCGCCGCTTTAAACACTCAAACAAGGAATCCCCATTTATGCTCGTGACATGACACCCCAAGCACGGATCTTGTTGTCGGTGTAACCAGCGAACAAAGTCTGACCATCAGCGCTCCAGGCCAAAGAAACACACTCCGGCTCACGGCTCTTCTTGCCCTTTTCGACGTATTCAGGCTTGAGCTCGTCAACCTTGCTCTTTTTCTCGAGGTCGAAGATGGTGATGCTGCTGCTGGTGGCGGCGCAGAGCCAGTAGCGGTTGGGCGAGAAGACGAGGGCGTGGATCTCGTCACCGGCCTGGAGGGAGTAGAGGTGCTTGGACTCGTTGAGGTCCCAGAGCATGGTGGTACCGTCCTTGCCACCGGAAGCGCAGAGGGATCCGTCGGGGGAGATGGTGACGGTGTTGATGTATCCAGTGTGTCCGATGTGGTCGGTTTGAAGGCGGCAGGAAGCGAGTTCCCAGACCTATAACTCCATCAGCATCGATGCATTGAAATATAATCCTTATTAAAGCAAAATTGAGTGGTGTTCGTCAGGGCATAATGGTGTTGTTTGTCTCATGGCCACGAGGGCTCTGAAGTAGCAAATACGTTTGATGCAATACATCATTCGAATCGCGAAGAAGTATGGAGTCGAGAGAAAAAACGCACCTTCACGAGCTTGTCCCAACCGGCAGAAACAATGACGGGATTCTGGGGGTTAGGGCTGAAGCGGACGCAAGACACCCACTCGGTGTGGCCCTTCTCGGTGATGGTGAACTTGCAGTCACCAAGGGTGTTCCAGAGCTTGATGGTTCGGTCACGGGAACCGGAGACGATCTGGCGGTTGTCGGCAGAGAAGGAAACGGAGAGGACATCGCCGGTGTGGCCGCTGAAGACGCGGGTGGTGTTGCCAGTCGCAAGTTCCCACAAGCGCAGAGTCTTATCCCAAGAGGCAGACAAAGCGTAGGCACCGTCCGAGGAGATGACCTATGACCTTCCAGTCAGCCCCAAACCACAATTCACCCTTATCCAAACTAAACACTTATAGACGTACACAGTCGGAAACGATGTGGGAGTGGCCCTCAAGGCTTCGCTTGGGGTAACCGTAGGCCTGGTCGTCACGAGTCAAGTTCCAGACGATCAAGGTCTTATCGCGACTGGCGGAGAGGAGCATGTTGGGGCTATTGACGACGCCATTGCAGTTAGCAAATCGCTCTTCCAGAACTTCGAGATTTCGCCGCGAGTGTTGGTAATAGTTTCTTACTTCTCAAGAGAGGTAGCCAAGCTGGTAACCCAGCCATTGTGGCCCTCAAGGGTTCCGCGAAGGATGAGCTGCTCAGCCATGATCAAGGTTTGGCGACGAAAAAAAGAACCTTGAAACGGGGGAGAAAGGAGGAGAAAGACGACTGACGGGCTATCTATATCGTTTGAGCCTTCAGTTCTTGAGGAAAAAGGACGAGTAATCCGTAAGCGCACTAGTTCGGGGTTTGTGCCCTAGTAACAGCCGCCTAAGCGAGTTTCTTTTGGGCCTGCCAAACCACACCGCCTTCTGAAAGGGGGCTAGTGCGGATACAGCAGAATTTAGAGCTCTTCTCTATGTGTCTGCTGAGTCTACTTTGTATCAATTCAAGAATTGCAGCTTTGAAAGAATCAATGCGGGACACTATGAACAACTATGGTACACTCGATATTGTAGTATACAATGACATATACAGTTGCATATACAATGGATACAATGACTACGAGTCAAACACCTTCACGTCTGGCATCCGACCTAACCCGCTGCCTCCTCGTTTCTTCTGTTTCGCAGCGTGAAAACCGACCGCGCTCTTGTCCTGCACGTGCTGTCTGATCAATGCCAAAATCTCCGATTCTGCCCATCGAGAAGGCACTGGACGATAGGCCGGTTTGAAAGCTCCGACTGTCTGCGCCCATTCGCCGGTTTTGCCTGCTCCTTGCTTCCACACCTCTGTCGGAGTATCTACCTTGACAGCAGATCCGGCATCTCCAGCGGAAGACGAAGCAGTCTCTTCAGCCTCTTTGGGCTCTTGAGTAGCCCAGTAGTAGATATCCCAATCGTTCTCGTCGAGGAACTTGTCGTATTGCTGTAATTGTTCCTTGGACATGTTTCCGAGGTATACATCGGCGAAAGTCGAGAGTAAAAGATCGGTCTCGAGAATGCCTCTCTTCCGGCTTTGATCTGGTGACTATCAGTCTTTGCTCCAGGTCCGTCTGCACACAATGGTGGCATACATAGTAACCTGGCACGCATTGTGCTCGTATCTTCACCTTGCCGTTTCAATGGCTCAACCTTGAACGTAATTCCCTCCATCTCACCCACTTCCAACTCCGGCTTCTGAGCGCCGGCTGTTTCCCTTCCACCCGTCAAGTGTTCAAGCTTTCCGGTATATGGCTCGGCTGGCTTATAGTTCGGATCGACAGTGCTCAGGAAATCTGGAGGAGAGCTAGCAGCACCGACTTTCGGAAAGTCTTTGGTTTGCGTTGAGGTGGTATTCGGAATAGTTTGATTCAAAGGGCGATTCTTCTGAATCTCTCGATGATCTTCCGCGGTGCCCGGGAAGCGTTCAGCGGCACGAAGTGCTGATGCTCCAAAAGCTCGACTTTGCGACTGCAAGGTCGACAAGGCTTTGAAGCTATTCCGTGTTACCGGTCGTAGAGACCGGATAAAGTGTGTGGCTGCCATTATATATGTAACTCCGTAGCAACGAATTTGATCAATTGACTAGGAGTTTTTCAGTTGAGAAAAAGTTGAAGCTGATATTGTAAGCATGCGAGGAGGCAAGCTTGACATCATATTGTTTTCTACTGTTTGCTCTGTTTGCATCAGTAATCTGGTGCGGCCTCGGCAAGCAAATAACAGAATGACCGACTCCTTACTAGGACGTCCATTTATACAGCCTACAACATCAAAACACCCCTACACGAGGTCTGGAGATCGCAACTACTCGATCTTCATACGGTCGATAGGCTATCGAGTCTTATGGTTACATCCTCTCGATATTAGACGGCAGCGCGTCACTCACGCGTTGCGCGTAGTCGCATTGTGTGCGCCTTTCGCGGTCTTCAATTTATCATCAATTGAGCCTTGGATTCAGCAATGTAATTCTTTCAGAGCTTGTTCAGACGATTTTCCAAGAAGCAAGAAATCGAGACATCGGAAGATCAACAAAATCACTCCGAACCTTTAGGAGGCGATACTAAATTGAAGGACGATGCGATCTTAGATGATGCAAACCCCGACAACGCAAACGCGGACGATGCACACCCGAAAGATGCAAACTTGAACGGCGATGCGACCTTGGACGATACGAATCCACAGGCCGATGCAGAGCCGAAGGTCAATATCAAATCGGAGGCTGATACAGAAACGGGAGTCAACGTGGAAGTTAATACAGAACCAGAGATCAATGTCAACAGGAGGCTGATTCACACTCGGGGAGTGTTACATTTATATGGGAGAATAGAGTTTCAAAGCACACAGAACTGAGTCAAGAGTCAAATCTGAAAGGCGACACAAATCCACCACGGTCGATACATCGAAAGTCGATTCAGTCCCGAACCGCTACACAGGGCTATATCGTACGAATATCTCATCAAGAGATGATACACGGTTGTCACGCAAGCCAGAGGCGGAGCGGCAGTTCTTTGACTCGCTCTTCTGCGACTCGGTGTCTTCGAGTGGAGATGAGACGGCCTATCAAGATATCCCTTTCCGTGCTGATGAGAGGTATGAAGTCAATAGCTGTTACATATATCACTTGGCTAAAGTATACGAGTATAAGCTCTCCTCTACCATCAGCCAATGCTACACCGCAACCTCCTCTGACGGTTCTACCTCTTACACCCGCCACTTCTTCAACTTTCTTCTCCTCGCATAAAAATGATGAAGCATCTCCATCCGCAACAAGCGAGCCTCCTACGGTCGTGGGAAATCGAAATTCTTCAAAAACCCAGCCCATGACATATTTGACCAGTGAAAAGGTATTCGATCAAGCCCAAATAGCCGACCAGCCTCGTATACCTTGGACATGGTCCGTCTCTGGTAGTAAGAATAGGGCGCTTTATGAACCTACTGCTGTGGGCAAGTGGTGGTGGGCTTGGGCGCAAGATAATAGGGATGACAAGCGTATCATTACTAATATTGCCAGAATAATGGAAACCGAGCTGGGGGAACAGCGATTCGGCAAGGAAAAATGTACGCGATGCCAGAAAGAAGGCCTAGAGTGTTGGAGGCCTAGAGTGTTGGATATACGTTGATAAGGCCGAATATCAAGTTGTATATGCAGGCTCTGCGTGTGCTCGTCGTCGCAGAGTGCCTAGGGCGAAAGGCTACAGCTTAGCAATACAATACAAAAAAAAAAAACAAAAAGAGAACGAGTCCTCCACCACCCCCTCCGCCGCGGTTGCTACTGCCAAAGGGAGGGTATCCTCCTGTATATACAGGCCCAGATACGGGCCTCGACGCACCAGCAGTTCAAGTGAGTAGGCCGAAACGTACTAGAAAGTGATACCCGGATGGGCGCTAGAGACGAATATAGAATAGTTCAAAGATACGCACAGCAGATGCATCCTAAGCTAATCGTAGAAATGTGAATGGCCTCAGCTTCGACGATGTGCAATGCGTATAAGAATGGGAGAACTCGTTCTTGGTGGTTAGTTAGAAGATGGAGAGGGTGGGTGACAGGCAGCAAGGCTCTCCACCAGTGCGACATGCGAATCGCTTCACGTGATCGCAACCATGGTTCGGGATGGTTCTCCACCGAAACCACCTTGACATTTCGATGTTTCTCTGGAATGATTAACGAGTCAATCGTGCAAAGGCATCGTCAACTGCTGGAAATCTCTGGGACGGCACATCGTTTGCTCGCGACCATAGCAGTTACCTTTATACATTACCTACTATACATACGCCCTGCCAATCTCCCGCCCACTTGGCTCGTTTCTATGTATAACACTCATGGGCTCCACGCGTCAGAGATCGATACACCAGGCAAATGACCCGTAGTCGAGCTTGCGATCCGTGTGCCACGAGAAAAATAAAATGTGACCGTGGAAACCCATGCAGACGTTGTCATACCCTGGACATTCCCTGCACTACATCCCGAGTTCAATCGAAGCCCGGTCCAAAGGGGCCATGGGCTGAAAAGCGGCGTTTGGCCCGCCTCCAGCAAAACGCCTTACAGCATCCGGCAAATTTGCCGGAGAGTCAATTTGTGCCTATCGTTCCAGAGCAACTGCATGGAGATGGAGGTGGCAGTAGTAGCAGCAGTACTGTGGAATCGCCACCAACTAATAACCAATTCGCGCCAAGTCTACCAATTCCTTTGATCCAACAGTATCTGGATGTCTATCATGAACAATTATATCCGGTATGGCCGGTCGTTGACCGGGATGAAATGGTCTCCCGGATTCAGGATCCGGAGGATACAGAAGCCTATGCACTATGCACTGCCTTGACGGCAGTCGTCCTCGCGCATTTGAAATTTAATCCTACGGATATTAGTCAAGCTTCTCACACAGTCGACAATGGGTGGGTAGCTGGGGAGTCAGAGCGAGCAAGAGCGTCAGTTCGATACCACGAGAAACCAAGTCTCGAACTATTACTTTCATCATTTTTCCTGCACATATTTTACGCAAATCGTGGCCATGTTTGCAGGTCCACAGTTCTCATCCGCGAAGCTATTACATTGGCTCAATTTTTAGAGCTCGATCAGGCCAAACACTACAAGCAGCTGTCCAAGAAAGAAGCTCAATTACATCTTCGTATAATTTGGATTCTGAGCATCACAGAACGGTACGCCATCTGTTACAAAAGATGTCATCAAAACTAAATCGGCTAACTGATTATTTAGGGGCCACACAACTCGATTCGATCTACCAAGGATTCTGCGATTAGATCCTGATCTACCACCACTAGAGACCAAGGATGTCCAGCCAGGCCTAGTTGCCTTTACCGACTTGTGCCAACTTTTTCAGACCTTTGGCCGCGCTATGGACAGCGACATGCTACATCGGACATCAGACTTTTTTATCGGCACCGATCAAAAACTACAGGAAAAGCGACAGTTACAGTCAAAAACAAAAGTCCAACAAGCCGATTTCCTCATTACTCAGCAATGGATGAGGATAATGGTGTGGAAGATGTCTATTTTCCATATAAAGCTTTCTGTAAATGCAGATGACGAGAACTTGAGTATTTGCTTTCCGGAACGTGTGGCACAAATTGTGCTCATGTATTTGAATAATCTTTCTCGCAATATCATCGAGGCTCATGGCATAGGCATGGTAAGCTCCCCTAAATCTTTGGTTGCCGTTGAAAGCATGTCGCTAACTGTCTTCTAGCAAATGAAATTGGCAGACGTGGCAATATCCCTCGCAGATATGCTATCCTGCATCCCATGGGTCTCTGAACGCCGACAAGTCATGAAAGTCGGCCCAGGCGACATGGTCTGCCACATCGCAGAAACCTTGGCCTCGTTACGAGGAAACGTGAATCCACGAATGGAGATCTTACTCGAGAAACTTTCATCTCGAGGATGGGGCTGTTCTCCAAGATCTATGCCGACTAGTAACATTACTTTCGAAGCTTTACCGGCTACTACCCCTATCACAACGACTACGACTACAAATGTACTCCCTATCCGGCAGATTGAAGATATCTCCGATGAAACGGGGGAGGAGAACGATGACGATTACGACGATTACGTGAAACGGATAACATTGCATACACCAGGAGGCTATTGATTTTATCATAGCTTGGCTACTGGATTACATGAAATTACACATAGGACGATGCTCATGTGAGGATGGGCATTATATCATGTCCTTATATCATCTGATTACCATCTATTTATGCTATTCATGGATATTGGCAATGTTTTTTGAACAATTTTAGCATAGCATTATGAAAACTTGAAGTAACAGGTAATTTGTTCACGAACACTCTTCCAAGAGCAGTTTATACAATCTAGGAATTGAGTATCTATTATATGTACCGGAAGCCAAACATCACTCAAAACGTATCAACGTTCGAAACTAGAATCAGTCATCAAATCATAAGAAATCAAGAAAATCAACACATCTGCAGCCCCATCATCTCAGGCATAACAGGATCATCAAAGCCCGGTATATCATCGAAATTCTCCAACTGCCAGAAAGCTCGACAACCCGCCACAAAATGCTGCGAAATATCCGTAACCGCCTCCTCCGCCATGGGCGCAAAGCATAGACGAATATACTGGAACGCGCGACCACGCCGTATGGCCTCTGTGGGCGCGAACATTGTTCCCGGGGCGGAAAGGATCAGGAAGGGCTCCTTGAGTAAGAAGAACCACAACGCGGTGCACACTTTTTCTGCGCCGTATATTTCGAGTAAAGGGTGTGTGTCGTACCGGATCTTGATCCAGAGGAACATTCCGGCTAAGGGCCAGTCGAATTCGTACATGGGTACCTTATTGATGACGGACCAGCTGTCGAGGCTGTTGGAGCGTCTGTGTGCGGCGGGTCTGTCGATTGCGACGGTGCGGCCTTCTTCGAGGACGCTGCACATGTCGTATACACGGCCTTCGTAGGCGTCTCGGAGGCCGGCGAGCCATTGGACCCAGCCGTCTAATGTCCAGCCGAGACCTTCTTTATCAGCTGATTTGCGTGCTGTGGCGGGTGAGCCTTGCTGCTGGAGTAGTAACTGTGCTACCATGACTTGGACAAAGCCTGAAGGTTGCTGAGTTGAGACCTCGGTGATGCGCGCAATCCGTTCGACGATAACTGGCTGCGCGGTAATCCAGCCGAGACGACAACCGGGTGCAATGGTCTTGGAGAATGTATCTAGACGTACGACACGGCCATCAACATCAATTGACAAAAACGACGGCACAAGGCTGTCCAGAAATTCGTAGCCCGAAGATCGGCCATGCGCGTTGTAGTTACGATTAAACAAATCTGCCTGCACGGCAGCTTCGCCGCGATATTTGGCGGCATGATTTCGTGAAGATGGGAATTGGAGGTTCCAATATGGCTCATCCTCAATTATGATTATGTCGTATTTCTGGCACAAGCTGTAGATTTCCTTGCGACGCTCGATGGAGGTTGTGCTGCCAGTGGGGTTTTGACCGAGGCTGTTCTGATAGTCAATATATGTTGTATACTGAAACAGAGATAGGGAAGACTTACGTGACGGTGTACATCAAATGAGGACGCTTTCCCTTAGAAAAGTCCCAATTCTCAAGCACATCAGCTAAACCGCCTGGCCCGGAAGCTCGCATTCCATCGGCGTCCACACCAACAGTGACGACATTAAGACCACGAGGTTCGACTGTCTGCACAGCATTCATATAGGCAAACTCCTCAAAGAGAACACCCTCCTTATCCCGAATCCAATCCTTGGTCTTATTCCAGGGATTAGTCAAAGCCTCAACAGCCTTGGCGAGTCCATCCGTCGAACCGCATGTCATGATAATCTCCGGTCCTTCGGCGTACGGCACGTTCGGATGAAGATGATCACGGGCGAATTTGCGAATAAAGGCTGCCAGTGGTGGATAACCCTCAGCGGTACCATATTGAAGGGCAGTTGATAGATCAATCTTTTTGAGGATATCGGTTGTATCCTGGATCTTGGGCACGGTTACATGCCATTCTGCTGGCTTACTGCTTTTTCCCTTTGAGGATTTTGGTTCGTCGAATCGGGATGGGCGTGCTGCTGCTGCTTCAAGGGTGTCGTAGGGGAAGTATGATTCGTGGGGGAGACCTAATACATTATCCTTAGTGAAAGGTCACAACATTGAAGAGCTGAGACAAATCACATACCGCCAGCCACATTCTGCATTCCAGGAATCTTGAACCATTTATAGAGTCCCTTCACATTGCTGCTCAGTCGGTTCTTGGTAGTCTGCGAAAAGTGATGCGACAAATCCAAAGGAGGTCGCTGTGTGGCCCTGAATTCTTGTTGTTGAGCCATCTTGATTCTCAATAAAATCTCCGGCGGATATGCAAGCCGATCGTGCCTGGCCGGACCGTTGGGAAGCTTTCGGATAAGTGTAGATCCTGATGAACAAGGATGTAGATAGCTAGAACGATGTCGTGATTGATGATAATGTCCTCAAATCGGTCAGATTGGCGTTGATATGATTAAGTACGTGGTGGACTCACTAAGTAGTTGTTATCTCAGCTAACTAGTTACATTATTAATTCATCATTACCATCGCTGATGAGTACATCGGTCGACATTGTATTCGTAATACGGATAGATTACAGAGCCCGCAGCTAAGAATTACCACCCGAAATCGAGTCCGCGGCCAATCGGACTGAAGATAAATTCCCACCGTTACATTCAGAAACGAACAATACGAACAAGCCCCCAACAAGCAGCGGCCTGACGGACACCGCTCGTCAACTTCTTATCTCTGTCAAATTGTCAGTCTTCTGGGGTAGACCACGATCCAATCATACCCTCTACTGATATAGAGCTAAGCCGTTTTGATCGGCAATCTTTCAAGTATTGTAACGCGGCATACGGTGTGTCTCTTGCATCCCACAGGGTAAAGATAAGCTGCTTCTATTGACCTAACGACAGAACTACATACTGTATTGCTTTTTCTATAGAAATAGATCAGTCGAATGGTTATGCCCTTGCCATCGAGAACAATGCCTTTGCAGTATTTTCCTTACTCTCACCTCTGCTCACCGTCCTGGCCATGACGGCATCATTGTTCCTGATGCCGGCTTCCCCTTTGACAGGATCACCATCAGCGCCAGTCTTTTGCAACTCCGATATCTTCCACCCTCGCACAAGCCAGATGGAAACAGTCGCTGCCATATACATACAGCCTGTAAATATCTGAGCATGCAGAAAATTGGTGCCGTTGTTGGTTCGTAACCAAAGCGCAATCGGTTCAGCAAATGTGCTCGGTATGACCACAGAAAGCCAGAATATGGACAACGCAGATGGCAAGAGCTGCAATCCCACAACTTCAGCGCCCACCGGAGCAACGGTGGTTGTGTACGTTGCGGAAACGGCGCCGCCAATCAGACCATAGAAGATGAGGACTCCAAAACTTTTTGCAAAGATCCAGATGACAAAGGAAAAGAGACCGGCTAGGAAGGTAGAGACGAGTGCCGTGTTGATTCGTCCAAAACTATCGCTGACGTACCCTATGACGGGTCGGCCAAGGCCTCCTCCAAGATTGAACATGGCACCAAGAATCGAGCCTTGGGATGCTGTGAGGCCCACAGTGTCTGCGTAGCTGGGCAATGAGAACAGAAGCAGCACATAGCCCAGCACGCTGAAACAACCCCAGGCCAAAGTGAGCAGGAACTCTGGTCTTTTCAGAAGCTCGAAATGAAAGGCAATTTGAATAGCTCCAATAGCCTTGTTCCGATCTCTTACAATAATGGCACAGAAACCAGACGCAGCAGCTGAGACTATAGCTAAGACTCGGAAAGCCCAGCCTGTCCCCCATCTCTGAATAAGGGCATCTGTCGCCAACGAGTAGATTAAACCGCCAATTCCTGATCCTGCCGTTGCAATACCATTTGCGAGGGAGCGTCGGCGGGTGAACCACTGAGGGATGATACCAACAGTGGCGCTGAATTGCATTCCCATACCAAACCCGAAACACACGCCTTGACTCAGGAACAATTGCCAAATTTTGGTAGACCATGATGCTCCGAGCAATGCTGCAGTCTGAAGGACAATCCCAATCGCCAAGGTAGTCTTCGTCCCCCATTCTCGAGTAGTGATTGTTGCAGCTGGGGCGATGAATTGGGCCATACTGAGGGAAAGGCCTCCGACGAAGGCAAAGTCTAGGTCTGATGCACCTGGGAATGTGTTTTCAGTAAGATAATGGGCCAAAAATACACCATAAGACTAGTTGCAACGAATGTTAGCCAAGAAAGCATCGCCATCTGAGGTCACAAAACCTACACTATTGATTCCCCAGGTATGGGCATTAACCAAAAAGACGCACAGCACACAGACCCAGCCATAGCCGCCGTCTGGGGGAGGTTCTACCTCTGACCGTGCCAGTGGCTGGGCCTGCTCGGGGTCAGCGCTGACAGGTTCGTTGTCGAGAGGGTCATTCTCGGACACCGTCTTCTCTGAAAAGTCTGTAGAAGGGGGAATGGAGTCATCGCCGGGTCGGGACGATGTTATCGTCTCATTTTTCTCCGACTGCATCTCTTCGTTCACCACCAGGTGGTGGGTTTGGTCGATTTTTGTGATTTGGAACGAGGGAGGACACACCTTCAGGGAGTGACCTTTATACAAATGAGAGATTGAAGCCTGGTAGACTCGGCTGCGCAGAATACAGGTATGAAAAAGTTGAAACCCTATGAAAACTACCATATAAAATCCTAGATGAATGCCTCGCTGACTGAGTCATAGTATATAAATATATTGACTCAATCTTCAGGAACCAATCAGATTGCACAGCGTCTTGCTTCCCTAGGGGAAGAGTTAGTCTCAGTTAGGGTTCTCTTTGTTGTTTCCGGCCCCTACTTTAGGGCGTATATCTCCTGCCCCTTCGGGCAAGAAATGTACTGCGACCCTGGTATTAGCTGTGAGCCCGTTATTTTAGTTTCTTTTTACTCAATTCTATTGACATGGATTTATCTTGTTCTTATTGGCTAAGCAATTCAACGGCCATGAAGTTAAACAAACCAACTGTTCGGTTTCTCATTCCTTGCAATTCTTTTTTGCACTCAACCCTAACGGCCTGGAGCCTTTACTCTGCGGTTGATAGTGCCGAAGTTGCTAGCCTCTAAGCTCTGTTTAGGGAACTCGTGTACGAAGTATTGGTAGGCGTATGTGCTTGTACGTCTCAATATAGCCAACGGTCGTTGGATTGGTTCTAATCAACCCACGTCCTCTTAGTGCAGTGACAAATCCAACACTATACCACGTACATGTGCAGTCTGAAATAGGCCACGAATCATTATCGAGGATATTATGGAGAGGTACGAACTACTATGAACTTACTAAGCAGATATTGAGTTGACTAATCTCATCCTCCAGGGATCGACCGAGTTGGCCCCTGTCGCCGGCCTATCCAATTGCTTCACCATGTTTCACTATCGTGATGTTGGTTACGACTCTTACGAGTCTCTCATACCGTTGAAGCCATGGAAGATGATAGGGTGGCCTGTTTCGGGGGGATTTCTCCTAAATTCTTGCAGGGAGGATCATTAGGATGGAGTATGTACCTACCTATAGGCTATAGGTACGGGCCGTTAACTAGCGCACCCGTACCGCCAAACCCCCCAACCCTCCTCCCCTTTAAGCCTATGGCAGTGGGCACAGATGGATAGCTAATTCTTCAGGGATGAATAAGCAGATTTGTCACCGGCCATCGACTATCATGTCTCTCAATTGCTCCACCATGCCTCTCTATCTCGATAGTGGTTACGAGTTCTTCGTGTTCTATGGCAACATGCTCATGGTTTGGCCATTTCGGCTGCAGGTCGATCTACGAGCTTTTACGTGAATATGAGTGGAGTAGTTTGGACTATCACTCTCTATGGCTTCACCGTGTCTCACTATCATGATGGCGTGTTACGTGTCCCTCAATTCCTTGGAGGTTGAAAGGCGACAGGATTGATGGGCTCAGCCGTCCTGCTTGCAGGTAGGATGGCAAAATTCGAGTGGAGCGGGTTGAAATCCAATAGTAGATGAATCTGATGCGTATCACCAGAGCTCTCGATTGACGGGGTTCTCACCATGCCTCGCTACATAGAGATAAATACCTCGCTGGTTCTGGGACTTTCAATGTTTCCCACATGCAGTTCAATTAATCAGCCAGCAGAAGATATCCATTCCTATTAACATGGAGGCTATCAAGAGAACTTTTGTGCAATGCAAAGAAGAGAATCGTGTATGAATGCCGGAAGCTATATGGCATTATCAAGACATTGCTGACTTGCAATACAGCCCGCCTTTGTGACTTTTGTCACAGCTGGATATCCTACGGTTGAAGAGTCTGTCGATATCATCTTGGGTCTGGAAGCTGGAGGTGCAGGTATGAATCCACTAGCACGTCGACTCAATTGACCTACGTTCTAACCTTTTTCGCTTGCAGATATCATTGAACTCGGCGTTGTCAGTACAGTCTACATATGCCTCAATGATTCACTTTTCTAACGCCGGAATCAGCCTTTCACGGACCCCTTCGCAGACGGGCCTACAATTCAGAGCGCAAATGCGGTTTGTTGATCCTCTTATACCTTGGTATCTGCATATATGCTCATGAATATATAGCAAGCGCTTGCAAACAATGTTACCATCGAGTCAACCTTAGGAATGGTAAAGGAAGCTCGGAAAAGAGGACTCAGAGCACCGCTGCTCTTGATGGGCTACTACAACCCACTCTTAAGTTATGGTGAGGAGCGATTGTTGCATGACAGTCGTGCCGCTGGTGTCAATGGCTTCATTGTGGTGGACCTTCCTCCCCACGAGGCTGTAAAGTTCAGAAATTTCTGTGCCAAGGGCGGGTGAGTAATAAGATCTCTACGATATGGAAAACATCCTCCCTGATTGTTGTACACAGACTGTCATACGTACCTCTTCTCGCCCCTTGTAAGCCCTTCATCCTCCCTCCGACCTGCTTAGCTTCTAACACCATGCTTCAGCCACGACCGAGAGCCGACTCAAATTACTCTGCAAACTCGCAGACTCATTCGTCTACGTTGTATCACGTATGGGCGTCACGGGTGCAACAGGTACCTTAAGTGCTGGTCTCCCAGAGCTCCTGAAACGAATCAAGCAATACTCTGGCAACGTCCCGGCAGCAGTTGGTTTTGGAGTCAGTACGAGAGAACACTTCTTGAGTGTAGCCAGCATAGCAGATGGTGTTGTCATTGGCAGTCAAATCATCACAACTCTATCCCAGGCTGCTCCTGGAGAGCGGGCTAAAGCTGCTGAGAAATACTGTGCTGAGATATGTGGAAGGAAAAATTTACCAGTTACTAAAAGATTTGACACTCAAGAGCTAAATGGTGCTGCGGAAGTCAATGGTACCACTGCCTCAAGTAGCAGCCAGCCAGAACTGCTTGATCAGATAGATGCAACCAACCCCGAGGAACAAGATCCAGAACTCTTTTCTGCCCGCTTCGGCGAATTCGGGGGTTCGTATGCCCCCGAATCACTAATGCGTTGCCTCTCAGAATTAGAGGTAGGCTTTGACAAAATCCGGAATGACCCCGAATTCTGGGCTGAAATGCGATCATACTACTCCTATATCGGAAGACCGGGCCATTTCCATATTGCAGAGCGCTTGACTAAACATGTTGGTGGAGCCACTATTTGGTTGAAGCGTGAGGATTTGAATCATACTGGAAGTCACAAGATCAACAGTGCTCTGGGACAGATTCTTCTGGCTCGTCGGTTGGGGAAGACTGAGATTATTGCTCAGACTGGTGCTGGTATGCATGGTGTAGCAACTGCTACGATCTGTGCTAAGTTCAATATGAAGTGCACAATCTTTATGGGAGCAGTAAGTCTACAAGCTTTGAACAGCATTGAAACTTCATATGTCTAACGACTATATAGGAAGATGTCAGGAGACAAGCACTGAACGTATTCAGAATCAAGCTACTCGGCGCTGAGGTCATCCCCGTTGAGGCAGGCTCAAAGACTCTCCGAGACGCCGTAAATGAAAGTTTCCGAGTTTGGATTACGAGGGTAGACACTGCCTATCATGTTATCGGCTCAGCAATCGGTCCTCACCCCTTCCCTACGATCGTGCGCACTTTTCAGACTGTCATTGGAGAAGAGACGAAGGCACAGATGCTAGAGCAACGAAACAAGCTACCAGATGCGGTTGTGGCCTGCATCGGTGGAGGCAGTAATGCCATAGGAATGTTCCATCCGTTCATTGATGAGCCAAGTGTCAAGGTTTTGGGAGTCGAAGCTGGGGGTGACGGCCTTGACTCGAAGAGGCATGCCGCTACTCTGACTGGTGGTACTAAGGGGGTCTTGCATGGCAGTAGGACGTATGTGTTGCAAGATCAACATGGACAGATTCAAGATACCCATTCTATTTCAGCTGGGCTGGACTATGCTGGGGTCGGGTGAGTAGTCTGCATATCGTCTATCCAAGTGTGGTTAGTTGCTTGCTGCATGCTTTGCTAACTATCCGACCAGGCCGGAGCTTAGTTCCTGGAAAGACTCAGGACGTGCGGATTTTATTGCCGTTACTGATGCCCAAGCTCTCGAGGGGTTCAGGCTGCTCAGTGAGATGGAGGGGATCATCCCCGCTTTAGAAAGTGCTCATGCCATCTATGGCGGTGTCGAGATGGCCAAGACAATGAACAAAGACCAAGACATCGTTATCTGTGTTAGTGGGAGAGGGTATGTTTATTCTCACGAGGTACCTCTCGCTCTCGGCTGACTTGATTCAAGTGACAAGGATGTGCAAAGCGTGGCGGATGAACTACCCAGACTCGGACCACAAATTGGGTGGGATTTGAGGTTCTGAAAGACCTAGAGGAACAATAGTTGTCTTTTGGCGTTAGAAAGTTGTAAGACGTGGCGAGGTTACCTGTTTGTGGATGACTGAAGTAGGTTGCAGCATGACAGAGATAGGTATGCGAGGATAATTCTATTCGTTGAAGTAATTGGAGGAATAAATGAGAATGAGAAAAGACCATACCTATTGAAGTGTGAAAACTGTCTGTACTAGCCCCGCAAGTTTGCAGTCATATTGACTATAGAGATGTCTTTCCGAGCGCCTTTCCAGCTGCAATTGTTCTGTCCAAATATTGGCTGGCTGACAAGTTGAAATGGCAAATTTTTACGAGCGACGATCCTTGTACCCCTGTCAGCGCTAATGCATAGCCTTGTCACTCACTCACCCGCACTTTGAGCGTGG
This sequence comes from Talaromyces liani, assembly GCA_022814505.1. NCBI lineage: Eukaryota > Fungi > Ascomycota > Eurotiomycetes > Eurotiales > Trichocomaceae > Talaromyces > Talaromyces liani. Next base: position 61,984 of record JAKLNL010000019.1, read on the forward strand.
CTTACGAGTTTATCTGGAAACATCTGCCTTATGAGGAACGCAAGTTCGTGACAGTGCGTTGATCCTTTTAGTCGCTTGGTCTGGTCCATGTCACCTGTCAGGCCGCCACTGTCAATTACAAGGTTAAATGCAGTCTTGAATGTCGCTTAAGCTGTGATTTGTTAACCAACATGCAGCGGAACAAGCTTATACTGTAATTTGACTCAGATCTACCGATGGAGGTGCCAGTCGATGTTCCAATCGACCTATCACGGCTGCGATGGATGAAAGGATCATACTGACTTGAAAATGGGATGTGTCAATTTACATGTGCAGCTCGTATATGCTCTGTGGGACTTCATGTATCCTCGCTACAACACTACGTGATCACTGTCGCCAGCTAACTGAAATTTTATTATACTAGACCATCTAGTAGCGGGGTGTTTTTCGAGTTAGTTGGCTATCCCACAAGGCTCCAATGATCATTCTACCAGCTCGGCAGGAATTGCCATTCAGATTTGCTTTCATCCTGTGATATACCTTATAATTGTTGCGGTGAGTCTCCTCTCTTGTGGCACCAGTTTACTGCAATGGGTGCGAAGGGTACCACTAGAATGAACAGACATCTATATAAGATGGGTCCTCCTAGGAGAAAACATCTCTTTTGTCAGTCGAAGCTCAAAACAGAGAACCTCTGAAATTATCATTGTACTTTGGATCCTCGCCATGAAGTCGACTCTGTACTTAGGGCTTGTAGCTCTCGGCACTGCCGTTGCACTTCCTTTAGATCCCACACCGTCAGAATGCAGCTGCTTGGCTGATGCGGTATCTGTCCTCGGTGCTGATCCTCTGGCTCCTGCTTTCTGCTCTCAGTTTGTTGGTGTATCCACCGTCGTTGTGTCGACTACCATTACGACTCCTGCAGCGACCACTGTGATTGTCGAGACTGTACCAGCTCCATTCACCGTCACGGAAACATTTGTGGACTTTGAGAGCACTGTAAGTCTGCGTCTTCCGTGTGGATTGAATAAGAATGCTAATTTTGAGTAGAGTACAACGATTACGGAGATTTACGAAATTTCCTATGTAAGAGTCCCTTCCGCATGAGCGCTGGAATGAATACTCAACTGCTATAGGTATCAACTTCTACTGTCACCGTCACCTCTCCCACAACCGAATGCTACTCGGGAACCACCTTTGGTAAGGCAGCTAGCCCAGCAAGTGCAACTGCTGCGGCCGGCAATGTCGTCAAGAAAGCACTATTACCAACCATTACTCTTCTCCCTACCATCTCTTTACCCACATTCCCAGTCCCTATTCCCGCACCAACATGGGTGCCTTCCTTGGAAGATTCACTGTTGTCGTCGGCTTGTGAATGTTTCCTTGGCCCATCTCTTACTGTTACTTCAACCTCAACCGACTGGGTAGCATCAGGTACAGTCACGGCCACCCTCGACGTGACAACAGTTCCTGTCACTTCGACGTAAGTATAACCCTAGCATTATACAAGGAGGAGCAGTGTTAATGCTGAGCAGAGTCATCACCCTCGTCACAACTTGGACTGCATTCGTGGTCACTACTGAATCTAAAGCAACATCAACCGTGACCACTACCACTACCTCCTACACTCCTGTACCAACCAATACCAAACTCGGCCTTAACTGGTACTACTACTACAGCTCTCAGAATTACTTCCCTGGTCACGCTATCACATTCAACCCCCAGACATTCAATAGTCCCAACTACAATTTCAGCGGCTATGTCGAGAACGTTGCTTCATTCCACACCGTGGGTTATTCCACCTCAAGCTCGAATACGGTTTGCAGTCTGCCAGCCAATGAGCCCTGCGAGTTCGTCTGTATTGTCATCCAGGGATATCTCTGGGCAAAGGAAGGGCCAGGAAACTATACCCTCTCTTCCAGCTCGGCCACTGACAATGCTTTCTTCGCATGGCACGGAACCAAGGCGTATAGTGACTACCAGAATTCCAACTATGACTACCTCGCTGGCGATTACATTCCTCAAGCTGGCTCTGTGACCGTCAGTGTTGGTGTTGGAGAGCTCGTGCCATTTACTTTCATGTGGGCAAATGGTGGTGGACCAGGAGAGGCTCTACTTACCATTACTGATCCTGCTGGTAAGCAGTACGCTGATACTACTGGCTTCTTTGTGCCTGCGAACAGCACCTGTCCTGGGTATGTCGATCCATTTTCTCCATAATCGTCCAGATGTCTACAGGATGCTGTATGCTCGTTGGAGTCTAGGTATGCAGCATGGTGCCTGCGATCGGGGAAAAGTAACATATAGTTCAATATTCTCAACACGATATATATAATAATCAGATAGTAATACTTATTACGAATCATAAGAGCCCTAGCCCTAACCCTAAATAACCCTAGTAAACTATGCAGGTCAATTGTGCATGCATAAGTAATACGGAAGAACTTTTATGCGAGGAGTGAGCCAATCGCTATGACGTAGCTACCCGATTTGCTACGAGAGATATGATTGGTTGGTACCTTGCCGGATTTACAGATGATCCGGCTTCATGTTCAGCTTCGAAGTTCCCCAGACGACAACCAGACCTCAAGCATTCATACTCCAACCCTATCTTTCATTCTATCCTATATACTCGCTTTCTTCGTGCAGCGTTAGTAATTGGCATCGTTTTTTTGGGTTGCCTGTCAGTCATTTTATATCTGCTTATGGTCCTAGCCGCCGTACACCACCCTCCTCACCGACAAGTATAGCTCGGATGCATCCTTTCACTATCAAACATGATTGAAAGTCGTGATGAAGAGCGAGGCATCTATATCGCTCCTCCATTGACTGACGACGGAATCCCAGATGAAGACCATGACAACACATTAACTCATGTACTCAACGTCGAAGCCAACGACCAGGACGATGACGGCACGAGCTTTCGTATGCCGGTCTGGCTAAGAGAATCATCACCTTCTTTCCAATGGCGCTGGATTCCTCTTCCACTGCGGAGAGCTGGTCGGGCCACAGCTCGCTGGGTCAAGGGTCCCGATCCACCTCATGATTTACTGTTTCAGCCATTGTTTCCAAAGTCTCAGGAGATACCCGTGAGGCTTTTGGATAGATATGCACCTAGAAAGGCGCATAAAGTGGCTTTGCTTCTTTTTGTATATCTTTTGTGGCTGTTGCCATGGTTTCTTATCATTCTCAAGGCCAATACATCCGGCAATATTGAAGGCTATGGGCGGCCGCAGGTCATTTCATGTGCGGCAAGCTTTTGGTAAGTTCAGCTATTGGTTTGGACTTACTTCATACTGGCAAAAATCCTAATTCATGGTATAGGTCTCCTGGAAATAACTGTGGACTGAATGGAAACGACTGTCGGCCTTTTGACGCCTCTCATTTCGCATTCCGTTGTCCGGCTAACTGCAAGTCGGTCATCCTTGAACAGGAAAGAACGGTTGGTAACCAGACTCTCAATTATCAATCACTCGTTGTTGGTGGACCGGACCCCGACTCTTCTGAGCCCGGCATCTATCGAGCAGATAGTTTCATCTGTCAGGCCGCAATCCATGCAGGCGTTGTTAGCGACGCGAGCGGTGGATGTGGTGTGATGAAACTACATGGGGCAGCACACTCATTCACAGCGTCCGATCGAAACGGAATCATCTCTACAGGGTTCCCATCCACATTTCCAAAGTCATATTACTTCCTCCCACTTACGGATTCCCAAGCCACCTGCCCTGCCGACCCACGATGGCCATTGCTCGGCATCACTGTGGCTGCCGTCGCTCTAATCAGTATCTTTACTCTAACACCTGGAGTTTTCTTCTTCAGCACTTTTGGACTGCTCATTCTCCATGTTGGAGTGGTCTCCGACCCTCCATATTTCCCCTCCCTTTCAGAACTGTTTTCTATATTACTGTCACGTGTGCTGCCAGCATCGTTTATAGCATACGTCCTCTACCTTTATGCTGCTCGGCCACTTCTGGAGCGAGTATCACATCCAGGATACCAAATCGAAAAGACAATTTTGTACTTGACTCCTGCATTTATCGGGGCTTTGAACAACTATACGTTCGCTCTTTGGATACCCCTACAGCGTCTGACGCCGCATGACTTGGCAAACCAGCCTGGTGCAAAGGCCGCACTTGCAACGGTCGTTTCTATTATCATCGTCATTGTGCTAAGTCAAGCATGGCTCATTCGCCAAGCGGGTCTGATGCCGCGCTACTTGAAGGTTTATATATCATTCGTGGCCGGCCTTCTCTTCTTGCTGGCATTACCAGGCCTCCGCCTTCGAATTCACCACTACATCCTTGCGATGTTACTTATGCCCGGCACGGTGATTCCAACCCGTATGTCTTTCATATACCAAGGGCTGCTTTTGGGTCTATTTGTCAATGGCGTTGCACGATGGGGGTTTGCCTCTATTGTTGAGACACCCGCAGCTTTAGGTGAAGATCCCACTGGCCCGGGCGGATGGTGGGGTGCTTCATATCCGAATATCACCAATGCATCTGTGTCTATTCATCTGGACAATGCGGCCCCGATGCATCCACTTTACAACGCTGTATCTGACAGTGACTACGCATACCGTGGCAATGGAAATATCACATTCCAGCTTTGGGAAAGGCAACGGATGGAGCGGCTCGGTGTTGATGGTATCAGCGTTCTGTTGAATGATGTCGAGCGCTGGAGGGGATATCTAGATGAAGATCGAAAGGGGAAGTTTACATGGCGACGACAGGGGCACCGCGGTTTGGAGCTCGTCAATTACAGCAGCGACGACCTCGATCTGCAAGACGTTGACGGTGGGGTCGTGTCTGATGATATGCTATCCTTCACAGTCCTTAACGATGCACTTCCAAGATCCATGACAGAGCAAGGAAGAGATGAAGACGAAGATGAGCCACAAGACCTTTTCTTCCGGTTTGCGTTTTTGAGAGGTTCCGAAGCTGGACATTACGGGGGAGCTGGTGTCTGGCTTCGGGACGGAAGATGGATCGATCCTCCACCGCAGCAGAAGCAGGATCCTTAATCTCTTTGTTGAATATAGACCGTAGATATGTATTACGCGATACGATATACGATATACAATCTTTCTCCAAATAGCTCATGTACAATGTGTAGGCAGTTACGCCGCCTCATAAATATACAACGTACTATTATGCTGATCCGGCATAAACCACACCCTCAACTTCCCATCCACAACCTGCGCATCAACCGGATTCTCCGTAAGCGTAACCCCCAAATCACTCGTCAACGTAATCGGCACTTCCCACAACGGCAACATCGTCTGTAGGTCTACAAGCGCCAATCCGCCCAGACTCAATTTACCAAATGTGCCTACACCGCCGCACAGCATCACGGGTCGGACGGGGTTGAAGTCACTCTGTACTCCACAACCAGCCTGCGCGAGGAGGAGGTTTGGCATGGCGTGATGACCGAGATATTTACAGTCTTGATAACCCACATAAAAACTAGGATTAGGCACATTGCGTATCGGGGGCATGAAACCCGGAATAGCCGTAAAGCCCTTGGGATACCCATTAAGCGACCACGTCGTGGCGTTCACCCCATTCCAGTTCAACGTCACGAGTTCATTAGTGATGATATCATGCACAATGCCACCATTATGATCATCATGGCGAAACAGACGCGTAACCTCCAGAGTCAACGGATCAACGCGCGCAATCGTTGCAGTGCTATTAGGTCGATATTGAGAAAGCGTAATCCAGACATAGCGACCATCGTAATCGATTCCGCCACCGTGATACTCTATATCCCCGGCCGCGGTCAGCGAGGCATTCGCAATCCGGTTTCCGTCTAGGTCGTAGATGAGCATGTGCGAGAACCCGGCGCCGGCGGTGCGGTCGGTGCCGTTGATGGTTTTGTTGTATTTCACTGTTGGAACGGTATACTGGTTGGAAGTTACAAAGAGACGCTCATCGCCTACACGCACCATGCCCTCGGGTTCGCCGGTGTCGCCTTCCATTTTGGTCTTTGATACTAAATTCCATGTTGTTGAGCTGCTTAACGATAAGAAAAGGTTTACGATGTCCTTGCCGTCTGTCGTGCTGTGGGATTCGGGGAGTCTGTTGCCTGGGAGAAAGCTTTCGTTGCGGTAGATGGTGACGTTGGATGATGATGTTGCGCTGGCTGTGGCTGCCAGTGCAGCTGCCAGGAAAATTGAAGCACGCATGTTTATGATTTTAGAGGGGTGAGTATCCGGATCATGGCGGAACACCGCTTGGAGAAAACATGCCGTTATATAGTCGACTGCTGAAGAGCTGTTAGATGAAGCAACTACTAGATTCCTGGTTAGGATAAAGATAGTCGGTGGAGTCGTACTACCACGTTGTGATGCGCGGGGATGCCATTCGCGGTTGATGTTTTAGTGCTCACTGTTTAATTAGATATGACATCAAATGGGCGGATTAGACGGCAGAGACGAATCGACATCAATGGAGAACATTGGACTATGTATATTTCTCATTTTCTACAATTTTCCTTGAAATTAGAAATGAAGTGAACTCGGCACCATTGATTGATTCTCGTCATAATGCTACCAGGTACACGTTTTGTGAATCCTGGAACTTATAGGGTAATGGCTATGTAGATTCCATATCCTAACAATCCAGCATGAACTGTTTGGTAAATCCATATGCTAGCATGACTTCAAATCATGATATATTGCCATCAACAAGCCCAGCAAACACACTCCCACTCCTCCTCTGCAACTCCCTTGGATCACCCATCTCCACTACTTTCCCATCATCCAACACAACCACCATATCCGACCTCAAAATAGTTCCTGTTCGGTGCGCAACCGTCAGAACCGTCAGCGCAGCCAAACATGGCGTCTCCCGAAGTACAATCTGCATCTTCTCATCCGTCTGAGCGTCGACATTACTGGTTGGCTCATCCAGAAGTAGAATTGGTCTCGAGCCTCTCTTAGAGCTATCCTGCACTTTTAGAATGGCACGCACGAGCCCAAAGAGTTGCTGCTGCCCCTTCGATAATTGTACTGAAGTAGGTCTAACTTCGGCGTTCAATCCACCTCGTTGCTGTATCACTTCCGTCCAAAGACCGACGCGGTCAAGCGCGTCTATAATTTCAGTGTCTGAATGAATATTGGTTGGATCGATATTCATTCTGATACTGCATCCTTCTAGAATGAGCGTGCTCTGGGGTATTGTTACGAGACGTTCTCGTATTGTCTCACGGGGAAGGGTGGTGATGTCGATTCCGTCGATTAATAGAGATCCCTCTGTTATATCTAATATGCCGAGGATTGTCGCCAGGAGGGAGCTTTTTCCGCTGCGAGAGTCCCAGGGAGACCAGTCAGCAAGGGTACTTCCCACTCTACGACCTTAACTTTACTGACCTTCCTGTTCGCCCACAAATACATATCTTCTTTCCGGGTGGTGCAGTGAAAGAGATATCCCGCAAAGCGATCTTGTCGGTACTAAAGTCAGAGTAGTCAGTGCATGTCTGACTGAAGGGCTCCCGGACCTTACTACCTGTACTGCGCAGTCACTTGCCTGAATTCAATCATACCATGACTAGGCCAATGTGCAGGGGGCTGAACCTTTGTTTTCGCATTATCTTCCGGCTTGACATTAGTCACAAAATCCCGTATTCTTGATATTGACCCAAGCGAGATCTCGAGCTGCGTCCAGCCTGACGTTACACTTGAAAGGCTATTGCTGAATGCTATTTGAACCATCATTAGCAAAAAGCCGAGAGTCGGATTTGGGGAGAAAGAAGACTCACAAAGAATGTTATTCAATGATACACCAATCAAGCCCACACTAGCAGAACCCCTGAGCTTGATAACCAGGCCAACAAGAATGACCGCCTCTGCAGCAACAATCAAATTCAAAACTAATGTGAGCCATCTCTGGATACAATATAGAAGATAGTACGGCCTTTGTGACGCATCTAACAGCTTGAGATTCTTGAGACGGAATCGCTCCTGCCAATAAAATGCTTGTATTGTGGCGAGGCCACTTATCGTTTCCATGAAATGGGAGTATAATGGACTCCTACTTTCGAGATCGAGGAGACGGAGTTGTCGCGAAGTTCGGAGGTAGAATTTTTGTAGCAGGATGATCACAATTAGAAGAAATGGAACAGTGATAGTCATGTATCCTGATCCGCTTGCGACTAGGCCGGCTGTAGCAATGCATATGAAGAGATCTAGTTGAAGGCTTGTGTCAGGAGTCATTTCAATACAATATCTAAGGCTTCCTACTGGAAACAAATACAAGCATGCCAATAGGCAGCTGCCCCTCAATCAAAGCAATATCCTGGCTAAATCTGTTCAAGATCGCGCCACTATCGGTGCTGGAAAGATACGGCGAAGAGGCTCTGCTCAAAGTTAGTAATTGTCAAAGTCATATAGATCGTAACAGACCTCGTCAGGGTATTCAGTAGCCTTTGATGCAGTTTCCGCGACGTGGCAGGAGATATAAGTACAAGAATAGCCCTAGAAAATGATTAGACACTCAAGCACTTGATCAGTATGGATAAACCTACCAAACATAGCCACCGTTCCCAATTGAGTTGAATATAGCCAACATGAAGTACACAGTGATATACAGAGCCTTATGAGCACCATGCCCAGCAGCCCACCATTCTAGCCAAATTTCTGGACGAAGAAGGTCAGTTTCAGCGGATAGACACACGGAAGATTCATGGGATACATACGGCTAAATGTGCTGCAAAAGACGTGTACAGTAACGGAAAAGACAAAAGCGAGTATTTTCTGCCAGCCAATGGACTGCATGTAGTACTTGTAGACTGTCCTATCTCCCGTTGCTCGAGTGAGATCATTGAGTTGGTTTTCCTTGGATATCTGAGCTGCTGTCTCTTTTGCGGATGGCCGGGATATGCTATCCATCGCACCTTCAGGATTTTTGACCCGAGTTTCGATAGAAAGGCTATTCAATCCCATCTGTTCATAGCCCACTATCTCTGAAGTTGACACTTGTAGCCTCCCGTGGGAAAGAATAAAAACCTGGTTGGCATAAGAGAGGCAGTCGACTGTATTATAGTTAGAAGGCGTTCGATAATAACATAACTAAGGCTTGATAGGTCGTTTCAGCTTACTATCATTTGTCACCAACACAACCGTTGAATTGAGCTGCCGAAGTAGGCCGCTTGTCCCGAAAACGCGAGCTATGATCAGCTTCTTCGTGACGTTATCAAGCGCACTGAGGACATCATCTAGTAAAAGTATCTTCTTCCTGGAATACAAAGCCCTGGCTAACGCAATCCGTTGCGCCTGTCCACCACTCAATACAGTGCTTGATCCACTACCGATTTGTGACCTCTCGCCATTGGCGAATAGTTTTAGGTCGTGGTCAAGAGCACATGCATGTATAACAGCCTCGTACCACTTGGAGTCAAGGCTTTCCGTATGTTCATTCTCGTCTGTAAATCCGCATATAGCGTCTTGTATGGCAGAATTCGGAAGCCATGAGTTTTGTGCGCAGTATGCGACATCGTGACGTGAGACCTTGATAAGACCTTTCTCACAAAGGCCATGGCCAAGGATAGCGCGTAGGAGACTTGACTTTCCCGATCCGACTTGACCAAGAATAAACGTGAAGGAGCCCCGAGGAATACAGAAATTGACGTCTTGTAAAACAATTGATGACGATGCAACAGGACGAATAGTCACATCGCTGAAAGATATCGCTGTGGATGATAATTCCTGCAACTCCACTGAACTCCGTTCATTTGGGTACGAACTTCCGTTTTCCAGTTGGTCTTCAATAATAGTACTCCGTGATTCCAGTCCTACTTGACAGCTCGGTATCAAGAGAAATTTCTGGATCCGGTCGAAACAACCAAAAGAAGCAGCAGTTGAAGGAATAGCACTCAAAAGTCTCGATGCCGGGTTAGTGAGAAGCGTGATAATGGATAAACTCGTCAAAGCCTTCGTTGTATCTAACGTGTTCCCTTGAGACGTATAAACTGTAAAGGTTAAAGCAGGAGCTAGCGCCCAAGGTAGATTCTGAATGACATTCTGCCAAACAATGCTCCATCGAAAACCTTCCATTCGGCGCGTTTCTTCATTTTGTTTCTCTTGGATTATTTTGGCCAGTGCGTTGTTCCAACCTATACGCCGGACAGTCTGGATTTCGGTGAGCATCGACGTGGTAATGGCAATTCGACGTTGTACTGCATCCACCCAGATCTTCTGGCGCCCTCCGATATGTTTTGCGATCTGAATACTCCCTACGCCAGAGACTAGGTTCGTTAGTTTCGAATCTTATATCTCAAATCCACGCTGCGACTTACGTATGGTAATAATCACAGGTATGATGCTTACCCAACCTATCCGGATGGACAGCAGGGTTATACCAACGACCACTTCAATTGATTGGGCCCAGCATTCATTTAAGTTGACCAAACAAACAGAGATCCGATCAATGTCTGTGGTCATTAGGGTAATAGCGGCAGCGCGATCATCAAGACTCCCATCTGGAATATCGAGGCTATGCTCATAGATGAGTGAAGAGGTTGCGCCCCGGAACATGGCAATGAAGCGATATATCATGTGGCTGTAATGCAAATTTGAGACGGCAAGGCCTAAGTATATAAGTATTGTGGCACCCAAGAACCCGTAACCTTCGTTCTCGGAATCCTGGTTCTCACTGAGCCAGTCAAGCAGACCAGATATCAGAAAAGGTTGAGCAAACGTAAATCCGATGAGGCATACTCGTGGGAATACTGCCGAAACAAGTGGCCACCAGAGTGCTTTACAAAGAGAGAGTGGAACCTCAAAGCGTCTCTCTGGCCTTTTGCGTCGTTGCCAGGCATTTCTGGCCTTGATGCTTAAGCTAGAAGATTGCAGGTTTTTATCCAAACCGTTCAGGTCGTCCAGTGTGAGTACTGACTTGAATCCAGAGAGGAATAGTCGGTTGACCCACCACATAAATGAACGATTGAGAATGCCACTCGTGGATTCAAGAGAGAGACTGCGGTATTCCTCATGCAGATATTGTCGCTTTCCGGTGCTCTCCAGTACGAGAAAGATGACCTTCAGCCCTACACTCGTGGTAAATGTGATGGCAACGGATTCGTTCCTGTTTTGGAAATTCCATAGAGTCCTGGCTTGCGAGATGTCGAAGAGAGAAGACAACAGCAAATATGCACTTAGCAGCGAGGACGGCCTGACTGAACGAGCGTCTTCGGTCCAAGAAAGAAGCACAAGTTGAGCCGCCACGATCAGGCTGAGTGCCGCTGATGGTATGGAGCTCTTTGTTCGCGGCTCAGCGCTGCGTGTCCAGAGGACGAGCAGTGCTAATTGCGTGGCTGCGAGGCCGGCAGCAACGATCTATTTGGAAATTGCTTAGCTAGAACCCTATACATAAGACTTTGTGGAGGACTTCTGACCAATTTTGCGATTCGGACTGGATTGTACCGTGTTCGGATACGTTTACTTAGCAGATATTTGATCCGAAATGGGGACGCAATCAGGATTATAGCGGCTGGGAGGATGCTCAGAATGCTCTGTTCAAACAGCAGCGTAAAGTCGAAGCCATCGCGGCACCCTGCGCCCACGGCAGGACCGAAGACGTTGTCGTCTGCTGGCGAACAGTCTGAAGGCATCTGATTATTTCAAAATCTTTTGAAAAAAGAAAGCATCTTGAGATTAGAATACTGATGTTGCAACTTTTGGGAGGGGGAGCAGGAGGAAGGTAGTTAGTTGCCTTTTGGCGGTGTCCTATTTAATCCTAGCACCGTTACTTCCTTATCGTGCATCTGCCTTCCGCAATTCACATGTGGGATTTGATCCCCTACGTTACTTTGAGCTAGATCAGGGTAAATTTGTTGTCGTTGTTGTCAAGCCGCCAATAAACATCGATTATACACTGTAAATCTTCACTGTGCCTTTTAGAAATAGTAAGCTGTCTGTGATCTCAAGGAGCATGGGAATTGAGCCGATCGACTTACCATCAGCACAGGCACCAGCCCAACACTGTCCCTTCTCATTCCACGCAACGCAGCTGACCACCTTGACGCCCTCTCCAGCTGGTACTGTCGCGATAATCTCGCCGCTGAGGACATCCCACGCAAACACGGCCGCTTGGCTCGCGTTCCTTTTGGTCTCCATATCTGCAGCTTCACTTCCACTCAAGACGACAGCATCTCCCTTGGCGAAGACAGACCGGAGTCGAAGCGATTTGTTCACATATTTCTCCCCAAACTTGCCGCTTTGAGTTTCACCCCCGTAGGCTTTTAGTAATTTTCCATCGGTGCGATCAAGCATGCGAATCTTGCCATCCAAGCTAGAAACGAGGATAGCATTGCCGTCGGCCGAACACCGTACGCTCGTGACAGGGTGGGCGATAACGTCTACTGTTGTACGGCCCATACGAAGATCGTAGATTCGGACTCGTCCGTCGTAACTTCCGCTGGCGATCGAGTAAGTGGGCATATGGACGTGCAGCGAGGAGACGGTATCGGAAGCTTCGGTCAAGCTCTGAATAGGCTTGTACGAATTGGACTTTGTGTCCCATAGGTTGATCGTGGTATCCGCGCTGCCTTAAGATACGATCAGTTTTCATTTGCAGTTCATATATCGAGTCTAGGATAAATTACCTGAGACGACAACCGAGTCGCCTTCGCCCGCGAATTGAACAGCCTCAACACGGCTCGAATGGCCTGCCCACCTTCTCACAGTACCTCCTTGTTCTACATCCCAAAGAAAGACTTGTCTGTCTCCTCCCACACTGGCGAATCGCGAATTATCCGAGCTGACAGCGATATCTAGAATCGAATATCCATGCGCCTCATACTTCTGGATGGGCCGGGTGGTTTCGACAATCGACCGGGTGTCGGTGCTCGGGAGTGCTCGAGACAGGTGGATGGCTCGGTCGGTCGAACCTGTCAGGACATATGTTCCAGGATAACTCGAGAACGTCACCGTGTTGACGGGGCCTAGAATTGACTGTCAGTGCTGGTTTCTGGTAGCTGTAGAATGTTGACTTACCACTGTGAGTTTTGAGGGTGTGAACATGGCGAGATGGGAACTTCCGGTTGCTTGACATCCGGAAAGTGATCTGTCGATATGAATCTGCTGCTAGAGGAACATAGCTTTCAGTCCAGGCTGCGTCGACTCGTGAATATAGGTGGTTGAGTCAGCATGGAGTTGTTATCAGCTGCAAACCTTCTAAGTCGAAAAAGTTGCGGGGGTGGATTGCTTGCGGGAGCTTAGACCGTCTAATTTTATTTTGAGCTTCAAGCTTAAAGCTACCCAAACACTAATCAACGAACAGCCGAAAGATATGTCCCATGAAAATATTAAATAACCTGAATTGGCAAGCTACTATCAAAGGAAGGATATTATATAGGGCGCAAGTAGAAACCGTTACTCAACGACATTATGAGACAAAAAGAATCATCGACTCACCCAAGCCCGGGTTTGTCTGGCCTAGGATAATGAGTACTTTTTGTTCGCTCACTCAAGATAAAACCAAAGAAAAAGTAGGGTAGTCACGAATACGAAGTGGAAATGCACATCGCACAAATCTTAGAAAACCGTCATCAACGGCCAAAGCATATTCTCGAATTTTGGTATCACTCCTCCAACCTTTAACGACGACCGCTTCGGGCGGAACCCTGCATCTGTTCCATTTCCTGTTCGAGTTGCTTGATACTGTTGAAAGTTAGCAATGTTTTTCATGACTAAAATCGGGGGAGGAAAAACATACGCGGCGTGGGTGGCCTCCAAATCTTTGTTGAGGCGGTCGCGCTCGGAGATAAGCTTCTGCTCCCACTGTCTGAATCGCTGTTCTTCGACCTTGACCTGCTCGGTGAAACGCTTGCGGAGGTTCTCTTCCTCCTCCTTGAACTTGGGGTTGTCCAACTTGCGTGGTCGAGCTTCTCCGAATTTCCTTGTCTCCATTTGCTGGGCACGGTACGCCTCGTAGTGAGACTCCTCAGTGGTGTGGATGAGGTCAAGCATGTGGGTACGGATGAGGATGGATCGGAGCTTTTTGAAGTCGCAGTGGTCCTCATTCTCGACCTCGGCAACACCCCAGGCGTACTGACGACCCTTAACGACCTTGCCTTCGTTGTTCTTGACGTCTTTCTCGGAGCCTATGACGGCGAATGGCATGGCAGCTGACAGGCTACGGGCGTGAGCCGCAGCGTGTTCGTCGTCCTCCTCAACGGGTGGCTGGTAGATCTGGATGCCTTGAGAGGCAACGACAGCACGAACCTAGATATTATCAGCAAGCACTTCTAACAGGCATATTCCAGAAAAAAACCTACTCTCTGCTTGAAACGAGCCAAATCAGATGGGCTGAGAGTGTCGGCCTTGGCAATGACAGGAATCAAGTTCACACGGGAGCTCAAACGCTTCATGACTTCAATGTCGAGGGGTTTCAAGGTGTGACCGGTAGGACGGATAAAGTAGAGACAGGCATGGACACGGAGATCGATCTTGTCCGTTCGGCGGGGTTGTTGCTCTTGCAACATATATGACTCGTGCTGGTCGTCGAGGAATTCGATAATGGGTTGCCATGAATCACGGTTGTTGACGTAGTCACCGAATCCAGGAGTGTCGATAACAGTAAGACGGACTGAAGGATGCCAGGTATATTAGTACGTGGTATGTCCAAGCATATCGATAATGAGAAGTCGTACCTTTGAAGAACTTCTCCTCCAATTCAGCCTTTGTAATCTCGATTTCAACGGTCTTGTCGATTTGTTTGGCGTGTCTTTTCTTGTGGTCGGCGTAGTTCTTGATTGTGGTAGAGAAGAGTGTGTTGATGAATGTAGTCTTTCCTAAACCCGACTCGCCAGCAACCTATATAACGTTGGTAAACCTTCCTTCCCAATTGTGTATTCCACACCGTATCAAAGACGCACCATAATCGTGAAAGCTGCTCCCCGCTTTGCGACGATTTTATGACTGTGTATTTCCGTCAATAAGAATTCGCACCATTGCCATCTCGTTTGATGAAGTAAGTTGCATTGACATACCGCTGGTTGGGGAGCTAGAGAAACGAGTTGAGTTAGCAATGGCTTGTACATTTTGCGATTGATCAACAAAGGTGTGTCATCACTTACATTGGCAATGCCAATAGGCGAGGCGTTCTCAGTTGAAGTAGCCATTATTCACAAAGGTTTTATCTTTGAAGGTATCGAATCGAAGTGAACAATACAGAGCTTGTTGAGGCCGGACAACCAAGCACAAAGAATGATTCGGATCAGGAGAGCTGGACAGTGGAAGGTGACGAGAAACCGACAAGGCAGAGAAAGGGGATGGATGAATAGGGACTAGCTAGGAGGCTAGCTGTGGATGTCTCTGGCTGCGCTGATCCAGTCTGTCTGTCTGTGAGTCTGTCTTCTTGGCTGGCAGTTGTTGTGGTCTGGCGTTGGAGTTGAAGCCCCTGAACTGGCTGGTGGAGCCTCGGTGGAAGGTCACTAAGGTTGTACACGGCTAGAGGGAAACTGAGAGGGCAAACAAGCCAATCAGAGCCCAGATAACTAGGTTAGTTCGGGAAGGCACAGGCCCCGGACCACACTTGCCTGAATACGGCTTAGCTTGTTTCTCGGAACGGATTAACTGTTGCTTATCGTTCCGACGCTGAAGAAAAGCTTCAAAAAATTAATGGCGGAGGGGAGGTCCTTCCTTGTGCAGCAGATTGCCAGCAGCCACAATGAAGACGGATTTCAAGGTGCGCCTCATACTATCTCTTCAGTCGCGCCTGCTTGAAGGCATTCATGCTAACATTCCTGGCTTTGTAGTTCTCCAATCTTTTGGGCACTGTTTACCGCAAGGGAAATCTGCTCTTCACTCCAGATGGTACCTGCCTTCTGTCGCCAGTAGGTAACAGAGTTACCGTGTTTGATCTCGTCAAGTATGCTTCGCCTCTCTTGGTGACCACAAAAGTATATTCGGTTAACATTGCAACTATCTAGCAACAAATCATATACCCTTCCTCTTTTCCACCGCAAAAACATTGTCCGTCTCGATCTCAACCCGCAAGGCAATCTCCTTCTCACTGTTGATGAAGATGGGCGCGGCATCTTAACGAACTTCAAACGACGAATTGTTATATACCATATCTCATTCAAGGGCCCCGCCGACGCTCTCAAATTCTCTCCGTCTGGTCAACATTTCGCCGTGGGTATTGGACGACGGTTGCAGCTATGGCAAACTCCCTCGGTCCCGGGAACCGACGCTGGTGGTGATCTAGAATATGCGCCATTTGTCCTACACAGGGAGCTTACGGGTCATTTTGATACAATTCAGAACATTGAGTGGTCGAGCGATTCCCGTTTCATCCTAACATCGTCCAAGGATTTGACTGCGCGAGTATGGAGTCTAGATCCGCAAGACGGATTTGAGCCGACAACTCTCGCAGGACATCGACAGGGAGTCAAGGCTGCGTTTTTCACTGCAGATCAAGAAGCTGTAAGACATGCACCTAACAGGATGTCCTAGCGCTCTACTGACTTGATACCAGATATACACCGTGAGCGAAGATGGTGCGCTTTTTCGATGGGAGTATACCTCAAAAAGACTTGAGGATGAGGTAGATCGCGAAGAACGTTGGCGGATCATGAAGAAGGATTTCTTCTTACAGAATGACGCCAAATTGAAGTGTGCTTCATTCCATGCCAAGTCCAACCTGTTGGTCGTCGGGTTTTCTAATGGTATTTTCGGGCTTTATGAGTTGCCAGACTTTAACAACATTCATACCTTGAGGTACGTTGTTTTTGGATAAGGTGGTTCGTACATGCACTAATTCTCTACAGTGTTTCGCAAAGTAATATTGATTTCGTCACCATGAACAAGTCGGGCGAATGGCTAGCATTCGGCTCGTCTAAATTTGGTCAACTTCTCGTGTGGGAGTGGCAATCAGAGTCATATATATTGAAGCAACAAGGCCATTTGGACTCGCTGAATTCTCTAGTCTACTCAGCAGACGGGCAGCGAGTCATTACCACGGCCGATGACGGCAAGATCAAAGTATGGGATACTGCATCCGGGTTCTGCATCGTAACGTTCACAGAACATACTGGTGCTGTCACGGACTGCAAGTTCTCGAAGAAGGGCAATGTTCTTTATACAGCCTCATTGGATGGTTCAGTCAGAGCCTGGGATTTGATCAGATATCGCAATTTCCGAACATTTACAGCTCCTTCTCGGCTTGGTTTTACTTCTCTAGCTGTTGATCCAAGTGGAGAGGTGGTTTGCGCCGGGTCTCAAGATTCGTTCGATATTCACGTCTGGTCCGTACAAACTGGCCAATTACTCGAACAACTTGCTGGTCACGAGGGGCCAGTTGTCTCACTCGCTTTTGCTGCGGATGGTAGCAATCTGGTTAGTGGTAGTTGGGATCGCACCGTCCGAATATGGAGTATCTTCGGCCGATCACAAACTAGTGAGCCGCTACAGTTACAATCCGATGTTTTGAGTGTTGATATGCGGCCGGACGGAAAACAAATAGCTGCATCGAGTCTTGACGGACAGCTCAGCTTCTGGAATGTGTTCGATGCTGTCCAAGAAAGCGCCATAGAAGGGCGTCGGGATGTTTCAGGAGGAAGAAAGATATCCGATCGACGGACGGCCGCCAATGTGGAAGGTACAAAGTCGTTTACGAAGATCACGTACAGTGCGGATGGAACTTGCTTGCTGGCTGGAGGCAACAGCAAATACATCTGCCTGTACGACGTGACCACCGGATCACTTGTCAAAAAGTATACCGTGTCCGTTAATATGTCCATTGATGGTACTCAGGAATACTTGAACAGTAAGGATATGACTGAAGCCGGACCTCGTGGCCTGCTTGATGAAGCAGGAGAGGCATCCGATCTCGAAGATCGTATTGACCGTAGCCTACCCGGTGCTAAGCGTGGTGATGCTGGAGCAAGAAACACAAGACCGGAGGTCCGGGTCTCAGCTGTCTCATTTGCTCCAACTGGACGATCATTTTGTGCGGCAACGACGGAAGGTCTCTTGATATATAGCCTCGATACAGAATTCGTCTTTGATCCGTTCGACCTGGATATCGATATCACTCCTGATTCAATTTTGGATACGCTACAAGACGCTCAAAAGTCAGCTCATGCAACATCCACAGATGGTGCCTCATTCCTCAAAGCTTTGATCATGGCATTCCGCTTGAACGAGGCACCTCTTATCCGTACCGTCTATGAGAGCATCCCCTATCGGGACATTTCACATATTGTACGCTCTATTCCTCAGACATACCTTCCGCGATTTATTCGGTTCATTGCGCACTCAACAGAGGAAACGCCCCACTTTGAGTTCAACTTGCTCTGGGTTGAATCTATCCTCAGCGTCCACGGACGATACCTGAAAGAGCATAATGGTCAATTAGCACCAGAGCTGCGCGCCCTACAGCGAGTCCTAGATGACTTTAGGGACAGTCTCAAGCGTCTCACGGAAAAGAATGTGTACGAATTGAACTATTTGCTGTCTAAGCCGGTTCTTGGTTCCAAAAAGGCGAATGGCACGCTGAGAATCGATGAGAGTGCCCCTGTTGACCAGGAAATGATTGAGGCAGAATAGAAAGAGACTCTAAGATATTCAATGCGACAAGATAGACTGGAGTTGTTGATCTCACTCTTTGAGACCAATGTTTGCATACTTTTGGCGGGCGTATTGGGTAAGTCATGATACCTGGGTATTAAAAAGTTGTGTTTGCACAAATATTTGTATTTCCTTATTCATGTACATAAGTCCATTTGGTATGAGCCATATGTCACAATCATCAATTCAGATGAACCATTTCAAGCACTCAAATAGCTTTCTACATAATCGCAACAGCATTCGGTGGACTGGCCACCCCCCCGGGGACCTATACACGACAAAGATTAGGGCCAAAACGGCATAAAGCCAGGGCAGGACAACTCACATTCAATGGCACACTTGAAAAGAAAAACGTCCACCTCTTCTTCTCCGCACAATAACTGGCAAGCTTCTCCAAATAAAACATCTCGCCCAACGGCAATCCCCATCCAGCCAAACACCACTGATGCAAGGACCATTCGGGGGGGACCTGCGGCCCATCTACAGGCGAAGACTCAACTGCGACTGCATCGCTGGCCACAGCCGCGAACTGATTCTCCCAAAACCATCGAAGCGTTGCTTCGCTAGATTCAATGCCCACGAATCGGGACACGGGTCGTTGGCCGAGGGCAATACCTTCTTCGACGGAAAGTTTTTCGTATGCTTTGGTAAATCCCACACGGATGAAGAGGATGTCACCTGGTCGGAAGGAGACTCCTTGCTCTGCAACTACCGTTTTCATGAGGTCGAGGGGGATTACTGTGCTCTCGAAAGCCGGGAAGGTGAGGTTGTTCTTTTCGGCATAGGATGCGATGTCGATTAAGACGCCGCGGCCAACGACGCCGCCGTTGTCCACCCATGCTATTCGAGTCAGACTCCCCTTGAAGAGGGCTCGGGAATTGTTACTTACAGTCAATTCCAAGAACATCTGTTGTCTCAATCGTCTCTTGCGAGGTTCCATTATAAAAGAGCTTGTGTGCCTGGTTCGCTATATCACTTCTCCGTTAGCCATGAACTCGGTGCTGAAGATATATGGAATGCACCGTAATGCCTAAACCCATCCCACTGCGTACTACACTGCGTATTAAACACCAAAATATCATCATTCACCACCCTCGGCGCCTTGTGGTGAATCCTCTTCTCAAACGACTGTCTGCCAAATGCCGGTTTGTGTAGGGCATTGAGCTTCCAGTCTAATGCGAAACGGGCTCCTTCTCTGATTTCTTCGGCTGCTGCTTGCTTTACTACTTCTGGGGTGAGGAGGTTGAGCATGCCGAGATGGTTGTCTTTGCCGAAGAGACCCCAGGCGTTGCCTTTGGGACCTGAGGGGTCGAGGGTCAGGCTGTCGAATGAGGGGATATTGACGGACGACATGTTTTTAATCGTGTCTTTGGAAGTAGCAGTCGACTCACTGACTGTTGGTCTTACCGTGAAGGTTTTTATATGACTAACGATACTTGGTGATGGATCAATGCCACGAAACGCGGGGTATATTCCTAGGAGCGGGGATAATTGATTGAAGCTTTACAAGAGTTATAATGCATCCTTCCACCTTATATAACTGAATCTTGATTTATGAAATTCGGAGAAACTGGATGAAGAGGATAATTATCCGCATCGGCTTTCCTTCCGAAGCGAACCCATATAAATTCAGATTTCATTCATCCGTGACTGTTGTCTGGTTGCGTATCTTTATTCAAATCGATCTTGTCCCACTTATCCAAAAACTTATCCATTTCCGATTCCTCTCCTTCTTGATCGTGAAAAGTCGACGAGAAATTGGGATAGAGACTGCTGAATTGAGCCCGATGTTTCTCCTCCCAATCCTTCTCGTTGAAATCAATGAAAAGTGCACGCGCCTCTTGCGGCAGAGATATATTCATATTTGCGGCATTGATCTGTATCATACGTAGGATACCTTTACTCAGAAGATAGCGCCGAGAACAGGCGCGTGTAACAACGCATAGTTCCGTAAAGGCTTTTCTGTTGTTTTCTTCGTCCAGCACTTCGAGTAATGTGAATAAACTGACTCCGAGCCAATGTATCATGGTATGGGACATGCGCTGAATGCCCCATTTCCTGCGATGCACGTTGACCAGCTCCAGGACTTTATGCGCTGCCTTGATGCGTACGTCTTGAATATCTATATTGTCGAACTCAATTCCGCGCGACCTGACAACGCCGAAAAACTGCATGATGATGGTCTGATATTGCATACTAAATGCCGTCCGGGTCAATGGTTCGCAACATTGAAGTCAACCCAGGAAAACGTGGGGAGCAATACTTACTGCAAATATAGTATTTGAGGCACCGAGTCAGACCCCGCCTGCATACATTCCGGTAAATCAGCTTTCCACTTCTGCAAATCCCTATAGAAGGTCTCGCCTTTTGTGATCATATCTGATTCTGGATGTTCTTCTTTATCCGCAATCCATTCGCCGAATCCGCGAAGAATCTTCATCAAATCAGACCATCCATGTGAGATGCAAGATATATGCCCCGGCACTGATTCTCCTTGTCGAGGATAAGGAGACCAGACATCCCACTCAGCATTGTGACTAGGTTTCGGTCGTGGATACCGAGGCGTTGCTATGTATTCATATCGCATTAAAGAGATGGAGTAAGTTCTAAGAACTGCTGGGTTAGCTGTTGTCCTTTGAAACATGCGCCTATTTTTAAAGCTTCTTACGTGATCATATTGAAGAAGCCCCAGAGCGCATAACTGATCGAGTCATCGCCTTCTTCCATGTTGACTTTGGCCACGAGGTTTTCATACTCCTGAGCTGCACGTCTGGTCATTCCAAGATACATCGAACCCGAACGATCCTTTCCCACCACAGCCATCCTGTCACAATGTCAGATAAGGAAGCAATTCTCGGGTAACGGTATGGGGATCTGCGTACGCCACACTTAGTATAGCCAAGCCCTGGATTGTAGGAAGCGCTGAGAAGTCATCCATTGTGGCTACTTGCGCTCTTGCTTCTTTGAGAAACATCTCGCCACGAGTCGCTGTGTCATTCGGAGTACCGAAAACTTCAACATAATCACTTAGAACCTATTGACACACCGGAAGGTTCAGCTCAGAAACGTTGGCGTGATTGATGGGATACTTACACTTGCTTCAGCAAGAATGGCATTTACTAATAGCGGAGAGCAGTATTTGCAGTCCAGCTGGCCAGCCTGCATATCCCTGATGAAAGTTTCGCGGTGCACAAAATTATAGAATGGGTTATTCCATGTAAACCATAACGAAATCAAGTGAGAAACCAACTCGTCATCATCAGTCACCGTGACCCAAGGTTTGGCAGGCACTTTATAGACCGGAATATCCGACAGCCTTTCAACATCCATTATGCTCCTCACCTCCCGAGCCCGGACGCTTCTCGATTCTTGAATCTCCTGCTGAAGTCTTTCGAGTTCCGGCGTTCGCTCGATGTGCGCTTCTCGGACTTGTGCGTCTATATAGGCTCTGATTTCGGCGAGCGAGGCATGGCCCCTGATCAGACTCACAAGTTGCTCAACATATGTATTCTTGCCATCGCGCATACTAGCGACGAGATCGAGGAGAAGGTCTCGATCCTTTTCCAAATCGTCGATGGTTCGTTTAATTGCAATTCGGCGGCGACCATCTTGTGACTCGTCAAGAACACACTCGATGTCATTTCGGACACAATTGTCGCAGGGGGGACCGGCGGAACACTGTATTTCACGTCGGTCAGCGGGCAGGAAAGAGTCAATGGCACACGCAACTGTATATTACCTTGATTTTCTTGACCTTGCAGTTCTCACAGGCCGTTGATTTTTGATTCCGTCTTTTGGGTGGCATGCGTCTGGTGGGGAATCCTGTCTGCCATGGTGACGCTGAAGCTTGACCTCGTTGGGTTGGGGCCTGATTCGACATTACTTCTTATTCCGAGCCGTCATTCTTCTTCAAGATTTCTTGAGGGCAACGAGTGAGCGGCGAGGCGCAATATGGCTCTGTCAAGTTTCAACCCATTCCCTCAATTCAAATACATCATGTAACAGGTGTGATGGGGCCAGTTCTGAGCCAACCCAATCAGGCGGGGCTTTTATACAACGTACATTCATGACTCCATGAGCATTGTCACTGTTTGGCAAAAGCTAATACTAACATCGCTTAGTGGGCTTGTTGGTGTAATCTCGGATGTAGCCAGTGGCAACTCATCATTGGATGCCCGGACCGCTTGATAACTCCCTGGAGGATTAGGGCTCAGAAACAGTTCAAGTTTGTGGGTCATATCAAGCAAACCGGAGAAGATCTCCACCAATTACTTATCATTATTCTTTGTTATACTTCTCCATTGAACAACGTGGGATCATTGGGATGTACGGATAAATAAGATATGGGTATGTGGCTTGTCAAATCTGATCTACAATACATGTGTCGTCGACAAGTTGCCATACGCAGTGCCATGCGTAGATTCTAAATTCATGTGAGTCGGGGCACATTCGACTGTTTTGACCTACCGTAGTACTGACTCTGTATGAAGCCACAGTATGCGAGACATCAACTTAACCCTAAATCGGAGATGAGGATGTTACTTGTCTGACACTTAACAGTCAGCTTGTTACAATGATACGTATAATGATCGAATATTAGATCTACCTACGGTTTTAGTGCAGCGGTTTGCGTGATACACGGAAATGACCACAATCCAGTTAACCCTAATACTTAGGGTTTGCGGATCGATAGCCCTAACTGTTGGTGGTCATTGTAATTTGTTGCGCAACAGTTGATAGCATCTAGCCACATATCATTCACGTTCCTATTCTTATTGTGCAATGACTAGGAGCCTGTATATTTCTGTCAAATGATTTCATTGTGCATAGAATTATCTCTCGATTTGATAAAATTGATACGAAATTCTGGATATTCCTGAAGCAGTCATGCAAAAATATCAGGTTTTGGATTCAAGCGACGATAATCAGGATAAGTTGTCCATTCTCCAGCAATGTAATCTTGCAGTACGGACAAGCAATGAGTCTGCTAGTGGACGTCCTGATAAAAATTCCCGGAAGCGTTCAAGGCCTCTCTTGTGGAGATCACATTTCACTATCCGTTAACGTCCACTCCGTATTCGGATATTGTTTTGATCAGCCATCTGGAGCGACCTCATGATACTGCTGCAACGCAAATAACTGGATCACACAAAATTAATTGGCTTTCGAGAATTTGGAAGCTGAGGCTGCACTTCCCGCTTCATCCTTGCCATATTGTCCGAGATGATCCGAGGCTAAGAGATCATGCATGGCTAGTGGAGAATCCTGTATCGTATGTCTCATATGCATCAGGCACAGCGTGCAGCAAAGGCTTGCATTCTTACCAGACACAGTAATACTGGGGTTCCGGTATCATATGTATTGGCCGGGCACAGTTCTAACAGAATTTTCTCCTTCTGCTGAGATGTTACGGCATTAATAGCAAACTTGATGCAACCGTTGATATAGTTATGGCAGTACATACTGTTATTTATGTTTTTTGGGACTATAGAAAATATTGTTATGCATCTTGTCTTGATCTAAATACCTTGTTAGTCCTTTTCAATTGACCACCCGGTACATTATCTCAAAAATCCTGAACAGACGCAAGGGGGTACTTCGGCACTCTACACCTACAAACTGATCAATAGATCGTTCCTTCGTTTAGAAACACAAGTTTACCACCCAATCACTATCTTCTAGCAGAATTCTTCGTGCGGCCACATCTGTCGAGCCTAGATCTTCAGGTGCGCTTCCTTGCCTCCCAACGAATTACGTTCTGTCGCTGACCATGTTGTGAACGGTGAAGCATTCCGCAATTTCGAGTTCTCCTTCGTGTCGGTATTTCCATAAACGACTAAATCAAAACATCCAATTGGGTGACTTTATGCTGCTGTGCTTAAATAAATAAAAGCAATTGAGCCGATCTCTTCTCTTCTCTTCTCTCTTGTCTGGTAGGTTTTCGGCACCGTCCAGTCAGTCGTTAGAAGCTGAGCTTTCTGTGTTTGTTGTTTCAATACTGGTCGGTCATTAATTCCAACTAATAGTCGATCATTTACGTTTGTCTCATTTCCCAAATTGGGAGAAGTCGCTCATATGATTCCTTCGTTTACGTTGCTACTTGTGTCTGGCCTTGTCCAGTTTGTTGCGGCCAAAGATGTCTACCTCCAGTGGGACATTACTTGGGTCAATGCTGCCCCGGATGGCTATGAGAGACCAGTGATTGGTATCAACAATGAATGGCCTTGTCCACAAATTGACGCCGATGTCGGTGATCGACTAATTGTTGACGTGACGAACTGCTTGGGAAACCAGTCTACTGGTATTCACTGGCATGGCTTACACCAATATACTACTGGTACTATGGACGGTTCATCGAGCGTTTCTCAATGCCCTGTTCCTCCTGGCTCAACTATCCGTTACAATTTCACTGTAAGTCTCCATGTCAATTAGCTTCTCCCGCATATGAGCAGCTTGCTCATTCGTGCTTATGCATACCAGCTCGACCAATCTGGTACATATTGGTATCATTCACACAACATGGGACAGTATCCCGATGGCTTGCGCGGCCCATTGGTTGTTCATGATCCAAGTCCCCCTTTCCAGTGGGACGATGAGTTCACAGTCACCCTGACAGACTGGTATCACCAGGAGATGCCAGATCTGCTCAATCAGTATGAGTCAATCGATAATGCGCAGAACAATGCTGGAAACGAGCCTGTACCTGAGGTTGCATTGATCAATGACTCCACCCAATCACAATTTAAGGTTCTACCAGGCAAGACATACTTGGTTCGCTTCATCTGTGTCGGAAGCTGGCCAGGCCATGCATTCTTGTTCGACGATCATGAGATGACTGTTGTCGAAATCGACGGAGTCTGGGTCGAACCCTACCCAGTTGGCGAGAGAAACATTCGAGTTGCGCCCGGTCAACGTATGAGTGTTCTCATCAAGACCAAGGATGATGCAAGCAAGAACTACGCTTTCTGGGATACCATCGATATCAATATGATGTTCGTCTACGAGAATAAGCCTATACCGGAAGGCTATAATCCTAATGCTACGGCATGGCTAGTGTACGACGAATCTCTGCCACTTCCACCACCTCCTGTGATTAATGAACTCAATTTTATTGATGATGTGACATTTGTTCCATATGACCGTACGCCAATCCTTGAACCGGTTGACCACCAAATCATCCTCAATACCGGTCATACTACCATCAACGGAGTCAGCCGATTCACTGTCAATGGCCAGACATATATCCCCCAGCAAGTGCCCACTCTTTACACAGCATTGACTGTTGGTCCAAACTACTACGACAACCCATATGTGTACGGCGATGTGAACCCGCTTATTCTTAAGCACAACGAGGTTGTCGAGATTGTGATCAATAACTTCCACAACAACCTTCACCCATGGCATTTGCACGGCCACCAGTTCCAGGTTATACAACGCAGCGATGTTGACGGCGGCTTCTTCGATGGTTATTACGCAAATGTCTCTGCCACTCCAGTCATCCGTGACACCATCATGGTGCAGAATAATGGTCATGCAGTTATTCGATTCCGTGCTGACAATCCCGGTGTCTGGCTATTGCACTGCCATATTGAGTGGCACGTCGAAGCCGGCCTTGTTGCTACCGTAATCGAGGCACCAGATCAATTACAAGATCTGTACAGGCCTGCTGACCATCTCCGAATCTGTGACGCTTATGGATCGCCTACCAGCGGAAACGCGGCAGGAAAGGAAGGCACAGATCTAACAGGAGCAAACAACTACATCTATGAAGGTGATTTAGGGTAAGTCTCCCTTCATTCTGTCTGATGATTTTACGATCAATCATCAGTTATGTCCGTGCTAACTCCGAGTTAGGGCTACCTATCCGCCACTTACGTTCCCGTAAATAACCTCGACTTATTTCCGTTTTCGACTGAGCGTTCGTTTATTGATTGCTTCTTGAAGCAATGTTCAACACTCTTTTCTAGATTCAACGCAACATTTTCTTCAATTCCTGTCTTTCCTTCATCCTCTTTGAAGTTTAAGCAATGTGGCGTGGTCCCCGCCAGACATGTGTCTATTCTAATCTCTTCTACTTCAATACAATTATGACGTGTATATATAGGACTGTTAGATTTGCGTTCTATTTTCTCGATCTATGAGATCAAATTTTGGTGTTTTGTTAAATTTTGAAAAAATCTTTCTTCAACAAAGTATGTAGTGTAGATAGATAGATATTGGTTCCACATTCCAGGTTTTTTTGCTAGGGCAACAACCTGGATACTTCAGTAAAGAAAATCACAGGCAATTCAAATCATGTATGTCTAGGGATCCCTAGGTACCAACATTAAGGCTGTCCGCTAATAAATTGCAAAAGTCAAATATATAAAAAAAAGCGCGTGCTAAATACATGATCTCCTCAAATATACCCTCTTCCCTATCTGAAAGATTCGACGATAAATATGTTTCTGCTGATGACAACGAAAACACAAAACACAAAACGAGTGGAAACAAAGCAGAAACAATACAAACAGAGAACGAGCTCTCCTTAGCAGCCAGGCACTTAGTTCTTCAGACCTGGATTCTCACCCTTGGCTAGAAGATTTTCGAACCACTCGTAGGCTGTGACAAGGGTGTCTGGGTAGCCCATATGTGCCAACTTCTCAACAAAGCTAAGACTCTTATTAGTATGTGTGTAAATATTATGTAGGAAAATTAGGAAGCATGTGACTCACCGGCCTTCCTTCGGACTTCCATGGTTGAAAAGAAGTAAAGAATCTTCGATTGGCACTATTCCATCATCAACGCCCTATTAATCGTGGTTAACCATCTGT
This sequence comes from Talaromyces liani, assembly GCA_022814505.1. Classification (NCBI taxonomy): domain Eukaryota; kingdom Fungi; phylum Ascomycota; class Eurotiomycetes; order Eurotiales; family Trichocomaceae; genus Talaromyces; species Talaromyces liani. The sequence continues at coordinate 89,350 of JAKLNL010000019.1, forward strand.
CACGAATTGAATTCATAGTCGAGAGAAAAAGACTTACATTTAGCAACAGAAGCCTGCATGAAGGTTTTTGCACAATGCCATTATCAAGCAGCGAGAACTTTTTCTGTCCGTCTTTCTTGAAATCTTCTACACTCTGGAAGCCAAACTTCTCGGCCATTGCCTTGGATAATCTATAGGGTCATCAGCATCTTGGACTCCAACTATCTGTTGTCAAAAATAATACTCACATAAATGGATATTCATGGTCATCAATTCGTTCCAACCAAGCTTCATTCAAAAAGTGGTGAGTACCCGGTCCGTGAGCCACACAGCCCAAGAACTGGTTGCGATGGGTTGAAGCTGCCCGAACGGCATAATAGCCACCAGCACTCAAACCCCATGCAACGATCTTCTTGAGATTGAACTCTGGTCGGGATGCCATGTAGTCCAACACAGAGTTCCATAGCCGATCAACTGATTCTGGGTCAGTCGGGTCGGCAGGACAGTCTGCTGTACCTGGAATCTCGCAGATGACGACAGCCCATCCACGACCAACAAGTTCGTGAGTACGCTGAGAGTTGTCGCATCGATATCCATCCAGACCGGTCATGAGGAGTACAACTGGTACTTGGTTGGTGATATCGGCTTGCGGTGGAACGCGAACTAGCAAGGGGATAGTCTCGCCGTCGTTTCCTGCACGGTACTTGTGTGCGATGACCACTTCGTCGATGGGCGGACTCCATGTAGAAGCGGCTTTGAGGTAAAGTTCTTTTTGTCGATCGAAAGCGGCACGCTTAAGTGGACTTGTGACAGTCTTCCCGTTTGTGGTAGGACTAACGTAGGGGAAGCGTGAGATGCGATATACTACAGCGGCACGTCGGTAGTACTCTGCTGCTTTATTTCTGATACCGTCTTTTGCAGCTTCAAGAGCCTTTGACTCGAGGGCCTTTGCTGTCGGAAGAAAAGAGTTTGTGTACTCGTCCGTGTATGCATCGTTGATATTTTCGGCAATGAGCTTTTCGAAGATAGGCTCAAAATCTTCGAAAGCACCGTCATGGAAAGGATATACAGCTTTCATACACTATGCCCAATTTGTAAGTATAATTTCAGAGATTTCAAGATGGACAAAAATGATCTCTTACAGCGGATTTCCATTTTGACTCCCACAGTCCCTTGATTGAGTTTTTATGCGGATAGACCGCGTAGAACTTGTCGCCCAGAATCCAATTCGTCATTTTGCTGCAGGTAAGAACGAAAGATCGAAGGACCAGTATAGATGGAGATGAAACGGAAAGAAGGGAGACTGCAAGACACTTATTGCATCAAATTCTGTCCCTTTTAGTTGATTAGATCGGTCATGAAAAACTTAGAATCAAACCGAATCTGAACTCAGTCCAAACGCGCATCCGAGAATCTCTGAGATCAGACGAAGTGTGTCATAAGAGCTCTTTAGAATGAAATGTTTCTTCCGTCTGCAGGTAAAACGTGGATAAGGCTATATTCAGCCCACTTTCTCTCCAAGCAAGGGCAAGTGTTACGGGGAATTATTGGTATTTCATACTCCATTTCCGTATTCAATAGCCATAGATCTATATATAGCTTTGCAAGATTCACCAAAGGCATGCTATCTGTTGGCCCAGTTTCCGATTGCAATGCCCTTGAATCGCCAAGAAGGGAGGGGATTGTATCCACATGCTCGAGCCATAATTTTGTGTTGGTAGATTGCATTCAAAACATCCGATTCTTGGAGTTTACTACTGTTATGATGAAATTGCATGTACTCAGCAAGGAGTGACCTCATGCGTGTTCAAGTCGTGTAAGGACTGTGAGGCTTGGTGGCATTGTCTCGCATGTCCAGAAAATTTCCGAAAACGGAAACTATGTCCAAATTAGGAAATTGACCTTAATCACAGATTATCCCGCAGACAACATACACCCAGCATGACGTGCGACTACTCCATGATTGTTGATCCTTATCAATGTATTATTGGTTATACGGGGTGCAATTCTAGCTGTCTTGTAAATCTTATAGTGTCCGTCCCCTGAGATTAGGTTTCCTACATCGAATTAGAGCCCAGCAATGCAGGTTGCCTTAGTCTCGTGACACAAGTTTCTTCAGACAAACCTGGATTTTACGATTGACTAAAATGCCGTACTCAAACAAATGTCTTATGAAAATGTGGACGTATGCTCAAAAGTTTGTGGCGGACAGCGTCATATTCCAACAATTCCGTGTATGGTACCTTAAACATAACAAAATGCTCAAATATGCTCGATGAAAACAGGATCCATAGCGTCGCATTGAAGATTTGGGAAACGGTCATATGACGGTTAACTAGTAAAATCCGTTACGTGGCGCGACAGTTTTACCATCATATTACACTAAAATACGTCACTTTTCTATTAGACATAGCCCCAAGCTAGCCGTATCTAGCTAGGTTCCGTCATATCAATACACAATGTATAGTATTATTATCCTCATGACATTGTGAAATTTTATGACGTTAGGGCGTTCTATTACTATCTTTAAGACTTGCTCCTTCCCATTAGGCAATTTGGAGGCATCTAAGCACTAGACACCTTATATACAAGGCATTAGGGCATAAAAGCGTGCCTGGCTCCTTCCCAATCCAGTAATTTTAAGGCATCACGGCCCCCAAATCCCGTCAACTGGCTAATCCGCGCTTCTTTCCACATGCGCACTACAAATATATAATATATCTATGACCTCGATATCACTAATTCTACGTTCACCCCCCACCCCCAATCCCTATTCTTATGAGCGCTCGCTAACGTACGTTAACAGGCCTACAATCTAGATATCTAATCTAGCAAGCTACGCGAGCAATCAATTCCTCTTAATTGGCTGCTCCAAGAGCTCTTACTAACGCGTGTTTTGTGAAGCTATCCCTGGTCGAAGGCCTTGCTCGCTATATTTGGAAGCAACCCCCCAAATCCTTACTCCAATACGCGCTTGCTAACGTACGTACGCGTTGACAGGCTTACAATCTACGGTCGCGACGCCTTACTAGCTAGGTGAGCAACCCCCCTGAATCCTCATTCTAAGAGCGCTTGCTAACATACGTTGACAGGCGCTGCGAATGTACAAGTACAGTGTTGGCGCGGACATTGCGTTGTTTTGTTAACCAAAACACGTTGTAGACGCGGGTGTATTGTATTGTAATAGATTACATGAAATACAAAATTATACCATAGATTTCACACATTCCTGCTAATGTTGTATAAGCCGACGATGTAATGGGCGGGTAATCGTCCTGTAATTTATATGGTCTAAAATTCTGTAAGGTCATAGGGCAAAACGACGTAATGAAATTAATAAACTAGGAAAAATGCTCTAGCGCCCCCATATCATCTTGCCCCACTTACCGTTATATGACAGTCACATGACCGTAAGTTCTTCAAATTGACGGTATGGATGAGGAGCAATAGTTGAAAAATTCTAAGTTGAAAATGCAAGACATGTTTGATTTAAAAAGCGCCTAGCTGAATGGCTCAAATGTTGGCACCTCCGTTAGCTGGAATAGTTTGTCCTAGATGCAAAAAGTCAATCATTAGAATGTTTGAGCATAGGATTAAGTATGGGTTCAGGTCTTACCATTGATCCATTCACCATCTGGGCTGGCCAGGAAAGAAACAATCCGACCAATGTCGGCGGGAACACCACATCTCTTCAAGGGGCTGCCGTTCGCCAATGCAGTTTCGATCTCCTCTAGTGAGGACGTTTTATCGCAACCTGGAGCATATCGCCAAGCGTTCGCCAACCACATATCACTCTTGATGCCAGCTGGTGCAATAGCATTTACCGTGCAACGCTTCTCGCCGAAATCAGCGGAGAAGCAGCGCGTGAAGCCTTCAACTGCCGACTTGCTACCAGCATACAGAGCATGACCGGGAACGCTGACACCGGCAGCAATGGAAGACATTAAAATCACACGACCGCCCTCCTTGATGTACTTGTGGGCAGTTTTGGCGACAAAAAACTGACCGCGAGTGTTGATGTTGAAGACTTCGTTGAAGTCTTCCAAGGTTGTTTCGCTTAAGGGCTTGAATTTTTCGACACCCGCATTGGAGACTACGATGTCAATTCGGCCAAAGTATCTCTGCACACTGCTGAACAAACTTTCAATCTCATCGACTTTGGTGATATCGGCTTTGAAAGCGGCGCCGCGAGAGCCCTCGGCCTCAATGGACTGAACGACTTGGTTCGCAGAGCTGGCACTAGACGAGTAATTGATAGCCACATCTGCACCTCTCTTGGCAAGTTCAAGGGCGATACCGGCGCCAATACCGCGTCCACCTCCAGTGACAAGTGCTACTTTGCCAACAAGGGTCTGAGGCGTAGCATTATTAGCGTTGCCATTTGTGTTGTTGCTTGTAGCCACCATTTTGAATAGTTGATTTTTTGAAATGAAAATGTATGAAATCAAAAATGGCTTGGCTCTGTGAAAATGCTCGGAGGGTAGAGGAGAACGGAGAATATGTTTTACTCATAGATTAATATATACTTTTGTGATTCAGGAAATTGGTCATATTGCATCCCCTTGCATTAGGTGGTGAAACACCAACGACCGCGAGCGTACTTAGCAAGGAAAATGTCCTTTCCCGAAGTGGAAAAACATAATCTCGCCCACTTGTCTCTACTGAAATCAGACGTCCTAAACAAAACTGCAACAGCTTGACTCAAGCTATGCTCAAAATAGAACACAGTGGTCATGTGTCGACTTCGATCGAAGGTACTTACGATATGCCCTCGGTTACATTCTGTGTCTGGGGAGTTTCCGCTTTCGGAAAATTCTCTTTCTGGTTCTTTAGGGTACGTTACATCGCCAAGGCAGAAGGCAAATAAACAAATACTCTTCCCAAAATCGGATAATTTCAATGGCATAATTCTCGCAATGTGCCTTATTTCCGGTGTGGCTGAGGAAGTGGTAGTGAAACCGGGGCCAAACCCGGTTCGATTCCATGTAGGAAGTAGTACAAGCTGGCCAGTTTGCCAATATGACGGGTACGGGCATTGTTGCTTGCATCCATAACTTTGGAATGCTTTCAGTACTGAAACTTCGTATATGAGAATAGGATCTTCGTTGTTAGGATCTCAGCTCGTCTTGTTTCAATGTTGTTCCACCGATATCCTATGACGACCAGTTGATCCTAGAGATTATCACCATATTCAGACGCCACGCATTTCCATAACCATAGAGCAATGTGAGTTAGCATTGCAAATTTGCGCTTACATACAATCAAAAATACCTATTTCTGATCATTTCGATACAGCTAAACGAAAACCTTCCAGGTTTCCAACATGGCCCCGTCTTTAAGGAGCGATATTGAACCTTCGAACTTCGTGAATTCTGGAAAACCAAATCTGGATATCAGCTTTCAAGGTAAGAAATATTTCTTCGGGGGACTTGTTTTTGCATTAATATCTTAGCTAAGTAACGGACTAGATTTTCTTGAACTGTCAAAGGTGGTTTTTGACTGGGCCGACAGCTACGACTCCAAGGTATGCAAACTGTGTAACCGTATTGGATAGATTTACAGAGGCTGACATGGGGTTTGTAGGACTGGGATCGTCTCAGGGGCATCATTGCTCCAACATTGACAGTACGTCACCGAGTGCACGCATTCATGGAAGAAAGAATGCTTGTGATATAGGCTAACTCCTATTGCACAGGTTGATTACACCGAAGTTGGACTATCACGATGGGACTCAATGACTGCCGAGGAATACATGGCAATGGTCACTGATCCAGGCTTCCTCGGTGACCCTACCGTCAAAACCCAACATCTACTTGGTGGGACCTGGTGGGAAAAAGTCTCCGATACTGAAGTTATCGGCCATCATCAACTACGAGCTGCGCATCAGGTTTACACAGACGCAAATTTGAAGACTGTCAAAGTCAAAGGCCATGGACATGCTACGAATGAGCATTACTATCGTAAAGTGAACGGCGTTTGGAAGTTTGCCGGTCTGAAGCCGACAGTCCGTTGGAATGAGTATCAGTTCGAGGACGTCTTCAAGGCTTGTCACCACTAGGAAAAAGAAACCAAATATGTATCGAAGAAAACACGCAAAGCAAGGAGGGAGAGGAGGAAATTGGCTCTTGGTCGCCATCGCGACCGCGGAATGTCTGCTGGAATGAGAGCAAATTCTTGGGTTACTGCTAGTCTCGATGTGTATCACGACATAATTTTGCATAACATCAATCTATTCTTTACTGAAAAGTTCTTATAGCCAAACAGTAATTCAGTCTATCTTTTGTCAGACGCTGCTGATTTTGTTGCGGCAAAAGTCTCGCCGAAAAGATGATAACCGCCATTTCTTTCTTAGGGACCGCAGCGTTGCCCTTGCTAGCCTTAGCCACCAACACACCGGGATTCAGAGATGCACAAGCAAGCTCCTTCACTGTATTTCAATATCCCGACAATGGAACCTGGATTGCAAGTATTGCTAATCGACCAAACAACGATCTCGTCATAACACGAACCGATGTACCAGAAGTGTGGACGATTAATGTGGACGAAGGCACTGCCCAAATGGCCGCGACCATCTCAAACGCCAATAACCTGATTGGAATTTCTTCGATTGATGATGATGAATACGTTGTTATTGCTGGAAACTTGGACACCGCTACGCTCGCGCCAGAAGCAGGCTCATTCTCAGCCTGGAAAGTTTCTATTGAATCAGACGGCAACGGCACCGCCAGCTTGATTGCAGATATTCCCGAAGCTCAATTCCTACACGGAGTAGTTACCTTTCAGAAGACGAGAGACACCGTATATGTTCTAATTGCAGACGCTGGTCAGGGAGCTATTTACAAGCTGGACACAACTACCGGCGACTACTCTATTGTGATCCAAGATGATGGCTTAGCTGGGGTGAACAATCTTCGAATGCAAAATGGGTATCTTTACTTTACCGCTACGCAAAACAAGGTCTTTGGTCGTGTGCCTGTTGATCTCGAGGAAGGTACAGCCGATGGAGCTATCGAGATTATTCTCAACGACCAGACACTTGTCCCAGATGGGTTCGCTCTGGCTCCTAACGGAAGTGTCGCTTTCATGGCAACCTTTGTCCAAAATTCCATTATCACAGTCGATCTTGATAATGAGGATTATCCGACCAGTATTATTTACGGTAGCTTGAATTCGACTGACATTGCAGGGCCAACCACTGTTCAGTTTGTCCAGAACGGACCATGGGAAATCCTGTATATCGCGACGAATGGCGGCCAAACTGCACCTGTTGGAGGAAGTTTCATAGAACCGGCAAAGATCGCCGGATTGTATCTCTTCTGACTCAATTATGTGTGTTCTAGGTGCTGTTGACGTGTTGTGTGTTTGATTTTGGGTTTATGAAACATGTGCTACGAGTAATTCTTAATATCGACAATCCTTTCCTCGTTTCTAGAAGCTGCGAACAGCCAACGTAAACAAACAAACAATTTCTTGCACCAGTTAAAACCATTCTAATTCATCGTGCCTGGATGCGAGACGCAAGCTGGCGTTTGGTGCAACCGCATGCCGCCATTTGAAGCGAGAACGAGTCTCTCTTAAGTGGCAAACGCGTGATGCTCACTTCTAGAATGACGGTTAGAATCTGCTGACATCAAATTGGACGGCAATTAGCTGGAAACGGCTGCTCAGTATCTAGTATACAAAAAAATAACCACTCAGAGTTGATAGAAGACGGCCCGAAACGACCGAGGAATGCTGTCTATGTGAACTCGTCCGGAGATTTCTGCGAAAACTCGGAATATGAAAACATAACTTGCATATACAGCGTTCTAAATCCGGTTGTTTTGGCGTCTGGTTTTATTTTCTTTGTGCCTTAATGATCTTCGGATATATTGAAAATGTTTGTTCTGCTCTCACTATAGATTCCGAGGACGAGTTGTCTATTGTAGATATATGAAGCTCCAATTCCCCGAAGAAAGCTAGCGAAGCAAGTGGGAGGTTTTTGATTCATCCTCAATCACTTTTCTTTTTGACAACTCTGCCCTACATTATTTATTTGACTGGCAGGCTGCATCACGCGTTTGGTCGGCTGGATTGCCAAAAACTTTCAGATGATGGCACACTCTAGTCGAATCTTGCCATCGTTGGCGCTTTTAATGACTTTAGTCCATGGTGCCCGCGTCCATTTTGACCTTGACCTCACATGGAAGGTGGGTGCACCAAATGGACAAGAAAGACAAATGATCTTTGTCAATGGACAATTTCCAGGGCCGCCTATGGTTCTGGATCAGGGTGACGACGTTACGGTAACCGTCACCAACCATTTACCATTCAATACCAGTGTACATTTTCATGGAATTGAGTATGAGAACCACCACTCCTTCTACTAAAATAATCCTTACTGACAATCACTTTTCTCATTTCTAGACAGAAAAATACCGCATGGGCGGATGGAGTACCTGGCCTTACTCAGTGGGCCATAGCACCAGAGAATACGTTCACCTATCAATGGCATGCCAACGAATATGGTACCTACTGGTATCATTCACATGACATGGCTACCCTGCAAGACGGTCTTTATGGCGCAATTCGTATCCGGTAAGCATGTCCCATTAGAGTTCAATTTATGTTATCACCACCTGACCAAATTTCCCATCTAACTATGATGCAGGCCTTCCAAACAGACCGAAGACCCTTTCTCAATGATCACAACAAACGCAACCGAGCTAAGCGCTATAAGGCAAGCAGTGCAAAATGCCGAGCTCATTGTTGTCTCAGATTGGAGTCAGTATACCTCATTTGAGTACATGGATGCAATGAAACAGACAGGTTACGATATCTTGTATGCATCTTCCATCCGTTGCTTGTGGATCAAATCCCGAGTCTAAATATGTAGATGAGGCTAATTTACCATGCAGCTGCTCGGACAGTATCCTGATTCAAGGCAAGGGAGCAGTCTATTGCCCGCCACAGGAAGAATTAATTTCTTTAATGCCCTCTTCGGTCCGGCATGTGCTTCAGGCAAACGTCACCGATAAGGGGTGTCTGCCCTTTGTGAATGGTACCCAAGGCCTGTGGGAACATCACCCTGAAAAGCTTCCGGCTAAACTCAACGATGGCTGTGTTGCTAGCGAAGGCTCTAGGGCCACTGTGACAGTTGACCCAAGCCATCGCTGGGCCAGTCTCAATTTTATTGGCGCCGCTAGTGAGAAAGCACTCGTCGTTTCCGTTGACGAACACCCTATGTGGATCTACGAAGTAGATGGCAGGTACATAGAGCCCCAGTATGCTGACACGTTTGAGTTCTACAATGGTGAACGGTATGCTGCTCTTATCAAGCTTGATAAGGAACCTGCGAACTACAACATCACAATTACCGACACCGGTGGTAACCAGATCATTGCCGGTTATGCAAATTTGCAATACCGGGGTGCTGAGAATAGCACCAGGAAATCTACGCCTTATATCAACTATGGTGGTCAGCCTACATCACCAGATGTTATTGCATTGAATGTTTCTGTTCTGCCTCCTTTCCCAGAAATACATCCCGCCGAAAAAGCGGATGATTTTTTCTTGTTGAACTTATCACGTATCAATTCCTCATGGGAATGGTCTCTTGACGGCGCCTCATTCCTTCCGGCAGACCTCGGCAGTATGGAGCCTGTTCTATTCAACAAGGAGTCTCCTGGTCTCGAGAATTCTCTCAAGATCACTACTAGAAACAATACTTGGGTTGACATTGTCTATCAACTACGACTAGGGAATGCCTCGGTCACCCCGGTTCAGCCCCCTCACCCGATCCATAAACATTCAAACAAGATGTTCTTGATCGGCTCTGCACAGGGCACTTTCAACTGGTCTTCTATTGATGAGGGTGTCGCCGCAAGCCCCCAGAGTTTCTTCCTTGAAAAGCCTCTGTATAGAGACACATTCGTTACCTCGCCAAGAGGAGAGGCCTGGATAGCAATCAGGTACTTTGTGCAGAATCCGGGCCCATTCTTGTTGCATTGTCACATGGAGACGCATCTGTGGTCTGGTATGGGCATGGTTTTGTTGGATGGTTATGACGTTTGGGATCAGATTCAGAGTGATTATTGGGAGGAATCTTGTTAATCTTTTTGCTATTTAAGTCCGTTTTCTCGCAAAGTAAACGGAAGACACGAGTTAGATCCTTTGCTCATAGAGAGATATCTAGTATTAATGACTTTTTTCTTTACATAACTCAGGGTGCTACTCTCTTCTTCAATACCTTATGTCTGTTAAATGTAATTCTACGTACTACATATAATACCTGGGTATATTCCAAGATTGTCCTTTTAAAATAGTGTTTGGAATCAAGGCCGTGTTTCTAATTTTATGAATTGGTTGATCAGCTATCTGAAAAGAAAAAGATGTTGAATTGCTTTCTACGAAGCCTTGCGCTTGAAATCTGGAGGTTCTATTGGGGTGAGATTCGATCAGGGTGTTTATACCCAGCATACGCGTAGGTATAGAATTCTACACTAGATGTTTAGAAGCTACATCTCAGAATTTACAGCTCTTCGGATATTGGAGATGTACCTTATAGAATTTTATTACTAGAAATATTACCTGTCCCGTACACAAGCTACCTTACAATCCATGATATGACCGTTCAACACATTCAATTTGGAAACAATGAGCAGATAACAAGATCGCAAGTGCATATTTTGAGAAGGAATGACATCAAAGTAGATATGAGAAAGGTATGCCCAAACAAAATAATAAGTAAACATTTCATTCAAATCGAGACAGTGAAAGAGAAGAACTAGAGTCAAGGAGAAAAGGAAACATCAATCTATGAGGCGAGCGTCTTTAAAAGGCTTTCTTGATGAAGCTGGACAGTCCACTCGCTTTCGTACCATCCATCATCGTGAAGTGGTTTGCGTCAGGCAGAGCCTCAATTGAAGCGACCTTGTTTTTACCGACCAAGGTATCCCAGCCATTAGGGCCAAAGTCGGTACGATCATTGAGGAGCCAAAGCATTTCCCTAGGATCCCGACTACCATCTTCAGGGGGTGCTGGGCGAGGATCTCCCGGCTTACCGCAAACTCCGTCCTTGGCCCAGATGAGATAGGCCTTAGGGAGGCGGCTTTCGTACTTGGGATCGTTGCTTGGGAAGGGAACGGCCTTATACATGTCTAGCGCATCAATGAAAGCAAGGAAATGTGGTAAAAGCCATTTGGGCGGAGGTGTCTTGCCATCACCGAAGATCTTCATATCGTCGAAGAACTTGTATAGTCTAGGAGGTAGTTTCTCGAGACCGATGGGGAATGGCGAGTCGAGGAAGAATATTCTATCAACTGTCTCGCCCTGCTCAATGACAAGCTGACGGACCGCATCGTAAGCGCAGATTCCTCCGGCAGACCAGCCACCCACGTTGTATGGGCCCTTTGGTTGACGACGACGAATCTCGGCCACGTACGAAGCAGTGAGGTCCTGAAGGGCGCAGTTGAGCTTTTCCGGAGTCTTCATGTAAGGACAATTCAATCCGTAAACGCAGACATCCGGGGAAATTTTGGGAATTGTCGCATATGAAGTTGACGAGCCAGAGCCATCAGGGAAGAGGAACAGCGTATGTGTAGCAGTCTTGGGACTTCCCTGTAGGAGGATAGACGTGGCCGGGGGATGTTTGAGCTCCGAAGACAAATCCTCCGGTTGCAACAAAGGTGCTGGCGTAGACAATACGGCTGACTCTGGCTGTCGTGCGGGAGCTTTGGGCTTCAAGTCAAGAGCTTCCTCGACTTGGCCCATTGTTGGGTTCTCAATGAAGAACTCGGACGGCAAATCCAGACCCAGATCTTCGCGTAGTCTTCCAAGCACAGTCAAGGAGAGTAGTGAATCCATGCCCATCTCAGCGAGGTTAGCTTCATCAGTCAACTCATCTGCAGACACACCAATCTCGTCAATAAGAGTTTGGCGAATGGCAGCCAGAGTCTTGTCTTCTCCTGCAGAGGGAGCAGCCTTAATTGGTTGATGAAAGTCTCCGGGAGTCCCAGGAGTAGGTGGCTCAGAAGCTGAGACAGAATCATCGAATACAGAGGATTCCGAGGAAAATTCGCTGCTGTCCATCGGGGCTGTGGACTGCATCAGAAGACCCTTGAAGTCCTTTACAGTTGGATAGTCCATGAAAATACTAGACTCAAAGTCAAGGTTAAGCTCTTCGCGGAATTTACCAGTAACGGTCAAGGCCAGAAGGGAGTCGACTCCGTAGTCGGAAAAGACAAGGTCGTCTGAAAGTTCCGCTTCGGACAGGCCAACCTCACCAGCCAATATCTTGAAAGCTTGGACAAGAACACTGGGGGCAGATGTCTTTGTTGCAGCGGGCTTGACTGCCTTTGCGATAGGCTTCGTCTGGGGTACAGCGACAGGGGCAGGAACAGACCCCTTGGCCGCCGGCTTCGTTGCCTGTGCGCCACCCGGTGGTGGCAGGACACTGTTGAGGATCTTGCGCGGTACTCCTTGGAACTATGACATAATAGTTAGCATTTCTGTATACAATAACTCTCACTTACTGAATTGAAAAAGGAGAACGCTTACCTTGACACCTCCATAGACAGCTATGATCTCATCTTTTTCGAAGACATAGACATCACCAGAATAGATGGTGCCCTGCCATGGCTGCATCCTCACATAAGTGCGGTATGTGGCATCAGCAGAGAATTTTGTAGCGCAGCGCATCGAATCCCAGCCGTGATTGACGTAGACAAAGTTCACCGAGTCAGTAGCATCATTTGCATTCATGGTGAATCCGGTAATATGTCCTATGCTATCAATCCAGAACGGATTGCGGTGGAAGTTGGCTGCTTCAGCCTGGAACTTGACTAGAGCAGTGGCCTCATATTGCTCGCTGTCCAAGATAACTTCTCGCATCGACTTGTAGTTCTTGTCATAATCGACCAGTGCGCCAAACAACTTGTAAACCATCCCAGGACCAAGCTTGTTGCTATCACCGTTGGCCGCACTTTCGAACAGCCGGTCGACACTCCGCTGAATGAGGTATGCATTGCGCTTCCACTCCTCTCGTGCGGCCGCAGTATCGAAGAACTTGATGATGCAACTTGCGTGGTCTGTCATCTTCTTGCCTTCAGGAGTGACGGAGTAGATTTGCATGGAGACTTGTTGGGCATCCCAATCAGCAGTGGCAGCGGCCCGGAAAAGTTGAGGCCCAGCGTTCTTGTAGATCAAAGGCTTCGGAACAGCCATGTCAGCAACATCCAGACCAACTCCTTTAAGTTCGGGTTTGAAGTTGTCAATCAAGTACTCGGCCAGTGTCTGAGCGATATCGGCATACAATGAGGAAGGACATAGAGGTATTCCGTTGACCTTGTGACCTTGAATAACAGGGCACAAAAGTGGATCGGAAATGTCAGTCTCAGTAATGACAGTTGCCTTCGTGGCGTCGCCAATACTTTCGACGACTTTCTGAGCTGAAATTGTGAGACGGGAAGGCGCAGTGTTGGGGATCTGAGGTACTAGATCGCCTCCCTTGGTCAAACAGAAGTCATTCTTGTAGTATAGCCAGTAGTTCTTGTTGTCCCAGCTATAAGCTGGCAGGTGAAGAACCTCATGGCTTGACTTGAAGTCCTGGTGATATTCCTTCCATTGTATGTCAATACCAGCAAGGTATACAGCTGACAAGCTTTGAGAAAGCACTTTCCACGAGTCTTCGTTTCTGCGTAGCGAAGCGACCGTATTGGCCTGAGGACCAAGGGTAGACTTGATCATGCCAGAGCAGATTGTGTGAGAACCAATCTCAATCCACACTGTCTTCTCGGTCATGAGCTTGGCATGTCGGGAAGCTTCAATAGCTGCGAGGAAGTTGACTGTTTCTCGGCAATGACGACTGAGATATTTGCCACCAAGCTGCTCATAGTTCTTCTCGTCGATAACCTCTCCCAGAAGGGGAGATACAAGAGGAATCGAGGGCTTGTGGAACTTGACTCCCTTGGCCGTGTTAATGAGGTCGTCGAGAATTGGCTCAACCTGAGAAGAATGGAATGCGAAGGGCACTTTCAGTTTAGTAGCCTTGATTCCTGCAGCAACGAGTTGCTCAGAAAGAGCGTCGATATTCTGGGAGGTAGCACTGATGACGGTCTCGCCAGGGGCATTGATGCAGGCGACTTCGTGGACTCCAGGGTTAAGGAACGGAGTGATTTCACTCAAGGCAGATCGGACTGCCAGCATTGCATGAGTTCCAATCTTGCACTTTTCTTCCAGGAGCTGGGCACGACGGCCGCATAAGTAAATTGTGTCAAAAGCCGTCAATGCTCCGGAGACATAAAGAGCAGCATATTCTCCGAGGCTGTGGCCCATGACAAAGGTAGGACGAGCATCCCATGAAACCCAAAGGTTTGCCAATGCCATTTGCATACATGTTGTTCCAAGCTGTGTAATCACAGGGCTCAACTCCTCAATTGACACACTGCCATTGATCAAGGAAAGGAAAGACGGGAATCCTTGACTCTGAGCGATTCCGTTGAAACGTAGAACATCAGAGCGGAACTGCGAGAAGCTCTCAAGGAATTGCTTTCCCATACCAGCGTATTGTGCTCCTTGTCCGGTGAAGACAAATCCGACACTTGGCGCAACAGATGGAGCCGGGCTAATGGATTCCCTGCTTGCTGCTGCACGGAGAGCTTCTTGCACCTCGAAAATTTTGGTACCGGACACGATGATGCGGAAAGGATGGTGGATGCGTCGAGCAGTAGTAGTATAGGATAGCTTGGCTAAGAACTCATCTTCCTTCATGTCGGAAGAGTGCTTGCTGATCCAATCAATCAGGTTGTTTATGTTGTCCTTCAGCGAGGCTTGACATCTGGCCGACACTGCAATTGAGTATGTTGAACGTGGATCGTTAACACCAGAATCAATAAGACGATCTGGCGAATCCTCCACAAGCAAGGCAGTGTTGCCACCGGCTGCAGAGAAGTTGTTGATGAAGCATCTGCGCAACCCCGACTCCGGTTTTACCCAAGGTGTAGGCTTAAAAGCAATGTGAACGTTGCGTTCCTTGAGATCAGTAGGAAAGTTGTGGTTGATCTTTGTCTTGATCCCACAGTGCGGAGGAATCGTGTTTTTGCGCATCATTATCAACACTTTGATCAAAGCGGCAACACCTGATGCTGATTCCCCATGGCCGATGTTTGATTTCGCTGAACCAAGGTGGAGGGTTTGTTCGGGCTTTCGGCCATGATCAGGAGCAAAGGTGTCAAGAACCGATGTCATCTCGACTGCATCGCCAGCCTGTGTGCCGGTTCCATGCATCTCAATGTAGCTGACATCGTTGGGCTGAACACCGGCTTCATTTAGGAGTTTGTCAAAGATGAATGCCTGGGCACCAGAATGAGGGCGTGTCATTGAAACAGCCTCGGCGGAATGGTTTGTGTAGGCTCCCGCAATAACAGCCTGGATTGGGTCGTTGTCTGCAATCGCATCTTCAAGTCGCTTGAGGACAACGGTGCCTACACCATCCGCGCGACAATAGCCGTCAGCTGCATCATCAAAGGTGTTGCAGTTTCCTGTACGAGAAAGGAAATGGCCTCGGTCTAGACCGGCATGGTTGTCGGGGTTTGTCAGGACGTTAGTGCCTCCAGCAATAGCGGTATCACAGTCGTTTTTCCACAATGAATTGCAAGCCATATGAATCGCAGATAGACTGGATGAGCATGCAGTATCCACGCTGACACTTGGTCCACTAAATTTGAAGTGATAATTTATGCGACCTGGCGTAAAAGCACGATTGCCACCAGGAATAAAGTATGTGTCAATGTCCTGGCCACTGTTGATTTCACGATAATCATCACTTGTCATGCCGTAAAAAATTCCAACACGATCTTTCTGTGTAGACGGCGTGGAGTCAGGAACAAAGCCTGCCATCTCCAGTGCTTCATAAGCAGTGACTAGCGCCAGTCGCTGGCCTGGATCTGCCTGAAGCGCCTCTCTAGGCGACATGTTGAAGAATCGAGGATCGAAAAGACCAGGCTCAGGAATCCAACAACCGTATGGCACTTGACTAGTGTTCCTCTTCTTTCCTGTAAGATCGACGTGCGTTTTCCAGTTCCACCGGTCGGGAGGCACCTCTCTGTGGACATCGAGGCCTTGGTAGAGGATGTCCCAAAACTGCTCGAGACTTGGTGCATCTGGAAATCTTCCGGAAAGACCGATGATAGCGATCTTTGATTGTTCAGTTCTTCCTGTGGTACTTTGGACCTTATCGGTTTTTGCAGAGTCGAGAAGCGCATTTTCCAGAAGAACCTCAGATACTCCGGCACGTTTCAATGCAGACACAAGGCCTGAAGATGCTGAAGTGGCGACAGGGAAGATTGTACATGTAGGAATGGACGAACATTTGACAATTGATGAATAGCCATCGAGGACCTTATCCCAACAAAGCTGCTGAAGAAGAATCTCTTCGACAGCAACCCTCAGCAAATCCTCAAAGTTGTTTGCTGCGATCTCACGGCCGGTAGTACTTGACAGGACCGGAATGCGACAGGCATATCCTTTGAATGAGCCGCTGTTTGTCGTTCTCAAAGCCCAGTCTACGTCTTCCTTTCCATACAGATGAGGTGCATGAAAAGGGGCATTAACTGCTACTCTCAGTGGTTTGACATTCTTTGTTAACTCAGAGTCAATGAGTTCTTCAAGGACAAGAGGCGGTGCACTGATGGTTACACCATTGTAGCTGACGGCGCTGACATAGGGTCGAGAAGAAGGGGAAAGGCCCTGGAATAGTTAATAAACAGATATGTAGACAGAAGTTACACAGGACATACCTTTTTGGTGGAAAATTCGGCAATGATAGCAAGTGCCTTTTCTTCACCGACACCGGAGATGACAGCAGACCAGCTCTGCGACTGACCACCATATTGACCGACGTAGTCACGGACTTTATAGGCGCACAACCCAAGTCTGAGAGCAACAACAACGGCTTCGACAGCAAGAGGGATTAGCTCTCCGATAGTTCTGGATGAAGCTATTGCTGCGGATGCAAGAAGACCAGTACAAAGCCCAATCACGTGGCTTTGGGAGCCTACGGGGTAAACTTGGCCTCCATCTCCATAGTAACTAATATCTGTTAGTGGAATTAGACTTCACAGTCAATATAGAAGTAACTTCTCACCTAATAAAGGAACCTAGTTGATAGAGAGTAGTCAGTGCACTTTCCAGAGCAGGGTGGGGACCAGACTCCCGATATCTGGAAAGTAGGCTGATGAGGCTAGTGAAGCGAGGGAATTTTCGACGATCAGAAGGTGGAAGCTGTGTCACTTCATGACGCAAAGCAAACGAGCATCTTTCTAAGAAAGATGTCACGAAACTGTTCCCTTTGTCCTGGAGCAGGCGCCGAAGTCCAGAATCAAACTCGCTCGTCTGGTCACCAAAGACATAGGCCCAACTTGTCGAGCCCATCCCGGCTCTTCTGTGAGATTGTTTGAAAACTTGCGTAACTTTGTTGATAACGAATTAGGTCTCTGTCGTTGCTAGATGTTCAAGTGGTGGATTTGTTGCTTGTCGAAGGGTACTGTTGGAGTTCGTGGATCGAGACCCTGGACGAACACTTCGGAAGCAAGGGCTTGGTGTGAACCAGGAAGTATTTCCCTTTGTTTGAAGTTTTGCGCAGTAGAACTTTATCTTCTACCCATTATGTATGGATACATCTGTTTAGAAATAAAGAAAAGATATCTATGACGTTACTCGGACAAAGTTGCAAGCGGTAACGTCAAGTTAACGATACATCAAATCCTTGCAAAAGATTCTAGAATTGTGCTCTATCCTGTTTGAGCCATGTGTAAGGCTCTGTATATCTGAATCAGGCAAGTCAGTGGCAGGAATGGCCCCCTCTATAAGCGCAGGTCCGATTTGCGGCGAGGTGGATAACATCAGCCTACTAAATGCCACCGTTACGATGGGAGAGAGAGAGGAGCAAGGAAACACAGACCGCTGATCCCTCGACCCAGACTCAAAGGCCTAGATCGATGTGAGTATTAATAGTCTCACGGATCGTGTTTTTGACCGCAGCCACAGCCGTGATGGCTACATATCGACCACATGGAGCGGCGGGTTCTGGCTCTCAACACGGACACACATGATCTCGGATATTAGGTAGATCACTATGCCTGAATTGGGCAGAACAGCTGATAGATCGAGGAAAGCGGCAGGAATTGAAGCTATAGCGGATGCAGATTGTTGGTCGTGAGGAAACATTGTAGAAATCCGCTTGCGGCGAAGTGAAAAATGTCAGCGAGGAATTGATAGAGTTGTCGTTACTAGGGGAAATTTCCCCTGGCGTAAAAATAACAGTAATTAATACGCCAGTAATTGTTGTTTTATTGGCTATTCAGTTTGTAATTACGCTGCAAATACACCACAATAACACTGATGTCACGTGGCATTCAGTAGCCCTACTCGCATATTTTCCCCAGCAATACCATTTTCGCTGCAGAAATTTGATCCTTTCCTGATTGCTTAATTAGAGCTGAAATCTTTGTTTCTGCACCTCTATTGACCACCTGATCCCCCATGCATTGGCGCCAGTTCATGTCGGTTCATGCAAGCTACAGCACAAAGTAGAGACTTGAGAGGCCATCTCCTTACATGCAACGATGAGATGCCACTTTTGACGCAAACTCCCTCAGATCGATGCAACAAGGTGATTGCTCTAAGTACATGACGTCAATGACTATTTTAGGGTGCACGAAAGTGCTAGACTCTTCCGTTCATGCGAAGTACTTAAACTTACATAGTCTCAGACCTTGCATACCAACCAACTTTGAAACAGGGAATATTTAATGTTCCCGCCACGAGTATCTGGCGAAAGACCTCCAGATGTCGTTGATTTTCTTTCAAGTTACACACGATCCAAAGGAAGCTTCTGCAATGTAGGGGGAATCGCATCAATCATGGACCTTGCAGCCACCGGCCAATTACACAATTTCGGAGTAATTGAAGAAGGGAATGTTTTGTTCTTGCAGGCCATATATGCATGGGGTGATTTGCAACACGAGATGAGCTTCAATTTCTCTTTGAGTTACAAGCACACAGCTACAGGTAGACAATCTGTCTTGCTGGTGAGATATAAATAACTTCTAGGTGTAGTTGGTCAAATCGGGGTGTATGGAATGTGGACCGTTGCCGGATTTGGAAATGTACTCTGCAAGCGGATGCAGCAAACCCGGAGACGTCGGGATAGTAGAGTCCATTCAGCGGGCAATCTAAAGTACCGGTTGTGTCCAGTGTCAATTGGTTTCAGCGAGGAGGATGATACGTTGCATTACCAGAGATTGAGTATCAAAAGGGGTAAATGCCAAGTTATATTTTTTCCTAGAACATCGACCACCTGGCTGTCTCTTTCTGATCGATTGTCAAGGTAGTATACTCGACGCATCGCGCTTTTGATTCAAGCATGAGATGCAGGTTTTTAGTAGCACGAGGTCTGTATCGTAAGACACGATCATGCCACCGGATAATGTGAAGATCGCCCGTTCTCGTTCGGGGGCGATAGCTTCGACTTCAGATTCGTTGTTTTCTTGGACCGAGGAACCCGAATAAAGTTGAAACAAACACTCTGATGGCTTGAGACTTGAACGGTTCGGGAGAATCCATTAATCGCGAAAATCGGACCTTGAATTGCTATCCATGGATGGTTTTGGCGTGAGCCTTGATGCGTTATGACTCGTTGTCCTTGTCAGCATTTCTACACAGCTTCATTCATGTGAAGTGGCGAGAGCAAACACTTCGATAACGGGTTGCCATTTGTTGGATACCCAATTTCCACCAGTTGACCTCTAGATTCGAGTTTGTGTTTCTCGATGATTCTCACAATGTCTCGTTGTAACGCCGTCTCGACCGAACGTGGGGACACCGTGCTTATTCAATATGTACCTAGGTTGTCACCGTATGAAGTGTTCCTAAAGCACAATGATACATTACCCAGCATGCTAGTAGATCGCGCTCTCAACGATAGAAAATAGAAATCAGAAATAGAAAAATAGAAAAGAGAAAAGTAGAAGAGGTCAACCGGAAGATCTGGCGGGCCGACGAGATAAGCTTATCGATAAGGCAGAGACACTAAACCCAAAGTGGTGCAGCGTAAACACGGGCACAAACAATGAGCTGAGCCAAGCCCAACAGGGCAACCAACTCTCTCTCTCCTTCCCTCAGACTCTCTTTCCGACTCGAGCTGACTCGACATTGGGACTGAAGAGTCTTGCTGTTTGCTTATTATTCCTGTCTGCTGAAATTGTCAGTTCATTCGCTACATATAATAGACGATGGTTGGCTGAGCCGGCCCTTCGATCGCTCATTATTAGCATTGTTATTATTACCGCCGCCCTTCCTCCAACCTCCACTCCGTTATCACCCCAGATCCAAACACCCCATAGCAACGCAACCCGCCCGTCAATTGCTCTGTCTAGCATTCAGTATCAAATCGCATAGATCGAATCTATCGAGGAGGTGGCACTACGACGTCCTATTACTCCTAATCCAGTCGCGTCGTAAGGCGTCAGTGACGGCTTCGCTATGACACCAGCACTGCCGACCAAGTTTCCATGCTGGTGTCGGGCTATCTACTCGTGGGGAGGAGAGTCAAAAAGAGATCTTGGATTCGTGGAAGGAGATTTAATAGAATGTCTCAATGCAGGGGACGGGTCATGGTGGATGGGACGCTTGCGCCGCGATAAAAGAATGATGGGACTGTTTCCTTCCAACTTCGTCGTGGTCCTTGGGGAGGATTTTGTTCCTGTGGCTCGATCCACAACAGACGCCTTGACACGAAATGACAGTGCGGATTCTCATACCCTCAAAAAGCAACGAACAGTCTTCCGAAAGCCATTTCAAGCGCACAGGCACGCAGTCACGCCGGGAGAGGCCAATCGTCGAGCTCGAGAGAAATTGTCAGAGACACCTTCCACAGCAACATCCCGAGAAAGTACACCACCGCGGTCAATTCTGCCTCAAAAGCCTCCGCGAACGCCAACCACTGCACTTCGGACTCGAAGCACGTTGGCACAATCGCCATCACGGACAGTGTCCCCGAGTCCTGCTGAGAAACCTCGTGTGCCATCACCGTTGCCCCCAAAACGCGACGAGTTCGTGTCAACATCGGTATCCTATACGGCACCTTCAGAGGTGGCACATCAAGTCGTTCCTCAGCAATCTCGGGCGCCGTCACCGTTGCCCCCAAACCGCGACGATTTTGTGTCAAGATCGCCTTCCTATTTGGTGCCCACGGAGATGGCACTTCAGATCATTCCTCGTGGTTCTCAGCAATCTCCAGCTCGTGATCCATCGCCGTCCCCTCCACCCCCGCCTCCACCTCCTCATCGAATTGCAGTAAGGAGTCAGCTACATCGTATGAGTATAGCCCCTGCTCCAATTGAAATGAATGATCGTTACACGGTATTCGCCAAAACGCCGCCTCCACGTGATGCATCTCCTCTGCCTCCCAGTCTTTCACCTGGTCATTCGCCTGGGCAGTCGCCAGGAGGTCACTCATCAGTCGGTCATGGCAACACCCCCTCACCATTGCGAGATGCTATGGAAGATGTGATGACTTCTTTGCAAGATATGGGCCTACCCCGCGGCGCCCCATCGCCTTCTCCCACTCCTCAGTTTTGCAATCCTTGGTCACCCGATGCATATGATGAAATTCGAGCAACAAGCCCACGACCGACCCGTGCTCGAGCAAACACATCTTTGGGCTTTGGTTCAGTCCGTGATGGAGATCTTAATCAAGAAGTTAATGACTATAATGAGCAACAAGCTTATGGTCAGAGATATCAGGAAGGGCCCCCTCAGTTCAACAACTATGTACAGCGAATGGAAGATCGACTGAGACAACTTCATGACCAGTCAGATCAGCTGAATCACGACAACGAAGATGATGTTGGACCACCGCCGCCACCGAAACAACATGGGTATCATGCTAGGCATGATTCAATTGGCGTTCCCCGTCCTCAATTGCGGGCACGAAAATCGGCTGTGGAATTAGGTAAACAGTTCCTAAACCGTACCATGACTAACAAATCAAACACAACCAATTCCTCAAGCGGTGTGCAGAGCACATTTACCACGGATACGACAAGTACGAACACTACCGTCAGCCTGATGAGCGGAACTTCAGCCGGTCAGTACAGTGCAACGAGTGCAGGAAGCTTTGCAAGACACGGGCAAGCAAAATGGGGTAGCTTTTCGGCTGAACGCCCCACAACGGCGATGGATAGCCTGAATAGAGGTGTTTTCAGTGACCTTGATAGACCAATAACTCCAATCAGTGGTATATCATACCATTCAAGTCATGGCACTTCCAGACAGGGAGCCCAATCCGCTGTACCATGGTCACCCGGTAAAGACATCGGCGATTCGCCTGGAGTTTTCGGCGGCCTGTCAACACCCAAAGCCAAGAAGAACGGATTTCTCAAACGCTTCCTCGAATCTGCCAAAACCGGAGCAGCAACTGCTAGAAGTAGCATCCAGGTGCCGAACGGAAGGCCCCCGTCACCCACAAAGCATCGATTTACTCAGTCGTTCGGCTCATCTCGACGTATAGAATATAACTCTTCTCAGGATGTCGATGTAGGTGCTAACAGTCCAATTGATTGGGTGCAAGTTCGACGGGATGTGAATCGTGCGAGCACGCCAAGCAGAAACGAGCGGATCGAGCGCGCGGAGCGGTGTCAAATGATGGATCATCCGGTCATTTATGCTGTTGAGGAGCTCTATGAAACGGCAGAGGGAGACGAAAGTATTGATGGCCTGCCACTTAGCGATCCCACCAATTGGGGAGCCATCAACCTTAGCTTAGTTGACAAGAGTGCACGATTTATCAGCAGCCTACCACCCTTGACAAACCCAGCAAGCCTAGCCCAAGGTTACATTTGTCGACCGTACAAGAGCGACGTCCAGCGTTTGAGAGCCATCTTCACTTGGGTCAGTGAAAAGATTGCATGGGAGGAGCCATTGGACGAGAATGAGGTTGATTTGAAACGCGTTATTAATATGAAGCGCGGATGCCCCCAAGAGGTTGCCTTTCTTGTTCAAGAAATGTGCTCAGCTGTTGGGTTACATGCTGATGTTATCAATGGTTACTTGAAAAGCCCTGGAGAACTCCTGGACCTGAGTGCACTGTCGCGACCGAATCACTGGTGGAACGCTATATTGATTGACGGCGAATGGCGTTTCATGGACTGTTCGCTAGCAAATCCAACGAATCCCAAGCGAAGTCAATTGGTGACAACGAATTCTCAGCATGCCGAGAGCTGGTATTTCCTTGCTCGACCTCTTGAATTATGTTACACGCATGTTCCTCTCCATCCCGAAGAACAGCACATCTGCCCGCCCATCTCTCCAGACGTTCTTCTAGCTCTACCAGCCGTCAGCCCGGCCTTTTTCAAGAATGCGATGCAGATGCCGGATTATGACACAAGCTATACCCGCATTGAAGGCTTAGACGTTATGCAATTACGTATTCTTGTTCCACCTGATGTTGAGTGTGCTGCAGAAGTTGAAGCACCGGCGTTTGCTCGTGATGCTGATGGCGACTGGTTTGAAAGTGGCGATGTTGTACGCAAACGTGCGCTTGCTCAACCTGACTGGATTCGTGGTCAAAAGCGCTTCACGGTCAAGGCACTTCTCCCTGGTGACGAAGGACAAGGTGTGCTCAAAATATATGCAGGCAAGAAGGGGTTGATGCATTCAAACAGAGATATTCCTCATCCACTTGCTGTCGCGTTACCAATTCTTCATACCGGAGAAAACCCTCCTTACGAGTTCTTGCTGCGACACCCGACTCCACATGCACAACGCCATGATCTTTATGTCATCCAGCCGCAGTGTGGAAAATTGGCCATCAACAACACTTTTGTATTTGCGGTTCGCCAACACCCTGCCTCGCCGTTTTCGAAGTCTGGCAGTGGAGAGATTCCAAGCGACGGGCGTGCGTCTCCATCAATCATGCGTCCATCCAGTGCTATGAGCATAGTATCCAGCAGTTACGGCGGATCCGTGGCCTCAACCACATCCCTCGACGGCTTTACGGCGAATACATCAGTCGTGTCATCAAGCAAGTCCACGTCGAACCGTGAGAAGCCTGCGAAGTTGGCTATACAATCACCATCCGGCAAGATTCTGCGTCTGATGCGCAAAGCGGATCATATGATTAGCACGAGCAACGATAATCCTGATTCTTTAACCGAAGGTACCCCGGACGGCAGTGTATGGGAAACGGTTATCAAGATTGGGGAAAAAGGCGTTTGGCGCGGTCTTGTTTTGGCAGATCGCAGCGCGCGTTGGTGCGTGTTTTGCGAATGGGAGTCTTATTGATCTGCATTTTGCTTAGTCGACATACAACTAGAGGATCGACAGTTTATTCTTTTTCTCTTCTTCTCTCTTCTTTTGGCACATTTTTGTTTGTCGTTGAACACTTTTCTGTCTTGTCCCGTGTTCATATACCAGCGCAGGAACGGCGTTAATAGAGCGAGCGAGTCTGATTTCATGTCCATTGCATCGCAATTAGCGGCATTTTGAAAATCTTGTTTCCCTTTTTTTTTCTTGACTGCGTGATTTCGTCTCTTTCTTTTTTTGTGCAAAATATTCTAGCATTGGGATGCATGGATCTTCGAACAACTTTTCCCCCTAGATCCGAAGTCTGTCGATACTTGTCTGTGTGTGTGTCTGTATAACGCCTGATCATCCATGATACCTAGGTATAGAAATGGGAACCATTTACATCTTCATATCAATACATACATATACTTCATCTAGTCATTATATTATTTGGTAAACGCCCCCCTTAGCAACGGCGCAACTTGCTTTCTGCTTTGAGACACGTTCCTTTGATGCCATATATATAAACCACCCGTATATCCATGGCTACCTTCAATGGGGAAATCGTTCCACTTCCGTAGCCCTAATCTCTCTTTTGAAGTTTCTGTGAATTTTGCGAGTGTGTCGTCGTAGTCTTCTTCGAGACCCCAGACGAGTAACTCTCTTGAAAACTGTCCCTCTCCGTCGCTGTCCTCTGAGTTAAATGCCGTCATCACAGAAATGACATCCAGACCCCTTTCCAGCGCAAATTTCTTCAACTTATCCAAGAATAATTTCAACTCTTCACCCCCTGTACTAGTTGACTCGTCATCTTCGTCCTTAGCTTTGTCAACAATCCACTTCAGCGGCCGCACAACACTGGCGATCCCAATAACCCTCTTCTCACCCGACGACGCGCTTGACTCAGTCCAATCCTTATAATCACGACCCAGGATCTCGTCGACCGTCAACCAATCCAAACTATGCGCTTTGGCGTATTGGATCTGCTCAAAGTACGCTGTTTGGTCCCATTCACCGGCACCAGTCCCACCACAAGCAAAAGAAGACGAGATTCGTTCCGTCAGAAAGGAGACGGCTTCTCGGTCGACGTCCGTCACTTTTCCTTTGGCAGTGAGATTTGTGGTATCGATTAGAATTGATGCAAGAGCGAGTTTGGCGAGGTGGACTTCCCATTTACCCTCCTCACCAGCTTCATCATTGATCTGTTCCTGTCGCCGCTCTTCGATCACGGAGGAAGTTGAAGAAGGCCACAACCCCTGCTCCCGAATCTCACGAACAATCAAACTCGTACACGAGCCCGGTCCAGGAACAATAACCCGCGGGTTCTCCTGCGGTAATCGTTCTACCGGCGGGACAAAGCCTTCATCGGGACGATGGTCGATGCATCCGTTGACTGTGAACGTGACCAGGTCCGAGAGACCATCTATTGAGCCTTTGCCTTCTTCTTCTTTCCCGCCAGGACGTGATTTATACGGGAAATTATTCCAGTCTACCATCACGCAATCAAGCTCCAGTTTCTTTTTCTCCTCCGTCCCTTCTAGAGACGATACAAGTCCCTCGCGCAAATCCGACACGGTGATGATATGCTCTCTGAGCAATTTCACAATCCCATCTTCTCCATCTTTATCGTTCCCCGATTTATTCTTCTGCATCGACAACGTAGACGACGACGAAGAAACAGAAAGTTCTAATGCACACGCAAACTCAGGCCTCAGTCTCCTCAATTGCGGCCCGCTGGGGACATCCGGTAAATTCACCAATGGGACATATCCTCTTCTCTCACTATCGGCACTTCTCGAGAAGAAATACGAGTATAAAATTGCAGATATGATAGAATCTAGATCCGCAGATTGGTTGCCCAGAACGTAGATGGGGCTTTGTAATGCGATGCCATTTTTGATTGTGGGTAGGAAGTGGCTGCGGGCATGTTTGAGGAATGGAAGGAGGCCCGATGGGTTGAGGTTTGATGGGCTCAGGTTGAGATTGAGATCTGGTGGCATTTCTTTGAGTTGGGTCAATGTTTCAGACCTCGTTGAGATTATTTCTGAGGGGAAGATTGTTGATGTCATTCAGAATCTTTAATTAACAAGGCGGGACGCTTCGGCGCCTGAAAAACCAGGCATCAACTACTGTAACAAAAGTCAAGACACTTAACTAAGCTTAACTAGATAGAAAAGGCTTGCGATGATAATAATAATACAATATTGTCTCAAAGGTCTGCTTTAATCATACACACATCCACCATTCATCTTTGTGATGACCAGGTCACGCAAAGAAAGGAAGATGATCAAGCGAAGAAAAGAAAGTCTAACATCAAACAGGACAGGCAACAAAACATCATCATAAAAGAAGTAACAAGCAGCAAAAAGCATGATTGCCGAACGAGTTTTGAACGCCATAGGTATAATTTTCTAATTTCCACGCCCGACACCAACCGAAAAAAAAAGTAAAAATAAAAGCACTCGTAAATCCATCTCTTAAATAGCAAATGCACCTCGAAGCAAGTCGAGATCCCCGTATCGGCAACGCATTGTGGACGTTGTAGAATCAGTCTAGAAGCCATCGCCGTCTCTATCGCGGTTTTCGACGTCATCACCCGGCCCGGATATATCACCATCGCCTTCATTGTTTGAGTCATGCCTTTCACTGCCATTGCTGACATCGAGAGCCTCAAGTGCCTCGTTGGCATGGGTGTTCTCCATTGGTTCAACAGCTTCCGGGTCGTCGTTTGTCAAATCAGCAAAGACATCGGTCATTTCTTGACGTGGCGGGCTGCTACTGAAAGGATTTCCAGTGTCAATGCCAACTCCCTGAGCGCTTTCCTGTGGATCACGGAAAACAGAAGGACCGCTAAACAGCGGTTGATCCAAACCGTGTGGTGATCCGCGCGATGGGAATGTGGTAGAATGACTACTAGCGTGAGCAAGTAAAGCAGGACCAGGCTCTGGCGTAGATGATAGTCTGAATGATGGACTAGAATCCTGTCCAAGATTGGCGTAACTGCCTGAGAAAAAAGGAGTAGACGAGTTCTCTAGGTTAGTTCCGTTATCTCCAGGAGTATCAGGTTGGTAGTCCGTCGCACCGCTGCTTCCAGGCCGCGGAGCGCGACCCGGCTGGGTTGCATCCATGGACTTGCGCTTGCCAGCTTGACTAGTCTTTGGTCTGAGATGAGGAGGGAGATCTTCAACACGATCTACCCCTAGTTGGGCCATTATCTTTTGACTCTTTGTGGGACGCGGCTTTCGTGTTGAAAGAGACTGCTCCAGAATTGGTGGCGGGTCAGGAGCTACCGGTGCCCATTTGTGAATTTCCTGACGGAAGAAGTTGGTTTCATAAGCAAGCAAAACTTCCGCCCCCTCGATTTTGCGAAGATAAAAGATCAGAGTGGGAACCTCCTCGCTGGTTGTGCAGGCAGCATTTGTAAAGCTTTGAAGGAATTCTCGGAATTGCGTAGCTTGTTTCACAATGCTGTTCAAAACTTCCTCTTCATCCGGCTGAAAAGGTAGAGTGGCAATTTCCGCCTGCCAGTCTTGCAAATCTTCCAACTTAGGACGCGCTGCGTCACGAGGGATTTTTCGTCGCCAGTCACAGATTGGGCATGTGTATTTGTCGAACTCCTTGACCTTTCCTCGCGCGATCTTCAAACATTTGCCATGGTACCTAAATAATGTCAGCTTCTGCCGGTCTACTTAGTCCTATCTTGAAGGTGGGGAAGGATCACCTACCATTCATGACATAGTTCGCATTCAATCATCATTCCCGATTCCGGTAACCTGCAAATGCAAAAAACATCTCGCTTCCGTGATTTTGCCTCAAACCAGCTTGTGGATGGATTCTCCAAGATGCGATCAGGAGTATTGTCGCGTGAAGAAGGCTCGACAGGAGGGCGAAAGCGGTCATCTAAATCAAAACAGGACGCATTCTTTTTCTCAACAACCTCCATATAAGCTTTAAGGATGTGTAGAGGTGCGTTCGCTTTCCCGAAAAGCTTCTTGCCCTTTCGCATCCAATCCTCATGATGTTTCTGTTCGCGTTCGAGATCTATAGCGCCTATTGGTCTGCTGTTAAGCTGCTCCAGTGACTCCATCAGTTCACGCACTTCTTTGTAGGTTGGTCGTTTGCGGATATCCGGGTCTTTAGAGCGTTCGTACAGAGTCCGGATATGGTTTTGAGCGTCGCGCTGCTTGGTCAAAATAGCCTCGACTTGAGCCAGAGTTTCGGGGGATACAGGAAACCTTGATGCCTGAGCAGACAAAGCTTCTAGCTGCACATAGTGGACGGCCTCTACGGAAATCAGCTCCTTGGCTTTGGCTTCCCACGCCTCGCCAGACCGACGAAGCTCCTTGAAATGTGCCAGATCCGGATCATTATCGGTGAGACCCAACTCCTCGCCTTGCTGGATAAATTGATGGACATCTTCGAGTGTGAGGTGCTGCTCACGTTTGGCACGAGATTGCTCCCTCCATTTGATTTGTTGAAGTACCGTTTCGAGTTTCTCGACCTCGGGCAAGTCCACGTTAAAGTTTCGGCTGGTTTCGACTAACTCCTCAATCTGGGTGGCTGACTGTACGTTGGAACTAAGGGCGAGATGGACCTCCAGGCGGAATTTCTCGATTTCGTGGGTCTTCTCTTTCAGGGCCGCCATCTGTGGACAGTCGAAGGACAGTATATCAGCTTCTGAAAGTAGAGCGCGGATATTTTCCACTCTGCGAAGCTCACGATCGCGTTCTTCAAGCTGTGCGGCTTTGGAAGTGCCTTTACGCCAGGCTTTCTCATTCTTCCTGCGGTTCTGTTGCTTTCGTGTGATATAGTTGTTTGCTTCTTCTACCCACTTGTCGCACCGCTGAACGAAAGCCGCCAGGTCTTGAAGGCCGGGCAAGTGATAAGGGATCTTCTCACCTTCGCTTAGGAGGCTATGGAGGACCTTCAGCTGAGGTTTCGCTTCGTCCTCCAACACCTTGTCCAATTTCTCAGTCCACGCCTCGGGTATCCTAGCGCGATCTTGTATCTTTTGTACCAGGGCTGATAATGAGTCATTCGTCATTCGGTATCGCAACGTGTGATTTGGGCCTAGCATCCTTTGCTCAAGAGGCTCATCACAACAGTCGTACATGTCGGCATGGATTAAGCAAACGGTTTTCCCGGTCTTATCACAGCGGAATTGAGTAAGATATGCATAAGCTTTGCAGTAATTGCATTGGTACTCTTCCTCCGGTAGATCCTCTTCGTCGACGACATACTTCAATTTGCAATCTCCATCGCTGGACCAATCACTGCCGCTGAACTTACATTGATGCGGAGCAATTCCTCGATGGCGATCAAAGAAAGATGCACGATCTGATTCTTCACGAACGACCGCACGGTCTAGTGCTGGTGCAAGCCATTTGGCAGTCTTGATGGATGTATCTCTAGCTGCGGCTGTCATTAGCAGTTCATCATGTGAGAAACACGGTTGTCTTCTGAATGCTTGCAACCGCTCAACCCCAAGGGCACCAAATGGTTCCCAGTCTGTCGGAGCAAAGTTAACGGCCTCATTGAAGTTGAAGCCATGATTAAAGCCAGCATGATACGCCTGCGGGAAGGTAATAACAAACTGGCCAGCTCTCTGATCAAGCGCATAGACGTTTACGCCAGCCTTCTTTAGTTGATCGGGTGGTAGTAGCGTCACCAATTGGAACAGAAGGTCCGGTTGTGTTTCGAAGAGTTCCGGGACTGCCTGTCGCATCGCTTCTTCAAAGGCTTCAGCATCTTTTCCGGGTATGCCATACCAAGTCTTGGTGGCGCCGAAATGCTGATAATTGGCAGAATAGGCGTAGTGATCTTCATTGTGCCAGCAGAATGTAGAAAAGCACATTCCAACGTAGACCCATGGCACAGTCATACCCGAAATGTCAGACTTGATATGTCTAAACAGAGAGTCACCGTAGAATGGGAGCACATTCAAGTTCCAAGGATCTTGTGAATATGGATCTAGCGGATTCCTCTCGACGGTCGGAAAACCACTACCATGGGTGGTGGAGTGAATGTCGGCCCCGTACTCAACCTCAACGGTCTCTGTCAAGCTCTCGACCAACCTCCAAAATTCACGCTCCACGTCATCCTCGGTTTCACGGCGTTGAGTATTCAGAACAGGGTCGAATGGCATGCGAGGAGCAAAGTAGCTCTTTTTGAAGGCGTTGGCCTTTTCTTGGAACTGCTTCAAGGAATACACGCCACCTTCCTCGAATCCGAATTCGCCAGTACCAACCAGGCATTTCGGGCAGTGCCAGTCATAATCTGGGTCGGCGTTTAAAGGATTCTCGAGACAAGCTTTGTGGTAGCCGTTTTCGCAACTATCACACACAAAGATAGTCTCGGGATTGTCTGTTTTTCCACAAGCTTCGCATTTCTGATGATAGAATGTTAGCTTCGTTTATTATCATGAATGTAGATGACATAGGAACATACCTCGCCAGTCCTGCGCGTGCCACCCTTTGATTTTCCTTTTGGTGGTGTAGGACGAAGAAGACTCATGTGGGAGCCAGCAACTGTGGGTACACCATCTATAAGAACATGTCAGTGGGAGGCACTAATACGATGATAATAATAGCGCGTTCAACCTCTTGAGGGGGAAAATTCAAGGGATATACTCGACGAACCTTTTCGTAGCCGTTTGCTTCTTCGGCCCGAAGCGTCCAATTCAAGGGAGTCGCTTTGCGAATCAGCAGCTAGGCTGTCATGGCTGATGGTACGTTTAAGCGGATGCGAGGAATGCCCATTGGTGAGTGGAGTTTGTTTGGCATCAAACTTATCCTTACCCGGATACGGAGCGATACTCTTCGGGGTTGAAGAACCATTCTCGTTTTCTCGTTTAATCGGAGTATTATTAACCGCTGCAAATGACGGCGAACGGTTGACAGGTGTAAACCCTCCCGGCCGGTTTACAGCAGTGAAACCCGGCGTTGGGCGAAGAGGAATCTCCGATGTAGGCGCTTGTTGTTCTGGGGGTACATTGTCGGTCTCGATTGAGGCGTTGAGAACATTGGAAGCTCGTATGGCAGGAGATTCCTGGCGCGCATTCGATGGAGTAGCGGACATTGGCCGCTTTGCTACTGGCGAACGATTAGGAGACGGTGTGTAAGGTCCACCTTGTTCAACTTCAAGCTGCTGTTGCACACCAGGTTTGGCAACGCGGAGATACTCTTCGTAAGGTTGGAGCCACCGCTGGTAGGAATTCTTTAGCGACGTAGAGAGCGAAGACATAATCTTGCCGCTGTAGCCGAGATCGCGACCAATCTCAGCCCATTTTTTCAACTTGCAGACCTGATCGAAACCACCGCGAACCTCGACCGCTTTCTTTAGTTTATATAGATCGAGGGGTCTTTTGTCGACGCTAGGGAATCGGTTGAGGTTGGTGCCATGTTGTTTATGGAATTTTGCGAGCTGATCGAGGTAATTCAAATTCGCCCGTGTGCCTGGTTGGAGTCAGAATAGGATCCTAAGATAAATACTTGGTGAGTGTATTGTCGAAAGTTGAAACATACCTCCTTCGACTGAATTTAATTCTTGACGACGAGTCTTGAAATGAAACCTCTGTAAAGAAAAGGAATGTCAGCACTCTGTTGCCTACACCAGCCCCCTTCCGCGATAATTCTAGATGGGAGAGTAAGAAAACGTACCTCTGTATCTACCGCAAATGGAGGATTCCAATTCTCGGGAGGAATAATCCTGCAAATACCATATTTAGACCCTTCTGGTGCGATCTTTCTGATGTATTCGTTCGGGTCTCTGAATTCTTCTTCGGTAGGACGGAACGTAGGGGCCTCTGGTAGGCCATGGGCACGAACACGATTTGTTGGTTCCCGAGTAGCACTCGGCTGACCGCGCCGTTCCACGGTCGAAAGATCCAAGGGCGCAGACCGTCGAGCGCTCAGAGGTACATTGTGACCGTAGGAAGGGTAGGAGGCAGTCGGCCGCTGACGAGGATTGTTCGGTTGCGCATTCGCTGTGGTGGTCGCGGGGGCCACCATTTCTTCCTCGAGTCGCTCGGAACAGCGCTGAGGATCGATGAAAAGACGGTTGAGTAGGACGATGTTTTCCAGTTCTATCAAGACTGAAGACGTTGGTAGGACGGCATTGGACAAGGCGATGCCGAGCAATGAAGGATCAACGAGAAAGTACAAGGCTAATTGATGTATAAAACCGATGTAAGAAGAGACACAAGAGACGCGGATAATTGTGAGGTGATGTTAATGAGCAGCAAGGTGAGTCTGAATGTGAGGTCCCAGCCTGAACTGTTCCGCAAGGAAGGAAAGAGAAAGTGAGCAAAATCGGGACGGGACAGTCGAGAGCGAAGAATTCGAGTTTGAAATCGGTGAGAGTGGGAGAGAGGTTTGCTCGGCCACGAGGGCAGCAATCTAACAGGACTGCCAGCTGGTAGACGACAGGGCGAGCGAGCAGGGTGTGGTGGTTGTAGAGAGATGAGTAGAAGGTAAGTATAAAGAGGGAAGAAGACCGAGAGAGGGCCGACTGACCTGGGTGATCAGTGATGGGGCAGATTAGTTAGTGTTAGCTCTAGTTATCTGTTTGGTTAGGGCGTTTTAGAGGGCGCCGTTCCCTCATTGGGAATTTTCTACATGCTGCAATGTGATAGGTCGTTCCTTCCTTCGTTGCCCCGGCCGGTACCGAAGCCGTCTCTACATTTTATTCACATCAACCCATGTATTTACGGTAATTGATTGTAATCGATCATACCAATATACTTCTGCTCGACGGTATTGAGGGAAGGAACAGTAATGACTGTGTAATAATACACAATAGATCAAGTCATAGGATCTGATAGTACCTGGATCATATTGTACGTGTATGACTTACCCTGCAAACGGAAGGTCAGTGCAAAATCAGCATTAGGCAACAAGTAGGAGAATGTTTATTGATGTGGTAACAAATATAGCAGCATTGTCACTCGAAACGAGGCTATTTCTTTTTCCTTTTTTTTTTTTTTTCCCTTTGTCGCTGGTGCCGGGATAAGATGGGATGAAAATATGTACCTGCGCGTACGGAGTAGAAAAGTGTCCCCAGTCAGTTGATATGACTTCTCGGCGACAATTGTGTACATGTGATGCCGCTGATAGTGAGTAATATAAATGATCGAAGGATCAGGCAGACGACGATACTTCGCAGCCAGGGATCATACAATCATCGATTATTTAATCAGAGTGAAGAGAAGGTTGGTCGAGTGCAGTCAGTTTTAACCCGGTCAATGCCCCACCGGCCAAAGAGACCAACGTCGAATGGCGGGCTGCCCGCCAATGAGAGTCTGAGCTAGTCCTAAAGCGGGTCATCAATGGCACATACATCACGTGTTCAACATCGTATTTTCTTGTTGGTAATATACGTACGTATTGTTTGTGGTACGTGGACCGCCGAGTAATGAATACATGTACGGAGTAATTCAGCATAATTGACCAGATCGGGATAATTTTGCTTGACAAAATTTGCAGGTCGAGTCGGCAGCAAATAGGTCACGTGATAGCGTGTCATTTGGGCTTAGCGTAACGCGTTTGATTTTTGTGGATCGGGAAGGCGCTGAGTCGCAACTGCCTTGAACGGCACACGACAGCAACGTACGTCAGTGCAGTCAGTGATGCATTCTCGGAAACTACCCTCTGTCACTTGAGCCATGTCCTCGACAACTCCAGAAGCAACAACTTCATCCAAGCCGATCCCGGCCTTCTATTGTTGCTATCTCCTACGATCAGCGAAGAGGCCGAGTTGTCTATACATTGGCTCTACTCCGGATCCAGCACGGCGCCTAGAGCAGCACAATGGTTTCTCAAAGGGCGGTGCAAAGAGGACGGAGCGCAACACGTTGAGGCCGTGGGAGATGGTTACTATCATAGAGGGCTTTACCAGCCGGACCGGCGCCTTGCAATTCGAGTACGTTATTCGATCTTTTGCTTTTCTATATACCTTAATCACATGCTAACGAACTCCTTTTCAGATGGTCGTGGCAGCATGTACACACAACTCGACATATAGGTGCCGTGGAGACCGACAAATTGAACCGAAGGCGCAAGAAAACCCCCGTTGACCAAGGCTCTGGTCTATGGACCTCTACGCCAAAGGTATTGGGTAACCTACACCAATTGTTACGCTCTACATACTTCGGAACTTGGCCTTTGACTGTGCGGTTTTTATCAACTGATGCACATAGTCACTGGCAACGTTGGACCGAACGCGCGGATGGGTTGCTTCCCGATACTATACACGTCAAACTGGATTTCCGTGCGGAAGGTGCGAGTGTACTCGACTCCAACCTGCCAGCCAACGATATGACGCATATTAATGCGACGTACAGCGGTATCCAGGAGCATCTGGAGAAGTCGACGTCTGTTTTGAATGATAGTGCTAGAAGGCTATCATGTGAGGTATGTAAGGAACAACTATCTCCGCAGAGTGATATCCTCGTGGTCTGTTCGCAGTGCCATTGTCATGCCGTGTCACATGTGAACTGTCTGTCTCAGCAATTCTTGAATGAGGAAGGAAGCTCTGGCTTGGTGCCGACGCTTGGGGAATGTCCAGCTTGCAAGCGAGAAGTCAAATGGGTGGCACTTATGAAAGAACTAAGTATGCGGTTACATGGAGCAAAAACTGCCACGAAATTACTGAAAAGAGAGCGCAAAAACAAGGAAAATATAGCAGGCAGGAAATCGTCAAACACCAGCAAGAAAGCGAAGACTGATGTTGATATACTTGATGACGACTATGAGGATCTTGACGAGGACTGGATGAACGCCGTGAACGTCGATTTCAACCCAGAGCCCCCGCACCATGACTATACAAAATCAGAAAGCTCGACTGAGCGAGTGGAGATAGTGATTGAGGACAGTGAGGAAGATATTTTTGATTGACGCCTAGCATTATCGAAGCTCGATCTAATCCTACCGGCCGGTTGAACTCTCTCCTGTCGGAATAAACGTCCAGGGGCCAAGCTTTTTCAGCGGTCCTATTGAATCCACGTTCTTCATACACTCTAGGACCGGCTCCAATATATCCTGCGCAACTTC
Source organism: Talaromyces liani (assembly GCA_022814505.1). Lineage (NCBI taxonomy): Eukaryota > Fungi > Ascomycota > Eurotiomycetes > Eurotiales > Trichocomaceae > Talaromyces > Talaromyces liani. The sequence continues at coordinate 124,701 of JAKLNL010000019.1, forward strand.
GTCAACCGATTGCCCAGCATCAATAACACAGATTTCATCGTTATGCGGGAGATCCAACAGCGAGAGAAACAGATCTCTCACACGTTTCTGCATGGAGTCGGTTTCGTAACGCTCAACACCATAGCCCCCTCTTTTCGCCGCTTCTTCGGGAGATATACTTAGGAAAAGGCATAGATCGGGACGAGGTAAGCCTACCTCTGGTTGCCATGCCCAGTGAAGCGACAGATTGGGGTTTCCCTTGGCAGCAGAGTAAACAGCGCCGGAATATGAATAGCGGTCCACGATGACCGTGATGCCATCAGCAATATCCTTTTGGATAGTCTGGGCTACCTCCCACCTGTTTGCCGAGAAGAGCAAATGTATAGAATGGTCGTCCAATTGCGAGTCGCCGCGTAGATAGCTATCAATTTGCTTGCCAATGGGCGTACTTCGGTCTGGCAAAGTCAGTAACGCATGTTATAGAGAAGGCGAGGAAATCTACCTGGAAATCGGATGTATTTGGCCTTGTAGTTCATGCCCAACAGGCTCTTGTACAGCAATTCGCACTGGCTGGACTTTCCCGCGCGGTCCAGTCCTTCCACCACCACCAAAGCCCCGCGTTTCTCCTTATCACTTGCTGATAAGTCCGCCATGTCGACACAAGTCAAGTGGTTAACAATAAGGTGACAAGATAACTGTTCTCTGTACTTGTGGCTATTGTCAAGAGTGTGCAGGTGCTGAAGACAATTCAGGTCCAGGTAGGCGGTCAATTGATAATCGTGCTATCCGACGGGGCTGGTTGGCAAAGATAAAAAAAAAAAGAATCCACCAAGAAATTAATTCATCTCAAACTCTTATACGTATTCGGCTCAATAGCATAGGGATTATCACTCCCTTGCTATACCCCCTAAACCTTGGAAAGGATTTATCCGAGCCAAAAATGAGGAATGAAATCGACCAGGATAATACTACTACTGAAAATATGAAAATCCCCTTTGCGACGGTGCATGGCACCTCCTCGCCCGGTGGCCTTGCTGCTCGCGTGGGCAAGTTTGTCTTACCCAACAGGAAACCGATTCAGACTCCGCATTATATTACTATCACGTCGCGGGGAGCTGTGCCGCATATATCGCCGGATATAGTCAGGAATAGTACCTCGATTGGAAGTCTCTATGTCGGATTGGAGGATTGTACGTATCCCAGCTAGCTACTTTTGTCCCTCGCTGCTAAGTAGTTGCGAATACTGACTTCTGTCTCTTCTGGCCAGCGCAGTTCTAGACAAAGCTCCTCAAGCACTCCCCATCCTAAATATCCCTCAATCCCACCCGCATGAATCTCGACTCCGCAAATTCATCGCCGCTCAGGACGACGATGTCCTCATCCTAGGAGCCCGCCGGGCTCAACCGGTTATCACCCCGCAAGCGAACACGGCAGATGCAGTCGCGGTTATAACTTCGGCCGGATCATGGGTTCTGGAGCACACGAAATGGCTGGATATGATACAGAAACTGCGACCGGATATTGTTATCGGATTCGCGGATTTGGCGTATGGGCATACGCCCGGTGTGAAGAGGAGGGAGAAGATGGTTGATCGGACACATGCGTATACTCGCGATGCGACGAGATATCTATACTCCGAGTCCTCGGATCAGTCTGATGATAATGGTAGCGAGTTGAAAACTCCGCTATACTTTGCGCCCATCCTCCCGCTAGAGAATACGCAGCAGGGACTCTATCTGCAAGATCTGGAAGATGACCTACGGCCCCGAGTCTCGGGTCTGGCTCTCTACGAATCTGCTTCGTTAGCTATCATACCTGATTCGCTCGCCGACCTGCCGCGATTTTGTATCAGCGAGCCTTGGGTACCGCAAGAGATCCTTCGTGATATCGCGCTGGGCGCTGATCTATTCACCATTCCATTCATTGGGGATTTATCGAATGCCGGTATCGCATTAGACTTCGTCTTTACACCATCAGCCCCTCCAGAACAACAAAATGAGGGAAGGACGACATCCGCACCGAAACCATTAGCATTCGACCTATGGAACAAATCATACAGCACAGATATTGTCCCCATTTCGGAGGGCTGTCAGTGCTACGCATGCCTAAAACATCATCGCGCGTATGTTCATCACTTACTCTCAGCGAAAGAGATGCTTGCATGGTCCTTACTACAGATTCATAATCATCATGTCATGGATCAATTCTTTGAAGCTGTGCGTCAGTCTATTACCAATGATACGTTTGAGGCGGATGTGGCCTCTTTTGAGAGAAAGTATGAATCCGCGTTTCCGAAGCAGACGGGTCAGGGACCTAGGTATATCCAATGCCCCCCTTTATTGAGTCTCATTGTCTATGTTTGCTAATTGTGCTGATTGGGTAATAGGATACGAGGATATAGTAGCTACGTCTCTGGCGCGGGTGATGCAAAACGGAATGCCCCGGCTTATGGAAGGTTGAATGATGCGCTTGAGAAATATGCCGAGTCTCAACAGTCTTCTGTCGCCACGCCGGATACGAATGCAGAAGGTTTAGAGAGGCATGGGTTTGCGGAGAAGAGTGCCGACCTTTGATACCTTTTATTCTCAAGATTAGATGTTAAGATAGTCAACATATCAAGCGTAGACATAGCTTTCTAATAAAACCCTTATTCAGGCTAAGTCATATTTACATATCCCCCGCAAGCACATTCCACAACGTATTCATCTCAGCCTTCTCCTCCTCCGACCCCGGCTCCGTACCAGCTCCATATCTATGCCCAATCACACAAAGCAACCACACATCATTCTTAGTCTCGTTCAAGAACCGCTCCGTAGCCGATCCGCGAGGGTAGATGCGTCGCCACTCGTCCCAGATACGGAATGCCTCTTCACCCCAGGCACGGAAACTGACTTCTTCGATTATAGTGGGTGTTGTGATTTCGCGGCCACGGAAGGCGCCCCATGTCACGGCCATGCCGGTACTTTCGCGTACCTCGACGGGTTCTTCGTCCGCAGCGATGGCGGAAGACGCATCTTCTGGTTTGGGGGAGGAGGAGGCAGACAGCAAGAAGGATGATTCGAGGTGGCCGGCGGCGTTGATGGCGAACCAGGAGAATTCTTCGCTGCCGTGTTTGAGGAGTGTGGGCTTGACTTTGTTTTGATAGTCGGAAGTAGGGCAGAAGAATTCGACAAACGCCTTTTGGAAGACGAAACCCTCGCCTGGTGGTCCCCAGCCGAAGATGGGGTGGTCACTCCGTACGCCGTTCACGGCGGGTTGTGATGCAAGTGTCCACCAGTTCTTTTTCTCGATGATCTGCAATAGTTGTGGTTTGATGACTTGTGTCTCTGCGTTGAGGTTGGCGTCTTCAGCTGCACCACCTTCCGACCAGGGGACAATGTATAATTCTCCAGATACATGTTTTCGGAAAAGAGTACCAATGTCTTCTCTTGACACTGGGAAGCCCCATAATTGTTTTGCTACTGTGGCGTTCACATGCAAAGATGGACCGTAGCCGTCAATCTCACCGAAGGCAGGAGAACGCGAATCACCCCAACGTCCGTTAGGGAAATCATCCCATGTTGCTTCGCGACCTAGCGAACCGATACCTTCTGAGATTTGCAGCTGGGTGCTTCGTGGAGGCGGATTCAATGCTGGCACACCGGCGCTAGAAGCGAGAGTCTCGTATGTGATGGATTTTCTTGATGAATGTTCCGATTGTTGGTCCGTCGGTACATGTAGCTTGTCCACAATGACCCGATTGTGAGGTCCAGAGTTGATGGAAGAGGCTCGACGGCGCGACACCAATGTTTTGAAATCTTTATTATTTGCATCGACTTCTTCAATCGCAATACCATCTTCAATAGCACTATCATCGGAAGGTGGAACTAAATCACAACGCTCCAGTATCAGGGTTACCGACTTCTCCAAGTTCAACGTGTAGAAATGGTATCCACGGTGTCCCGGGTTAGGCAATGACTTGATCTGGTTCGCAATCTCGCTCACAATATCGACACCGACTTGTTTAACTCGCTCATCGTCTGACCGTACTTGCTCGATTCGTGACATGATCGCAGGCGGAATATGAGCTCCGCTAAGTTTCGTCACTCTCGTCAAAATCTTGTAACCGTGAATAGGCATAAGACCGGGGATAATCGGTATAGTCTTGATCGCTCCGGATGGGTGGTTTCGAAGTCTGTCCTCAAACTTTTGATATGCTTCAAAGTCGTATGTCAATTGAGTCATAATAAAGTCTGCGCCCGCCTGCACTTTTTCCACCAGATATGGAAGGTCCTTCTCAGGATCTTGAATATCCGTCTGAGACTCGCCGGGGTGACCTTCCGGGTATGCGGCAACTCCGATACAAAAGTAGTCGCCATATGTCTTTCGAATGTAGCGCACCAAATCTATAGCCCATGTAAAGTCTTTATTGCTATCGTCATCTCCATCCATATTGTATTCCTCACTGCGGGGCGGGTCTCCTCGGAGAGCAAGGATATTTCTTATGCCGAGTGCTTTGGCCTGCTCCAACGCTTCGTCGATCAAACTTCTCGTCATGTTTGTGCATGTAAGATGTAGACATGTCGTTAATTGCAGTTGGCGCTGACAGATCTCGGCTAGTTCAAGAGACTTTGCTGCGGTCGTTCCTCCGGCACCCCATGTCACAGTCACGAAAAGAGGCCGTAACGCCTGTGCCATACGTTCGAGACGAGCTTGTAAATTCACCGAGCCCTATCCAAACATGACGAGTTAGTGCACTGTTTTCCACGGAGTCATTAAGGGATGCCCACCATCTGTGTCTTTGGGGGAAAGAACTCCAATGAGAAGTAATTGGAGTTCGGCGGCAAAGCCGCGATCTTTTCAGTGATCTTTTCCATATTATAGTTGCTTCGTAGCAAAGAAAAATATTGTTAATACAAATAAAAGAGAAAAAAGGTACTGATGCTTGAAGAAAAGGGAGTTGGTTAACGCATGAGGGACCGGGAAAGAATCGTCAAGTGTGGGGCTCGGCGGCGTCTTTGTTTCCCCCGCAGTGAAGCATCCCCGATGCCACAGTCCTATGCTCTTCTCTCAATTGGAGCTCATTGCTTACTATTCGGCAATTGGCTGCTTGCATTGAGCTTCTTACAGATTGTCTTCTACGGTCCAAGCCAGATTCTGGCAATTAGCTGTACGACCTTTTAGGAAGAAGGCGAGATCGGAGCATGGAGAACATGTGGGGTTCGATTTATCGTGAAGATCACAACTAATGGCATTCGGAGTTTGACTACAACGTAGAAGGCATTGGGACGATTGACGATGCTCATGCTTTACACTTTCCGATTCATCAGTCCTTATACCGCCTTGAGGCGCCGATGTCTCACCAGACAATATGTTATTGTCATGACCGTCGAACTTCGGTCCTCTGAGAAAAGTGAAAATGTGCCGAATTTCTCGGGTTTTGATCATTTACAAGACTCAATTCTGAAAACTACAGGATAATAGAATATCGATGGTTGGAATCTACGTCTCTACCAGAATGCCAAATCGTAGTGGATCTGTCAACCCTACCTATTTGACATCAGTGGACTGGCTTCAATATGTATTTCCGTTGTAGAAGCTTTTGGACGCCGATGCAAGTTGTGCTAATACCTTAAGCAGAAATCTTCATGCATGACGACCTGACTCGAGCGCGGATACTGCGAGTTTGGAAGTAAACAATAATCCAGCACATAGGCTGGAGTCTAGAAAGTGTGGTTTCTCTCTTGTACAAGTTCCAGAACATCTCAAGATTATATCTGAGATAGAGCTAGGACAATTTCAGCTTAGTGCGATATTAACCCTAACCATATTTGGAATAGTGCTTATCCTTGCAAGACAAACAACACAAACATCCATACGAAGTAGATTTCAGCTGAATTGCGCAAACGACAGCGACGGCGATCTTGAGTTGTGTACATAAGCTGGCGTGTTGCTGATGATGGATGGAAAGGTAAAGAATTATCCTTCAATCAGCTAACCCCGGAATATTACACGAATCCCCGGGGCAAAGGGAAGCGCAATCAGTTCGTCAATTGCATCCTCTCCAATCGCATTGTGACTAACCAGACATCCAGTGCCTCTCTTCAAACATCTCCCCAAATTCTCAATAAATCATAATATATACACAAGAAGAACATTTTCCGCCCGCCGGCGCCTACTAAACCCCGCCTCCCCCAACCAAGCGTCCGAAGCGTCAGCCGGCCTCCGCGCACGACTCCAAAAATTCAACGACCGACTCCCGTCTTTCCTCCGTGGCTACACGACCCCTCTCATCGGCGCACCTACTACACACATGACATCCTTCCTAATCCTACACGAAATCACCGCCGTTGTTCCTCTATTCGGTCTATTCGCTTTCTTTCACTATTCCGGCTGGACGCCACTACTTTCCGCGGGCGATGATAGCTCGTTGAATGATGCTATACAGCGGTTCGGGAAATGGATGACCAAGAAAGGGTGGGTGGGTAGTGACGATGTAGAAGCTGCGAAGAATGTTTCTTCTACGGCGACGACCTCAACAGAGGATGGGGATAAGTCGCGAGTCTTGACGCAGCAAAAGGGCGCGCAATTGGTTCTACAGTTTGCGGCGGCATACGTTACTACGAAGGCATTGTTGCCGTTGAGGATTGTTGCGAGTGTTTGGGCAACGCCATGGTTTGCACGAGTCCTCCTCGTGCCTCTTGGGAGAGGCGTGAAGAGGATTTTTCGAAGAACGTAACTCCGGTCTGTCGAAACTGCCGAACGACTACACATACCAGGGTCGCAGAAGGAATTATGCATACGACACAAGTCATATTGAAAATATCTCTATTTGCATAGCTTTTGGATATCCTTTATTCCTCTGTCGTACAAAGCACCTGCTCAGGCATCATGACAAGAGCATTTAAGCCTTCTCGTAGATCCAGTCGAACTGGCTGTGCTTGTAGCTGATAACTTCACCCTCCTTGAACCAGAGTGCGATTTCCTTCTTGGCGTTCTCGACGCTGTCGGAACCGTGGCAGACGTTGCGGCCAACGTCCTGTTCACACGTTAGCTGAGGCCGGAAAAAATGTTCTCGAAGATACTTACGATGGCGTAGTCACCACGGATGGTGCCAGGGGCGGAGGCAAGAGGGTTGGTGGCACCGAGGATGGCTGTAACTGTTAGTGAAATTCTTGGCCAGTCAATTGATGATAACGTACTACGACCGGTCTTGACGGCGTCACGGCCTTCCCAGACCATGGCAACGATGGGGCCGCTCAACATGTCTGAATCAATTAGCATTGGCTCTGTCCGGCATCGGAAAGCCAGAGTTGTAGAAGGACTAACAGGTAACGAGACCGGGGAAGAAAGGCTTCTCGGAGAGATCGGCATAGTGCTTCTCGAGAAGCTCACGAGGAGGAGAGACCAACTTCAAAGCGGCGAGCTTGAAGCTATGGAAAGCAATCAGTATGGACCTGGAAAGCGGTGTATAATGATAACTTACCCACGGGACTCGAAGCGAGAGATGATGGGTCCAACGAGGCCACGCTGTGTTTGTGTTAGTCAATCAGCTCACAACGATATTGGACCAATTGCTCGAATATTGGTCGGAGAAGGTCGAAGTACCTGGACACCATCGGGCTTGATGGCAATGAAACTGGACGAAAGATTAGCACCAGCTCCAAGTAATCAGATCATAGTTCTAGGAGGGGTAACAGAGTTTTGTGGGCGGTCAAGCACGAGATGAACGCAAATGCACAGGAGTGGAGGGGACAATGTAACTCACGTCTGCTCGGAAGACATTTTGGATATGTGAGATATCAGAAAAGGACTCTGAAGAATAAGACAATTGTTGAGGACGGAAAGTAAGGAGGAGAAGACGGCGGAGTGTCTCTCGTGCTTGGGAGAAAATTATTATGGCGGACAACAGAAGGAGCGGTGGGGCAGGAGGGGTACCGTGCTGGCCAACCAGTAGGTTAGTGCTCTCGACGTGGTCAACCAGCTGGCTGTCTCGGTTTATGTTCTGCACTTGTGTCAGGGCTATACTGGATTACAATTGGTATTTTTACGAAATAATTATGAGCTGTCTCGGGGCAATTGTAGGTATTCAATGCGACCAATATGTATATAGATCGAAAAATACCGCTGTATTGTCAACTGGTAATACGATTACGGTCGATCGAGGCTGTCTTGGCGGCGGCAGCTTGGCTCTTGTTTATCTGGCAGCTTCACTCGTCCCAAGTCACTCCTTGTCCCTTGATAGTTGATACCAGTCACCAGCTGCATTACTCACTATCGCAGCTTCCTGCCTGACTTCATACAATATAAATGGGGTCCAGTGCAAACACATTGAGTTGCTGTTCTGCATATAGTTGAATTTCAGCCTCAATCGTTCTTTTATTATCTATACGTCATGGCCGGGCATCGGCCTTTGAAGCAGCAGCAGTTGACGCTGTTTCTGAGCTTGCTCAGCATTGTTGCTTGTTTCATTTCCCCAGTCGGTTCGTATCCAATATGCTTACTCGTCGCCCATTTGCTAAGTGATATCAGTCAGCGTCAAGCACGAGAATTTCAAGACATGCGCTCAGTCCGGTTTCTGCAAGCGGAATCGAGCTTATGCCGATGAAGCTATCAACTCGGGAAGCAATTGGAAGACACCATATGAACTCGATCCTTCGACCGTCGAATTGAACAATGGCTATCTACAAGGAATAGTATTGAAGACCACGGAATCCGGAGAGAAGGTCAGGCTACCTCTCACCGTATCATTCCTCGAGTCGGGTGCCACTAGAGTTGTTTTGGACGAAGAAAAGCGAATCAAGGGAGACATTGAATTGCGACACGATCGTAATATTCGAAAGCAGCGATATAACGAGGCAGAGAAGTGGGCTATTGTTGGCGGTCTGGCACCAAACAAGGCTGCTGCTTTTAGCCCTGAGTCGGAGACCGGTTATACCAAGGTCCAATATGGCCCTGAAAATCAGTATCAAATGGTTCTTCGTCATGCACCTTTCGAGATAAACTTCCAACGAGATGGAGAGACTCACATCAAATTAAATGACCGAGGCTTGCTCAATCTGGAGCACTGGAGACCCAAGGTGGATGTTCCAGAGGGCGAGACCGCACCGGAGGATGAGTCGACATGGTGGGATGAATCGTTTGGTGGAAACACCGATTCCAAGCCAAGAGGACCTGAAAGTGTTGGTCTGGACATCGCATTTCCAGGATACGAGCATGTTTACGGTATTCCGGAACATGCTGACTCGATGTCACTGAGGGAGACACGGTAAGCAATCCTCTTTTGACTACATTCGAACTCATACTGACATCCTCAGGGGTGGCTCTGGCAACCACGAGGAACCTTATCGTTTATACAACAGCGACGTTTTCGAGTACGAACTGAACAGCCCAATGACACTTTACGGTGCTATTCCTTTCATGCAGGCTCATCGCAAAAACTCATCTGTTGGCGTCTTTTGGCTCAATGCAGCTGAGACGTGGATTGATATTGTCAAAGCCAAGTCTACTTCTAATCCTCTATCTCTAGGACTCACCAGTAAGAAAACTACACATACCCATTGGTTCTCCGAGTCCGGCCAGCTTGACCTCTTTGTCTTCCTTGGTCCGAATCCGCAAACCCTTAGTAAAACCTACGGAGAGTTAACGGGATACACGCAACTTCCACAACAATTCGCCATCGCCTATCATCAGTGCCGCTGGAACTACGTCACTGACGAGGACGTGAAAGAAGTCGACCGCAAGTTCGACCGCTATCAAATACCTTACGACGTTATTTGGCTGGATATTGAATATACAGATGAAAAGAAGTACTTCACGTGGGACCCGATGACCTTCCCTGACCCTAAGGGCATGCAGGATCAGTTGGACCAGTCGGAACGTAAGCTTGTTGCTATTATTGATCCTCATATCAAGAACACAAATGGCTACCCTGTTGTTGAGGAGCTCAAGAGCAAAGATCTGGGCATCAAGGACAAAGACGGAAACATTTACGACGGCTGGTGCTGGCCAGGCTCATCACACTGGGTCGACTGCTTCAATCCTGCTGCTATTTCCTGGTGGAAGGGTCTTTATTCCTACGATAAATTCAAGGGTACATTCCACAACACTTTTATCTGGAATGATATGAACGAACCTTCAGTGTTCAACGGCCCCGAAACGACCATGCCAAAGGACAACATCCATTACGGAAACTGGGAGCACAGAGACGTCCACAATATCAATGGTATGACCGTGGTCAATGCTACATACCAGGGTTTGGTTGAGCGAAAGAAAGGTCAGCTCCAGCGTCCATTCGTCTTGACTCGATCATTCTATGCTGGAACTCAACGAATGGGAGCTATGTGGACTGGTGACAACCAGGCTGAATGGGGCCACTTAGCAATATCAATGCCTATGGTTTTGAACCAAGGCATTGCCGGCTTCCCCTTCGCTGGAGCAGATGTTGGTGGTTTCTTCGGAAATCCTGATAAGGACCTTCTTGTGCGTTGGTATCAGACGGGTATTTGGTACCCATTCTTCCGCGCTCATGCTCATATCGATACTCGTCGTCGTGAGCCATACTTGACCGGTGAGCCTTATATGCAGATCATCAGCCAGGCGATCCGTCTCCGTTATCAACTCCTTCCTGCTTGGTACACGGCATTCCATGAGGCTTCCGTTAATGGAATGCCTATTGTGAGACCTCAATACTATGTCCACCCTGAGGACGAGCAAGGCTTTGCCATGGATGACCAGTTTTACCTCGCCTCAACCGGTATTTTGGTCAAGCCTGTTGTTGCCAAGGATCAAGATTCTGTTGACATCTACTTGTCTGATACCGAGAAGTACTACAACTATTTTGACTACACAATCTACCAGGGCAGTGGAAAGTGGCACAAGGTCCCGGCTCCGTTAGACAAAATCCCTGTCCTCATGCAGGGCGGCCATGTCATCCCTCGACGAGATCGCCCACGACGCAGCAGTGGATTAATGAAGTGGGATCCTTACACTCTAGTGGTCGTGCTAGATGAAAATGGCTCAGCCGACGGTACTCTCTATGTGGATGACGGAGAAGGTTATGACTACGAAAAAGGTGGCTACATCCACCGTCAATTCACCTTTGTCGACTCGACATTTATCTCCGAAGACATTGGTACCAAAGGTCCAAAGACTGATGAATATCTCAAGTCAATGGCTGGTGTGCGCGTCGAGAAGGTTGTCGTGGTTGGTGCGCCAGCAGAATGGGAACAGAAGGATACCGTCACGGTCATCGAGGATGGAGCCAAGGGAGCTGCCAAAGCCTCTTTGCAGTTTACAGCCAGTGAGAACGGCAAGGCAGCGTTTGCTGTGGTGAAGAACCCTAACGTTGGTATTGGCAAGTCATGGAAGATCGAGTTCTAGTGGCTCGTTTTCTGACGAGGTATTTGTATCTGCTGCTGCAATATAGATCATTCTGAGTGATACTAAGTTATATCAAGTCAATACTATGAGTAAAATAAGCATTTTCCTTCTCTATATGTAGACCTTGGCTGAATGTAAGTTTTGTAGGTGGGTGATTCTGATTGGCTCTGCCGGGTGTGATCGCCAGGAGTCGCGGCCCACTCGAATCCAAATCCAAGCCTGATTCTTAAGGTTTTGCGGGTCAACAATTTCCTCAACTCCGATAATTCATCTCAAACAAGTTGCGCACATAGACTCATTGAGAAACACATTGAAGCTTCATTGTTGTGTCAAATACGTTTAAATCCGGGACCATCTATTACGTTCTCCGAGTTGCAAACCGAACCAGCAAGTGCCGTGAAACACCAACTGTCATCCGAAGACTCCGGTGCCTGATCAGATCGAAAACCACGACAATACCAGCCTAATTGACTTCAACTGCTCATCGATTTCGTCTGTCCTCAACTATTTCGCATTTTCCGGGTTTTGAGTGAAGGGAGACACACCTCCATAGCGACCATGTGGCTTCTCGACATTATACTGGAATATGGGGCGCCATTCTTGTATGAGCTCTACCCTCGAAGCATCAATTGACTGATTGTCGCTCATTTCTAACGCTGTGCTCCATGATCGCAGCCTCATTACCGCGCCCATAACATCTTATGCCGACCAGATTCATAGCATCCACAAGAGCAAGAACTCAGCCGGTTTCTCCTTGGATATTCCATTGATCATGCTCATAGCGTCTATCTTCAAGTACGTCCCATCCTAGCCTCGCTCGAAGACGTATAATGATCTAACAAGACGTGTTGTAGATTCTTCTACTGGTTCGGCTCATACTACGCGACTTCATTATTCGTCCAAGCCATCAACATGATATTCGTTCAATTGGTACTACTCAAAATCGCATTGACCAACCGACCGACTCTGAGCGCAAAGGATAGCATTGAGCATACGCCTTTCAGTGGGCAGCGTCAGGATAATACTCTTATGGGGTTTACGCGGCCATATAACTTTTGGCGCTGGAGGAGCGAGAAGCCGTATGTCACTCCCCTACAAGATGAGAGGAGGGTTGTATGCTAACATGGTTGTTGTTAGGTATTGGACCTTTTTGGGATACTTCACCGGCGCCCTTTTCGTGATACACGTCTTCCTCCCCTTCATTTCCCAAACAGAGACCTATACCAACCTTCTCGGCGTTGCCGGACTCACGGTCGAAGCCTTCCTACCCGTTCCACAAGTCCTCGCCAACCAGCGCTCGCGTTCTTGCAAGGGATTCCGTGTCTCTGTTCTGGGCTCCTGGCTTCTTGGGGACGTTATGAAGATGAGCTATCTGTTCTATACAAAGGATATTATTCCTCCCGCATTCAAGTTTTGCGCTATCTTTCAGTGCATGTGTGATATGTACTTGGGCGTGCAATACTTGATGTTTGGCACTGGAAAGGCTGCTTATGCGGCGACAGCGAATGGTGATCGATGGGGTGCGAATGAGAAGGATATTCATTTGGGTTGATTGCGAGTTTATAACATCGTCAGGTTGCCTTGAATAACGGTTCGGAAGGCCAGGGAGTCAGTATATAATAGGGCATTTTTGGATCATATAGGTATATACAATTTTAATGTGCATGACAGGTGCAGTTCATTTGATATACCTAGGTATACTTTCATCGGTGTTTATCGGATCTAAGATAATTTTATACGCATCTCCTCATACCGGAGCTGGATGGCGGGGGTGACCCCGCATCATCATCCATAAAGTCGACAGCAGGACTTTCTTTTCTTGTCATACCAATTGACCGAAATACAGCACTATACAATAGACCGAAAACATGGCAACTTCCAAGAAAACAATCCGCGTAGGCTACGTGCCAGGTACGCTGACTCCCACTTTCTTCTCGTCGTCGTACCGTACTAACAGCTCCAAGAACATTACCTCGCACCCCTCCACCTCGCAATCCGCGACCCGTCCTACGCCAACCTCCCCTTTGAGCTGGAACTCATCTCTTTCCCCTCCGGAACAGGGCACATGATCACATCCCTGCGCTCCAACGAGATTGATATCGGTATCGGTCTGACTGAAGGCTGGATTGCGGGGTTGACGGGCAAACAGCAATTGGAAGCTAGCAAGGCTGCTGGCGATGATGGCGGGTACAGAATTGTGGGCGAATGGGTTGAGACGCCGTTACGATGGGCGATTGTGACGGGTAGGAATAGGGAGGATATCAATGAGGTGGCTGATTTGAAGGATTCGCGGGTTGGCGTGAGTAGATTGGGGAGGTGAGCAATACCCGAATTCATCTCTAGGCATTAGTCCTCCGTACTGATGAGATCAGTGGATCACATATAATGTCCTTCGTCCTCTCGCAACAACAAGGCTGGGCCGTCGAAAGCCTTAAACCCGCTATTCTCGGCCCCTTCGCCGACTTGAGAGAGGGGGTCTCGTCAACCGGCGCATCCCAAAAGGCGGAGTTTTTCATGTGGGAGCAATTCACTACAAAGCCATACTTTGACCCCGTCGTGCCATCGACTACTCCGCCACCACTTAAGAAGATTGGTGAGATATATACGCCCTGGCCATCGTGGCTCATTGTTGCATCTACAAAGACCTTTCCGGCGCCGGAGAGCGACGAGACGCTGCAGGCGTTGTTTGGCTTGCTTGATAAAGGTATTGCTGCGTTCGAAAGCAAGACGGAGGATGTTATCAAGTTGCTGGGTACGGGAGACTTCAAATGCACATATGCCGAAGAGGATGCGAGGGAGTGGTTGAAAGCGACTCGATTCGTCAAGACAACCAGGGGATTGAGTAGTGAGATTGTGCAGAAGACGGTTGATGTGTTGAAGGTTGCGGGTGTTATTGACCCGGAACTGCCTTTCGGCGCTGCTGTGCAGAGGGTTACTGGTATTTCCAGGTAGATTTAGGCATTGTTAATGCGTGTGTAGGATTACTGCAGGAAACGAAGCATAGTACTGAATTCAGCATCAATGATTCATTCAGACATCCAGATCATTCTACGGACATAAGCTCGCAGTCACTAAATGAAGCCATACTTAATCCTCGGTGCAAATTGTACCGCATATAGCTCATCAACACGCAATACAGCAAAAACAACACATTATTAATCTAAATTCCCTATTTGGGTAATTATAGGGCTCGTTCGACCGAGCTTCGGTGGAAGCCACGGCGGAAGACAGCTCGACCGACATCAATCACCCCTTTTTTCCCTCGAAGTAGCTGCTGCATTCTGAAAGAAGAATAAAGTGATTCAATTGTAGTGGAAATCCTATTGCATTTTGATTATAAATTCTAGATTGTAGGGTGCGATATCTCTCATTGTGCCGATCACCTGTGTATTCGGTCAAACCCTGACTGACCATTGACAAGCAGTATAAAGGAACTTTCTTTGCTACTATTTTCAAAGCAAGCTATTAATGCCGAATACACATGAGCCCAAAACAGACTTAGAACTCATCGTACATCTCTCAACTTCGCGTATACATCCTTCAACTTATCGACAAAACCAGCATTGAATCGAAACACCATGACAACTACGCAATCACCCAGACAAAGTCTGGACAATCCAGATGTGGAAAAGGTCACTGAAACAACAGACACAGAAACCATGACGAAGGAGACAGACTCTACCGAAACTGCAACCGAAGATGTGGAATACCCAGGTGCCTTCCCCTTGGCTTTGATCACCATGGCTGTGATGTTTAGTGTTTTCTTGACTGCTCTTGACCAGGTGAGTTTGCCTTTCAAGAAGGGCATCGGAATTAGTCTAACGCGGCAAATCTAGACCATCGTCGGTACCGCAATTCCTAAAATCACGGACGAATTCCACAATGTCAGTCAGGTATCATGGTTTGGAAGTGCCTACTTTATGACCTTTGGCGGCTTCCAAACGTCCTGGGGCAAAATATACACCTACTACAACCTCAAAATCGCATTTTTAGTGTCAGTTTTTGTCTTCGAAGTCGGCAGTCTGGTCTGCGGAGTCGCTCCCAACACCGTTGGTTTCATATTCGGTCGTGCCATTGCCGGTCTCGGTGGTGCCGGTATGTCGACGGGCGCTTTTACCATCATCGCTTTATCAGTCGAACCGCGACGCAGACCGGTGTTCGTCGGTATGACTGGAGCTACGTATGGAGTCGCTGCAGTCGTTGGACCACTTCTAGGCGGCGCATTCGCTGATAAAGTCACTTGGCGCTGGTGTTTTTATATCAATCTTCCTCTCGGTGGTGCTGTGGCGCTTATCATTCTCTTCTTTTTCCATACTCCGAGCCAGGCAAAACCTGTTCAGGCTACATGGAGGGAAAGATTGCTTCAGATGGACCCCGTGGGCGTGATACTCTGCATGGCTTCAATCATTACTTTCATCATGGCCTTCGAATATGGTGGTCAAACAAAGTCTTGGAGTAGCAGCGTGGTCATCGGCCTCATCGTCGGTTTCGTCTTGATTACTGCTGCGTTCATCGCCTGGGAATACTACCAACAAGAACGTGCCATGATCGTGCCACGCCTATTCAAAAGACGATCCATCTGGGCCGGCTCTCTGTTCCAATTCTTCTTCGCCGGAGCCTACTTCCTTATCCTTTATTATCTTCCCATCTACTTCCAGAGCATCCAAAACGTGAGCGCCATCGAGTCCGGTGTACGCAATCTACCTATCGTCATCACAATCAGTTTCGGAGTCGCGCTGGGAGGCTTCCTCGTCGGCAAAACAGGCTGGACGGTGCCCTTGATGGCGGCCGGAGCGGCCATTTGCGCCATAGCGTTTGGACTTTTCCGTCTTCTTGACTTTGATACTAGCACTGGTAAATGGATTGGCTATCAGATATTGGCGGGTGTTGGTGTCTCGGTTCCGTTTCAGATTACGATCAATATCGCCCAGGCTAATGCCAAAACTGCTGATATATCGAAAGTTACGGCCATGCTGTTCTGTAAGTCCTTCTCCCCGGCTCTAAACCTGCAAATAGAATGTGAGTTCTGAATATGACAATGCAGTCTTCCAAATCATCGGCGGAGCCTTCTCCCTCGCCGCCGCGCAGGCAGCGTTCCTCAACACAGTCATCAAAACCGCCTCGAGCATCGACCGCACCCAACTCATCGCATCAGGCGCTACACAACTCCGACAAATCTTCACCGCTGATCAGCTCCCGATTGTGCTTGATGGCTACTTGGCCGGTATCAGAGCCGCGTTCAACATTTCCATTGCCATGATGGGGGTTTCGTTTTTGGCTAGTTTCTTGAGCTCGTTTAAGAATTTGCATGAGCAGAAGGCGAAGGATCATGATGGTTCCAAGAAGGATATTGTTGTTGGTATGGCCTGATTTTACATAACTAAAGGGCGTGAATTGGGGGAATGGGGTGCATTGGAGCCCAGGTAGAGCGAGGTTGCTGATAGACGATGTCAAGGACATCATGCAATACACCTAATTTACTAATTAGACTGTCATTATTTGCAGTGAATTATCATTATTGGGAGAGTCACGATAGAACAGTCGTTTGGTCTAGAAAAATTAGATTTGTTTCTTTACTACCTAGGTACACAGGTATATATCAGCAAGTAAATCTAAAGGCTTTAACATGCTAGAATTAAGCCAGGTATCTAATCATACAACACCATCAAACCCCTCAAGACCAAACTCAAAATCCCTCCCTCTTACCAAACTATCAAAAAAGTCCAGATCAATGTCTTGAAACGATAACGGGAAATTGTCACTCGCTGCAGCCAAGTCGTCGCCCAGATCTTGTAACGCCATCGAGTTATACGGACATTGCTCCGACACTTGGTTTGTCGTTGATGAGTGGTACATGCTTTCTCCATTCACTGCGTTTGGCTGTAACGGGTTCATCCTTTCTGGGACAGGAGGAATCTGGCGTGTGATCTTGATCATGCCCAAATAAGGGATGTTTATGCACACCGAGTCTCCGGTGTCGCTGCTGTGGGTGTTGAAGTATTCAAACTCCTGTTGATAGTGGCCGGGGCCGGTTGTAATAATATAATTCTGCCCAGATGCTGCATCAGCCTCAATGCTAAGCAAACAGCGCAGCAAATTAATGCCCTTGCATTGAGATTCCTCGAAGCCCTTTGCAGAAGCCCGCTCGATGAGACGGAGCACCTGTTTCATCGTGGCACGATCACTGAGCCGTTGATGTGGCGTGAGCAAATGCGGAATCGCACTTGATGTCTTTGTTGGATCTTGGGGACTGCGATGATTGCCCAGGTAGACTAGCAACAGAGTCATGGAGGCCATCAAGACGAAATAATCAATTCGTTGACAGAAAAAGGATAAGTTGTTGGAGTTCAAGAGAATAACGAACCGCGTCAGGACCTCGCGGCTGGCTTGAATACAAGCAATTTTGGAATATTCATAGTTCGTATCGCCAAAGTCTGGCCACAGTAGATATGGGAGATGAAGTTGGTTGAGCAGGTTATAATAAATCAAAACGTCCATCAGAATAGCCGTATCCCGGAAGCCGGCCATAATAACCTCCTTTTCACTAGAACGGGCACTTGGCGGGGATGGAAGCCAGAATCTATTCGGCATATCGCGGGCTACCTGGAGCAACTGCCTGTCGATCTCTCGAGTAGTTTCATACTCTTCCGCAAACGCGTGCCGCTTGTCACGCTCGATTATTTGAGATGCGACCTGCACCTGGAGTCGCTCGAGTTGGTCGATTGATTTATTATTGGCGAAGGAATTGTATAATGCCGTCGGCGTGGCTATATTGTTTTGAGGAAGTCCCAGTATCATTGAGTAGAAGGTATCGAAGTAGAGTATGCGGAACCAGAGTTGATGTAAATCAACCTTCCTCTTGGAGTCGATGATTGGCAAGGGTGGAATTTGAGGACGATCGAGACCAAGCAACTGCCCAAGACTCAAGGCTCTACGAAAAGCAAGCCATGCGCTCCGCAGATTGCCACCGTTGGCGTGAAAGCATCCCTCAAGAAGAACACATTGAAGTCCATCAATGGTTGCAACGAGACTTTCCTTCGTCATGACCAAAGTTGAGACTGTGTCTAATAATCGATCCATGATTGCCTGGGGTGGTTCAGACAGCCTGATGTTTCGACTATCAGCATGCATGTCCTGCAGCAAATTCGCCAACAGAAGCAGATGCCTCGCTAGAATTATTGGATGGGTATTGGGTGGTGGAGTGTCGGCGACCTGTCTCTTTAATTTATCTTCATCATGGTCAAGTTCTTCCCGTGGTCGTGTATGTAGTTGCAAGATGACCAAGAAGCAGCCCGAAGTGGTCTTGCATATAAGATTGATATCAGCTTGAGCCGGCAAGGCAGCGTGAAGCGTCTTGGAGAGCTCGGCAAGCTTGTGAGCCCCGGACAGCGCCTGATAATCAGCATAGGTTGAACTTCGGGAAGATTCAGGTGTCAACAGAGCCGTAGACTCTGAAATAGTACTCTTGGATATCTTATGAACCTATTCCATATCATCAGTTATACTCATAAAAGTATCAGTGCCATACTAACCGAATCTGTACTATCATGATCTGGCACTCCTTCAGAAGACGGGGGAGGGGCATAATCCTCCAAAAACTCCTGGCTAACACAAGGAGTGCGACGTCTCCGACAGGCAACACAGACTGTGGAGTTATCATTGACCGCAGAAAACGAGCATCTCACTTTTCGGCGTTTGCACTCCCAGCAGCTCCGTGTTCCCTTGCGAACTTTTCGCTGCTTGACGGGATACTCGTACCCGGTCGAAATGGGGTCTCGGTGATGTATAGTATCCATCGCATCCATTAGAACTTTAGATATAGTTTGAACGGTTCCACTATAGGAATTCAGTAATGTGATATGTGATTCTCTCACTGTTCAAGTTTGTTGAACTTGCCAACTGTGAACCAGCTGGGGCGAGGCTGAGGTTGGGCTTCGACCGAGATTTTGTCTTCCACCGAGACCTCGGCGGAAGCTTCGGCCGAACTATGTAGCCCTACTTCCTTTGTTTAATATGGTCTGAAATTTGGATTGATTGTATTCATGGTATTGTGGATTCAATGTTGAACGTTGAGTTATTGCAGTGATATATTCGCGGCTAACTATATAACTGATTTTGTTACTATATACCTACCTAGATAGACACTCTGATATGACAATAAATATAAAAAGTGTGACATTCCCAATTAATATGGCAATCAGTCCAATCCAATGATTTGCTGCCCGCTGGGAATGCGACTTTCGTACTCCAGCACCAACTTGATGTCCTTGCCCGGTTTCAGAGTAATATTCCACTTGATCTGACCATTCTTTCCTAGCAAAACATCTCCCTTGCCATTTTCTCCCTTCTTCAACAACTCGTGCAAATTCGTAGTATCGTTCTCCTTGTCCAGTCCCTTTGGCTCAATAATGTGAATGCGGAGGTTCTCATCCTCACTGACGGGAACCTGATCAAAGACGGTAATCGAGACATCATTCTTCTTGGTGTTCTTAATCCAACAGCTGCGTGTGAAAATAGCAGAGTCCTCCTTGCTGAAGAATCCCGTGGTGGCTCGACGTGCAGTTGGTTTGGCATACGATACCAGGACAGATGGATCCACACCAAGAGATAAGTCGATAAATTGACGCGGCTCACAGCTCGAGAGTGTAGTCGAACCCAAGAATATGCCGTCAACAGTCATGCCGGCCTTACCACGAAGCAGACTGACAGCTGTGGTGTTGGTGATTCGGGCCTTGAGGAAGGCTGCACGTCGGAGCTTGGGGATCAACACATGCGAAAGCGTGACTGATGTTAGATGAAGCTCAGCAATGACATGACGTCGCTGAACTGCAGATGGCTCCAAAGTACGCTGTCCTGGGAGGTCATAGGTCGTAGTAAGACCGTAGTCTTGACGAACAGAGTCTTGGTGTGCAATCGTTTGATTCTCCAAGACCATCGTCATGGCATCACCGTCGTCATCAGAATCATTGTCTGACTCGCTCTTTGCCATTCGATCTGTCTCTACCACTCTGGATTGCAGTCTTGCAAAACCTCTAGCAGCCGGAGCCGGTGGTGGTGGAGGTACTGGTCTCGAATGATCCGCGAAAGGTGGTTGCACTTGTTGTTGTTGTTGTTGTTGCATGTGTTGTATCTGCTGCTGCGGAGCTGCGCTACCAAAAAGACTAGCATTAGCAGAACGATTCGGTGCACCAAATAATGCTCCCCCAGTGTTACTATTCGAACCAAAACCGACGGTATTGGTGGCAACGTTACCGAAACCTGTAGGAGCAGCAGGCCGCGAGACAGTGTTGAATTGTGGTGCAACAACTTTCATTTTCCTATGGTGAGCGAAGGCCGAAGGATTATTGGCCATAATCTCTTTTCTGCTTTGCATACTGCTGTCAGAAATACCGTTCTTCACAATCAATCCGGCTGCACTTCCGAGCTTCACATGCCAGGGTTCGAGTATCGGAATCTTCTCTTCTAGCCCAGAGAAAGAAGTTTGCGAAGTCGAAAAGGTTATTTTGGCATTTTTCCATGTCTCGGAGGTGGTATTCTCGAATTCCGCGCGGTATACCAAATCAGCAGAAGACTTTGGTGTGCTGATTTTCAGTTCGTAGCGAGGTGCCCATCTGGCACCAGGTACGACATATGTGAGACGAAGGTTGATGGAATCTTCGTCAAGCGGCTTAGACGGTTTGGCATCGGCGCTTGCTTCAGTAACTGATGTCATGGACTGCCTCCTACTTGGGCCAGGTGTAAAATCAGACGAACGATCAAGATGAACGACAACCTGTCCCACGTTATTAGTCCAGAATCTGCGACGTTGTTGGATGATGCGTCGTTTCTCCAAGAGTTTCTGCTGTTTCTCACGCTGTTTCTTCTCCTTCTGTCGACGGATATCACGCGAGGCGGCATCTTTTGCTTTTTTGAAGGCGGCCTCAGCACGATTGAACTTTTCATGAGCAGCCGACACTTTTTCTGTCCAAAGAGCAATATCTGCGGATGATGTTTGGTATGTTTTGCTTTCTGATGTGCGTTGCTCTCGGTAGACAGTCAAGAATTCGGCCATTTTGGCAACATCCACCTCTTCGGGTTTTATGCTTTGACCATAGTGGTCCAGAAAGCTGAGAACCTTGACAGCAGTGTCCTGGCTGTTTTGGAAACCGGCCAAAGTCTGCTCTGCGGCTTGTAGCTCTGCCTTGGCAGTGTTGACAGCGCTCTTGTCGACGCCGTAGTCATCATCAGAGAGCGTTGAGTCATCGTCGGAATCGACATCAACTTCTTCTACAAGATCAGGATATTGGTCCTGGAATTGCTGTTTGCGAGGGATAGTCTCTGTTTGAATGTCGGTGATGGTCGCCAGGCCGTAGCCCTCTACGCGGACAGAGTCCGGGTCAATATTAGGGTCGAGTCCCAGAATAGTGATTTCATTTGCGCCAGACTGAGAAAATGTTAGTTCATGAATTCATTCCTGTTCAAATTCGGGACCTCTCACCTTGATTTGGATGTTTTCGATCTCCCGAGTAACGGTGGCAGTATTCGGCGCAAAGGTCACCGATTTGGTAGGTAGATTGGTTATGTCGATTTCAGTCGTGTGAGCGGTGACTTGAGATTGAGACATGTCGCTCTTTTTATTTCTTTTTTGTTTGCAGGATTCAATGATGATTTGGAGATAGGTACGATTGAAGGCAACTGTACACGAAGAAATACGAAATAGCTTCGGTCAACTATATACACAATTGACAGGTTTTTGTACACTCGCAAATAGCTGCGTACTTGCAACAGAAGAGTGCTCAGTATCACAGTATATAATAGAGATGAGGAACGAAGAGAACAAGGAGGAGAGAAGAGGCAGCTTTTATAGGGTAATTGACTGTAGGCAGCAGCTAGCGGGTGCGCCTTGTGGCCTTGTTGCCTGAGGACATACTTTCAGCCTTCAGCTTGGACAGACATACAGTAGGCCTGCAAACTAAACACAAAGTTAGAATACGAGTCTCTTGTAACCTACAATGTTGCCTGGAAGATGACCATAGAAGGAGTTGCCAGAATGAGCATTAGGGTTAATTCCTGATGCCTGAATCGGGCAAGCTAGTCAACTATGAAATCATCCGTCTTCTGCTGATAAATCCATCGGAAGGAACAGCGGCGGGGATTGCCTCCGCTCTCCTTCTTTGCGCTCAGGTACATTGCACTTTTCTTCTTTATATCATCGTTGCTTTTTCTTTTCTCATTATTGAATTTTAGTAGATCATAAGGCATATGTTTTCATCATTGAAGAATACGCATCATGAGCAATTCCGATACAGTCCTGCAGCTGCCGACCCCCGCGCACATCCAAGCGGACTCGATGCTGGCCCGACGCTTCGGCAAGGAGACGGTGAACTACTTTGGAGGTCTGTCGCATTCATTTTCTGTTGCTGCATTGAAATTATGTGTACTGAGATATTGTGATAGGCTCCCCATTGAACCGCCTCTCCTTCCTCCGAACGGACCACGCCTTCCTCAGCGCTGCCGTGAAGCACCCATCCACCCGATTCGTACTCCTTAAAGACCTGGCACCCTTGATCAAGGGCCCTAACTCTTTATACCATGCCGAGTACAAGGATGTACAGAAGCTCGTACCTACAACCGTTTTTGATAAATCCGAAGAGGAAATGCTCAAGGAATATGACTCGCGCATTACCAAGCCAGATTTAGTCTTTTTGGGCGTTGACGAGAGCGCAGCGGATAGTGTACAGACTGACGATGAGTTGTTGCAATGGACTATTTATAAGGGACGGCCTTACTTTGCGTTGGATGTCAGCGAGAAGGGCACCGATGAGCAGAAGGCTGAGGCCAAGACGGTTGTAGAGGAGCTTGCGGCTAGAGGGATTACTCCGTTTACGACACGACAACATTTACTGCAGCCGCCAAACGACGGTATGTACAATGCCCTTGCTTATCGCGTTTCGGTACTGATGAAGTATTTTAGGAGCCATTTATGCCCAGGCTCGTGCTTATATGGATTGGAATAATCGTAACAAATTCTGCGGAACATGCGGTCATCCTACTCTCTCCGTCAACGCAGGCACAAAACGTGCATGCCCACCCACAGATCAGGCACTAGCTGCAGAGGGCAAGAGCCCTGAGAGGCAACCCTGCTCAACTCGCACAACCATCTCCAATCTCTCGTTCCCTCGAACCGACCCTACCATCATCGTCGCCACTCTTTCGGCCGACGGTAAGCGACTCCTGCTCGGCCGCTCCAAACGTTTCCCACCAAATTGGTATTCGACTTTGGCCGGATTTATCGAACCCGGTGAATCTGTTGAGGATGCCGTCCGTCGTGAGGTCTGGGAAGAGGCAGGCGTAACACTGTCGCGCGTCGTTATTCACTCCTCACAACCCTGGCCATACCCCGCCAATCTCATGATTGGCGCTATTGCGCAAGTTAGCGACCCAGCGCATGAAACAATTCACCTGGAACACGATCCTGAGCTTGAAGATGCGAAATGGTTCTCCATTGCTGAAGTCGAGGAAGCATTGAAGAACGGTGCTGGCATGCTCGGCGAACCTCCAAGCAAGGATTACGTCGAGGGCAATCTGCGACTGCCCCCCGTCACGGCTATAGCTAACCAGTTGATACAAGCGGCTATCAACCAGGAATATATTGGCGACAAGCTTGCCAGGATATAGACTACCAGATATATAGATGTTTTATAGAGAGTTTTATGATGTTTAATAGAACTGTCTATCTGTATATAACCACTATGTGCAGATATCTACATCTCTTTCTCGCCCGCCTTGGTAGGACTAATAACTAGAAGGCTTCGAAGCCAACCTCCCTCCATCAGAAACAATAATCGCCCCATTAAGATACCCCCCACTCGCACCAGCCATAAACAGCACCAACCCAGCAATATCCTGCTCTGAGCCAACCCTCGTCAACGGCACCGCATCCTTGGGCACATCCCCCTCCGTAATTCCATGCTGGGTGCCAAACTCTTCAAGCCTGGTAGTAGTCATATCACTCGGATAAATCCCCGGCGCAATACCATTAACCCGAATGTGGTATTCCAGAAGCGTGGTGGAGAGGGTTTTGATGAGTGATGTCACGGCTGCTTTGGAGAGTTGATATGCTAATCCGGACACGACTTGCCTCATGAACCCGCCGATGGAGGAGGTGATGATGACTTGGGGTCTGGGGGGACTTAGGATACCGCTGTTGGGAACTTGTGGTGGACGACGCTTGTTTGCTGCGTCTAGAAGGGGTAGAAATGCGACGACTGTCAAGTGTGCGCCGGTGACATTGACGTGAAATGTATTGGTCATTTCGTTGGGGTCAATTGACCAGAGTGCTTCCCTGTATTGCTCCAAGGGAACGGGTTTTCCGTCCTCCGTGAAATTGCGTACGTTGCGCGGACCGAGTATCCCGCTGTTTGCGATAAGTAGGTCGATATACTCTGTTTGAGAAGCGACGGTTTTGTATGCGCTTTCTAGGGAGTCCTTGGACGTGATATCCGCTACAACAGGGATTATAATGTCTGGACGAGGCGAGAGAGATGCTGTTTCATTCAGTGCATCGGCTCGACGGCCGAGGACGAAGACTTTTGAGGCACCGTTTTGGGCGAGGGCTAGGGCCATTGTTCGTCCGAGGCCTGTTCATGATGTGTTAGAGATGTTGGGAATGTGATGATACTGTAGATGGACTGACCACTTCCGCCACCGGTGATGACGGCGACGAGGCCGTTGAGGGCGAAGAGTTTAGAGGCGTCGAGATGGGACATTTTGACTGAATTTGACTGTGTTGGGTTGATCAAATGATCTGAACTGGAGATGTCGCGATAAGAGCTTGAACTGTAGATGAGTCATTAGCATGAGTGAGCCACTCAATGGCTATAGGTGCTTACCTGGATGTCTATACAGAATCTACACCAAGAGAATAGACTCAGCTGGGTGTATGAATGAAATGAAGTTTGTGATCTTATCAAGACGGCGTTCTGTCCGAGCACATGCATCCCTCCCACTGTGACGTGCTTGTGTCCCACTTGCCTAAAGAGGAAACCGGCGAAAATTGAGGCTGATGCGATAAGAAGAGTTATTACCTATATAAAAGATAGAGAGATATATATTGCCCAGATATTCAGCTTCATATTGCATGATACTGAGTAGTTGCCGTTGTTATATGGAGCGAGAGAGGTATGTATGTATAATCGGATTCAATGTTCCAGGA
Organism: Talaromyces liani; assembly: GCA_022814505.1. NCBI lineage: Eukaryota > Fungi > Ascomycota > Eurotiomycetes > Eurotiales > Trichocomaceae > Talaromyces > Talaromyces liani. Next base: position 150,235 of record JAKLNL010000019.1, read on the forward strand.
ATCTATGTATCAGGCATAAAATATGTACACCGAAGTGTGAAATAGGTCTGCTCCGTGAAAGATCCATCTCAGACAGATTGAGCGAGTGACTATCCGTTTTGATTTGTGCTTCCATCCACAGGCAAAAGAGGAAACGTTCAAACGTATCTAGACCGACTGGCCGTTGTAGGCCAAATAGGCAGTGATAGCAACAGGACCCGGTACAAGATTACCACCAATACCACCGATGCCAGCCTGGCTTTTTTCACTGTAAGCATTGGACGAAGATCCGAGGCTGTTGGTAATATAGGAAGTCACGCCATTACCAACAAGCGCCAGGCCAGGGTAGTCGGTTTTACCACTGTTCAAGGCCGCCAAAGCAGAGACATCAAAGCCGCTCCAGCCGCTGTTGGCGGTGTTATCAAAGTCCCATTCACCCCAGAAACCAGTGATAATGCCATCACTGGCGTCGCGGGGGACACCAACTGAAGTTGGAGAACCGACAAAGGCACCCTGGGAATCGACGTCCATAGCAACATAGGCTTTACCACCCTTGGAAACAGTAACGGTGAGAGGGAAAGTGGTATCGAAAAAGCCGGCGAGTTGACCTGCTTGGTTGCAGTTGTTCCAGAAATAGACGGTGTATTCCTGCAGGATGAAAGAGCCGTCGAGGGTGATGGTGTACTCGTAGTCGGCTAGCTCGGCCTCGGTGATTTCAATCATGTTGGACCCGTAGGGGGAGCCGACGTTGCCGCAGTAGGTATCGCCAGAGCCGGTGGGCGTGGTGACTCCTCCGAAGCCAGAGGTGGTGTAGCGTTTTTCTACATCGCGAATCTTGTGATGGGCGTGGTCGTGGGCGTGGGGACGAGCTGCAGCGCTGCCGGCAAAAAGGGACGTCAAGAAGACAACAAGCCCTAGGAAGTTTTTGATTTGCATAATGATCAATGGTTTGTTGGTTGCTGAAAAGCAAGTATATTGCTAAGGAACGTGGGTTGAATGTAAGGAGCGTGTTTTTGAAGGAGTGGCTATGAGAACAAGCTCAAAAAAGGAGAAAATGAAGAACTGAATATGCAACAAACGACATATTCCGACTGATTACTGAAGTGGAAACAAAGGGTCTTATATACTAAAGTCAATTTCGAGCTTTGTATAGCACGCGGCCTTCAGGATCTGGACCGTCACGCCCAGGGCGTCAAATGGGGGCCAGTCCAAACTCGTTGTTGAGGTGCCATTGTTGTTGGAAGGAGAATCTAGTACGCCCCTAACAAGGCAAAAGGCGTGGCTTGATGCACAAGCCAACGTTTCTTTCAAGGATTTGTGTTTGACGCCCTAATAAACATCGTTGATACCAGTTTGTTGCCCAAGGCATATGCGACGGAGCTCGTCTGAGGAGCTTTCACGGCGAGGATACACAAACGCCATAAAACTCTTATTCAATCTTCAGATATTCTCCTGCCGAGTGCCTGTCTAAAAACCTTGCTCGCACCATTCCGGTTGATGTATCATCGCGCAAACCTCAAGTCATCAATAATTGATGTTTTCTACGTGCACCCACCAGTACCTGCATTAGCCCTAACATACGAGTCGGGGATTCTCTACTCACAAACATAGGCCCTGGCTAATAGATTAAATATTCCCACTAAAAAAATATACGTACTACATATGTTCTAGTATAAGCTACGAGTTAGTGAGGTTACACGCTGACGACAACCCTCAGCCCAACACCCGCGATGTCACGGTCATCACCATCATCTTCTTTTGAAAATAGCCACAAAATTCTCTAGTCTGGATTCAAACAAAGACCGTTTGCTTCCTTATAACCAACACCATACGAGCGTTAAAATGAAATGATTATTGAATAATGAAAATGCAATCTCCGAGCGCCTACCAGGCATGTAGTTGTAGTACGATCCAATACCACATTCCCAAGCCGCCAGGAATCAATCACATCAGATTCTTATTAGTGTCAGCCACTTGTGTTGGGCTTATACAAAAAATTTAAAGCTTTACAACATCATAATTTAGCTGACTTAGCTAGCTCTGATGTTACTTATTTAGCAAAAGAGTAAACATCTATATAGGCCTCTCCGACTTGAGGGACCTCGCTCGATATTGATTGGTAAATGCCGAGCATAGGTCAACTATCAAAAGAGACTCATCGTAAAAGCAGCTGCAGATTTCGTTAGCGTATATTCTATCTACCTAGGTAGGTACTCGATAGATTGATTATAATTATCATAGTACTAAGATCTTTGGGAAACCATCTATATGGTTGATGAATATAACATGATCAGCTCTATAGTCAAAGAAGCGAGACAACAGGATGAACTCATTATCCTTGGAGCTGTGCACTATCGCCTTCTTGACGTTGTCGCTTCGCGTCACGCTCCGTCTCCTGAGAAGGTCCAGTGCTTGCCCTTCTCTTTTCTTTCTCTCGTTCCCTTTCGCGGTCTTTTCGAGCTTCGCGGGCTTCTCGGTCTTTTTCCTTGCGTAGTGCTTTTGACTCGAATTCGTGCCAGTCACCCTCGATATTCTCGAGTCTGTAGATTCATGTTAGTTTACTTGCAATTAGAAGACATGAGGGGGACGTACTCAGTAGCCTGTTGTGGACCGGGCTCTTCAGCAGTAAAGTATGCGTGAGCAAGTACTTCATCCGCCGTCGGTCGTTTGGCAGGATCATACTGAAAGATCTGGCACGTCAAATCGAGCGCAGCCGGACTTAGAAAGTCTCGATACGTATCTTCAAAGACTCTCTTCTTTCTTTCTGTAGGCCCCATCAGTTCCACCCACGGCATGTCGATAATGCCGGGCCACTCGGCTCGAGTTGGTGTTCCAAGGCTGCTATAGAGTTTATCAAGTTGGTTGAGCTCTTTTCCGTCTCCCGGAAACACTGCCTTCTTCGTGAACATCTCCATAAAGACGCATGCGGCGCTCCAAATATCAACCGCTGGTCCGTATCGGGTGTCTCCAAGAAGCAATTCTGGAGGTCTATACCATATTGTAATAACACGGTTCGTGTAGTCTAGCTGGCGACTTTTGGAAAAGAAACGCGCTAATCCAAAGTCTGCATATTTCAGCTGACCCCTATTGCTGATCAGAATGTTGGCAGCTTTGATATCTCTGTGTAGGACGCCCCGATGATGAAGATATTGAAGACCATCAAACATCTGTTTGGCGAGGTCCTTTTTGTGTGCTTCCGTAAGTGTAAAAGTCGGATGGTTGATCAAGCCAGTCAGATCATGGGACAAATATTCGAATACCATAAAACATTCGTTCTTTTCCACCATAACCTCTAATAGGCTGACCACGTTGTTGTGCCGCAGATGTTGGAGTAATTTGATTTCTCGCACTGCCGTAACGGGAAATCCATCCTTTTCTCCCTCCATTCGTATCCTTTTCAAAGCAACTTTATCCTGTGTATATATATGTATGGCTTTGAAAACCTTTCCATAAGTGCCGGCACCAATAACAGATTCGTCACCGGGTTTGCGATAGTATACTGAGTCCGAATCTCGAAACTCTTCCGGTAAAATTCGTCGAGGTTTGACGCGTTGAACAAGCCTTTTTTGTCTCTTCGGTTCCGGAGACCTGTCCCGACGACGGTCACGGTCATGTCGAAAGTCAGATCGCTGATCATCGCGACGTGGCGGTCCACGGGGGTCAAATCGATGGTCGTCCCTCCTGGAATCGCGTGGGTTTCTCGAGTGGAAATCTCGTCGATCGTCTCTACCTCGACCACGGTGTGAATCTCGGTCTCGATCTCTCCTATCCGGTCGATGGTCCTGTTTATACTTTGGCGGGGGCAGTGGTCCAGACATTCTATTGCGAGATGGCTGTTCAGGAGTTCGCTGGGCTGGCCCTCGAGGGGGTTCACGAACTTGCATTCTCTGAGCCAAATCGGGAACAGGCTTCGCAGCAGGGGGAGGATTCGCTTTAGACTTGAATGCAAAGCTGAATTTACCGCCCTCTTTCGCTGGAGTTGTCGAAGAGGTAGGTTCTCGGGGAGGCGGCGGCATATTCTGGGCATCTTCAAAGCCTGCATTCGGCTGAGCTTGCACGTCTTCCATATTCACATCGCCTGGATATCTGGAATTATCGTCATGGTGGGTGTCCGATAATGGCTGCTCATTGTATTGAGAAGCTTGGTATTGTGGTGTGTTCGAACCGGAACGGCTGGGAAATTTGGGAGAATTGTTTTGGCCGTCTCGGTCTCGAGGTCCTGTCGGGATCCATTGGGAACTATTAAAATGACCTCTGCCTCGGTGCGCACCAGGACCGTTGAAGCCGGGACCATGGCCGGAGAAACGACGATCTTGATAACCTCCTCGATGATAGCCTCCGCGTTGAGGAGTACTTGCATAATTTGGAGGCATGTTGCTGTGGTCTAAATCTTGCATATCGTTCCCTATTTGCTTGGTGCGACCCCTGCCATTTGGATACTGCGAAGAGTTTTGCCTGTCCGCACGTGGTCCTGTCGGAGCATCTCGCATATCAAAATCCTGTGCCGAATTCATTTTTCCGTGTCTAGGCAATGATTCAGAAACGTGATTGTTGGCACTGTTATCGTTGTGAGCCTCAGCAGTCGGATGAGATATGGACGGTGAGTTTCGTGATTCTGCTGCAGCGGAAAAATGATGGTTCGATGCACTTTCACCTTCTCGATTTGATGACATAGATGGCGAACGTCTGGTAATTCCCGACACAACAGAATGAGGTGACTGAAAGCGCTTGTTCTGGTCTTCGTACAACGATCCCGGACTCAATGACCGTTGTGATGCCGAATGCCTTTCAGGTGACAAGGACAAATGAGACGTGTGGTCAAATCCTCCGCTCGAATAGGGCCGATTTCTGGAGTGTCGCTGTCGCTCTTGATAACTTTCTCGCCTCGACGGCTTTCCTTGCTGATTCGGCTGCCCTTGGTTCTGATTTGCGTTTCGATTTTTGCGAGTACGTACTCGACGTGGATGACGAGGAGAGCGACCACGTCGCGATTGTGGGAAGGCTTCCCAGTCAGCGCCGCCGCGTCCGTGTGACTTTTCAAGTGATGGGTCGTTCGCCTCTTGAGGCCTTGGTCCGTCACGGCTCACAGGCCGTGAATGGGTGGAAGTAAATGACGGTCTTCGTGATGACGAAGGTCGAGGTGATGAGTCACGATGTCCAACACTGTCGTCGTATCCAAATGGCGGACCTAACCGCGACGATAACGGTGATCTTGAACGACGCTCACGACCACTAGGCCTGCGTCTCCCACGGTGTCTATTCCTGCCCCTTTCGTGTTCGGGAAAGCGATCGCGAACAAAAGCAGTATTATCTTGCTGTTCTTGTGTAAATCTCCACTCGTCTTTCAGCCCCGGACTCCTGCGAGATCCAGCCATAGATTCTTCGATGAGAGCATCGGGCGGGGAGATTATAGAAAAATTGCGGGAAAAGCTGAATCATCCAAGGCTTATAGTTGTCGGCGGGAGTCCTTCGATGCGAGCCGATACCGTGTCGTATAGAAAATGGAAATTTTATAGGGCGCCTCGTCACCACAAACGAAAGTTCTTCCTGGACCGGCTTGCCTGGTTAGTCGTCGTTGGCATTCGCAGGGCTGTTCGGAGATTAGTGCAGGGTGGGCGGATCAATCGTTTTTCCGGAACACAACCGCGTCTCGGCTTCTCGACGGGCAACTGCTTGCCTGAGGCTGCTGTCAGTATCAATCTCGATTCAACAATATAACTCTCGTAATGTACTATCTTTGTTTGAGGAGGGAGTATACGCACCTGGCGCATATCCCAAGTATACAGGACTTGCATCGCAACAAGCCAATCTACGGTGCATTCTTTCCGCAGCAGATACTTCCAAGGCGCAGTATATCCGCGTCATGCTGCCACAATCTCACGGGTGAAATCCGCTAGGCAGAACGGCCATCCCGTGAAAGTTGATATTCTACGAAATTTCTGTAGCCAAGGCCACCTCCTGTAACGGGTGAACTCTTGTACGGTCACTCAAAAAGAGTGTCATGGTTCGAGAGCTTGCCCGATTGTTGAATCCACCCATCCAACTGACCTTAAGACCTAGTATCCGCCACAGGATAATATCGAATCCGTAACCACCCAGTTGTACGTGTCCGACGTTGAGGTTGTCTGTAGAAGCCACGAGCTTTAGGCCAATGCTTGCTTCGTTGGTTGCGACGGGATCAAGTAGAAATCGGTCGTGCCGACCTTGTATGGCTTGATGCGGGAATCTCTCACGGAGGAGAGACAGCCGGACACACTATCTACGGAAGACGAAGCATCATCAAGAAAGACTTGTCCCATGATGCCGAGGGTCTATACTACCCTTGTTGCCGTAATACCTTTGTTGTCCAAAATTCCATCATGCAAAAGCGACAAGATAACGCAGGATATTTGTCAAGCAGGACAGCAAAGCAGTGTCAGTCCGTCAGTTCGGCGGCATTTGGGAGCCTTCATATTTATCGTCGAATCGAACACTTCGCATCTCAAACCATATCCTCCAACGCAACAGAATAGAGAATGCTAGGGTCATTTGCTACCGTTCCATAACCACGATAAATCAAAGAGCGTAGTTGTACAAGTCAAAACGGCACGGATGCGAGCATAGCGAGTATCTACTAGTGATCGCAGCTCGGAATGGGTCGATACTCGGGGTAGAGTGACGTTCAAGGAACGATTGAAGGACAAAGCCAGCTGCCACCAAATCTGATCCGAAGCCTGACTACAGATGACAAATGAAGCATGATCATTTTGGAGTGTTGTTTATGATGCGAGCAGCCGATACGCACAAGCTGGAAGCGACGTGAAGCGTCATGGCGGCGGTGAAAGTCGATCAGCCCGTCGAAGCGACTCTAGCGAGGACGAAGATATTTTTATACGCGGTTTGTAAGCTCTGGGCTATCGAAGAGCGGTTAGCTTCATGGTCATAATCGATGAACACTTATGATCTGACAAGGTTGTCTGGCAAGTCGGTTGTTCCTGACCGACGGAGCGGACAGTGTCTCCAATTGCGTAGTAGCACGGAGGCCACGTGACTGAATCAGTTAATGGCAGCCTGAGGCAGAAAGTCGTCTTTGATGCAGAAAACGCTGAGACACTATGACATTGGGATTAAATTACGAAGAAGATCAAGTATTGAGCAGTATACTAGGTGATAGTTATCGCCTGTACAAGCCTTTTTGTTATTTCCCAATTTTTCTAGAAACATCATACAATAACTACACGACGATGAATTTCTCGCTCGTCATGTTTCAACATTCCTCATCTAGGACAATACAAGCCTGGCCGTAGAAATCTTGCAATATCTACTCAGCGGCTTGCGCAGGTTTCCTTCCTCTAGCCGCACCTCTACCCCGACCACCCGGGGCATTTCCTCCACGATTTCCATTGGCTCTTCCCCTTCCGGATCCGTTGTTCAAGGCGGCTGGGGGCGGCACGTTGTTGTAGCTCTTTGGCCGGAAGTTCGGGTTGTTGCGAACCACTCCTTCATCTTGGTTGCCGTTCTCCACGGAGGTATAGCCTCCTCGAGTCTGATGTTGCCCGCGAGGAGCGCTTCCACGTCCCCGTCCTCTTGTTCCGCGGACGTTTTGGCCATTTTGCAAACCATTTGCGTTAGGATGAGGATGACCGTGCGGAGGAGGTGCTCCATTCGGAGCGCCACGAGCACCCCGTATGCTATGGGCACCACGTCCATTTGTCTGTCCAGAAATCGCACCGCGATACGATCCTCGTAGCGGGGCAGGGGGCGTAGCTTCCCTTAGCTGACCCAACCCGCCAGGTCCGAGTGGTGACCCATAGCCTACATTCGCTGGTGTCTTTTGTGCTTTTTTATTAGTTGCAGCTCGTGAGCCAGCCACAAGCTGTCTATCAGTCAGATTAAGGACAGAAGATATGGGTACAGTTTGCCCGCGGAACGGGGAGCAGCGGTCACCCAGTGTGGTTCCACTCATGAAAGGCGTATCGAAAACGACGTCAAGGAAGACTGTTCGAGGAGTGCGAGTCAGGCCGACGACGGTTCCTCGAGTGGCAAGAGGGACCTTCCCGGAGTCTTGAGCATAGATGACACGATCTCCGAGGGTGAATCGCTGGTTTCCAAGTCGATGTTCAACATCGGCTGGTTTCAATAGTGCTTGTCGCGGGACACTTTTTATCTTCTTGATATCAGGTGTCGTCTGCGATGCCACTAAGCGATCTGCATCGGCCTCGATGAGTTTCACAACGTCAGAATCGAGTTGTTCAGCATCGAGAGGAACCTTCTCTAGATGTTTGGACTCGATAGATTTCAACCAAGCTTTGATCTCTTTGATTTTGTCCATCGCAATATCTGCCGGGTAGAAGTCTGTGGGCTCGTATTTGTCCCCTTGCGGGTTGCGTTGAATACCGGCAATGAATTCTGGGAATCTGATCATGTATTGCTGAATGAGGTCAATTGCCTTATTACTGAATTCCCAGCCACTTTCTCCCCGGCGGGAGTAGCCAAGGACTTTGAGTTTGCGAGCTTCGAACTTCAGATTCAAGCCGAGATTAGCCCGCGAACCATCAATCGTCACGGAGAACGAGGAGGTGATTTTTGCCAAAACCAGCGGGTTCAAACGAAGGTTTCTTGCAATTGCAAAGGATGGCGTATAGGGTGCGAATTTCTCTGCCTGTCGAACATGTTGTTTACCGAATTCGGGCTCCTTACCCTTGACGGTAATCATGATGCCATGGACCTTTCCATCTTCGTGGGCAGTGACCTGCACTGGCGCTCCATAATTAAACTCTCCGAGGAAGAACGCCTTCGAATTCTCAGGAAATTCTTCTTCAATAGACAGCGCCTCTCTCTCAAGGAATCTTTCATCTTCACTGATGACCCGATCAACGACAAGCTGCAAAGCATAGTCTGTCTCTTGCCCTGGGATATCCGCAAACTCCTTGATTGTCGCGCCATCATCGTTCTTTCTCAAACCCTTGAGCAACTGAACATGTATCATCGATTCAACCGGGCCAATGATCGTTCCAAGGCGTTTACTATAGTATCCCTCGATCTTGTCCGACTTTCGAGTCCACTGCTCTATTTGAGGTGCTGAGTGTGGTATTGAGACGACATGTTGCTGTCCTTCTGGCAAGACGTAATCAAACAATTCGTCCGACACGCGGACGACGAGGGCTTCCTGCAGGAATGGGTAACCAACATAGACACGTTGTCCAAGCTTCTGCTTGGCCAATTCAATATTGGATCTTGCTTCTGGTCCAAGTAATGTAATGACCATACTCTCCTTGCGACTATCCTGCTGGAAGACATTGACGCCATGGAAGGCCAGTTGCCCGGCATGTGGCAATGTCTTGAGAGTTGGGAATCCTGCCAAAGCTGCTGCGCCGAGCTTAACGCCATCAACAAGTCCAATAAAATGTTCAAGGCCATCCATAGTTGGGAGATCATATATGTTCTCAATACAATGGCAGTTGGGAATATCCGGGAAGATTCCGGGAAGTGAAGAGGGGTAGATGAATTCGATAGACGGAGAGTATGTGAACTTCAACGTGACGCCAAATTCGTTTCTTGCCCTCTCTTCTGGGCTTAGAAGGTGCTCCTTGGTGGCCATGGCAGGAAGCAAACGCTTTTCGTCTATAAAAGGAATTTTAACGACAGCTTCCCATTCCATTTTCTTGCCATTCATATCGAGTTCAAAATCACGAGGATAGAAGTCGATAATTGGCGACTCGGGGGAAGTCATTAGATCCCAATAAGCAGCAGGAACAATCTTTTTGCTGCGGTCAGGTAACACACCCATAAGCTGTTGGAATGGGCGGAATGGTTGTCCAAGTTTGAAATCCATATTTGCACCAAGACCTTTTTTCACATCTAGAGAAGAGCAATGAGTATGAATATAGAACTATGGTTAAAAATGAAAACGAACCGGAAATCATGGGCGCGTAGTGATACTGGAAATACCACGGCCAGGATACAACACCACGATAGTAGTAGAATAATACCCACTGAAGACCCTGCACATAGTTCTCCGTCAATTTGGTCATTGCAGCTTCGTCTTCCAGACCATGGCCAAACTTCTCCATGTAGTATTTGTTCTTCCATTCCTGGAACTTCTGTTCATACTTCTGCTCGGCAGCCATTTGAGCTTCTTCTGCGGTCTGCTCATGAACCTTTGCATTCTCGTATCTCTTAATCACTCGTCGAAGAGCCATGGACGCTTCTTCATCCTCGGACTCTTCAGACTCGCCTTCCTCACCCTCAGCTGCAACGGTGGAACCGGGCAGTTGAAGTCTGATGAAACGCTCCCCATGGTCGTCTGTTATCGTCGTCCACATCAACCGTAGGTCATCAGCGAGTTGTTCGACGAATTTGCGATCTCTTGCCGGAAGGGTCGGAGAGAGATCCAACGGCTTGGCGTGCTGGATGTTAGATGGCCGATTCAGAACATACTGTTTGATGTCTTTGAGAAGCTTCTTTTGTGAGGGGGTAATTGTAAACGACTTTTGGCTGTCGTTCGACTCGATTGCATCACTGTTGGAGCTCTTTGAGCGGATCCATTTTGCATCCGAGTACTCGGCTTCGAAGAAGCGGAATTCGAATTCTGAGAGTTCATCAAGAAGAATGCCCAGTCGTTGCAAGTTAATGCTGCCATACTCGTTGATATAGCCACCCATCTTCGGAAGCGCTTCTTTGTACTTGGTGAACATCAATGCGAGCGCACCCTCGTTGATGTGCATGTGTGGTAAGTTTGGTAAAAAGTCATTCCCAACAAAGAAAGCCATGAGAATAAAGTCGTCAATGATTCGTTCCATGTCATAAACGAAACCAGGATTTTTGGTCATTTGCAGTTCCTGAAACTCCAATTCCAGATACTCCCTAACAATGCAAAGATGCAGTAGATAGAAGTTTTGATGTTCCAGCTCCTTCGATTTCTTCTGTGCCTGCCTTCCAAATGTGACCTCCTCGCGTAGTAGACAGAAATACGGGTCGTGACTGAGAAGCCCAAGCATGATCAGATCTGCATCCAATCCGTACAAGCAATGGCGCACATTTGGATCATAACCGGGCTGGGCTTTCGCCTGACGGATATATTCCATGATTTTGTGTTCACCTTCTCCGGGTACTTCATGACCGGAAAGAACAATATCTACACCTTGCCATTCCACATCCTCTGAGATCTTCTTGCTGATAAAATATTTCAGCTGTTTGGTCAATCGAGCCATGAATTCGGTACCAGGAGTGATACAATTGCTGTCAAATGCGTCCTCCTTCGGCATTTCGATACCCTGGGCGATTGCTTTTTCCTTTGCGACTTCGGCATCGAGCGCAGAACGAAATCGTCGAGCGCGTTGCTGGTTCATTTTTGCGCGCGGTGCTACTCCATCGATAGCCATGAAGAAGAGCTTCTTGGGTTTTATTTTCCCGTATAAATGCTCGATGTAGTTGAAAATAGCGATGAACATTTGATCTTCGGACATTCGATGCGTCGGTGAGTCTGAATCATTGTGTGTGCAGTTGTGAATAATTCCATTCATATCGAAGTAGAGGTTATCGAATTCGGGAATGCGATTCTCGGCAATTAACTGCGATATCGAGGGATAGCGCTCGCTGAGCCATCGAAAGAACTTGGGGACACCCATGGCTGTTTATGGCTATGGGGTCTGATGTATGCGTCGTGATGTATAGAGAGAGAAAGTCGAGGGTATATTGCGAGTCAACCGCAAGGCATGAAGACGAGCTCAAACAGATGGCTGTTGAAGAGACGCCAAGAATCGATACAATCTTAAATCTGAGAACGTAGCACTCGTAACGTGGTACTAAATCAGAAACAAAAAGAAATGAGATCGAACGAAAAGAAAGGAAGAGATCTTCAGACGTGCGAGAGGAATGCAAAGAAGCAGCTGCTGCTCTGCTGATGCGGGATGAGCCATGGATACTGCCTTGCTCACAGTTCGCCGCCTTAGCCTTGATTCTAAGGCTGCCAATAGCTTCTGGGGTCCGGAACAACTATTTTACCGCTCCGGTTGCAAGTCTTTGAGGTTGTCGGCCGGAAATGGTTTAGTGCCTATTAACGCGCTCCGCGTGTTCGCTGGAGCTTCCTCTCCCACCGCAGATTTGCTTGCTCTACCTCATTCAGCTTCAATTTTCGCCAGTCTGCAGGAGCTTCCGGAATAAACCTAGGCGTTTGTCGTGCTGCTGGAACGCAATCTTCAAATATAAAAGGATAAATATTCGGACGCGACCAGCTTGTACTAAGCAGTCATGGAGCCTTACGACGATGGTGAGATCTTGCAGACTCCTTTGTCAGTGGAAGCTCAAATTAACAACGACACAGGTTTTATCGAGGAACAGGAGGAGCAAGAGGAAGAGCGAAATGAGGAAAAGATTATCAACGAAGGTTTGTTTATCTCTGAGGGAAAAGAAAAATTTCTGCGACTGACTGCTTTTTTAGAGTATAAAACATGGAAGAAAAATGCGCCGTTTCTCTACGACATGATCCTGAGCACTGCTCTCGAATGGCCTACCCTTACCACTCAATGGCTTCCCGACAAACAAGAGTACGTCTTTAACTTCTCTATCACTGAAAAACACTGGTCTAAAGAGCTTTAGGGTCCCCGACAAGCCTTACTCGACACATCGTTTACTGCTCGGTACTCACACATCCAACGACGCCCCAAACTATTTGCAAATCGCGCATGTGCAACTACCCAACCCAAATTATCCCGAGGCAGAAGACTACGACGAGGAGCGCGGCGAAATTGGAGGCTACGGTGGTGGATCGAAAAAGAGCGCGGTGGAAGTCAAATTCAATATTGTTCAGAAAATCGACCACAAGGGAGAGGTCAACAAAGCGAGATACCAACCACAGAACCCCAACATCATTGCCACGATGTGTACAGATGGTAGAGTCATGATCTGGGATCGGTCTAAACATCCTAGCATTCCCACTGGGACAGTCAATCCCCAGTTGGAGCTGTTAGGACACACAAAGGAAGGTTTCGGGCTGAGCTGGAGCCCCCACGCGGAGGGGAAATTGGTGACTGGAAGCGAAGACAAGACGGTGCGACTCTGGTGGGTGGCTTACATTTTGAGATCGTTGGGTTGGATGCAGAGTGCTAACAGGATTGTAGGGACATGGAAACATACACCAAAGGCAACAAGGCTATCAAGCCGACCAGCACTTATACACACCACTCGTCTATCGTGAACGACGTCCAATACCACCCGCTCCACTCCTCGCTGATCGGTACGGTGTCGGACGACATTACACTTCAGATCATCGACATTCGAGAATCCGACACAACAAAAGCGGCCGCAGTCGCAGAAGGACAGCACCGAGACGCTATCAATGCGATCGCTTTCAACCCCGCCGCCGAAACAGTACTAGCTACGGGATCTGCGGACAAGTCTATAGGATTGTGGGATCTCCGCAACTTGAAATCCAAACTGCATGCGCTTGAATGCCACACCGAGTCTGTCACCTCTGTATCTTGGCATCCATTTGAGGAGTCAGTGTTGGCTAGTGCCAGCTACGATCGCAAGATTATGTTCTGGGATCTGAGCAGAGCTGGCGAAGAACAGACGCCTGAAGATGCCCAAGACGGCCCACCTGAGTTGTAAGTACCGGTTATGTCATGGTTGTGGATAGTCGTACTAATCATCATTAGGTTGTTTATGCACGGTGGCCATACCAACCGAATCTCTGACTTTAGCTGGAACTTGAGTGATCCATGGGTGCTTTGCTCGGCAGCAGAAGACAACTTGTTGCAAGTGTGGAAAGTGTCGGACGCGATTGTAGGCAAGGATCTCGGTGATGTGCCGACGGAGGAGTTGGAGGCTTGAAACAAGTAACTTAGGCGATTGTTAGAGTCAACACTGAAATGCAACACGTATAATAAAGCATTCATCGACCTTTTGTAAAGATGGCAGGACAGTAAGTGCTAATTGTAGAATTGTAAGCAAAGAATCGAGAGGGCTGAAAGTGCTGAGCTTATCGCCATTCCTTATCACCGTTGTTAGAGCAGCGACAGAGCTAAGCCTAATATAGACAACTCGATATAAGCAGCCGCAACATATAATTGGCTAACTACTGTCAATTCTTTCGGGCAATTCCCTCCCGCGTTAAAGCGGCAGCCCGTTAGAGTGATTCATTGCGGGGGATGCCATAGGAAAAAAAAAATAATTACTGTCGTCGCTGACCGAAGGGAACTCCCATTATTTCCGATGTCTACCTAGTACCTAGCTCCGATTGTTGTCGTCCATCAATTATTTTCTTTTTCGTACAACAACTTCAACCATCCTCCTGTGTGCCTCCATTTTCTCCTGCCAACTCATTCTTCATCAAACAAGTAGCGTTTGTTCGTTCGGTCATCTCAATCATCATCAACCCATCAATTGAAGTCGCAATGGGCTCCGGCTCATCTCCACCTCTTGGCCCAAAGCCCTTTTCGGCCCTTCCATCTCATCTTTTGAATGGCAGCTCACCGTTACATTCTTCAGCCGCGACGAGCAACAGTGCCCGTGAACGCGAAAGCTTGAATTCGTCTATCCGCTCGTCGTTCCGCGGAGCCGTCAGCTTTGAGTCGGCCGACGCAAATGCTGAAAACGAGCCCATTGAGGCTGATAAACTTGGACCCGTGAGTCCGCCATCGCTCGTCTCTCGACCGGCCAGTCCGTATACGCTGGTACCGCCAATTGATTTTGATGGTTTGAGTTGGCCTTGTGAGTATTCTGGCATATATACCCCACTGAATTTGGTGAGCTAATATTTCCTAGGCCCCGGAACCAAAGAACGACTGGAGGAAACTCCCGAACAAAACGCAGAGCGAGTACAGAAACTAGCAGGAGCTGTAAAGACTATCTTGGAGTGTGTGGGCGAGGATCCCGAACGAGAAGGCCTTCTCGGAACCCCGGAGCGTTATGCCAAAGCAATGCTCTGGTTCACAAAGGGTTATATGGAGAACGTTCGAGACTTGGTGAACAACGCTACCTTTATGGAGGACCACGACGAATTGGTCATTGTGAAGGATATTGAGGTTTTCTCGCTGTGCGAGCATCACATGGTTCCTTTTACAGGAAAGGTGAGTTTCCCACTTGTACTACAAAGTTGGATAATTGCAACATCTAACTTCTACATGTATAGATTCATATCGGCTACATCCCCGACCGCCGAGTGCTCGGTCTCTCGAAATTGGCCCGTCTGGCCGAAATGTTTTCTCGCCGCTTGCAAGTACAAGAACGTCTCACGAAACAAATTGCCTTGGCCATCAAGGAAGTGCTGAACCCCCGAGGAGTTGGCGTTGTGATGGAATCATCGCATCTTTGCATGGTGATGCGCGGTGTCCAAAAGACCACCAGCACCACCACAACAAGCTGTATGCTAGGCTGCATGCGCACCAGTGCCAAAACCCGCGAGGAGTTCTTGACACTTCTCAACCGCAGATAAATCCGTCTGCAACACTAATGAAGTTCTCGTGAGTTGGGTGTATTTTAAGCGTTCTTTTCTCTGTCACTCTTTTTTCTCTCTCAGCAATCTCTCAAGAAACGGAGTTATGGCGGGACCTCTCAACAGGATTTTTGGCTGGCATTTTGCTTTCTTGTTTATTTTTACCCTTATCAGCAGTGGACGGTGTTGAGCTTGCCACTGAGACTGCATGATGTATTTTTCTCAACGATTCTCTAGATACATACATGAATTCCGCAAGGAACTGACTTTTAATCGAAAAGCGTCACTTCAAAGGGAGATCTAGTATCAAGAAACTGCTAATGCGAGTCGATAGAGCATAGCTATTAAGCCTTCGATTACGAATCTCCTTCATCTGAGAGCCCTTCTCTAATTCAAGAGTCGAAGGGATGAGAGGAGAGGGTGACATCAGATGTCCGGTCAAGCAGAATGATAGCTGTACTGTCACGTGGAACGATGAACCCTGCCTATTTCAGGGCAACCCCTAGAATTTTGCCTACGTGACTCTCTTTTGATAGAGCGCCTCTCTAATTAACAAGCTTCTCGATTTGTTGGGCACTTAGGCGGTGTAGTATTTGTTATTGTTCCCATTCACTGCCTATTCATCGGATCTTTGATTGTGTATGGGAAACCCCTTCCTCTTTCTCCTTTTGATCTGTTCACACCTATTGTTTGTTTATTTACGTCCGCGAACTTCTTCACGCATACACTCTCACTCTCGGCGTCACTTCTCTAAGACTGTCCTCCATCGTGTCTATCAACTTACTTTGCTCTGTAGCAACAGTCATGGCACCAAGGGCAAGCACAGGACAAGGAACTGGTCGTCGTCGACCTGCTGCAAGCTCTCAGCCGGGAGCAAGTGCAACCCCTCAGCCCAGGCTGGCACCGGTTCCAACATCTAGCAACGCCCCAACTTCCAACAATGCTCCAGTCCTCAACCCAAACATCGATCCACGTCATCAAGGCATGATCGTGGGCAATGATCAGGGCGTGCAAGCGCGAGTCGCTCCAGCTTTCGGGGCAAACACGCGGGCTGGAAATGGAGATGTCGACTTGGCAGCTGCTGTCTCTGGGCTGTTGCTGTTGGGTGCAACGACTGGTCCAGCTACACTTCAAGCTCAAAGGTAAGTCTACACAAATCGCCACTGAATACACGCCTTGCTGACTAGTGATATCAGCGGCACGGCTACTTCTAGCACTGCTCAGGGACCCCGAAGGACTCGCGCGGTACGAAAGGACAAGGGTACAAAACGCAGAAAGCTGAACAGTAGCGAGCCTGAAACCCCTGTACCACCAGTGGCAGAACTGTCTATACCCCCATTCAGAGGTCGTCCGATCCTCAGTGGACGCTCGATTCCTCAGTTCAACATCTTCCAGACTATTCTGCAACATGTCCACATCTTCTTCCATTTCGTCACTTGCCTCGACGTCGACACTCTAGTCTCTCTCTACGCCATCTCCAAGGATCTACACAACATGGTCAACACATGTATCAGCGCAGTGATTCTCTCTCAAGCTATGCGGTATGCCCCTCAAGCAGCATCAATTTTCCCATTCAGATGCTACCGCAGACTGTGCAATGACGATCCACGTGTCGACTTGGACTTGACTCGAGGCCAGTCCCGTCTGATTCCTTCCTTCCGCTGGCTTCGCATGATCAACTGGCGTCATCAGATAGCACATAAAATCGTCAGACTCCTGAACGAAGAAGGTCTCTATCTTCCCGAACAGGGAGAAACAGCCGTCAAGAAGCTCTGGTTCCTGATGGATATCCCCGATAACCAGCGACGTGTTGCCACCATCCAGAATCCTGAGTTGTGGACTACAGCCGATCTGTTCTACGCATGCATGTTCTTCATGAGACTCGACATGCGCTGCACCAACCCCCTCGTTCCACGCGCACACTCTAGCATTCGTCGCATGCTCATGGCTCAGCCTTCAATGAGCATGACCTGCCTCGTTCTTGAACGCAAATATTTGCTCAACAAACATGAAGCGATGCAGACGTACATGCGCTGGAAGGGTACACCTCTAACCGTCCAGCAGCATAGTGTCTTTGGCGTACCACAGCATGCATTGGGTCTGTTGGAGTATGAGGGTTATGGGAAGGGAGCTAGTCGGGCCAAGCTTCAGCGTCCTGATGACTTGGTTCTCAAGGAATGCGTGCGTCGGGAAATGCAGATGGAGACTGCGTTCTTTTGTATGCTGAATTACGTGGGGCCACGACAGGCTAATGCTACTGATGCTGCTGCAGCTCATGCTGATGCCAATACTCATGCTGAGGCCAGTGCTGCTGGAAACGCTAACGCTGCCGCACCTTCTGCTGCTATCAATGCCTCTGCCAGTACTGCTGCTAATGCTCACGTCAGTGCTGCTGCAACTTCTGCTGCTACCAGTGCTCCTGCTAGTGCTACTTCTAATGACGACGACGATGACGCTACCATGATCTTGGACGAGGCAGACATGTGAGGTTGCTTGGAATCTTGCTTCAGGATTGGTGGGTTGTATTAAATGAAATGAATCGCTATGGCATTGATACACGATAAGCCTAGTTTAGATTTTAGCTAGTAAAGAAATCAAATTGAATTTGGTGATTTTGAAGGCTGTAGTTGAAACTGGGTTAGGGTAAATATGTAGATAAGCTTCCCCGCATGGCTTATCATCACTGTCCATGTGCAATCACTAGTCGACGTTTCCAGAGTCACCACTACAGACGCTGATATCTCCGATCCATAGAGTTATAACACGTCTTACGGTGTATTCGATATCCTTTATAGTAAGTGCTGTCTGCTTCTCAATGTTTAACTTCACATTTGAATGCTTCTGGCACCATCGCCAATGAAAATATATCTCATCTCACTCCCGAGGTCGTCAGCAGTTCAACTCGATATCGCAACATCCTCAGCCTCCAGATGTCTGAGTGGGCTAGCTGAAGTAGCTTTGTGTAGCTTTGTCTTTAAGGCAAACCTATGTATGGCAAACCACCTGCTGTTAGCAATAAATAATATCGTTCGACCTCCACCCGGGCACCCTTCAATTGGAAATAGTTCCTATCCCCAAGTCGCATCCAACAACCCCGCACCACAAACCACGACAAGAGACATACATACAACATGGGCGACAACACCTTCTTCTTCTACGGTACTCCCTCATCACATCCCCATATCCTCCACTCATACTGACTGAAACAGGAACCCTAATGGTCCCCGCCATTCTCCACCGCATAATACACGGCTCCTCAACCCCCGAACCCTGGCAAAAAGCTCTTTTGACCACCCGGCCCGCCCTCCTACCAGGATACAGACGCTACCGAGTCCGGAATGCAGACTATCCCGCCATTTTGCCTTACGAACCACCCTCAGACTCGTCCGTGTTAGGGGTTGTGGTCACAGGACTAACAGAAGGCGATGTCCTACGCTTGGACGTGTTCGAGGGAACCATGTACGAGAAACGCGCTGTTAAAGTTCGGGTTCCTAAGCGTAGCGACAAGGATAACGAAGACGATAAATCTTTACAGAAAGGATTAGATCAGACGGCCCATTTGACTGGAAAACAACAAGAAGAAGAAGAAATGGAAGAAGTTGACGCGACGACATATGTATGGACTGATCCGGAGGAGGATTTAGAGATGGGCTCGGAATGGGATTTTGAGTCTTTCAAGAGGGATAAGTTGCAGTGGTGGATTACTGCGCCGGAGAGTGAGTTGTGATACTATATCACTGAGGGGAGGATGAATACAAGCGGGTATAGTCGGATAGAATAAGAATTGATTCAAACACGTGGTGGTATCTAAAATACAATGACTCCTGTAATGCTAACCCCGTACCCTGGAACCCTTGACAAATGACAAATTCGTCTGCAAATGCACCTCCCACTCCATGCACCAGTGACAAACAACAATTGCTAGCAAACAAATCAAAAACATCAAGTCATAATGACAAGAGTGAAATGGCAAACAAAGCAAACACCGTAGATCAGAAACTCATTTAATCGTAACATTTAGTACGATCAAATCTTCTTCTTTGATTTGATCTGTCGTGGACTGGTCCGTTCGTTGCGAGTCTTCTTAGCCCGCGGTGTGTCCGGAACCTGGACTGTAGGGATCTGCACCTCGACATTGTCCCGCGGAGGAGTGTTGAAATACTCAAACATTTCATCGAACATATCCCTTTGAACTTGCTGATCACGATGGGGAGTCTCTTTCTGTGCATCAGGGGCAGAGTTTGTTACGACAACAGGCGAGCTGTCAAGTGCTTCCGCGTCGTTGTTTATCTCCCGGTCTGGCGTCCTGGGCACTTCAACCACATCTTCAGCATGCTGCTCTTCTTTTGATTCATCGATTGTCTCGTGCACCAGCTGAGGATCAGGGGCGCCTTGTTGCTCCGAAAATTGAGTCTCTTGGATGACAGATTCCTGGTCGGATACGGCATCGTCATTCGATTCCTCCTTGTTTTGAAAAGAATCGACGATCACCTCTGGTTCTGGTTCGGCAACAGGAGCAACTTCAACCTCTCGAAGCTTCTTGGCTTGCTGAACAGTCGGACTCAACAGGTACGAAATTGGCTGAGCATCAACCAACAGCTCAGTGTCCTGACCAGAATCTTGTTCTTCATGCAGCTTGAAGAGAAAATCACGGAGTCTCCGTCGCAACAACCCCGACTTCAAAGGTGGCCAGTCAATCTGTAAACTCATCTCCCGCCGAAGAATCTTTCTGACAAATTCATCGGGGTCCTGCACGAACTTTTCAAGATACACTAGCAGATAAAGACCGCAATCGGAATAGTTAGGCTGCAGCGGAATCCCCTTAGCCGTCATGCCTTTGATATCCTTCGTTTCAAATGATATCTTTGCCTTGATAGATTCCTCTATGAGATATTGTTT
The DNA here is from genome assembly GCA_022814505.1 of Talaromyces liani. Lineage (NCBI taxonomy): Eukaryota > Fungi > Ascomycota > Eurotiomycetes > Eurotiales > Trichocomaceae > Talaromyces > Talaromyces liani. The sequence continues at coordinate 170,528 of JAKLNL010000019.1, forward strand.
CAAGACCTTGATCGCAGGCTGTCTTGGCTCGTTAAGAGAGTCAAATGTGATGATCGTCGGTTGGTCAATCGAGTAAGCCGGGCCGGACGATTTGAACTTCTTCCTCTTTGCTGCATCAGACTCTGAAGGGATGTCGCCGTGGAAAACGGCAGGCGGCGAAGCCTTGTTCTCCTCCTTCTCGGGCCACTCATCTTCAGAGTTTGGGTCATTCCGAGGCTTTGAATTGGGCGCGTCGTCTATCTTCATCGCGGCGAGTGAGTCACGGGCCATCTTTTCAGGAGTGGCAGCTTCTCTAGGTGGAGGAGTCTCAGGGATTTCCTTCTGGTTGATCACCTTTTGTTGCGCTTCGGGTTCCTCCTGTGATGACTCTATCTCCTTGACTTCCGAGCGTTTCTTGAGCGTGCTCAGATTGCAAATGATAGCCAGATACCAATGCGCACTCTCATTGATAGGCACAACCACATAGTCATGACTGAACAGATCGACATTTCTCGTCCATTTCGAAACACCCTGATAATTCACCCCCCTTTTCCCCTTTACAGCACTGGTGAGTGTCGCATAGAAATACGAGTTGAAAAAGTAAACCCTTTTGGATACTTCTGGTTTGTTCCGTTCGAGGTAATGCTCTAGGAAGCGAGCATAGAAGCCTATCAAATTGTCGTTCAAGAATTCTCCATCGCGTAAGCGCTCGAGGTCGTAACTGTTGACTTCTGCCTTTTTCTTTCCCACAGGCGGATACACGAGTGGCTTGGACCAGCGGTCACCGGATTCTGACTTCGGACTGGAGTCGGGCTCATCATCAATCAAGTCCACTAGACCTCGGCGAGCCTTGGATCTGGTTTCTCGTTCTTTGCGAGATGCTTGATACGTTTTCACTGGGATACTGACTCCTTCATCGTCCCCAGATCGAGGTGTTTTGGGAGCAGAGACCGACTGCGTAACCGGTAAAGGGACCCGACGGGGTGGCTGATTGATACCCCTGAGCGGTTCGTCTCCGCCTTGAAGTGTCGCTGATAACCTTTGTCGTTTCACCGGTTCGGGTTTCGTACTTTCACCAGCCTCTGTACTATCAGGACTGCTAAGCCTCTTTCCGCGGACTGGTTCAGCAATAACCACATTGTCAAAAGCCTTGTCCATCCACTCCCTAAGGCATGTCAGCACTACTTAATTTCATACTAAAAAAATGCTTTGTGTAAGTTAGATTGCGCGCACCCAGTTTTCTCACGTATTCTCGCGGTTTTTGGTAGCAAACCACAAAGCTTGTCCCTTTCTGCTTCGGTCGCAAATTCAATATCAACGGAGACTTTGTTCACAGCTCCCTCAATTTTGGAAAGAGTGAAACGACATTTCAAGCTACCTTCCGCACCTAACGAGACTTGAATTATTCGGCGAATTGGTATACTTATAGACGGGATCGATTGGTGTAACCCGATAGTATCATTACCCTGGTCCAGGAACAACTGTCGGTTCTCGAGTTGGGTGCTGCCATATCTAAAAAACTTGACATCAAACAGGTATTTGTGGGTTCGAGTAACTCGCTGGTTTCGGGGCTGTCGTCTATCTGGAGTCTTGTTTGATGAATTGAATACCGTCGGGCGAATATCATTTGGTGAAAGCCTCCGTTTCACTCCCTTGCTTGGCTTTTGGTCTGCCTCATACAAGAATGAATATGATCCAATAGTCGGTCGATTTGAAGCGAATGATTCAGGTTTTGTTCGAAATGTGACATCCTCTTGGAGCTCATCTGGACTTTCACTCGCATCAGAACGACGGCGTTCCTCACTTTCAGCCTCGTTCCCTTCTCCTTGTGAGCGCGCATCGTCGTCGTGGACTTCTACAGTCTCAATGGGTTTGTTCGACCTATGCTGTGCTCTAGTCGATTTTACCCCCACGTAAGCCTCATCAGGATCGTCATCTTCGTCATCTTCCGGAACCTTGAATACTCGCGTTGGGTTCTTTTCCTTCTCTCGGTCGCCGGGTGATTCGACACTCGCAACTGAAGGGCTCCGGTTTCGTATTGTATTTCCTTCGTCATCGTTCACTAAATCGATGACGGGACCAGATGAATGCCGCCGACGCTTCACAGCTCGATGCTCATTATCGACCCGTGTCGGCGAGCTCAGCGGGTGTCGAGAGGATGTCGATTGCTGAACAGAGCCGTTGGTAGTGTTACTTCCTCCCCAGGCACGTACCGGGCCGCTGTCTTTTCCATTTGGCGTTATGCGATCGACGGGCCTGAAAATTGAATGCTGCTAAATTTGTCAAATACGGATCAGCGGCAAGTCATTCAGATACGGGGGTATGCGTACATTAACTCTCGACTTTTTGGGTTTGGCGAATGATTGACCGATAGTGATTCGAACATCATCTTGGGTTTGTCTGATAGTAAAAGAGGGTTAGAAGGAGGGCTAAAGCTTCGAGTACGCAAGGTCGACATACTTGTAGGTTGGAAACAATCTCTGCTCGTCCGAGGTTTCGTCTTCCCGCCGCATGTTCGATCTGCCAAAGGGTTTTGCACTAGTATGAGTCAACATCAATGCTGTATCGCGTATCGCAACCAAGAGGAACAATGCAAGCTCACAAATGCCCTCGAGACAGAAACTATATTTGAGTTAGCAACACTGTCACAGCTGACTTAACAGTATTATTGTACATAGGCACACTACAAGCAGACATGATTTTTGTTGGAGAGGTTGGCCGTGCAGGTAGAATAAATACTCACACTCGAATTCCCTCTCCGCACATTTGAAGTTACACCAGTTTTTACCCCGGAACTTCCCTCCAGGTCCTCCACTTCTTCACCACCATCAGACGCGAAATTATCGGAGTTGGCAGCCGGGTCTGAGCGGTGATCGGTAGTAGAAGGCGGTCGAGTGAGGAGGTGGGCAATTGAAGAGAGAATCTGCATTTATGTCATGCAGTCTGCCAGTGAGAAGTGCAAAGATGCATTATCTGTTTGGTCATAGACTTGGAGTGTTGATCTGCTAGATGAGAGAGTAGGATTGTCTCAAACGGGTTGTAGAGAGCGTGTTGTTGAAAGAAGTTAGTTGTCCAGGACAATAAATGTTTCCAGGCTATGATGCAGTGGTGCATGCGCCCCGTTGACTTGCCCACTTAGAAGGCGGAGACTTTTCTGCCTGTGACAGAAGGTTTAGATGTCCCTCAGAAACTAGTATAGTTACAGTATCTACAAGTACCTACCCTAGTTATTATAATAGGAAGAACATGTAATCATAATACTGTTACATTCCATCCATCAATCCACATAAGAATAAGCCTTCATAATAATGCACACCATATGAGCAAAATCTCTCCAGGAGCAACAAGAGTCAATGAGTCCAAGGAAGAACAGGTATAAAAGAAAAAAGCCCAACAAATCACTCCACAGTTGCTTTGAACATTTTTATTTCCAAATATTCCCACTCATTGTCATGAGATCATGGCTCCAATCCAATCAAAAGCATAAAACATAACACAAAAACAAGAAATGCAGGAATGAACCCAAACCCCCGCAGATAACGTCAAAGACCGTTGTGTCGAGAAATTTTACTATACAGGGCTGCATCAAGAACAGATTACCGCCTTATGGAAAAAAAGCTCAAGACGCCATTCCTTTGCTCCTATCTCCGTAGGATTCGTCATTGGTACCTGTCCGACGGCGCTCGTTGGTGCCGTGGTGGTACCCATGGTGGTGATGCCCAGGGTTTGCCGCGGCCTTCTCTTGTCGAGCTTGGTCGATGGCTGACCTCTGGGCGATGCTGTCATCGTGGCTCTTCCAGACTATGTTGGTGTCCGCCGGTAGAGCCAGTAAACGTTTTATTGTTTCTCTGTAGAAGTCAGTCAGTCAGATATATACTCGACTGGATATTGCAAGTATTGGTAGTCGTACCTTATTTTGATATTCCGCCCTCCGTCGATCCTGGTCCATACACTGAGCACATCTTCGCCGCTCCGGACACTCAAGACCGTCCCGCAGACCTCATCGCCCGCCTCGGCGAATTGGTCGCCGATTATGGCTAACAGGAGGTCTTCCCAGTAGCGGTCCGCCACGCCCTTCTTCAAACGGATAATCCACTTCCCACCACGTTTGTTAGCCTCATCTTCCCAGACAGGGCGGATGCCCTTCTTGAAGATGTGATAATCTGAGACAGTAGGAAGGAGTGAAGGACGTTTCAGATGCGAGTAAATTGTCCAGAAGCTCTCCACGGACGATATGGACGCAAGAGCGACGGTCGATTTCTCATAATCAGAGTATTTCGGAGTCGGAGGGCGATACCAGACAATCCACGTTGATTTCAACGGATGGTCCTTGATCGCGGAGGTAGATGTGGTGTCGAGTGAGGAGGAGGAGGTCTTTGATTTTATGTTTCCCGTAGATGACGTATCGTCGCTTGTGTCGCGTTTGTCTTTTGTGCTCGAACTGAGATCAAAGGTGGCCCCTGGAGTCTTGGGAGTCTTTGTGGACGAGCCGAAAGATGCGAATGCGCCGGAACCGAGCCCGAAAGCGTTCGACGCACCAGCGGAGGGCGAAGATACGCCGCCGGAGAGGGGGGATATGGCGTTGAAGGGATTAGATCGTCCGTGCGAGCTGTCGGGTCCGAAGCGCTTCGATGAATGAGTACGAGGAAGCTCTGGTCTGGAGCTACCTTCCTTGTCACTGGCCGTGGACAGAGACAATTTGCTTGCGCTATGGTGCGCATGTCAGTATACCAATACCACCGACAGAACGGGAAAAAGAGCAGATTGTTGAACATACTTTGATCTCCGGGTCCACAGATTTGCTTGATCCATCGAGAAGGCGGCTACGACAGCTCGGAAAGGCCAACGAACATTCGGTTGCTGAAGAGCAAGTTAGGTATCGAGCTTGGAGACTAAGAGTAAGCGAGAGGACGAGTAGCGAATAGTGAGTAGCGGACAATTGGCGGAATGGGTGCTGCCGGGGGCGGGTCGGAATAATAGACAAATATATTGGTCGAATAGATATTATAGAAGAGTAGGATCGTGTAGTAGGCGGTCGGGGAGGTGTTGGCGGCGAGGGTGGTTGAGTTTTGTGAGGATGATGTTTGGAGTGGGATGGGATGGAGTTGGGAAGATTTGATTGATTATTGGCCTGAGGTTTTGGAGAAATCTGTAATTTATCCAGTACAGCCTAGGCTGTGGTCACTAGTACTGTATGTAATATTACACGCCGTTAATCAGCGTAAATTGTACGAAAACAGCTCCGATTCCTGACGCCGTTACCGTACGCGTATCCGCCAATCGGCATCTCTCTGCCGCCAGTGGCCGCCTTCTCCACTAGGCTGGCTCTTATTTATTTCTTTTCTGCTTGAATTTTTCTCTCTCTTCTTCTTTTTCTTCTCCAAACCCAAGACCACCGACTCAAATCATCGCCAGTTCTCGTTTTTCCTTTCCTACAGCGCTGGCGATTCCGATGTGTGTGTCGAGATTAACTGGCATTAGAGCCTACTATCGCATATAAAACCATCATCACGAGGGCTATTTTTTAAACAGCTTCCCATGATGCGTTGATGACCTAAATGACGGGACATTCTTTGTTGTTCGTAGATTTTATTTCTTTTATTATCTTAGATCTATAAGATTGGATCATTCGAAATACTACTGGTATGTGTAATCTTTTCTTCGTCGTCTTCAAGTCCATTGCCCAGATGAAGAATCTTGAGCGTAATGGTAATCCGAACCTCAACCGCAAACTTCGGTTTCATCCTTTCTACAGGTCGCTGGTTGAGAATGAGGTGTTAAGGCAAAGTCTGATGAATTGTTTTTCTTATGTCATTTGTTTTTACAAGTCAAATTGCGCTTGCCAATTGCTTGCTCACAGCTGACTTGGAAATCTAAAGATCGGAGACCTTGTTGACCAGCGTCGAAGTATATGCAACGAACATTGAGAGGTACAATCGATTATGTACATTGAATGCGATTAAACATATCTGCAAAGACCGCTACTATCTATCTCTATCAAACGAGTGCGCATACACTGTGCCATCTCGCAGCTCATGTATGGAGTCACTGTCTAGCCACCCAAACTCCGTATACCTCCGCCCGTCTCTCAATTCATGTATTGTGACCCGTCGGTGACTCTTTCTCCGTCGCGGACGAGATCGAGAGACCGGCCCGCTCCTCGTTGACTCTAAGCTCCCAGCATCACTGGATGCTGCGCTAAAGGGGGAAGGCTGCTTCTCCTCTTGACTGATAGAAAGCTGTAGCATATGGTCGGCCGCCATGGCAGCACCATCTTCTCGGAACCAACTTTGTAGTAATTTCACGTATCCACGTTCGCGCTCGCCAAAGGTCACGTTTGAATGGGTGGCATGCGGCTGGTTAGCTGAGGGACTGATTATAGCCCAACCACTATTGTCAGAGCTTAGCAGTTCGATAGAATTGTAGTCATTTTGAACTTGAAAAGCATGAAGCAAAACCACGTCGCCCTCCGTCACTCTAGGCAGAGATATTTCTGTTGGCTGTGTTATTTCCACAATGACTGTTGTACCTGCCATGGATATGTCGGTAACCCGCAGGCTCATATGATACGCCTCAGTGGCTGAGGGTCCCACAGGGGACACATCGACAGCCACAGCAATAACGTCAACCGTCTCGTTGGACCGTTCGCCAAGCATAGCAAGAGTTGCATACACGGGCAATTTTGGCGTTTCGATGATGGGAGACAGGGGATCAAATTGCAAGTCGGGCTGTTCGACTTCAGCTGCTTCATGGCTTTCATTCTCCGTGGGTCCGATTGAATAATCCTCTATAAGAATAACTTCATCGAGCTTCTCTGAGGCATTGTCGTCTTCATCTGTAAGCTCTTGAGTCAGATGCTCTTCCTTTGGCAATTGTCGGCCAGAGTCCTGCAAATGCCGTTCGTCGGAGCCATCAATCCAACGACGGCGACGGTTATGACTGATCTCCGCCTCAGTAATCTTTGATTTTGGCGAGGAACCATGGTCAACTGAAGTTGGGACCGTACTTTCAACATATGTGTACTGAGACTCGTCATTGACTGTTGAGGGAGGAGTATGTACAGGTACTGGCGACACGGTGCGATATGCGAGACGCTGCGTGATGCGAGTTGAGCCTGTAGCTTGCTCCTGGGATAGTGGTTGGTCCTCTGGGACCGGAGACTGCTCCTCCTTAACATCAAAATCATTGTCTTCATCTGGCGTTGCTTCCATGTTTAAGAGATTATTGTTTTCTTGTTCTTCACGGGCCGTCATATCGCCATCGACACTGGACCTATCGCTAGTGGCATTGGGTCGTACTTTTGGCGTGTCTGATTGTCGGGGGGCACTTCCAAAATCGCCTCCCAGAGATACAATCTCGTCCATGTCACTAGTAGGAGCTTCGTGTTCATACCTCTCTTCTGCTTGTGCGTCACCTCTCTCGTCTTGGTCATACACCTCATATGCGTGCAGATGTTCATGGCCGGCATTTTCGTACTCCGGATTCTGAGTCGCGCTTGGCATGATCTCTTCTTCCTCTTCTTCATCGCTGTATGCATCTCTGTCTTCTTCCATATCGTCAATGTCTTGGCTTGCGATTCCGTCTTCATTGTCTTCATGGTGTGATAAACTCCCTGTATCATCGGGCGCGCTGACTATAGGTGGCTCATCCTCGCTATCGCTATCCAAGACGATCACTTCAGGGTGGACAATACGCTGCGGGGTTCTTGATGTCAATATCTCTCGGTGGTCTTCACCATCACTCTCCTCTTCGTATCCAGTTCCTGTATCGGAGTACTCAGATTGCGCAGACATGATCTCATCCTCTTCTTGAGCTTCATCAGACGAGTCTCTTTCTTCAAAGTCACTCTCTTCTTCGGCTTCTTCGGCTTCTTCAGCCTCTGGATTTCCCTTTCTATAGCCACCAGGACTTGTGTCATCAACCTCAATGATCTGTACCTGTGAGGATGTTTCGTCATCCACGACGCCTTCGGATTCTGAACCATCAGGATCGGCTTCTGCACCATCCTCAAACACTGAATCGTATGAACTCATGGTCTCACCGCCGCTCTGCCCAACACGGCCATCGTGAGTCAATTCAACAACCAAGCCGTCTGCGTCTCCTTTAGCTCCATTCACGCTTTCCGGTTTATCGCCCTTTTCTGCACCAAACTCATTTATATAGGTGCATTCTGAAGACGAGAATTGCCCGTGGACGCTTTGTAGCAGATCCCCCTCTTGTAACATTTCGAGAGTATCTAATTCCAGGTGTTCTGATTCAGACGATACCTTGAAATGATAATCGTGATCTATGGTTTCGGTAGATTGTGGGTAGGATAATTGCGGCTGGGAGGTTGGTATATCGCTAGACGGCCCTTGGGAAACTTTCGTAGTGCCTACCGGCGTTTGAACCAGAGGTGATGGCGTTGGGAGCGTAGACGAGGTTATAGGGTTAAGACGTGGCGTGGCAAATGAGAGTTGTGTATCTGGCAAAGAGGGCTCAACAGCAGTCTCTCTCAAAGAAGGCGCTATAGTTTCAATTTTCTGAGCGTTGGCGTACGTAAATTGTGCCTCTTGTGCTGGCGCATCAGACTCAATAGGTTGCACTCTATCGCCGGCCACATCTTCCGTGAAACTCGCAATAGGCACCGTCTCGGCAGATTTCATAGCTTCGTACGTGGGTTCGGCGAGTGCCTCCTCATTGACATCACCTGCATCTCGATCTAGCAGTTCCTCATCCGATTCAAACCAGTTCTCGTCATTTCCTATATTATCTTCCGCTTGATCGTCAGATTCGTCCAGCAATCGCCACTCGCTACTCGGAAAACTAAATCTCGGTCGTTTCCTGCCTATACCGGGTACATATCCATCTTCTTCGGCGAATAAATCATATGTGGAAGGCACAGGGCTCCGCGTTCGAAGTCGTTTTGTACGTAAAAACGCAGGTGTCTCCCACCTCACCTCCGAGAGAATCGGTGAGGGAAGACGCCCAGAAAGCAGCGCAGGTGTGGTAGGGTCAACAGTTAGCGCATCTTGTCTGGGTGATTCCGGCTGCAAATAATCGAGCGCAGCAGTCTTTTTGCCGTTTCTGCTTGCCTATGGACTTTTAGTAGAAAGTCAAGCGCATGCCAACCAGTTACTTACCTCAAGCTTGACCCGATTCTTGAACTGCAGTTCCCACCCCAACGATTTCCCAGGAGTTGACTGAACTTTCTGGTTCTCTGTCCATTGCGCACCCTGCAAGCTCAAAGTGACTGTATCACCGATACCGATCTTGGTGCGGGCAACCTCCTCTGCGCAACGCCCGCAAAATGTCACTCTGATCTGCCCATTCTGATTTCGAAGGCGAAAGTCCGGTTCGGCGAGTAGAAGGCTAAACAAGCGATTTGACGAGGAGAACGGCCACACGAGCGTAACAACAGCCTGGACAGAGTATTGGCTCGCATCTTCAAGATCTGGCGACAGTTGCGGTATAGATATTAGACTCGGAGATAAACCGGGTTCATGCGACTTTGAATCGGCAGACACTTCCATGTCGTCAGACGGTTGTTGTTGTGAGGAAATTTGTCGCTTGTTGGCGGCTTGCTTGAGGTTACGCCATGACACTGGTAGGGATATTCCGCATTCATCAATTTCCGGAGATACTGTACAAAGAGAACATGATATCCCAAGAATAAATTATCACCGGGACATGCTGTATGATAATAGTAGACGATACAAAGGAAAAGATACCAGCAGTCTAGCAATGAAAGAATGACATAAAGATATCGAAGAGGGAAGATTCAAGATTGTCGCGTGTAGACCGAGCAAAAGAAAGTATTGTCGTCACAGCAGCGCCCAAAAAGATCGGAAGGGAAGGAGCTACCCCGTGGCTTGGCGCCCGTGCCTGTAGCGCCTTCCGCTTTCCGCAATTTGTTGATAAACCTCCGAGTTCTTCTCCTTCTCCTCCTTCAGCCTTCAATCAGTTTTGAACTCCTTTTCGATCATTTCCCTGCAGAGCTTCCGTCGAGACTACTCGATATGGGACCGTTACACAGACTGAAAAATCCTTCACCACAAAGATGTCTTACTCGGTACCTCCTGGGAACTCCCGATTAGATCGATTGGACCTGTCTCGCCCTGCGACAAGAGGCCTGAAGTTGTTCATCAACCGGCTTCATCCTCAATGTCCTGAGAATATCTTTGAGGTTGCCTTTGTTCCAAAATTCGGGGACTCATCTCTTTGACAATCTATGAGCACTTCCGGATTGTGTGCATATCAGATTGTCACGTAACCCAAACGGTGCTCAGTGCTCAATATTACTGAAGTGGGTAACAATGGGCAAATTTCATTTGGGTACCGCCAGATTCGGTCTCACTCAGGAACCAAGTGGTTATATATATATGAGACTCGAATCACTGAAGGGTTTGAACTTTGTCCGCACCATCTCCAATTCACATCATCTCCATGCAATCTTGGTCTTCCCAGAAACCCCATCTTTTTCTCACTTTCAACTAACACGGTTCCTTGGTAATCGACAACGAGATGGTACCGAAGCGCTGTGTATTCTTGGCCCTCTGGCATCGCTCATTGGGTTTGCAGCGCCAATTACCACGTTCGTGGGATTGTGATCGGCTTAGAGAGGAAGAGCAAGAGCTTCGAGAAGCACGCACGTATGTGGAGAAAATCAGCGAAGCCTCGGATGTCCTATTTTCGATTAGTCGAGCTCGGCATGAAGGTTTCGATATTAGGCCATTACCCAGTTTCTATGATCGGAAATATACGCTCTTATACTTGTACATGGTCGGAAAGTCTTCCTAGCAATGTCTGTTCTACATGACAGCGTCCTTGTTGTGTCGCGCTCCCCATGTGGTACGCGAGGTAGTCAACCCGACGAAAGAAGAGAAGCTACTTCTAGTTGCAGCTCGCCATGGACTTGACCCTGTTGAATTCACCCGAGTTTGCCAGAAGCTGCTGCGCATCTGGCCTCTTCTTCCATGAGTATCTGGGCCTTGATTGACTGAACACTGTTCGGCGATGGAGTCAGGAACGAGGAATCGGTGTTTGGACAACTTTCAGGATATACACATTCATCGATTATGACACCGTTTCCTCGAATCAGCGACCCTGCTGCCACCCTGCTTAGACGACAACCACCGGTGTATGATATGACATGCTTTGGTGTTTCCAGGGTATGTCGCCTTGCTCAAAGATTCATAAAAATGACCTGAATCTCTAACCACTTCTTTGTTACTATAGCCCTTCAATTTTGAATGCTAGATAAACTTGTGGCAAGACAGCTGTTCTCCAGCAAATCAATATCATGACAATGATATGATTCTTTTCCTAACCTAACCCTAACCCTTGCCTGAACTGTACCTACGTCAAGATCTCCATTAATAAATGTCCTTTGTTTCATTGACAGAGAAATCAAGTTATCTGACTCGAATTTTTAGTTACTTTCAATATCAGCCTCTTCCAGCACAACTTGGGCAAGCTCAGACAAAGGCTTTTTTTGTAAGCCATTACCCTACATGTATCGCTTCCAAGGTTCAGTCACAGTGAATCAAACAAGGCAACTTCTACGCTGCCCTACCATATTGCGAATGTTAGATGGCCAAGCTGTTGTTTCCCCCAACCTGGCAAGCTTGACAATTGCAACAGAAAAGTCTACAGTTCTTCGAACCTACCAAACCAACACGAAAAGAAACCTGGTTCTGCTTTTCTTCTATCATTCTCTCCCTCAATCGATGACAAACATGCCCGATATTGCTATGGACACCGACACTCCTGTCAGAGCTGAAGGAAGCCAGCGCTCCAACTCAACCGAGCCGCCCCCTGAAACCAGCAGCCAACAACAATGCCAAATGGCAAGCCTGCTATCATCGGATTGTATGGAGTTCCGGGCTGCGGAAAGACATACCTCCTGACAAGGTTGAAGAAGATTCTGGATGAAGGCAAATTCGACTTTTTCGAGGGCTCTGCCGTCATCAATCGCCTTGTTACAGGCGGCCTAGATAAATTTCGCACTCTCGATGACGAGAGAAAAGGGATGTGGCGCAAGCTCGCTATCGAATGGATTCGAGACAGAACCGTCAAAAGCGGGAAACCGGCCATCGTCACCGGGCATTTCATGTTTTGGTCAGAAGGCGGGGAACAGCAACCAGTGTATACCAAGGCTGACTTGAAGACCTATACTCACATCCTCTACTTGGATGTTGATCCCGAAGTTGTTACACGGCGGCGAGCCGACGATAAGCTACGAAATCGCTCCAATGATTCTGTGCAGCATTTACAAAAATGGCAGGTGTATGAGAAGTCGCAGCTTCGCCAACTATGTCAAGAACATTCGATTCTGCTCTTGTCTTTGTCGGCTCGTCTGATGAATGAGTCGGTACTCAAAGTGATTAGGGACCTTGCATGGCACAATGAGAACCATAACTCCGCGAAAGTCAAATTCGAAGTGGACAAGATGATGGCCTACATGGATGGCCCCATCGAAACCATGTTAGTCCTCGATGCCGATCGGACTTTGACAGCCGAAGACACAGGCAAGCTCTTTTGGCAAATCTATGGCTCTGGATCATCTCCATTGGATGCTATCTTCAAGAGCTCTCTCCATTATTCTTACGCTGCTTTCCGTCAAGCGGTGATGCTTTACGAGGAAACTTGCGACAACGAGGAATTCAACCGCCGTTGCCGCGACGTCGCAGACGAACCACTCTGTACCCCGAATTTGTTTCACTGTTACGAATTGTCAAATCTCAGCGTCACATCGGTGCTGTCGTCGTCACCTCGGGGCTGCGCCGTATCTGGGAGGAGATAGTTATGACACAGAGAGGGCCTATCAGAAGGTCAGGGTTGTCGGTGGAGGCCGCATCAATGACGAGTTTATTGTGAACCCATCAGTCAAAGAGACAATGGTGGATCATTTGCAGAATTTCCACAAGAAATACGTTTGGGCTTTCGGCGATAGTCCACTGGATATGGAGATGTTGAAGAAGGCCAACCAGGCCATTGTTGTCGTGGGAAAGGAAGGCCAGCGAAGCAAGTCTATGGATGCGGCCTTAGAAGAAGCGCTTGAAGACGGTCATTTTAGAGCCCGACAGGCAGTCATGCCTTCTAAGACAACCCCGCGTCTCGATGTAAGCCGTCTCCCGGTAGTGAACTTGACTCAACGGGAGTTTATCGCCGATGTTCTCGCCCGTGGTCGGCCGAAGCACTGCATTGAGATCATCGATGCAACAGAGAGGACCTCGGCACAGTTGCTTATGACGGCAATGAAGGAAGCGCAAAATGATGGTCCAGTCCTGTGTGAAGCTCACCGCCGCGTGGGTAGTTATCTGGCAACCGAGTTTGTTACCTTAGTCACTGGATTGGAGAAATGCGCAATCCCCCATGTTCAAGGAAATTCAACCGATGGATTTAGTCTTCGCCACAAAGACCGTACCTTGATCGTATTGATCCTGAGAGGTGGAGAGTCCATGGCTCGCGGAGTCTGGGAAGTGTTTCCTCGTGCAATGTATCGTCATGCTAAAAATCCGGCCGACATCGAAAACGAACACCTGGAAGGGAAGGTCAATCTCATTCTAGTCGATTCAGTTGTGAACAGCGGCAAATCTATTGCAGAGTTTGTGCAGCATATCCGCAATTTGCATTCCACTATTCGCATCGTGGTCGTTGCTGGTGTCGTCCAGGCTGATTGTGCTTCGGGTGGTATACTCTCTCAGACCATGGCTGAGAGCTATGAAACCCTGAGTATTGTCACTCTACGTGTGTCTAGGAATAAGTACACTGGCTCTGGGGGTACGGATACGGGGAGCCGGCTCTTCAACACCACACATTTGGCATGAATGTCTTGTCCAAGTCTGTCATTTACGGCAGATCGTGTCGTTGCGACCTCAGCACACGCGTTTCTGTTATTGCGCAAGTCCGAAACTTCTCAGCTTTGAATAGCGGTGTACTTCTCTCTTTTTCTTTTTTTACTTTTTCTTGGTCAAGGAATTTGATGTTTTTGAAAATGAATCTATCCTAGATGCTGCATGCAACAAGATCACCTCGCCTTCATGTAACTTACTTATCTACTTGCACTTGAGCGATTGCTAATTATACTCAAATTGGACCCTAAATACAAATTAAGCAACTACTAGCCTAGAAACTCCATGTTTGACTCACCTTCAATGCATAAGTTGCCTTCCCTTTATCCGTATACAAATGTATGTAATTCCCAGCCACCCGAAATACATGAAAAATTCCATGCGCAACGCAGAAACACAACCAGCATAGTCTGTAGAATAAGAATAATAGCATTCTAATCAGTGTGCAAGTCACTCTATATTTTACCCCCAGAAAATCTTTTTTACATGGAAAATCGCTATTAAAAACATGGTAATTGGCCTGTATTGCTGGAGTTTGTTATCGGTTATCACGTGAAAGCCGATCTTCTAGTTCGTCGATAAGAGCTCCAGACTTTCTTCTCCGCTTTACATCCCCCTACAGATCATTCCACTCGTGCTATGCTGATTGCGCTGTTATAACATTTCTTCTCCGATTGGCGGTTCTCTCGAATAATACTTCTTCTCGGTTTCTACAATGTCTAGCTGCTATATTTCCTGGACAACGATTGGCGCTTGACAGGGCGCGTAAACACCATCATACATCCGCATCTGACCAAACCAGGTAGGGCCCGACAACTGTCTGTTCAATCTACATTCGGATGCATGATATTAATTCGACCAAGTCAGGAATTGTATAGAATCAAACCAGTATCATTATCACATTGCAAGCTTTGCAAGCCAGGCAAGATCCTACAACCGCAACGCTTGGTGGACGGCAAAGCTCCTATCTCAACACTGGGAGTAACTGTACCTCAAATTTGATCCTACTAGTGTTTCAACAGAAGAAACTTACTTTGAAGAGCCATGGAGACAAAACGAGACCCAACAAGTCGTCAAGGCTCTGAATCTTCAGGGAGATTCGACGACATTACCGGCGCCACTCTGACAGAGAAGATGCACAATGCGCATGTTCGACTGGCCAATATAGGCAGGTCTAAGCCGACTCCAATTGCAGGTGACAGCGTGACGCCATCCTCTGCAGGAGATATTGAGCCTGTTGTACCGGTGTCTATGCCCCAGACAACATTACCTCTAAGTACCCGGGCACCAGAGCATCCAGTGGACCTTGTTGCACCAGTTGCTGAACACGGAGATGTCGCAGATGTTGTTGTAGTTTCTCCGGCACTGCTATTCCCCGTGCAAGCAGGTGTACAGACTATTCAGCCCAGTGCTATTTTTGAAAAGACCGAACATATTCTTCCCGGCTCACTCCGACTTGGTCCTTCTGAATTTGCCGTAACCATGCCGATGGACTCTATAGGGAAGGACAGCTACGAAAGAGCGCTTGCTGAGCACTCGGATGCTGTGAAGCTTCTTCTATCTGGGTTCAAGTCGGCAGACGGAATTGTTCTTCCGGTGACCGAGCAAGCTCAAACTATATCTGACATCCGGCATCTTATCGAAAAGCTGGACAATATTGCAGTTCACACTGATTTGAACATATCCGAGCATGTGAAACGGTCTCAACCGGACGTCCACAGCGAAGCATCGTGGGCCGAATATAGCAGCGCCAAATTTCTATTTCTAGCCGAATTGGTAGAGATTGCCGGGGCACAAGAAAAGCACATCCTATTCATATTGGGCAAGGAGAAAACTGCCGAGCTAGTCGAGCGCTATTTCATAGGCAAAGGCTTTGCTCCCGTCCGGCCACGGGCTGAAATGCGCGGACATGTTGAGCTTTCCTTGATCAATGGCTCGCTGAGTGTTGGTATTTTGTCTACAGAACATGATGGTACTATCGAAACGTATCGACCGCCAGCAGTTGTGTTCGCACTTGATTCATCTTTCAATGCTTCAAATCCTGCTATTGAACATCTCAGGACTACATACGCGCGCAATGGGAACTTGCTTCCCGTCGTGCATTTGATTATAGCAAACTCCAGTGAACACATTCAGCGATGTCTACCTGATCTTCCAGAGACACAAAGACTGAGGCTTCTCGTTCATATTGTGAAGAGTCTCGTGAATATGCTTGGTGACTTACAAGACAACGCCGTGACTGTGCACGAAGATGCCCAGGAAATCTTCACTTGTCTGCTGTCTGATGATTTCAATGCTAGTTGGAATCTCCCCGCAATTGAGCCACTTCACATACTTGTGTCGGATGGGCTGCAGAGCGAAGATCCTCTGGGTACGCAAGTCACGGACCCAATGGTAATGGGAACATCAGTCAATAAACGCATATTTGTAAGTGTTGCATTATCATATACTTGTTTGCCCTACTGACTGGCTAATTGTTAAGGACACACTGGATGCCGACACACCTGAATCAAAGAGACAGCGAATTCATTCATCGCAGGAACTTACCCAGATAACAACACAATCCACTGCCCCGACGAGCCAGACCCTGGATCTGACCGCAAGATTACAGTCTTTGGAAAATTCTCTGGTCGAGATGAAGGCTAATCATGCCGCGGAAGTCGATCGATTACAAACGACGATTACTGAGTCTGAGGCTCGATACCGAGAGCGCATCAAGGGCTGGGAAGACTTACAGCATCGTTACGAGGCTCAAAACAAGGAGTTACATAAAATACGAACAGAGCGGAAGGCATTGCTTGAAGATAAAACAAATGCTCAAACAAAAGCCGGGAAACAAGAAGACGAGATCACGAAGCTCAAAGACGAGCGAAAACAGCTGAAACAAGATCTACAATCTGCTAGAGATGCTCTCAAAACCGAAGGGGGATTGAAAGAAGAACTTGAAGTATTACGAGAGCAGAATCGTAAACTTAGCGAGGATTACGCCAAACTCGAAAAATCGGTTGAGTATGAAAAGAAGCAAACCGAAAGCGCTCGCAGAGCATATCAGGATGCTTCCCACCACGCCGGGATGTTAAAAAACGAGACAACTACCTTGCAAGATAGGGTTGCATATCTGCAAAGTCAAGTCGATGCCGAAGCCGTCAAGTTGAGTGAGCTTAAAAAGCAGAATGACGAATCAAAACATTCCACTCGAGTGAAAGAACTTGAGCAGATTCTGGAAGCCCGCGAGACACTTCTCCGGAAGAAGGAAGAAGAACTACGGACTCTCCGCAACAGCCGTCCCGCGACACGAGCAACCAGCACACAACCTCGAAGCCCAAAGGCATGGGGTAATAATGGAAGTCGCCCGTCTAGTCCTGGCGTCAACAATGGAGTTGGGAATCGTAGCAGTGGACTTCGATTCAGCTCTGAGATGTCTCTTTGAGGTTGACCTTCCTCCTCACGCATCTTTATTATTAACTGGGTACTATCTTTATATCTGTGACTATACATGGGAAGGCGACTGTCTAACAGTGTTCTTGACCTGTCTCACCTGGATTACTTGTTTAGTTATATGTGAAGAGGGACCGTCCCTCTGATAGACATCCTCTATGACGATGTTATGACTAGAATATCAATACAATTCCCTATTGTCATTTAAATCTATGTATTCGTTCTTAAGCGAAGATGATAACCCTATGCCTGCCTCTTCGAGTGATAAGCATAGCGCCACACTTGCACCGCCACAATCCGTAATCGTTTTTCAATACGCACGTCCTACGTATGATACGTATAATACGCGTTTTGTCGTATGGCCGTGACAGCAGACAACACTAATGACATCATCGCGTGCATCAGGCCATAACCACCTTATCCATGGATGTATTTGTGTCCCTGAAAGCCACAGTTATTTTCTTTTTATTCATATCGTTACCTCGAGAAACTCAGTACATTTTTAACTTCTTATCAACAACACGGGAAGAGAAGATATAGTCAAGATGGCCGACAGCTCTGCATTGTGTATTGTTATCATCACCTTCTTCAGTACGTGCATCCTTCCCGAAGATCGCAATAGAGTCAACACCATGCTAACAATGAAATAGTACCACCCCTCGGTGTCTTTCTTATCTCCGGCTGCAGCGCTGATCTGCTCATCAACATACTCCTCACTATCCTCGGGTATACCGCCTCCCAACCTAATCTCCATGACGTACGACCACTGACGAAGTTGCAGGTGGTTCCCGGGTCACATTCATGCCTTCTACCTAGAATACGTATACTACCATCGTCGCGGCCTTGCTGATGGCGGTGCGACGTTCACGAAGCCGGCGCCGGGTGTGTTTTCAGACCGGATTCAGTCCGGTGGGTATCATCATCATCATCAGCAGCAGCAGACGCAGTATGGAACTATACGGACTTAAATAGTACACTTACGTGGCGCGCTGTTCGGTTATGATGGGTTGAGATGGGTGAAGAGTGGAAGTGTGGAAGTGATGGATGAATGGATTGGTCTGATTATGCTGCGCGATACCCAATTGCTATGGTTCGGTCTAGGATATTGTCATGAGTTTGCTCTAATACTATCCTTTATGATTCCATCAAATGGGTATCCGTCGATTCGTATTCCTCAACTATAAAAAAGCAGTCCCTATACAAACTCCAAAATATATGCCCAACACTTTACTTAAATATCAGTAGCCTGCGCCGTCGTACTCGAAGACGACTTCGTCTTCACAGCCGGAAAATCAAACGATTTACTCCTTCCAACCTGTCCCTCCGTCCGGGGCCATGCCCCCGTTCCTTCACTCCACAACAACGCTCCAACCCACGGCTGCACATTCCATCCTACCGTGAGCGTGACATTCTCGCGCTCCGCGATCTTGCCTGAGATATCTGTGATTTGATATTTCGATTTCTGATTGCGGAGGTGTAGGACGCCTGTCTGCTCGGGCGTTTTCGATTGCGACATTTTCTTATTGTTGGTTGTCTTCTTGGAGGACTTGCCGGTTGATTTTGTGGTTGTTGATGGGAAGAAGCGCTCCTTGAGGTTGGAGAAGGAGTATGGCGATTCAGGTGCGGGGATAATCATGTCCCAGATAATGGCTTCGGAGTTATGGGGGTTTTCGCTTGCTGGTGATGAGGCTGGGTATGAGGCTAGGACGTAGACGAAGAGTTGTTTTGTGTTCCAGTTGAAGAGCGGCGAGAAATCTATTTCCATACACTTCGGTTAGCATCCGTGTTCGGTTCATACTCATTGCGCACGAGGAGTTTACCGGCATCAAGATCGAATTCGATTCGGGCATATTCTTCTCGTTTGGAGGAGTAGTAGTGCGGTCTGCCTTTGACACTGTCGCAAATAACATCAACAGTCAGCAATCCTCAATCAAAGAATGCGTCTCCTTAGAGCGTCTGATTGCAAAAACATACACCTGGACACTCTTCAATTCCACGCTCGACGTAACATCCGTCGCAGGATGCAAAAGAACAGACAAAGCCGCAAATCCAGCCACGAAAGCGGCTACTGTGGTGAAGAAGCCGAATACGCCCTGCGCACGATTGCTTGTGGAATACATGGCTGATTGTCGCAAGTCGAGCCAATGTGATGCGTTGAAATACGCACTTGGGCGCTGAGTCGGTTTGATATGTGAGGTTTCAGTATAATGGAATTAGGAAGAGCTCGGTAATTCATATAAACAAATCAATTGTATACGCAACGGTTTGTCTGCAAGTAAGATGTTGGAGTTATTTGTTTGGCTGTCGGCGGAAAGACACGTTGTAGGACGGTTTGAGCCAATCAGAGCTCAGGCCGTATAGCTCACCTATTTCTCGCAGACAATATTACTTTTAAGATGAAAATAAATTAGTTTATAAGAATTGAGATATTTGAGTATTAGGAAGTTTCATTGTTCTGTATTGCATCCCGAGAAGCCCTTACCTGTATTATCTAGGTAATAGACTGCAGAAAGACTTCATCATCGGGTCTCGCCCTTTCCCTGCTTTTATTGTACATTATATGGACTGTGACGACAGGGCCACTATAGATCTGCCGATGTGCAGCAGTTGTAGGCCAATTTTTCCAGGCAAGGCTGCTCACACGAATCCATATCTCACCGGCGCAGTCTGGACGACGGAGCATCCTTGTTCTAGTTTCCGCATCAATGATGCTTAATATGACAATTAAATGAATCACCAAAACATAGCACTGATATTACAAAGCGTATTCAGCACACGGTGATTGATCACACTGCATCAACCGAAGCTCTGGCAGTAACTTGTTCGTTTTTGTTACCCAGCTTCGATATCTGCAGGAAAGCATCCACTCCGTACCCTTCCAGACTGTGCAGCTCTAGGCTTCCCGCCCAGTATTCGGCATAAACCCTGCTCATGGGTAGCCCCATACCCAAGCGAAGATTGGGCGGGCGTGAACTCAAAGTTGACAAAGATCCTTCACGATAGCTGCCTTTGATGCTAGGCTCCATTTCAAGAGGAACCTCAAGCTCCTGCATGGTTGCAGCTAAAGTGGGAACTTGACCGAGATTTTCCAAACGATCCTGGGTTCGTGGCCCTTTGCTGAAAGACCATAACGTTGGGAATATTTCTCTGGGAACGCCGCCGCCTCGGTCGGAGATGCGTAGAGTGACGTACTGTGATGCTTCGCAGATAAGAACCTCAATTGGCGGAGGATCAACGTCGGAGTCTCGATACTTTTCCATCACGGCCTGAATCGAATTTCGCAAAAGTTCTCCAATGATGTATTCCAAATGACCGAGAATATAGGGGAAGGTTGCGTCGAGATGCCCTTTGATATTAATCTCCGGTATTTTGTTTGATCTAGAGCTCTGACGCATCAACTCTTGAGTGAATTTTCCACATCGCTCAACGACATCCTTTGCATTGCATTTGAGAAAGACTTCGCCGACAAAGTCGGAATTTCGGTCGGCTCGAGGATCGGATTTCGGTGATTTTTTTGATCGCTGTGATGTGTTGAATGTTTCGGTCAAAGCTAAGTGTTGTTCTGCTATGACGCGACGGGATATTCTCTGGATCTTATGTCAGACATAACCCCAAACTAGCATATAACTCATACATACCGCACGAAGCATTGTGTTCAAAAACCTATCAATTTCGTCCGGTTTCACGAGCCCTTGGCACTCAAGCACGCCCATAGCGAGATTCGGAATGACCGTCAAGTGCTCTTTGAGCGTTTCTCGTAAGACTTCACAATAGTGATTATTGTCATCTAAGGACTTGATTTCGGGAATAGTTCTGAATCTTTCAAAGGCCTTGTAGTACAGTTCGTAAACCATTGATATGTGCGGGTTTGCAACCACTACATATGGCAGTGTTTGCATATCACGCAGGCGATGTGCCAGTCTGGATGATATCATTAGCCAATGGACACATAACTTACTCGAGCGAGACAAAATCAACATACCTCGTGGGAAGCTCGGTTCGAACATAATTGGCAGAACTCAGCAAGCGAGGCTCTGTCAAAGCCCGTCCAAAAAAGGTCAATTGTCGTAGACTGATAGGGCGCACTTCTTTTTTCACCCACCTGTGAGTCATAGAGTCAGCAGGCGTCGATTTTATGGAAGCAATCATAATTCTCACTCATCAAGTATAATAGCAGGTCTCCATGGAGGGGGCTTGTGTGCTTGTACCGAGTATAAAGCTGAGCTGAGAAGAGACCGCTTATGTGGTTGGTAGCAGGTTGACACACGACCTCTAATCATGGTGTCTCGGTCATGCAATGGCTGGCCCTCTTGGCAAGTCTATCCCAATGAGACCAGGTATTGTTGACTGCACAATGCTGCCTGATGGGTCTGCACATGGCCATTCAGGAATTTCTCAGCATTGTAGAATGAAGTGAAAGAGATGGCAAATGAACAAATCAAGTTGAAGGCTTACGAGGGAACTTTCAAAAAAGTGAAGGATATCTGCCAAGGCGGTCTGGAGGTGTTAGCCGCTTAGCGTGACATGTGAACTTGGGAGATGGCTTTCCCCCGCAACTCTTATTACACTATCCTAGATGTAGAATTATGGATACTATAGAGACAAGCTGTCAAAACGCTTCTCATAGTTTGCTCAAAATATCATTTTCGAATTATTTGCTAAATCTTGAAATCTACCAAATGAGCGGAATGTAATAGTATATTTGTATGTACAAGGAGCTTGGGCGCGTATGTGTAAGATCTGTAAATTACGTACAGCCTTATCGTTATCAACTTGTCAAGTCAGGGCCGTTTTACCAACCGATACATACCTTTGATATGGACTCGACAAAGGAAGTAGTTTACTTAAGTGAGAGATAGGTGAGAACTGGAAGCAATGACTTCGCTTATTGAAAGGATAACCTGATATACCCCAATGAATCTCCTGCCATGAAGCAAGAATCATACGAGGTGATCTACAAAGACATATCGAATTGGGAAATAACCGTATGATACACTACAAAGTATGGTAATACGACAATACCGTATTGGAAATACTCGCTAACGGCAAACAGACTAGCGCTCCGTTTCTTGCCCAGATTTGATTCTTTCCTGCAGCGTGCAATCATCGTCACTCCGCCTTTCCAGACCAGACCAGACCAGACCTCACCCTCCCACCTCATCGACTTTTCAGTCCATCTCGAGACCACCCACCGTGTCGCTTGAGGTTTATCTTGTGAGATTCTCTTCCTGTGTTGTGCGCTCATCAGTCCTCCGTAATTGTGCGGAGGCAGCATCCCCTCCATGGCCAATGTAAGTGCGACATTATCTCTTACGATGTTTTTGACTTCTCCGCCGTTCCGGCATATCAGCAACTCAGCTTGGACAGTTCTACGATATTCACCAGCCACCCTATATTTGTTTGTCGCTGTGAGAGATCGTTTGCTAATCTTTCTCTTTCCGTTTCGTCCGATAGCTTGCGGAGAGCGAGATGCTCTATGATGGATATGACCAATTCAATAATGACCGCACCGATGTTATTGTCGTGTCTCGATCAGGTTCCGAGGATGAACCCGAGTCCGAGCCACTCGCAAATGACTGTACGGTATTCCCTTCTCCCAGCGCTTCCGAAGGCGAAAGGACAGGCTCGTTGCTGCAAAGTCGTCTAGCTTGAAACTAACAGTATATTCCTCGAACAGTCCCGGCCATGATGGCACGAGTCCTTCCTAAGGATCCCGAACTAGAGACCGAAGCCGAGGCGTATAACACATGGCATATCAAAGACTGGCGGAAGTTGAAAAAGAAGGAACATGGTCCTGTTTTTGAATGTGGAGGAGCTCCTTGGTGCGTGCACTGTCTCGGTTATTCCTCTTCGGGGCTACTTGAATTGTTCCTAATGAGCTTTCAGGCGAATTCTCTTCTTTCCTTACGGCAACCAGGTTGATCATGCTTCGTTTTACCTCGAGCAGGCTTGGGAAAAGGAGCCTCCGGAGAACTGGTATGCATGTGTACAGTTCTCTTTGGTCTTGTGGAATGTGAACGACCCTTCCATACATATATCTCATGGTCAGCATTTCATATGTTTACTGGGTATCGTTTGCTGACAGCAGAGCAGTTGCCACACATCGATTCAATGCCGAGGAAGCCGACTGGGGTTTCACACGGTTTGCCGAATTGAGGAGGCTCTTTCATATGGGATTTGAAGGCCGGGGAACTCCTTTGGTTCAAAATGATGAAGCTATGGTAACTGCCTATGTCCGGATCGTGAAAGATCCCACGGGAGTGCTATGGCATAGTTTCCAGAAGTATGTGACAGCACTGTCGAGTCGACTATGCCTGATCCCGTTATCTAACAAGTCCATACAGCTACGATTCGAAGAAAGAGACTGGTATGGTCGGTCTGCGAAATCAAGGCGCGACATGCTATCTCAACTCTCTACTTCAGTCATTATATTTTACAAATGCATTTAGAAAGGTAATCTGCCTTTTCGATACACGTGGGACAAGATTAATGATTTGATTTTGCAGGCTGTATATCAAATTCCAACCGACGAAGAGGCTACCAGAGAGAATAGTGCATGGACGCTACAACGGCTTTTCTATAATCTTCAGACAAATGAGAACGCCGTTTCTACCACAGAACTTACGGCATCTTTTGGCTGGGAATCCCGGCAAATATTTGAGCAACAAGACGTCCAAGAGTTGTGTCGCAAACTGATGGAAAGACTTGAGGAAAAGATGAAAGGAACACCCGCCGAAAAAGCTCTCCCAGATTTATTCGTTGGAAAGACGAAGACATATCTTTCCTGCATCAATGTCAACTATGAGTCATCTCGTGTAGAAGAATTCTGGGATATCCAACTCAACGTCCGAGGCAACAAGACACTGGACGACAGCTTCAAAGACTACATTCAAGTCGAAACACTTGAAGGTGAGAATAAGTACGATGCTGGCCCGCCATATGGTCTCCAGGATGCCAAGAAAGGTGTGATATTCGAGAGTTTTCCTCCGGTCCTACATCTTCACTTGAAGCGATTCGAGTACGACATCAACAGAGATGCCATGATGAAAATCAACGACCGTCACACCTTCCCAATGGACATCGATCTTAGTCCTTATCTTTCAGACGACGCAGACAAATCCGAATCGTGGGAGTATCAACTTCATGGAGTTCTAGTACATAGTGGAGATTTCAATGCCGGCCATTATTACGCATTTTTGAAGCCTACCAAGGATGGTCATTTTTACCGTTTCGATGACGATAAAGTCATTCGTGCCACCGATAAGGAAGTACTTGAGGAGAATTACGGCGGAGAATATGACTTATCCAACGGTTCGATGGCTATGAAGCAACAATACGCCAGAGGCTTGTCGACAAAGCGTTCAATGAATGCATACATGTTGGTGTATATTCGGAAAACACGGCTAGACGATGTGTTACTTCCTATAACCAAAGAAAATGTCCCGTCACATATAGGTAGGGACTCATACAGATCATGTTTTCTTGTCAATTTGTCGATATGCTGACTGTGTTTGCAGAAACACGCTTGGTAGAAGAACGTGCTGAATTGGCCCGAAGAAGGAAGGAAAGAGAAGAGGCTCACTTATACATGAATGTCGGAGTACTTGATGACACGACTTTCCAAGCTCATCATGGCTTTGATCTTACTAGTACTGATCTTCCAAGTGGAGACGCCGCCCTACCCAGGTCATACCGGATTCTTCGTGCAAAGAAGGTTAGCGAATTCGCGCAGGAGCTTGCCGAAGAGAAAGGATTGAATCCGAAACAAGTCCGCCTTTGGGTTATGGTCAACCGACAGAACAAAACGATCCGCCCCGATCAGGTGATCCAGAACACAGATATGACCATGGAAGAAGCTTGGAGCCGACTTTCAACCAAGAACAATCCTCTTAAAGTGTGGATGGAAGTCGGCGAAGTTGGGCCAGATGGCGCTGTGTCGTGGCCAGAGGCTGGCTCCTCTGTCCTGATATTCTTGAAACATTTCGATGTACCCAGCCAAACTTTGACAGGTGTCGGATCGGTATATGTTCGTAAGAATCAAAAAGTGGCAGATCTTGCACCCACCATCCTAGAGAAGATGGGTTGGACACCAGGGACCGAATTCCTGCTTTTTGAGGTATGTTTGCACAAGATACACTTTTCGGACTCGACTAGCTGACATTGTCCTCTTTTCTATAAGGAAATAAAACACACTATGGTTGACCCAATGAAGCCGAAGCAGACTTTCCAGCAGTCTGAAATACAGGATGGAGATATCATAACCTTTCAACGATCGTACAAAGAATCCGAGTAAGTGTTTAGCAATATGATGCCACATGCGTTCGTCAAGACTAACTAGTCTCTAGCCTTCCTCCCACCGCATTGTATACGGAGACTCGCCAGTATTACGACTATCTTTTGAACCGCATGAAAGTGAAGTTTGCTCCTTTGAAGAGACAAGGAGACGAGTTTAGCCTCACACTCAGTCGAAAGATGACGTATGATCAATTTGCGAAGAAAGTTGGCGAGCATCTTGGCATCGATTATAGCCATCTTCGATTTTGTCCCGTGCTCGCAACTAACGGGAAACCGAAACAACCCATCAAGCGAACGATCAACCAGACATTGTTTCAGATTCTTAACGGACAGTATGGAAGTTATGGGTATAGTATGCATCTGCCAGATGCACTTTACTACGAGGTTCTCGACACGAGTCTTAGTGAATACGAAACAAAGAAGACACTGAAAGTGACTTGGCTCATCGATGGTATCAACAAGGAAGTATGTTACTTTCTGGTATATCGTGTAATTCTGTATAGGCTGACATGGATCGTGCACAGACGGCTTACGAGCTGCTCGTACCCAGAACCGGCACTGTCAGCGACGTATTGGCTGCACTTCAGAAGAAAGCAGACTTTGACGATGAGTCAATGCAGGCTGTCCGAATCTACGAGGCACAAAACGGCAAGCTTCACAAGGAACTTCGGCATGACCTTACCATCACCGGACTGAATGAGTACGTGTCGCTGTACGCGGAAAAAATCCCAGAGGAAGAGCTCAACATGCAAGGCGATGAGCGTCTCATTACGGCATTCAATTTCGACCGGGAACCCACCAAGTCGCACGGTATTCCCTTCAAATTCGTTGTCAAGCCTGTAAGTACCGTTTATTTTATACGGACTGATGACACATGACTGACATTGTTGTAGGGCGAAATTTTCAAACAGACAAAAGAAAGATTATCGAAACGGACTGGTATCAAGGGCAAGCAATTTGAGAAGATCAAGTTTGCCGTTGTTCCTCACGGGATTTACCAAAATCCCAGATATCTAGAAGATGGTATGTGCAGGATTTTCTTGCAATGAAATTTATAAATTAACACAACTTGGTAGATGACATCCTTTCAGACGTGGCCACGGAAGCTAATGATACCTTGGGACTTGACCACGTGAATAAGAACCGGAGCTTTTGGAGAGGCGAAACATTCTCTATCAAATAATGGAACCCACATTGGTGCTGTGCGTGTATGTACGTTGTCGGTAGAAATTTTTTATGCAGCATTTGGAAAGACAGCTTTAATCAGAAGGTTATGAGCTGAAACATCCATATAGTGCCGGGCACATCATTAAATAAGACATGTTTTATGATGCCGGTATGATATTATGCATATGTTTCTTGGGCGGTTATTTGGAATATAAGAACGTAAAATGATTCAAAGAATGCAGAAGCGACATGCTCCCTTAGACTGACCTTAATTTCATGCACGGTATAGAAGAAATACCTATGTCTTTAGAAAGGATGCAGGCTATATGCTTTCTCGACTTCTGCATATGCACATGCGCATCATATCCATATATCCACGGCTGAATTTTGGGATGCGTCCTGTAAGATCAGTCAAGCTCTCCCAATAATTTGCATCTACAGGGCTAACGTACCATGGCTTCTCTCCATTTGCGGGCTTCTCAAAAGACTTGCTAAGCAGCAGGTCTCTCTTGACTTGCTCCGGCCCATCTGCCAAATGATGTTCCTTGCCCTGCTTGAATGTCTCTTGAACGAGTTGATCGATTCGAGGTCGTCGGATGGAGTCATAAATGGCCATTGCGGCGCTGATTTGATCTTTTTGCTTGACCTGGGAAAGTAAGGCGCCGATTGTTGCGCCGTCTTCTATGGAAGAGTTGGCGCTTTGGGCCATGTAAGGTAGCATTGGATGGATGCAGTCTCCTCTGTGGATTAATGATCAGTCTCAGCGGTTGGGTACCAGTTGACACTATGTGTGATAAGGTTTATACTGACGCTAACAGAAATTTGCCAGACTTTCCAAGGTTAATTTCCAGAAAGACAGTGGTTCGACTGGTACACGTTAGATGTAAGTCATATACGAGGTATTCCTTCATTTACGGTGGTTTAGACGTCACTTATCAACCTTCTCAACGTGTTTCAGGGATTGTGTCAAACTAGGCGCACTGTTATTATTACCTGAAGGGAAAGATAGTAGGGTAGGATTTCTTACATAGGGTTGCAATCTTGAAATATTGCTTTCATTTTAGCCAAGTCTCCTTCGGCCTTCATTACATCCTCTGGCATGTTACCTTTTACCAGAAGTACTAAGTTCAACCATCGACCACCCTTGATACTGTGACCCACTGAGGTACCAGCCCAGATATTGATACCTGGAGAATCCAGCCAGGCTCTTAGGGTGTCATCTTTGATGCTGTCTCTGTCTAGCAGGATTCTGTACGCCAGATTCCCCTTGGGCTTTAACCTTACCTCCTTGCCTAACAGCCTTTGCCGGGTTTCTGACCAGATACCGTCCGCGACAAGTACAATGTCTTCACCGCCTTCTATACTTAGGCTCATCTCGCCTTCTGCTTGCCCTTAGTTCTCGCCCCAGTTCTCGCACTCAACTTTACATCCAAGCTCAATCACAACACCCAACTGCATCCCTTTCTCCGCCAGCACAACCTGTATATCCGTCCGATACAGACACCACAGCGGCGACCCGTACCGCGCTTCTATCTTCTTTGTATACTGAGTCTGCTCGGCAAGCAAGTCGCCATTATATCTACGCATGCGGAAATACTTGGGGGGAGCGGCTTGACGACTTAGAGTATCAGCTAGAACTTCGCTCTGTCCTCCTGGCAAAAAGGCCGCATCTAGGTGAGACCCCAAGTCATTACAAAAAATGTTCATAAATTTTTACCCTCCAAGGGATGTCGGAATTCGTCGTGAAATCGTGAGATTGTCGTGATACGTAATTTCCTCTTTGGGAAGACCGAAGCCCTAATCGGCCGATATCGTCGCCGGCCTCACGGGTATTGGGACGTACGCCTTTCGGCATTTCTTTCCTTGTGCTTATGGCCTTGTGCACGACGGGCCCTAATCCAAAGTGCTTGGGAGCATAAAATTCATATTATAAGCACCGTAAGAGATTGGGTGCTAGGCGCCGAACTCCTGTCTCGACCTGTTAACATATGCCAGGCAAGACATGCTGATAAAGATTGCAGCATAACTGATGTCATGGGTACTAATAACTTAGCGGAGAAATATTTGCAGTAGAATTAATGCAGCCATGTGCGAGGGTAATTAGATAAACATGATCAGATAATACTTCTAATTCAATAAATCTAGTATCTTCAAGTAGGTACATGCAGATGCATAGCGCATACGCAGCACCACCCCCCTGGCTTCCTAGCCACAACGTTGAACCCTTGAACATTTAGGTGATATTTGATTTTCGTGTTCATCAATCGTGAATAAGATATGCTACTATACACCTATTTTAAGATTTATGTCTTATCAAAGCCCTGTACAGTTAAGGTGGATCCGACCGGGCTTAGCGAGGGTTACAAGCCTACGCATAATGATTGTCATTAATTGACTAAATGGAGGTATATTCGCGGTAGAATGCATGCCAATTTGAAGTAGGGTTTATTTGATAGAGTTTCGACTAATTTAAATCGTGCGTCTTTAAGCTATCCTAGTACGGCACGTCGGCACCCTGAAGAACTGCAAGACTGGTGTGATTGTTTAGCTGCAGATTACTTGGTAGCAGATAACGATGAAGCTCTTCTGCAAATCCGCATCGTATGACTTTCACTTGGTGTTGTAAGATAGCTTAGTAATTTTATAGAGCTAGAGAGCGAAATGAACCGTGTAGCTAAGCTAAGCTCGGTCGCAAGCACCATTATGAGGAAAGTACAGCTGGAAAATATCCAGATGTCCTGTTGGGTTGACCCTAGGTGCCGCTGTTAGTATACCAATACCACACAACATTTGAAGGATGTATATAAGTGAATGCCATATTTGTGGGGAAAATGTCCGATACACCTAAACGTCACATTCCATAAAAGGATCGGAGATAGGCTTACTCAGCCTTACGGCAAGCTCGTATCCGTATGCATGAAACAAATATAAGACCCGTAGATCAAGGTGGAAGATGTTCTTTCAGGCGGATCAGATATGTATCATGGACAACGCCCCACTCATTGCTCCGGTCCAGAGGCGGGACGAACCCTAACTTAATCCCCCGCTAGGTCACGGATCCACTCGCTCACTCTTCAGTGGGTAATACTACTGGGTAGGAAGGTCCCAAGTTTCTTCTGTTTTCAACAACTCTAATTTTTGACATGCATTCAATGGCTGAGTTTGTCGAATTTGTCAGTCACTCCGAGTCCGTGCCTAAGATCAAGGGGGTAGTGGCCCTTCCAGTGGCTTCCACCCGCAGTTCCAACCGGCATCCTCCCACACGGCATGTTTCCACTCGGAACTTCTCCCGCACGGCATCCTCCCACCCGGCAATTGCCCACACGGTTTTCTTCAAAGGTTCTTGCAACTGGCTTTATCTCATTTAGCATCCCACTTGGCATCCTCCCACTGGTGTCCGTCCGAGTCTTTTTCTACTCATTTGTCAGCTAACCTCCAATAGCATACGCTGATCAGTATGATCTTTGTTCGTCATGTTGTGCTTACGGAATCCCCTTTTGTACCCAAACCCAACCTTCTCTTGCAATATACGGTATATGAATGGCCTTTAGAAGTCAATAAATCAGTTATCAAAGCCAGATCTTGCTCGTCCCTCGATCTTTACATCTCAAAGTCTATTTCCGCGTAAAGCTTCCGCCCAATACAACATGGCATCCGCACCAGACGCTGCGACTGAGCAGCACCCTCTTTCTGACGATTCGAATGCAAGCTCATACCAGAACAAGGCTTCTAATGAGGTGTCCGAGAAAGGTGAAATCCAAACAACACCCGAATCCTCTGACCATCAGCCAGAGACCAGAGCGGTTACAGGATGGAGATGGGTTCTAGTTTGTTTCGGTCTCTACTGCGCCATTTTTTTGTACGGTCTTGATAATACGATTGCTGCGGATATTCAAAGTGCCGTTTTGGACACTTATGGAGAGGTAGGGCAGTTGGCATGGATAGGAACTGGTTTCCCCTTGGGATCCGTTGCTACGATTTTGCTTTTGTAAGTTCATCGATCACCTCAGAGATGAATCTCAGATTAACATTTCTTCGCAGTGGAAAAGCATACGGAATGTTTGACGTCAAATGGGTTCATCTTGGAAGTATCGTCGTGTTCTGTGTCGGTAGCGCTGTCTGTGGTGCCGCCCCCAACATGAACGCCCTCATCGTGGGACGAGTCATCGCCGGTGTCGGTGGTGCGGGATTGTATCTCGGCATGTTGAACTTGATTGCCATCAACACGCTTGAAAACGAACGACCTGCGTATATGGGTGGTACCGGGGTTATTTGGGGAGCTGGAACAATTTTGGGACCTGTCATCGGAGGTGCATTTGCTGATTCTAGTGCCACATGGCGATGGGTAGGTCACCATAAACCTGGGGAGAATCGAGACCAATGCTAACAAGAGATAATATAGGCTTTCTACATCAACCTCGTCATCTTCGGTGCCTTATCGCCAGGTCTCCTTTCAATCCCAAGCTTCAATCCGCAACCTACGGTCTCAACACTTTCAAAATTGAAGGAGCTTGATTGGGTCGGAGCAATTCTCATTGCAGGACTCTACTCTTCATTTGTCATTGCTCTCACGTTCGGAGGTGCCTCGTGGGAATGGAGTGATGGCCGAACAATTGCAACTTTGGTCGTTTGCGGCGTCATTTTGCTCATCTTCATGGCCCAGCAGTACTTTGCGATCTTCACTACCTCCGAGCGCCGACTGTTCCCAATCCAATTCATCGCTTCTCGTACCATGGTCATATTGCACATCTGCACGGCATGTGGTTCAACTGCCATGTTCGTCGTCATTTACTATATTCCTCTCATGTTCCAGTTCTCTCACGGCGACAACGGAATTGAATCAGCTGTGCGATTGCTGCCATTTATCATTGTTCTCAGTGTTTTCATCATGGGATCCGGTCAACTCTTGGGATACCTAGGATACTACATGGTCCTTTACCTCATTGGTGGAGCATTCCTACTCGTCGGCGCCTCCCTCATGTACACCGTCAAAGCCGGCACTACCATCGGAGCTATCTACGGCTTTTCAGTCTTGATCGCCATCGGAGCTGGACTGATTGCTCAGATTGGCTATAGTGTGGGCCCCTCCAAGGTCTCGCCACAGGACACGGCAGCATCAATTGGATTCATCAACGTCGCTCAAATCGGTGGCTTGGTTATTGCTCTTGCTATCTCCGGCACTGTGTTCCAGAACGTCACTATCAACCATCTGACCAGGCTTCTCACGCCTTTGGGGTTTCCTCTGGATCAGATCAAAGGTGCTGTCGCTGGTTCTCAGAGCACTTTGTTCAACAGTCTGCCAAGCGATGTTCGCGCCCAGGCTATTGAGCTCATTGTTGACTCTATTAGTCACATTTATGCTCTGGTCATCGCGGCAGGAGCGCTGTGTTTTGTGACAGGGGCTCTTTTGAAGAGAGAGAAGCTGTTTGGCGCAAAGGCTGTTGCCGCTGCTTAAGCTACTCGTCTGGTCGAAACATGATAACCTTTCTTCGAACAGCTCGAACACAAAATTTCTAGACAGAATGTTGCTTTTTCTTCCAAGTTAAACTGCGTAATACAATGTTGAGCCATCGTGGAGTGCGAATGCATTTGTCATGGCCAACACATCCTATCAAAAACCTATGTACCTATTTAATTAAAATGCACAATGCAAGCAATATCTTCATATCCATCTCACGACCTTCAATCCAAAATAAACTTGTTACGTATGTATGTGGATGGGATCCATTATCAAACTTTACCTGAAAGTCTATTCTCCATTCTCAAAAAGTATAAATGCTTATAAAGTGGAGCAATCAATCATCCGTTAGCAGCTTTTCTTCACGACTCACAAAGTCACAATTGCCAAGTTTTGTAACAGACCGGGATAAGCGAGCTTGTCCTCTCCAGATTTTGATTGAGTCAGTCTATCTTCTGGAATGAGTTTGGACAGGGGAGTCTATACTGGGTCAACCATTCAATGGAAACGAACGTCTCAAACGTGGGAAAGATTATGCCGCTGATTCTAAAAGCAACCACCGGTCATCGAAGAAAACCAAGTGGTCCTAGCTTTTTCATTCAAGTCGAAACTATCAATATGTCGTCTTGATAGCTGTAGAGAAAGGCTTCTTTTCCTGACGATGCACTGACCGAGCTGGAGATAGGAAGTTGTGACATCGAATGGCAAGCCAACGGGGTAGAAAAGAATGGAATGAGGATACTGAGGGATATAGAACGGACATTATGACAATATTTTTGCCATCGACAACAATTGCCATTAAGTTCGCTCTCTTATGACCTCTACGGTCAAAGGCGCCATTGCCGGCTCATTGTTCTGGCTCAGATATAGGATCCAGGGATACAATAGCTAGAGCTAAAATTCCTTCATTCTCAGAGGCAGCGCGTCAACGCATTCAAGTCGCTGGGTGGTATTCTAGTTTTTGAGCAGAACGCATTTTGCTGACAATATCACTTGGAGCTACTGAGCTTCTCGAACTGAGACTGTTTTGATGATGTTAATAAGATCTTCGGCATGTAGTCCGGGTCTATACTCTGAGAAAAGCAACGCCATTGATGTTTTATGCTCACGGAAGATATGATCATGACTTCTGTAGGCTCATTCTACTCACAAGCTGGTTCTCAAGCAACATCCGTATCAGTGGATTCACAGTCATATCTCGAACCAACATTGAAGGTTTGCATAGCTTCAAACGAAGGAGGTGCTGAAAGGCGTATGCGAAAGAACTCAGTTACCACAGTACGAACACCTATATTATCGAGCTCAGAACCTCCTCGGTAAGACAGCATTGTAGTCCTGAAGAAATACTGGCAATGCAGTGAACATGGTACTCGACTAGGGATTTCAATCTCACCATCTCATTCTCTCGATTGATACTGTTATGTTTAATATACTCGACCCCATATTCAAAACCGTCTCCGGCATTCATATCGGGGTCCTGTCTCGCAAATCATCACTTTTGTGCTCCATCGTCAGCCGGCTACAATTGCAAGGCGTATCATCACCGGCCTAGCTTGGAGAAATATTCAGACTTGAATGCTAGGGCATAGTTGAAATATTGGCACGCGGAAGTGCCAGCAGAACTAGAATTGTTAGCTCTCAAGTCACCGTTACGGGGGATCAACTCTAATTCTTTGTGACTTGCGTTGCCCTGATGAAGCGAAAGTGCTTGAACACGATTTGGTCACGATCATCCGACTTAAAAAGCGACTCGGACGACGCTATCATGCCGAAAAGAAGATACACAGTAAATATTACCCATGCTAGTATGAGTAGCAATCCAACGCTGAGATTTTCATGATTGCGCATTCAAGTTTGAAGTTAGAAGGATGTTCGAAGTGGACAGCCATTTAGTTATGGCGGCTTGTGCCTCAGGCATCAATGCAAACACAACAAACATCAAACCCGCTAGCTGTCCAGTTCCGCCAATTCAGGAGGAAGCCAAACAACAAATTAATCCGATCGATTTTGTTCGCATCGCGCCCTTTCCCTTGCGACAATCTTTCTGAACAACATATACGATGCGCGCTACAAGCATTGTGGCGGGCCTGTTGGCTACGCTGATCCCATCCGTTTCAGCGACCGCGTTGACGTACAAACTCGATGCTAATGAGAAAGCGTGCTTTTACGCCGATGTGACGCAGAAGGATGTCAAGGTGGCTTTTTACTTTGCTGTATGTGCGCCCTTTGTATTTGGAAACTCAATTGAGTTGCAGTACTTGTTGATTGATTGATGGCGACTGACGAATGTGATAACTGCACAGGTGCAATCCGGCGGCTCCTTCGATATCGATTACCAGGTCACCGGCCCCCTTGACAAAGTGATTTTGGACGGAACGAAAGAACGACAGGGCGATTTTGTGTTTACCGCACAGAGCATCGGCGAATATAGCTTCTGCTTTAGCAATGAAATGTCGACCTTTGCCGAGAAGCTAGTCGACTTCGAGATTGCCGTACATCCACCTGCCTACCAGAACCAAATAAAAGAATCGCAGCCGCTAATAATACTCGCAAACAGGTCGAAAACGAACAAAAAGCCGAACTCCCCTCCCGACAAGGCGCAAGCCCCGAACAAGCCAGCGCCGTCGAAGAATCCATCACAAAGGTGTCTCATCTCCTGTCTACCATCTCGCGAAACCAGAAATACTTCCGTACACGCGAGAACCGAAACTTCAGCACTGTGCGCAGCACCGAAAGACGGATTTTCAATTTCAGTGTTATTGAGAGTTTGATGATGATTTCTATGGCTGGGTTGCAGGTGTTTATCGTGCGGTTCTTTTTCCAGGGGGCTAGGAAGGGTGAGTCCTTTTTTCTACACTTCAATATGACAGAAGGTTGGCTGCTAATAAGGGTCATGTCTAGGCTATGTATAATCATCACGAGATTGCGATATATGTTATATGTTTGGCATCAATCAATGGGACATGTTCTGGGTTTTTAACGAGCTTCCTGGCGTGTATTATCTGACATTTGCGGGATTGTGAGGAGCGCTGTTTTCTTATATGCACTACTGAAAAGCATTGTTATAGATGCAATGAATACACGGATACAATATTTTGGTTTGAAGAACTAACTCTATGATATTTGTTCTACGTATCGTATGGTGCGTAGGATATGCCTAGGTCCACTGGGACTTTCGGGTATAGATACGGAGTGTGTTGTCATTTCGGCTCACATCCTGTAGTACGAGGATCGTTGGTTGTACCCGGTGCATCAATGCGGGTGACAAAGGCTGTTCAAGCGCTGTTCGGATTCATGATGTTAGTTGGGAAGAAGGCAAGAATCGGTCATCCGGTCAGGGTCTCGGCATGCCGAGACACGATCGTGACGGCGACCGGCACTCAGCCATTGCATCGCCGGCAGTAACCCATTGTGGGAGATCGTGAATGTGCTTTTTAATGACCGAGACGACTCGTGCATTATAGGCCGGTGATTCTGCAAGATCACAGACTGGGATAGACTGAAGATGTTTCAGTGTCCGGCCCAGCCAAACCGATCCGGATCCGACCAACTCACCAGTTGACGCGAGTTGACCGACCAGAACACACTTCCGGACATTTCTACGGGTTGAACAAGATAGTCTGATCAAAGCTGTGTCAGCTCTGAGAGAAAAGAGAGAATAAGATCTCTGCAGAAGATAGTTCTCAGGCTGTGAGACTATAAACACAGTCTTGCCAGTCCGTTTATTAAAAGAAAAGAAATGACAAAAAGACGAATCGAACCCACCGCGTCCTACTTGTTGAAAGCAGAGGGGATTCGACCGGATGGTCGCTGGCTGGGACAGGCATCGCTTGGAGTCGCGTTGTTGCCCTGCCGGCCTTCGGGCGCTGCCCCGTGGATATTGCTGTCGACCACCACGCCATACTGGGTCTAGGTTATAGAGCAACTTAAGGTACTGGGTTATATGCCACGGGTCGAATTCTGTGAGCTCACCAAATTGTATCGAATTGGTGAGTTTTCATCGATGGGATGTAGCATACGGCGGCACAACCCAATATGGCCCGTAGACGTTTCCCCACAAAAGACCTTTTTAAAATAAACATGCTGTGATGTGATTCGATATTGATCAGTCATCAGCATTGGAGATCGGAACCATTGTAGCATTATTCTTTCCACCAAGTCAACTGGTACTGGCATTGATATGAGGTCGGAACATTGAACGCTCTGGTGCTGGTAGAGGCTCTTATATATTTGTCTGGATAGCGGGATCGGGTATCAAGGCAAGTGCTCCAACATTGAAGGTTCTAGTTCCCGATCAATCCCTACCTAGGTAGACTTTCACAATGACCTATACAAGCTGTTAGTGCGTCCTTTTTGATAGTTAAGTTAAGCATTAAACATTGAAGAGTTTCGTCTCTTGTCGGTAGTCCGTCCGATGTATTTAGCGGATGTCGAAGGGCTGCTTCACTCACTTTGCCATGCAGAAATACCGACATCCAGTTCTCATAAGGCTTCACAGATTAGGCCGTTCGTTCTGGAAATTGTTTTAATGTCATTGCCCCATGTCAGATGTTTAATTGGTTCATACATATGTATATGCCGAGATGAAACATAGAGAGTGGCTTGATCGGAAATGTTTTTCCGCCCCCGCTTTTGACACTGCAGCTTGGTTAGCCGCTAGCGGCTAACAGCGACAACAGATTCCGCACTGACTGCAATGTTTCCTGTCTGTGCACGGAGTAGTTCCCAATGATTTAAATTAATTAGTATCCTTTTGACGAAGCACCCCGTTATCATCACTTCTCAGGGTACTTGCTATTCGACCACACAGTGAATACAGTCAACTCCCAAAACAGAAGCTGACTGTGGATAAGGCGTCCAGATCAGGTATAGCGCCCGTACTGGATGTTCCCCTATTCCCTAACAGGCAAGCACGGGTGGATAGTGACGTCAAGCTCGGCGCTAAGAAGAAGCCGCAACGTCACCGGATCGACGAGCTGCATGCATCCTCTGCCTACAGAATATATCAGACCAAGAATCAAAAAGAAAGTCGCTGAAGATGCCACCATCAGACACAATGGGTATGGAAAACTTTGTTGTAACGTCGAATTGGTGGTAGTATGTCTAGTGTTGAATCTCGATGCGTGCATCATAGCAAACATACTGTCTGGAACAGATGCGCAGTTCTAGAACCTTGTATGATCGCATCATCTCATTATCAGATGCTACTATAGTATGTTTGACAAAAGCTGCGTTGATAGTATATGCCCATCAGTTTGTCAATCATCCAGCGATGTGGGGCCGTGACGCCAATTGACGGGGATTTTGGATGCCCTGGAGACATAAGGATGGATTAAGCAGAGTTATGGCGGATCGAGCGGGATGCCATTGGACAGTATCGCTGACTATATGGTCATACTGGGTACCAAGGCCCAAGGTACGCTATGAAAGCTAGAGGCAGAGCTAGAAAATGACATGGACGTTCCCTTGGCTCGACAAACTGATCTCTGTATCCCCCACAGACTGTGTCACTGTAGCCCCTTTACCGTAAACTGTTGGAATGACCTCATGAAAAGGAACTACAGATAAACATCCAAGCCCCCACTTGGTCACTTACCCACTAGCTTAGCGTTGACTGGCCTTAGAGTCGGATAGATTATGGCTGCCCCCTTTTTCTTTCCGTTTCCTTTATATACCGTCAAAAATGCACACGGCGTCAAGTGGAGAACTGTCTCTACCGTAGTAACTCTCTGGGCGGCAAATGACGAACTCGCGCACTGGCAGATCCGCGACTGCTCCATCTGACTCCATCTGATGAATGCACGCGAAGACGTGTGTGGCGATCCTCACTAGAAAGCTAAGGAACGCATCTTCGCTCGCCAGTGATATCATCGTCCTATCAAAAGCAGCCATGGCAGACGACGCCCCTCTGGCCTGGTCCTGTGATTGGCCGAATCTGGCCAGTGTGTGCCTGCCGTTGAGAGCGCCCACTCCGTATTTAAGACTTTCCTTCCTTACCTTCGCCTGACTTCTCTCTGGTCTTTTATCTTTTACAACTTTTTCAGCGATCACAGTACTTTTCGAATATCTCTTTGCGTACTTTGTATACGGGTTGATTTCTATTGTTTTTCGTCAAGTCCATCTCGGCAAAATCTGCCATCATACCCGTACCGCTCTCACAAGGCCGCGAAAATTTATGAGTGATTCGGCAGCTAAATTGTATAGCGACCGTCGAGTGCCTTAGACTCGTGAAATACCCCTTTACAATAATTTGTAAGGACATCCCTGGCGTATTGTGACTGTTGTCGAAGATGAGCAAAATCAGCACGACTGTACTTGATCTGGGACGATGGAAAACGAAGAGTTAAAACACTATAATGCAAGTATCTTACTGATAAGCTCTTAGATGTATTGGGCCATGCATACACTCCCAATGCCGATCGATCCAGCAGAAGGTCTACCATCCGAGGACATCTCGGGCCGCACCACCGGCATCGGTCCCCTGGACACTGGCCCCGGCATCGATCCTCGTTCATCCGTTGACGACTACAATCGCGTGAT
The DNA here is from genome assembly GCA_022814505.1 of Talaromyces liani. NCBI lineage: Eukaryota > Fungi > Ascomycota > Eurotiomycetes > Eurotiales > Trichocomaceae > Talaromyces > Talaromyces liani. The sequence continues at coordinate 209,240 of JAKLNL010000019.1, forward strand.
GCTCCAATATACGCAGCGCCAAATCGAAGCGTTCACCCAGGCTGGTGACAACATGCTCGCCCGTCGTAACAGCGGCAACAGTCGTAGTAGCGGAAGCAGCGGCCAAAGCAATTCATCGTCTGTGACCAATATGGCTGGTGCTGGCACTGCACTTCCACCCCAGCAGACTGGACGGAATACCAGTACTCAGTCCCCTGAAGGGGCTCGTACATAGTTCAATGTCTCCTCGTCGACTCTATGCTGGGAGGTCTTGTAGGCAGGTATGCTTTCTCGGCTCGTATATTTACTGTATTGTCAATAACTGATGTTGTGTCAGCTGTTATTTTTATTCGGCGAACCTTATCACACATCGACCGGCTTTCAAGTCTCGCCATGCATCTTACGAGTTATGAAATTCACCATCTTGGAGAGGAGGCGTTCAAGTTTCGGCATCAGAGTGATTGGAAGAGATGATTGACTCGTTTCTTTCATTTTCCTCTGAATGCCAGCGTTGGCGCCGGATTCGGAGTCTTATTTTCCTACACCTACATCTACACATACGTCCTTCACTCAAGAAGTTGATACTCGACTAACTTCACCACTATAGCCGTTAGTACGTGGAGTTGTTTGCGTTTTAGCCTTTGATTCTTCTTTCGACGATTCGGTTCGCATCTATCTACTCGTCAGAGATGATATGCGATCAAATCCGATTTGACATTCCATTGACGATCGTTTTAGCCCAACTCGAGCGAGTGAGGATATTTTGTCCCACATGCTGCAATTTTTGATTTCCCCCCAGCACAACCCCATCCCCTTTGTTATTACACAACATTGCAGTCAGGGTAGTCGACAGAGTCTCCTTTTCTTGTTCGGGACTGTGAGATAACTGGAAGACTTTACTCTAGACACTGACAATAGAATTTACCAATTACAAACCCATCATCTTATCCAATCTTCGTGTCGTGCGTTTATTACTTTTTGAGTCTTTCAGCAAGCGACTGTGTTTTATTACGACGTTACGATTGTTACGACTTGCATATTATGTTGATGTCGTGGTTGCTTCCTCGCTGGATCGAGATGTACTTTTACTTGTATCATTATGGGAGAGGATCATCTTTCATCGTCGAATCATGGAAAAGGGATAAAAGTTTGGGTCAGGTCAGCTAGGTTTGCATGAATATGGTTCAAATTTCCTAACTTCCAACGTTTAACTTCAACAAAATCCCATCACCATCACCATCACCTTAGTTACAGAATGTTGAACAACGAAAAAGGTAGGTATGCAACTGAATCGCGGCGCTCAAAAAAGGGCGATGCTATCCAGGTTATAAGGGGCGGTACTACGAAATGACTCGACAAAATCCGACTATTGACTCGACTGGAGATGATCCTTTCCCATACTAGAACATAGGACATAACTCGTAAGTAGATTGATGAATAACATCAACTCAGTATGTAGCATTTGAGAAATAATCTAGATGTGTCCCAGTTTCGGGTTGTCTCGAGGTCTCGAGACCGTTTGCAAGGGACTGGAACCTGAGTGTGGCGGGTGAATTGATGCGACAAGCCAAACCCGCCTACCTAGGTACCTTCATAGAGACGGAAAGAAAGCATATGTACGTATCCGCAATAGCATCATCGTCGTCGTCATCGATTCTAGTTGTGGGTGTCTACTAGACAACGATCTGAATCTAGCCAGAGAGTCAACGGGAGATACTCCTGTTCCATACTCAGATATAGGGACATTTCAATAAGGTTCCAGTGGAACCTATTCAAAATGAGGAGGTGGCGAGCGAGTGAGTCGGTGTGACGAATAAACCGGACCCCCTCAGGTGCTGCTTCAGCTTTCTGTGGAGGATAGGAACGTAGAGAGGCAATGGCATCATCATCGTCATCAATCAAATCCACCAATACCTAACTTAGGTATCTGTCAAGCAGTGAGGTACACCCCAATAAAAGAGCCATGCTGGATAATGAGAAGGTGATCCATGAATGTCATATCGGGTAGATCTAGCTACATACGTATCTTTCCAGCCCCTTTGTGGATAAGATGATCAACGTCATTTCTACTGTCCTGAAGGCTTAAGCTTGAGCAAAAAGCTACAATTCCCCGCGATAATACCTATACCCCCAATACAAAGAGTTATCCGTTGGAATCCAGCTAACGAACGTCATTTTCGGCCATGTAGTCCGTCCATATATACCGACATAGGTAGTACATCAGTCCACATGTGTGTAAAAAGTTAGTACCTGTAAATCTTTCGGGGATTTAGATACATGATCCGTGTACGGGCGAGTGTGAGTACTCAGTGGCCAGTTTTAGGAACATGAACATGATGGACAATTCCATGTTCAATGGGATCGGATGATGGTAATAAGAATGGATGGTATTAGGGCATGGCATGCGGTAACCGAACAGACGACGTCAGACATGACATCGTGTCCACCATGTCTTTACCTACTCCCCTTTTCTTCTGTCTCTTGGCTGTCTTCATCGATGACATACCTACCTTCATAGATGCCGAGGTAGTCATGTCTGTGCATAGAGATAGCTGAAACTACTCTTTTCTCTCTTTGGGAAGGAGCCTGTGCTGTGACATAATGCCGTCACAGGTAGCAAGCTAGAAGTTCTGCTTCATACGTAGTTGTATCTTTCAGACGAGTGATGAACCAAGGTTAGGGTTGTTGTCAACCCTAACGGCGGAGTATGATTTAGAATTTGCTTTCCTCGTGTAGTTAGGAAGTTACTACAAGACCTCAATTGAGCTCTGAACTTTTACTTCAGTACCCGTGCCGCCAAGCCCACACCCCCTCGCACCGCGAGTGGGTGTGCGTCAGATAAGTGAAATTGTCACATAAATGATATTTTGTATGGAAATAGCTAACAAATTTACACTCTATCATCAACCCAACGAATTAAATTCGGATCTGAGCGTCTTGGGTAAGCCTGCTCAATCAGGTTCAACACCATATTGCGATCAATCGCTGCCTCGTCACTCGCTGTAAGTGGAGGAGGGAGTTGAGTAACTGATCCCAAAGGTGCCTCGCGGAGCTCCTTAAGCCTCTTTCTCTCGGCCTTCTTTTCTGCAGCTGTAGCACGCTTTTTGATAGCTCTATTCGCATCTTTTACAGTAAGGATACCACCAACTTGCACCTGGCGCTTAGTTTTTTTAGCAGATTTGCGTGTGTTGAGCATTTGGAGGCGCTCAATTTGAGCCTGTTGTTGATCTTTGATATGGGCCTGCGTAAGGCTTCCGTCAAAAATCTTTTTTAGACTTCTCCGGATACCAGGAATTGCATTAGATATCTCATTTAGCTGAGCGTCAACCTTATTAATTGATCTTTGAAGCTTGTACGCAGTAGTTGGCGGAGAAAATGAAGCATTTGTAGGTGAACTTGGGATATCCGGCTGCTCAGTATCGTCATATATCTGCAATTCCTGCCCTTCTTGGAGGTCATATTTCTCAATTAAAGGACCAACAATTAGCTCCGGATTGAGAGGCCAAAGCCCACGCGCAGAGAATCCATTCCGGATAACTCTTGGAGTAAGGGCTTCAGCGCGTACGCGAGCAATATTGGCCAAAAAATCGATCTTATCGTAAAAATAGCCTCCAAGGTGTGCTTGGTCGTTAATAGCCCTTCTGTGGACACGTTTATATTGCATAAACGGTAGCCCATCTAAGGGCTGTAAAAGATGCGTTGTATGAGCTGGAAAAGCCACTGCTAGTATCTTATTTTCTTCACAATAAGATAAGAACTCGTGCGTAATATGAGCATCATGATTATCCATAAGAAGGATGCGAAAATTGTTTCCTGCTTGTTCTTGTGTATACTCATTGAAATGCTTAAGCCATTCGTACGCAATTGCATCATTTGAGTAGCCTTTATCGCTTATAGCGATTATCCAGTCCTTCTCCTTGAGATATTCAAACCAGCTCTCAAGGATAGCCTTTCCCTTGAAAATAAGCATTGGCGGAATCTTATTTCCAGTAGCGCTTATACCCTCAATTGTAGAGACTAATTCTCGTGAAGAAGAGCTTGGAATTTCTCTCAAAGCATGCGGATATTTTGTTATAACTTCTTCATCCCCCCCCTGTCCAATTTGAAAGCCGGATTCGTCAAAATTCCAAATATTAGAAGGCGTAATCTTATAGTTCTTTATTGCAATTTCTAGACGGTCAAACCAAGTCTGTATAACAGCTGGGTCCTCAGCAAGGTGCCGCTTTGATTCAATAGTCTTTTGCTTCACTTTAACGTAGTCTTTGCCTAGTCGTTTAAGAAAGCGATAGACCCAGCGATCTCCGAGTTGGGGGGGGCTATCTGCGTTAGGGTGCATGTTTTGATGCACCTTTTCCGCGTAATTTTTGATCATACGGATGCTTGGAGGGATTCCTCTCTCATCTAGATCATCCATCCATATAATTATAGCGCGTTCTTGATCATCCGATAATCTTTTATGCGCTGGTCGTCGGTTTAGTTGAGAAGTGCCGCCTAACACGCGTCGCCGGAGCCGTTGATAATCAATGCCGAATTGGCGCGCTAATGGCTTGATTTTTTGCTTCGGATCTCTTCTGAGTATCTCTAATGCCTCTGATATCCTCTTTTCCTCTTCTTTATATTTATCGGACGGCATTTTGGTGGTGTTTGGGGGCTTTAGGATGACACGGGGAGTTGAAATATTAAAAATATCATTTATGTGACAATTTCACTTATCTGACGCACACCCACTCGCGGTGCGAGGGGGTGTGGGCTTGGCGGCACGGGTATATTCCTTCTATGTGTACTTAGTTAGGGCAAAGACAGGGGATATAATGCCCGCTACGTCATTGGTAAACACATCCCGAATCCGGAATAAAGTCAACTCGGTTCGGGATAGATTTCGGAATAACCTGAAGATAAGCACGGAATAACCCTATCAACCTTGGAAGATGGCAGACAATATATTGAATTGAATGTTGCACATTCCAAGTTTCCTAACCGCAATCCTCTGTCCATAATGGTGATATTCTAATATGGCCTACACAGAACAGAGCCCTCTTCTTGAAGAGCGACCACAACAACAACCACCCTACAAAAACCGGTTGATATGGAACACAACGCGAATATGCATAATCTGCTATATCGGCGCTCTACTCTTTGATTCGGCTCAGATCCTGCGCACGATGCCGAGAACTCGACTCTTTGAGTCGGTTATATGCAGGAAGTACTACGCTTCGACGGACGCCGTACCAGAGCACATGTGCAAGGTAAATCCGATACAGGAAGAGCTCGTCACAACGCAGACATGGCTTAAAGTTGGCGAGAGTGTATGCGGTGCGTGATTAGACTGATCTAGAACAAACTGCTTTTTTGTTGAATACTGATTGAATTTCCCACGTACAGCGCTTCTCGTGGCACTCCCATTCGGTAATATGGCAAACACCAAGGGCCGCTCGCTTGTGCTGATCCTTGGAATCTCGGGCCAGATTCTTGCAGATGCATGGATTGTCGCGGTTTGCTTCTTCAACGACACCCTGCCGCTCTCCTTCGTTTATACGTCTCCGCTTCTTCGGTCGATTGGTGGTGGAGAGATGGTCATGTCTGCGATTATCCATGCTCTTCTCGTAGATGTGGTTAGCGAAAAAGATCGTGCGCAGGCATTCTTTAACATGGCCGTTATGACGCTTATTGCTGAGTTGGTGGCCCCTGCTGTTGGGTCCATGTTGGTCGATTGGCAGGGCGTGTACATCCCATTGCTGTGCACCTTCCCGCTGCAGGTTGCCAATATGGCGATTTTCGGTCTTCTACCTGATACTAGAGTACCAGAAAATTTGGAGAATGATGAGGATAACTGCGACCCGGTTGAAAGTGGACATTCAACTGAAGCCTCGGATACGGCAGGTTTTGGTAGTTGGTGGAAGTCTATTAAGAGAAGCTGTGCACCTTTCCAGACAAAGGCCATTCGGTTGGTGACAGTTTGCTATATCTGCACCATGTTGGCCAGGGATACGCTTGACTTTTTGGTTCAGTACGTCTCTAAGCGATTTGAATGGAGTTTGGCCAAGGTATGTATCCGCTATACCCTTTTCAGTCTCCTTTTGCTGATTCGTGAAAGGCAAACTATCTGATCTCAGTCAAGGCGCTGGTCAGCATGGTGCTCTATTTATTGTTATTACCACTTATCAGTAGGGCGCTCGCAAAGAAGTATTACATGCCACCGCCAATAATAGATCTATGGCTTGCACGAGGAAGCTCTTTGTTTGGTGTCATAGGTCCCATCCTTCTCGGACTAGCCTCTGGACCAGCCGTCTTGGTTATGTGTATGTTTTCCCTCAAACTTTCCTGCTATGTGACATCTTTATTAATGGCAAACAGCACTTGTTATTTTCACGTTTTCATTGGGATTCCCGTTTTCCATCCAGTCATACGGGACATCGTTAGTCCAGCCAGTTGAGGTCGCCCCATTTTTCTCAGCACTGGCAGTTCTTCGGATTACTGCCACTCTCTTGATGTCCCCTCTCCTTGCCACGGCATTCAAATATGGGTTGAACACTGGAGGCGCGGCGTCGGGCTTGATTTTCGATATTGCCGGTGGTTTATTCCTAATTGCTGCTGTCGGCAGCTCTTTTTTACGGTAGAATAGATATATAAACGGATCAACAAGAGCGATATAGAATTATAGAAGTAATAGTACTAGACAAGTCAGATTTACATCAATGACAACTCTGGAGGTGTCCGGATCATATCCAAATCATCCAACCAACCGAGAGACTCCTCACTAGCCAGACCGAAGTTGAACACATCTGATGGTAGGTCACCTCCGACGACTTGGCTAGTAATTTCAAATGACTGGCCGTTATCCAAACTTCCAAGTCCCGCATCAGCTTGTGCGGAGCCGGATGGAGGCCGATAATCAAGAGCGTCATCCAGCAGTTTCGAAATCACATTATTCAATTCCAAGCACGCGCCAATTGTTACAGACGGCTGTTCTTCTGTAACGGTATTTCGGACCCAAGACACCAAAAAGCTGAGTGTACGAATGATTTCTGATCGGGGTTTACTTGGTGGCAGGGGCTGATTGGAAATGGTGCGTTGGTACAGCTCCGTTGCGAGGACACCAGAGGCAGGTATCCCATACATTAAATACTTGATCAATCAGCTTAGTGAATATGATGAAGAAGAAAAGAAATACTCACCATCCACGCGAATTGCTTCTTGATCTGATGTATGCCGTATTGTCCGGTAAGATCTACCACAATAGATAACACGTCGAGACATGTATTAAGCAGGTCGCCGGTTGCTTCGCTGTTTTCCTGGCATCGAAGTCGTTGAAGCTGCAGCACACTAAAGAGGTGCTCGAGGCGTATAATCATTCGTGCTAGACATTCGATGGCATCCATCTCTTTCCAGCAGCTCGACCTGTACATGTATCGGGAAGGGATTCGGTTGAATATAGTCTGGGAGAATGTGTATGTATCGCTATGCCGATTAGCAATCGTTAATAGACATAGAATCAAGACGATTTCTTACAGAAGATCCTTCGTGTAGTTTGGGTGCGTCGAGCGCCCGAGAGATAACTCAAGAACCCGTTCCCGCAGATTAGAGAGAATACATCGCATTCGCATCGACGTCGCAGGATAGAATTTCCCATCCCGATTCCAGCCATCATGATCCAAGCTCTGAAGAAATCGCTGGAGAGACTCTTTTTCGCCAAAGAGATACTCGTCTGGTAGGTCCAACGGTAGAGCCTCGTCACAATACCGATGAGGTAAACGCGGTGGACGTCCCACGGCCGTTGATAGATTCTTGTCTGTTCGGTGGGTGACAGCTAGCATTCGTTTTCTAGTTTCAGCTAGGAAGAATGGGACATCATCTGAGGGTTGGTGATGTAGACTCATGGCGTAGATGTCGGATACCAAGTCACCAAAGAGACTATAGACTCTCTCGCCTGTTTAGTTGGTCAGTCATGTAGATTGCGTACTTTTGAGGGAGACATACTTGATTCTCCCAATACTTCCGCACCCAAGAGTATATGCATGTAGCGCATCCATATTGTAAGATCATTGACGTGGCTGTTTTGTTTACAAACTTCAATACAATGATAACATGCCAAAACCATCTCTTTGGTGAACGTATCGGTATCCATGCTCTCGCCATTACCCAACTCTAGAGGCTGTCGACTGGGGAATCGGCCTTGTACACTTATCCCAGCCATGGCAAATACGAAGCCTATAAACTCGAGTCGTAATTTCGCGCCAGTAAATAATGAAACGAATTCATGTGCAGGTGTGTTGGGGGATATCTCCAAGGGAGCTTTAGTCGCAGCCATCAGCTCATCGTAGATGGAGGCCCAGTTGCCCGTAACATTCCATGGGTGGTTCTCCATGTAGGTGACCGTCTGGGATAAAGAATCCAAGATGATCGGTCCAGGAACAATGGTGAAACGGCCTCTGCCATAGTACCATCTTATATGCTCCAGGTAAAAGGGCATCGCCGAAGCAAGTCGTATCACCTGGGCAGCTGCGTATTTAAGATCGGTGCGCCAATGTTCGAATTCATCATCTAGATACCTATTCGGAGCATTTGACACTCGCAGCATTTGTCTAAACACAGAAAGATAGCTTGTTGGACCCAAGAACCCCGAACGTCCCGGTGTACATGTCGCTGTACCCGATGATGACGATGCTGCTTCAGTGGGAGCTATTCGCGCTTGTCTCCGGACTGACTGATTACGCGCATCTCGACCGCGCACCTTGGTCAGTGGGGCAGGGTGATAGTAGCACTAATTACATGTCAAAATTCTCTCAATAAGTAAATGATGTTTCAGATGAGCGGTACCTGACTTGGGATGGATCGCGACTGGCACCGTCCACAGACCGGAGTTACATGATCGCAGCGAACTTTGGCTAATCGGCATGGCTCACACGAGGTACGTTTGCCATTGCGCCTATACATACGGAATATCAAGCACCATCACCCTCCTGCAGTAGATGAGAATGAGTGATGGAAAAACTCCAGTCTGGGAGAAATGCCGGACAATTTGGAGACACGTGAGTATTGCACGTGGTGGTGATAAAAGATAGGTGCCTATAAAGCCGCAAGCCTTAGGCATAAATCTAAAATTCAGCGACCACTATGGGACGATCGCTTGGTGAATATCAAAGTACAAAGTACCTAGATAGAACCAGTCAGTAGAGACAGCAATCGGAATAAGCAACTTTGCCGACACTCCCCGCAACGGAGGACAAAGCGAGTAACGCAATGTACTATCTGCTTTCTTTTTGTGTAGTGCAACTAGCCTACCGCTCATTCCCCACGAAATGGGAGATTGTACGCAGATTGTGCTTGGTCAGATGAGTTGTTTGTCCCAATCGTTTGCGGGTCTAAAGTTGATTCTGTCCATTGAGATGGCTGAAGATCTGCTGCCGGCTAATCTTCGGTCCTTTACTATCAAGGTATGCGCCGGCTAAACTTCGGCACTCTCTATTGCTGGCTCGATTTAGAATTATGTGAGTGACTGCATCAGCTTATATTCCAGCTTCCCCCCTCCTTCGATCAACTATTTTTTTTTGGATTTGTTCAGAATCTTGTCAAGAATAATATCCGGGTTGCTTCAATTCATAATTGCTATAGAATCAACATGGTGCTTGATATCGAAAAGACGCTTTCGGAGCTAGACTTACTTGAGAAGATTGCCCTTACTGCTGGTAAATAAACAAACATTCTTTTTCAAGAAAACAAGAACTACAAATGGATCATTATGCTGATAAGTCCGATAGGAAATGATTTCTGGCACACAGTTCCAGTAAAACGTCTGAACATCCCCTCTGTCCGTACATCGGATGGACCAAACGGCATTCGCGGAACTCGTTTCTTCAATGGAGTTCCCTCTGCATGTTTGCCGTGCTCGTCTGCTCTTGGCTCAACATGGGATGTTGAGCTGCTCGAGCAGATTGGTGAACTGTTAGGCGATGAAGCCCGAGAGAAGGGCGTTCACGTTCTATTAGGACCTACCATCAATATCCAGCGTTCACCCCTGGGCGGCCGAGGATTTGAATCGTTTTCTGAAGATGGATTGCTTTCTGGTATCCTTGCCGGACATTACTGTAAAGGTGTTCAGTCAAAGGGAGTTGGTGCGACCTTGAAGCATTTCGTGTGCAACGATCAAGAACATGAGCGTATGGCGGTCGATACGATCGTCACTGCGAGAGCGTTGCGTGAGATTTATCTACTTCCGTTCCAGCAGGCATTGAGGATTTGCCAGACTGCGTGCTTTATGACTGCTTATAATAAGATCAATGGGACTCATGTGAGCGAGAACGCGAGTATCATCGATGACATTTTGCGCAAGGAGTGGAAGTGGAATGGTCTCGTTATGAGCGATTGGTAAGTGTGTCTATTATTTCTATAAACAGTTGGTTCTGAACTTGCCTATAGGTTCGGTACATATAGCACATCTGGGGCAATCAACGCTGGTCTGGATCTCGAAATGCCAGGCCCAACCAGATGGCGTGGAGAAAATCTCCACCATGCCGTCAACTCACGAAAAGTGGCTGATCATGTTCTCGACGAAAGAGTACGCAATGTCCTTAAACTCGTCGACTTTGCCCAAAAATCCGGCATCCCCTTTGACGCTGAGGAGAAAGGCCTCAACCGCCCTGAAGACCAGAAACTCCTCCGTCGTGCCGCTGCTGAGTCTATTGTGCTCTTAAGGAATAACAACAGTGTCCTTCCATTTGACAAGACCAAGCCCATTGCTGTTATAGGACCAAGCTCCAAGGTTGCTGCTTACTGTGGTGGTGGTTCTGCGTCTCTGCCTCCTTACTACACAGTGACTCCGTTTGAAGGAATCAGCAACGCAAGCAAAGCCGACGTCAAATTCTCTCAAGGTGCCTATGCTCACCAGACTCTTCCTCTGTTGGGGCCATTGTTGAAGACTCTCGACGGGGAGAAGCAGGGCTTTGTGTTCAAGGCATACCTTGAGCCACCCGACGAAAGAACCGGCGACAGCAAGCCGGTCGATGAGATATATCTCGTTAGTTCATTTGTATTCCTCGCCGACTACAAAAACCCTCGCATCCCTGGCGATCTGTTCTACGCCGATATGGAGGGAACTTTCACACCGGAAGAAGATGGTCTGTATGACTTTGGTGTTACCGTGATTGGCACTGGAAAGTTGTTCGTTGACGACGAGCTTGTCGTGGATAATGCTACTACTCAGAGACAAGGAATAGCCATGTTCGGCAGTGCGACGGTTGAGGAGACTGGCTCTAAAGAGCTCAAAGCTGGACAAGCATACAAGATTCTGTTCCAATATGGCAGCCGGCCGACGTCGAAGTTGAAGAACCGCAGCATCATCGACTTTGGTTTGGGAGGATTTTCTTTCGGTGCAGCAAAGCGCTTGAGTCCGGAAGAATCGATCCAGCAGGCTGTTGATTTGGCATCAAAGACCGAACAGGTTGTTCTCGTTGCTGGGTTGAATGGTGAGTGGGAAACTGAAGGCCATGACCGTGAAAACATGGATTTGCCTCCAGGCACGGATGAGTTGATTTCTCGCGTTCTCGATGCCAATCCCAATGCTGCTATTGTCATCCAAAGCGGGACACCAGTGACCATGCCTTGGGCTGATAAGGCCAATGTCTTAGCTCAAGCATGGTTTGGAGGCAACGAGCTCGGACACGGTCTCGCTGACGTTCTATATGGTGATGTCAACCCGGCTGGCAAGCTGTCTTTGACAATCCCTGCTCGTCTACAGGACAGTCCATCATACATCAACTTTAGCTCTGAGCGGGGTCGTGTATTGTATGGAGAGGATGTCTACGTTGGATACCGGTACTTTGAGAAGACTGGAGTTAAGCCCTTGTTTCCTTTTGGCCATGGTTTGTCATATACTACTTTCACACGATCAGATCTGTCATTGCAAGTAGACGCAGAGAAGCCGGTCTTAGAGGACGGCGAGACAATAACCGCCTCCTTGACAGTCACCAATACCGGCTCAGTTGCTGGTGCGGAGACAGTACAGCTATGGATCCAGCCTCCTACACTTGAAAACATAAGAAGACCTGTCCGGGAACTAAAGGGGTTCACAAAGGTTTATTTACAGCCAGGAGAAAAGAAGTCTGTCTCGATTACAGTTGAGAAAAAGATCGCAACTAGCTTCTGGGACGAGATTAGAAACTCTTGGGCATCTGAGAAGGGTGATTATACAGTTATGATTACTGGAACTGGGGATAAGAAACTTTCTGAGAAGTTTACTGTTGAGAAGAGTCGGTACTGGCTTGGATTGTAGGGTTGGTCTGCATAGGGTTGACACTTTCAGCGGGGCTTACATGCTCTGATTTCTTCTAGAAGAGCCTTCAGCTAATTGAAATGATTGGTTAACGACGATGGTACAGAAGAAACTACATAGAGACCTTCGAGAACTTAACCGCTCCCATGTTTCTCTGGATATCATGGAATGTAGACTAGAGTGTGGAATGTTAACCTCTCGAATATTCGACCAATGATAGCTTGGAATGAAGCCACGACTCAAGTGTAGAGACGAGACATTCCTTAAACTTGATAAAGAAAGATCTATTGGATGAGTCTGCAGATAGGTCAAAGAGGTTGGCAAACATTCCAGAGCCCCTTTCTTGCTTATTCTAGAACACTATAAGCGCACTATCACCATGTGCCTGCATAAAGCCATGCATTAAATCATAAGGCTGGTAAGCCTGGGGTATTTCTGCCGCCTTGAATAATGTTCCGAAACTCTTCCATTCGTTTTGTGGCAAGAGGCTGGTAGGCATTTGAGGCGTCGACTGTGGCACAAAATTACCTAGATAGGAAATTTCTTCGACACCACTCGGTTCTTGTGAGTGGTTGGTAATTCTTTTGTAATTGACTAGAGTATTCTGTTCCAGATATAATGGAACTAGTATGATGATCAATTCCAGTATTTATGGGGCGATGATGTCCTCTCACAAGGAGGTTAGAAATTCAATTCTTCTTCTTCAATCATCTGTCAGAAACTCGTCTACTACGCGCAAAAAAAAAAAACAGTGCAGATCCATATTCAAGTATCTAACAAGGTACGTTGCTCACGCGCAATGCACTAGGATACGCATACTGACATACTCAACTTCATTTCAAAGAGCCAAACAGTCAACAGAAGGAAAAAATGTTTCTTGATCCCACTCCACTCGCGATTGCCCTGGCAATTATACTCTCCACATCACCTCATGTTCTTGCGGCACCACACAGAAGACATCATAACACGATACTCGATCGATCAGGTGAGATCGAGTATTATGAGCAGCGCCATGCACATGAACCAATGCACGTGGCCACGCTGCCGGTGCAGACCCCTCCTGTTACAGTCGAGAGTATCAAAACTATTACAGTAATTCCGACACCGGTTGGAACTCCGATGCCGAGTCATATGCAGTTTCATCCGCCGCCTGGTATGCCATTGCCGGATGGGACTAGGAAACCCATTGAGATGAAATCTTCTACTACTCTGACGTCGTCGTCATCATCAACCACATCGAAGATGAAGACGAAGACAACGTCTACAACAAAATCCACATCTTCTTTATCCGCAAAAGCAACAAAAATAGCGGCAGCATCGAGTTCATCGGCAGCACCAACTACATCAGCGTCAGTTATTGTCGTTGCTTTGCCGTCGACCTCATTGACAATCACTGTGCCGGACGCAACATCAGTCACTGTACCATCAATTGCTACTCCGACTTTGCCTTCTACTGCTGAAATTGAGGATAGCGCTGCTTCCGAGATTCTCTCGGTGCTTGGAATGAGCGTAGACCAATTAACTAGCACAATCACCACCACGACAACATCGGATACTACCGATTCTGGTTCTGACGGTACAGAAGCCGCAGAGACAGACTCGGCTCAACAATCAGCTGCAAGCACAGCCACATCGACCTGCTCGATTGGAACAACTCGCAAATGTTGTTCTGCCGTGCATAACAACCTAAAGAACGTCGTGGGCGTTTTAGGTGGCATCACAGGATTTGACCTCAATTTCCTCTCGTTTGATACATCAGTTGGACTTGATTGTGCCGATATCGATGACGATGATACAGCTGAAGATGGTGCGGTATGTTGGGATGTTGTGAGTTGTTGTGAAAATAATGCCATTGTAAGTGCCCCCCTTTCCTTGATTTACTGATCAAAGTATGCTAACTTTCGTTTTCTGTAGTCAAGCTTAGGTTCAGTTTTTGTAGGCTGCGTGCCAGTCGTCTAAGATCGATGGTTAATCAGGGTTTGCATTTTTGGAGTTGATATTGAGCATTTTGTCTTTAAACTTTTGTGTACAGCATGGCGAGAATATCCTAATTGTTAAAAACAAATAATACTAGACTCACATACGAGTCATAATAATAATCACTAACAACTTGTTCTCCAGATAATATTAAAGGAGGAAACGCAAATATAGCTATAGGGTTAGGGTTAGCACTATAGGCGGTCCCCACCTAAATTTGGGTGTTTCCGGGGCGTGTCTGGGGTACCTTCCTCGCTATGACCCCGGGCAGTCAGCTGACCTCCATTGCGCGGAGAAAAGGAATCCACAACCCACGATGTCAAACTTTCTTCATCCATCACCTTGACTACAGAAGAATGAGCTATACGCGTAAACGGGCGGCATTGGCCTGCGTATTTTGTCGCAGCAGGTAATTCTCAACCTCCTAAGAAGCATTGCAATACTGATTTGAGTAGAAAACGAAGGTGTGACGCGCGAAGGCCGTCGTGCTCTAATTGCATAGACTTGGACGTCGAATGTCACTACGACGATACGCCATCACAGAGGTACCATTGAATACTGCTAAATACCCAAAGCTGTTGACATTAACATACAAAAATAGAATTGATACTTCTGGCGGCAGCAGGGAGATTCTCAATCGCTTGAGGAATATTGAGACCCTCCTTCAGACTCAGTCGGAGCGGATAACAGCTCTCTCCAGCGAGGCTCGCAGGCCTTCGTTGCATGCCCATGATGCTGCGACACCTCGAAGTCAACAATCACTTGCAATTACGGACATTCAATCCCAAGCATGGCCATCCTCGCATCTCAATGGTCCATCTGACTACTCAAACTTGCCACCTCTCACAATACCAGTCAAACACAAGACTTCTTCTTCGTACTTATTGACACTACCGTCAGTCAAAGCTTTAATTGGCGAATATCCGACAGATTTGTTCTTTAGATTTGAACTGCGAAGTCAACTGCCCCCTCAACTGTCACTGGAACGATTCCAACCTGCGTCGCCCGTGGTTATTGAGCGGGAAATTACAGATGAGTTGGTGTTATTCTTCTTTGCATATGTCCACCCTAACCATCCAATTTTGGACCGCGACGAATTTGAAATCTGCTATACTCGGTTCCTGGAAAACGGGCCCGACTTTGGCCACGAATCGATTCTCTGCATGGTCGTTCTAGCACTAGGAGCCGTTGCTTCGGCGGCTCCTGACCCTGAATTATTCAAAGAATCGCCCCCAGGCATGGATTATATGCAGTACGCCATGCCAACTCTGGTCTCGATTTCTGCATGGTCTTTTTCTTCAAGTATGCTGGCGGCTCAAGCCTTGGTTCTGGCTAGTGTCTACTTTGCGTACATCGTTCGGCCACTTCAGAGCTGGCGATTGATTTACTCTGCTTCAACAATTTTGCAAATCAACCGTGTTGGGTAAGTTCCAGCCACTATCTGTAGATTCAATCTAACCTTGACAGGATGGATTCTCTTCGGAGGATATCAAACGAGTTCAATGATGGAGAACACCTTGCCCGCCTGTTCTGGTCTTCCTTCCTCGTCGAGTGCGACCGTCTTGCCGAACTCGAACTCCCGCGAAGCGGTCTGGAAGAGCTAACGGATAGTATCTACCTTCCCAATTGTACGAACCTTGGGCTCGAGGAGTCAGCATGGTACTTGGCCGAAATATCGATCCGGCGGTTGCTCAACCGCATACACAATTCATTATATCCAGGCAAGAAGCAGCCACTTTCCCAACCACCAATTACGTCTCTGGCATTTGACGACTTTTCAATGGAAGAAGTAGCCTCTACTGATGCAGTTTGCAATGAGTTGCGCTCACAGCTGGAAACTTGGTACTTATCTATTCCCGAAGGCCTCCGACCTGTTCTAGAAGATACAAGTACAGAGGATCCCGCCAGTCGACAGGCAATATTGAGGATTCGATATTTCGCTGCCAGGCATATTATCTATCGCCCGTTCCTACTTTGCATTGTTACGCACGGCTCGAAGCGTGCTCCACAGTCGATGATTGAGAAGGCTGCTCTCTGCATTGAGAGTTGCCGATGGTATCTACACCATACTACAAAAGTGCTGGCGAGACCCAGTCAGTACACGTGGACATTTGCATTGTCGTAAGGAGCCTTGACTTCACCTGTGTATTTAACGTTTGCTAATACTTATAACAAGCTCCCTCGGCGCGATCATAATTCTCACCCTAGCCTCTCTCAATCGTGACCTTCAGGAATACGTCCCTGATATCGACGACCTACAAACCATGGCAATTAACAACTTTCGACAATGGGCCTTTTCAAGTCTGGAAGCAGTTGTGTCAATCCTGGAGGACATTAGGAAAAAGCGAAGACTTCTTTTACAAGTATAATCTTGACATTGTCGTTATCATACGTCAAATATCTACAGCTCGCCACCAGTAGGTTGCGCAATGATCTCCTGTCCAATGTCGCTACTCCAGAAGCTCCCTGTGGGATATGTATATTTCTCCAGCGCTTCTTCCGTATATCCGGTGGAATATCCAGGAGCGAGCGGGGTGACATAGTGGGCATCCTTAATCACGGAAGGGTGTCGGAGATTCTCCCGATGACTGTCAGCAGCTTCCAGCATTGACTTACGCCCACTAATAGCGATATAGTCGATTGTGCTGAGGTGAGAAGTCAGCTCTGTTAATCCCATTGCTCCGTTATGCGGCACGCAGGGTACGCCGAATTTCAATGCCATGAGCATGACAGCCTGGGAAGTCAGCTAGACGTTTTAAGATGATATCTGGGTGAAGAGTACTTACGAGGCACTCATTGACACTACCGAGCCTGACTGCGTCAATCTGGCATACATCCGTCGCCTCTGCTTGCAGGAGTTGTTTGAACGTGACACGATTTTGTGCTGCCTCTCCAGTCGCTACCCCCACACCGTATGGTTTCAGTGCCTTTCGGATGGCTGCATGGCCAAGGACATCATCAGGATTCGTGGGCTCTTCGATGAATACCGGCTTAAACTCGACTAACTGCTTCATGTATTCGATGGCCTCCGGAACACTCCACACCTATCGAGCTATTAGCGTTTGCCACGAATACAGAGCTGGTGAGATACCTGATTGGCATCGATCATGATCTGATACCCTTTGTCATATCCTAAAACCGCTCTGACCGCAGCCAACCTCTCTCTATCTGCTTCCACACTAGTACCGACTTTGAACTTGAAGACGGTAAAACCGGCCGCAATGGTTTCTTCTAGCACTTCTCGCATCCGGTCACCAGAAAATGCGAGCCATCCTGCAGAGGTAGTATAGGCAGGAACTGCAACATTATCTAGAGCCTCCTTCAATCGAGCATCTTTGTTCTTTTGTGTCTTTTTGAGCATCTCGATACACTCTTCGGGAGTGATTACGTCGGTTATGTATCGGAAATCGATGCATTGCACTATCTGCTCCGGTGTCATTTCGCAGACAATCTGCCACACAGGCTTGCCCAGGACCTTGCCCCAAAGATCCCAAACTGCGTTTAGGACCCCAGCAACAGCCAGATGTGTGACGCTCTTTTCCGGACCGATCCATCGATATTGCGAGTCTGAGACCATATATCGCCATGTTTTGCCCATGTTTCGTGTAAGCTCGTGCATGGTTTTTCCGACGACACGGCGTGCGAAAATGTCGAGGGCCATGCATATCAATTCGCTACCTCGCCCATTGCTGAAAGCCTGGGTCTTGTTAGCCATTGATTGCCAAGTACCGGAAATAGGACTCACAATTCCTTCTCCGACGAATTCATTGTGGTTTGTATTCAGTCGGATGTATGGATGCGAGCCATTGGTACCAACGTGCATTGCATCCGAGCCAACGCCATCTAGACTCGTTGGAAAGCGTAGGTCAACCACCTCGAAAGAGGTGATTGTGACTTCGTGTTCAGTTATTAAAGAACCCATTTTGGATGTGTGAAATGCTTGCTTCCAACAAAAACGATCGTTGAAAGTGCAAATATTTTGCATTTTACTACACGCTGCTCCTTTAAAGAAAAGAGCTCTCACTCTCGCACTATACCGAATCAATTAGGAAGGCGGAGGAGTGGAGTAATCCCCGCACTTTGGGATTTGCTGCCGCTCTTCCCCGAGGACAATGATTGGACAAACCATGACTATCGCTCTGCCGCCTCCCCCCGTCGGATCATCTCCGAGTCAAGTATATCAAGCTTGATCATACACATCGTGTATACTGTTTACTCTTCTGTCAAACTTGTAACTGCCAGGCGACATGGATGTTAAGTCTGTTCTTGTTACCGGTGCCACCGGATTTATCGGCGCTCACATTGTCGATGCGCTTCTAGCTCGGGGCATTCGCGTGCGGGGTGCCACCCGTTCCTTGACCAAGGGCGAGGCCATGCTACAGGCGCGACAGAAGTATGCCGACCTCCTCCAATTTGTACAGATTGGAGATTTTGAGAGCCCCGATGGACTGGTTGAGGCCGTGAAGGATGTTGATGGAATCATCCATACCGCCAGCGTATAGCCTCAATCTCATGATACTTTCGATAACCTGACTAATGGTCTTATGTTTAGCCATTTACCTATGATACAACAGACAATGAAAAAGAGCTCATCATCCCCGCCATCAACGGTGTTAGAGCTGTTTTCGAAGCCGCTTCTACGAACCCTAAGATCCGACGCATCGTATTAACATCATCTTTCGCTTCCGTGCTCGATGCAAACCGTAAAGCGCCGCCGTACTTTACTTACACCGGAGCCGACTGGAATCCATTGACATATGAAGAGGCAGCGGACAAAGCTACAAGCGCTGTTATTGCATACAGAGGGTCAAAAAAATTTGCCGAACTCGAGGCTTGGAACTACGTCCGCGACAAGAAATCGACATTTGACCTGGTGGCTCTTTGTCCTCCCATGACGTTCGGACCGGTTGTGCATCCTGTTTCCGGAATTGACAAGATCAATGAATCGAACGCTATGCTGTGGCAAGTTGCGAGCGGCGCGGCTTTGCCTGTTGCGCGGGTGCCATTCTGGATCGATGTGCGCGATTTAGCAGCTGCGCATGTTGGAGCTTTACTCACCAAAGAAGTTGGTGGTAAGAGGTATACACCCACTGCATCGGAAACTTTCTCTTACACCAAAGCGGCGAGCATCATTGCTGCCGAGTTCCCTGATTTGAAGGATAAGGTCTGTCGGGATGAGCAGAGCATTGATGAAAGCTATGGCTTGGACGGGGAGACGGCTAGCCGGGAGCTCGGGTTTACGTATCATACTTTTAGAGAGACTGTTCGTGATTTTGTGTCACAAGCCATTCAGATGAGTAGTTCGAAATAAATTGTTGAGTCATTCAGCTAGCTCAGATAGTATATGATTGAATAAAGTTGAAACTCTATTTAGGCGGACCCGGTACATGTTTTAATAAGGTAAACGGAATAGACTTCCTTTCAAAGAATCGGCATAGTCTAATCAATGCCATCTGATCTCCCACTCATCCAATCCTAACATGAGACGAAAGTCTGCCGTTCATCCGCGCTCTGTAGTGACTGCCGCCTTGCCCCGAACCAACCATTTCCATAGCCCTAAGCGTCTCCCCACATTTCCCCGGCGTGGTTGCCGACTCCCCATGGGGTCATGCATCCTGATCTAGTTCTTTGCATGGTCAATCTTGATTAGTATTTATTGCGCTTCCCGACCCTGTATCTGTTTGCTTGAATGATGGTCATGAGCAATCTATAGTTAGTTTCAACGTGAATATCATCATACATATCTGAATCGCCACCATGGGTCTCAAACTATCAGACCGTCTCTCTGGGCGATGGCTTCTGACCTTCGTCACCATCGCTAATGCATGGTATGAAACGCCTAACTTAGCAAGTTTCGCTCTAGCTAACATGAAGAAAACAGCTCAATGGCCTGGTTCGGCTACGACCAAGGCGTCTTCTCCGGCGTCCTCATCTCCGCCGACTTCAAAGCACACTTCCCCGAAACCCTCAACGCAAACACCTCGGGTATTACGTCAAGCTGTTTCTCTCTCGGCGCATTCTTCGGTGCCATCTGCGCGTTCACATTTGGTGATCGGCTAGGTCGCAAGAAGACTGTCGCTATGGGATTGACTTTTAATGTCGTCGGTGCTATTTTGCAGGTTGTATCGTGGCATTTGCCGCAGATGATTGTGGGCCGGATCATTAATGGGTTTGGAATGGGGTTGACGTCTTCGACGTGTCCAGTGTATCAGGCTGAATGCTCCAGCCCTAAGTCACGCGGTAAACTTGTCGTTGTTGGGTCAATGATGAATACAGCCGCGTTTTGTCTTGCGAGTTGGATGAACTATGGTCTGTATTTTCAGGGTAGTGCGCTGCAATGGCGTTTCCCGCTTGGATTTCAGTTGGTTTTCCCTGTGATTGTTGCGACTGCGCTCCTATTCATCCCTGAATCTCCGCGATGGTTGCTCCTCCAGGATCGACCCGATGAAGCGTTGCAAGTCATTGCACGTCTCGAGGGACCGGGCGTACCGATCGACAATAAGGACGTTATGGCACAATTTTTGTCGATTCAATCCTCTCTCCAAGAAGAACGCAAAGACCGCCGTCCCATCATGGACATTCTCCGCTCTCGCGACAAGACACAGACACTACGCCGATTGTTACTCTCTTGCGGCACGCAATTCATGCAGCAGTTCAGCGGCGTTAATGCGCTTGGCTACTACCTCCCTACCCTCCTGCAACAGAGTGTTGGTCTCGGTGAAGAGATGAGCCGACTTTTGACGGCTGTTAATGGGACGATATACCTGTTTGCGGCGTGTTGTTGTTTGTTGATTATCGACCGGTTTGGGAGGAGGAAGTACGTTGACCGTCCACTTTCTCTTCTAGCCTACATTCACAAAACTGACGGGATTCAGGATGATGTTATACGGTTCCCTGACCATGGGCTCATGTTACTTGATTGCATCAATCAGTCTGAAATATGCGGAAAGCGATCCCTCGCGCAAGCAACTCGTACGCACCCCTTTTTACTCCCCACAAGAAAATGCTATACTAACCGCCTCCAGCTCGGCCGCGTCACAACCGCCATGTTCTTCCTCTACTACTTCTTCTACGGCACCAGCTTCGCAAAAGTGCCCTGGGTCTATAACTCCGAAATCAACTCCCTCGCCTGGCGCACGCGCGGCGCAGCAGCTGCCACAGCCACAAACTGGATGGGCGGGTTTATCGTTACGCAGTTCACGAAAGTTGGGGTTAATAATTTACATTGGCGGTTTTATCTTAGTATGTCACCCCCTCGCCCCCCTCTCCCTCATTATTCGAATGATGTATGGCTAATATAAGGTAGTGTTTGCGATTATTGTATGGGTTTATTTCCCCGTTGTATATTGCTTGTATCCAGAGACATCGCAGCGAACACTCGAGGATATGGATGAAATCTTCATCCAGAATCCGTCGCTTATTGTATGCGGTAAGCGTGCTTTGACGCAACGCAAGCGACCGGCCGAGTTCATCGAGGCTGAAGAGCGACGGATTGCGGAGGAGCAGACCGCCATGGGCGGAAAGGCGGGAACTATCACGCACGTTGAGCAGGTTTGATCTGCTAGTCTATTAGGTATACTTGGGAACGGGAAGTAGTTGTACATTTGTATTCCACTGCAGATTCAAATGGTGCAAAATTGTGTCTGCGTATATATAAGATTATTGTACAGTAATGTGCTACCGATTCCCACCTTGATTGTAGCCTCCATGGTGACCACCTTGATGACCGCTCTGGTACCCTCCCTGCCACGGCGGCGGAAACGCCCCCATTGGCATTTGTTGCATTGTATAGGACGGCGGTTGGCCGTATTGAGTAGGTTGACCTGGAGGCGGCTGATATTGCTGAGGAAAGTTCGCAATTCCTGGAGGTACCATATGCTGGCCGCCTACTGGATACCCTGGTGTGGGTAATCCATGTGCGGGCCACGCATTGTTATAATTCATTGGAGGTGCAGGCGGAATATTTCCTGAGAACTGGGGTGGGAATGACGCGGCGCCATTGTATGGATATGGAGGGTTTGAGACATTAGGGGGTGGAGGTTGTTGATTGTTTTGCTGAAACACGGGATAGGGTCGTGGAGATGCTGGTCTGGGTGAATATGAGTTGGACCGGGATAGGGACTGTCCGCCAAGACGTGGTCGAGAGACTTCTCGTGGATCGTTAGTTGATGGTGATCTGGAATACCGTCGGCGATCAGGATTACGCGAACGCGAACGCGAGTCATCGCGGCTTCTGCTATCACTATAACGACGTTTTCGATAACGCTCATCCGCACCAGAGCTATAGCTGCGACTGCGTTGAGACGTTCCCTTGGCCTTTCTCTTTTTCA
Source organism: Talaromyces liani (assembly GCA_022814505.1). Classification (NCBI taxonomy): domain Eukaryota; kingdom Fungi; phylum Ascomycota; class Eurotiomycetes; order Eurotiales; family Trichocomaceae; genus Talaromyces; species Talaromyces liani. Next base: position 231,794 of record JAKLNL010000019.1, read on the forward strand.
TTTGTTGACAAAACTCTCGAGACCATCCATAATAAGTGTCTGCGTCGATAATCTCTCCGGTCTTGTCATCACGTAGAACGGTCTGTCCGAGCTCGTCGACATCTAATGACGCGTTTTCCGGAAGGTCCGATTCGACCGATCCGTATATGTGATCCACATCTTGGAAAAACTTCTTCAACACCGAGACAAGTTTTTGATCAGCCGGTCCAGCTAAAAATTGTATTGGTTTGACAGTATCTGGTCGTATCGGAGCCGTGGAATCCGGGATTATATGAGGAACGAAATTGCCGGCGGGTAAATCATAGAATGGGGTGGATGCATCACCATGGCTGGCTGGCATGATATACGGCGCATCCCTCTTGGATCCTGTGGGCTGTATATCGCTCGCGCCTTCCGAAGGACCGATGGACGCCTTAATCGCATCGACCGAGTCTGCGTTCTGGACCAACTCTCGCAATTTCTCGACGTAATCGGCAGCGTAGTATCCGTGACCATGCCAGGCATCAAGCAGCTGGTCCACTCGTCGGTGATGTTTAGGATTCTTTTTGCGATCGTACGAAGCAGCGAGTCCAATAAGCTCAACGACATGCGGCTGGAGTGAGCTGCTGAAGCTGACTAACGCGCCAACTCCTTCATTCAAATGATATTTCGTATGATGCAAAACATCATTCAATAGATATAAAATGTGCAACCGCTTCCGTTTCCCAGATGACCTCGTGTTGGCAGATTTTGGCTGATCATTAACTGATGCCAACTCGTAAGACGTCGACAAAGCGACCAGGTATTTCCCCAACACACCGACTCTGTTTGGGGAGGAAACAACATGACGAAGCAACCATTCCTTGCAAGTCTATTTTCACCATTATAGGCAACATTTAGTATATCACGTCTCGACCACAGCTACCAAAGGACATAACGGATCAGACCTGGACGTTGATGCGCGAGCAATGCGATAAAGCGTTGTCTAGTAGAGTATGGAATGTGGTGATGTCGTCGCGCGACAAAGACGTAGGATCGGGCCGTAAGAGAGCTGCCGAAAAGGAAGCCTTTGCGATGGCGAGGTGATGGGCGGCCATAGCGACAACTGAAGGCTGACAGGTCTCTTTCGGAGGTGAAGTTCGCGGAACTTGAAGCTTGAGGCTTGACGATCATGTGGGGTATATTTCACGTGACTTTTTATGTTATTGACCAATGAGGGCCATCAACGTTCTTACCTCAACGGTCACGGCCATCCAGTGTGTTGTGGTGGTCAACGAAGAGGTTGGAATGTCATCTATGCCTAGTAAATGCATTGGTTCTTCTGGTCGAACTATGTTTTTAAGCAGTTGATTCAGGAAAGACCACATATAGGGCGGGTTTGGCTCGCAACGTGCATGCTCAATCGTTTTTCAACTTGAAGAATTGCAATGAAATGAACTGATATCGATCTAAATCCGGAAAAGAGAATTTTGTTTAAAATGCGTCCCTAAAGCCATTCACTCTAGTTTCATCGAGGATATATTACCACGACTCGGCAAAAGTCGTTTTCTACGGCTACCATGCGACACGATCCCTGATCAGCGGATATATGTGGACAGGTACATGGACGATGACTTGCTAAGCCTCGTGAGAAAAGGGGCATCCGTAAAGGCGAGGAAGCAAATCATAAAAGCTGGCCTACAAGGTATTGCCGAGCTACATAGTCATGATATCACTCATTTGGATAGGTGGTGCCGAAGCAGTTTTACATCCCAGGTTTGGTGATGAACTAATCGGGCCTTGCTTGGGTCAGATAACTTATAAAACCAGACAATATCAGGGTTGACTGCTCCGGCACTGGTTCCAGAACAACTGTCGAAGATGTTCGGATTATCGATCTTGAAAATGCTGCCTATCTGCCTAAAGGAAGGTGTATCAAAGGAATGTTAGCTGGCAACGAGAGCTGGTGTAGCCCTGAAGGCTACTTTAAAGGGGAGCTCACTAAGCCCCCTGATATATTGCATTTGCGGCTGTGGTATGTTTCCCCCGCAATGCAGAATATGAAAGAGTTGACCAATGAAACACGACCAGTGCATCTATGCCATGCTCAGCAAAGTCATCTTCAGTGCCGACGAGTTTTTACGCAGCTTCGAAGCCCAGGGAGTATTTCACATCATCCGCCTCCAGCGCCAAGTCTCCTTCTTCGGAGATAGGGAAGGCTTGAACGGACTGATGGCCTACGTTGGTGACGAAGAAGTCAACTGTCAAGTACTTGGACTGCTCTGGGACGATCGTGCTGTAGATTATCACTCGTATCGACCATTTTCGACATGGCCAAATGTCAGCGATGACGTATTCAAGGATTTTATTGCAGGCATGACGAATCTAGATCCGCGAAAACGTACAACAGCTAGAGAAGCCTTGGGCCATCCCTGGTTTGGGGAGGTTAATTCGGAATTGGGCGACGATGTACTCTGACTGTCAAACAGCATAGATGTACTAGATGGGGCTCATTCCTCATCGGTTGAGGTGGGGGATCGCGTGGTGACGGTTAAAGACGGGCTGACCCTAATCCGCGGATGGTCGAGTAGAGCCCACGGAGCAGAATTTCCGTCTGCTACACATAATATACACGTTCATTTTCCGCTCGCAAAACGAATGACTCGACTGTTCATGAGTACTTGAATATCAAGTGTAAAATCTGTTGCTCGTCGTGTAGAAGGGCTAGATTATGTACAAGGGAAAACACTCTTCCGATCAGCTCATGTGCTAGGTACTTCGGGGCCGACACTTCGGCAAGAAGAGCGCCAGTCTCCACATGTGTTAGCCTTATCGATAGGAGCCTTGGGCATGCGTTCGCGTAGCACAATGCACATAAACTGAGTAGAACTGGCTGGAACATATGGCGGAGATCTGTTATATAAGAGGATGTATGAGTCAGATGATTATGACGCTTTTATTCAGCATTCCATAATCCGGGTCAAGGAGGAGAAACACAGGAGGCAGATGGCGTGACCTGGCGCTGAATAATAGCAGAGCGCTGATTGGCTGACGTCCTCCACGGAGCGTTCGGCCCCGCAGCGTCGGGCGTTGCGCTATCAACAAGGTGCCTGGCTTTATATTGAGATGACTCTGACACTCTTAATTTCAAATTAATACTTTCCTCCTGCACAGTCACTACCAGTACTTCATCACAAGCATCGCCCTTGAATACAACTGAAAGAACAAGATTCTCGTCGATTTCGTGTATAAACAAACGCTACTCCAAAGTCTAAACATCATGGCCGTCGCAATCACCACCTCAGGACTCCGCAGTTCAGTGCGACATTTCTCTGCCCACCGTCCTCGACCCGATACTCGCACATCTCGCTTTGTCGCCTCGTCATGTCTGGTGTCTATGGTCGTGTTGCCTTTTGTGCCTCCAGCATTAGAAAGTTCGCGAGAGAAGAATACAGGCTATCCTCATTCTCATAAGTGAGTAGCCCTATAATCTACCTTGCGCTCTCCAATCATAGTCACTGACATACTTTCAGAGAGCGGTCCCTTCCACCACTTTGCTTTCATGCACGATAGATCAACTCGGCATCGTCACCTTTCATTACTACATTACGATTATACCCGATCCTTTTCGCTTTCATAATACCGTACAATACCCACTATCTCATTACCGTACGGCACAAAGTCTACCAGCAGAATCACGGCGTCACGGCACCAAGAGCTGAATTGCTTGCGTCAGCGGGAACGGTTGAGATGAAACCGTTTACCAACGAGTACACATCTACCGCCCACTGTATTTGCTTTTCTTTTTGTTTCTCGACATATCGACACGATTTATAGCTCTAGCATTCATACATTTGCATATCAAGGGGATCATCTTTAGGGCACGGGTTGGGCGTTTGGCATGGGGCTTGCTTTTTTGATATCAGATTGCATGTGCATAGTTAATTCAGAAATTGGCATCATTCGCTTTAATACTCTCTTTCGTAGCAACCAATTAGGCTTATCGCCGGAATGGGGAACTATTGATTATGAGTGAGTTGAAACCCTTGTATAGACAAGTACAATGACTTCATAGGACCAAATCGAGTTAGCCCCCCTTATCAGACAGCCTCAAAATTTCTTTTTCCAATTATAATACATTCATACGCGCACCAAAACCAAATCAAGCCAGCTCAACTAAACCGGTTCCCCCGCGGCGGACGGAACGGCTGCGTAGCTTCATATTTCGACTTCTCCAATAATTCCTCAGCGTCGGTCTCTGGCTCATGTCGAGTGGGCGCCGGATCTTGACCTGCTTCCCTGCTTGGTGACGCTACATCATCTCTCGCATTGTATGAGACTGCACTGGCACTTGCGCGTTGCAAGGACGGGTCATCTGAAGGTTTCCGCGTTTCCTGCGGCAGTGATGATGAGGCGGCTCGTCGACGATCTTCGGCTTCCATTGCGGCGAGTTGGGCTTTGCGGATGATGTCGGCTTCATAGCGGGCTGCGCGGTCGGCGTTGACGGACTTTTTGGCGAAGTAGTAGGCTCCTCCGCCGGCTGACGGTCATTCAAGGTCAGAATGATTGTTTGGTGAGCTGGATATGTGTAGAAGGTCACTAACCGAGACAAAGGACACCCCATCCGTACCTGTTGAATGCAATTGCTTTGATCAGTCATGGCTAGACGTAGAGCGGACTTTTCTCGGCTTACCAAGTAGATCTTATCTGAGAGGTATATCAGCTTCTTTCATTCATCTAAAGTGTAATTGAGAGCACATAGCAAGCTTACCGTATTCATTTTGCCTTAAAAGAAATGCGTTGGCCTGTATCGTGAAAATTGTCACCGAGGATAAGTGAATAGGTTCGGAGAGCTTGGACGGCCAAACGGCTCTTAATCTATTATTATCTAGCTGCTGCCGGCTAACCCTAAAACAGTCGATCGATTACGTAGTCCGTACGGAATGCGTACTAGTCTCTTATTGGTTGATTGCTTACCAAGCAAGTGACTGCCAAGACCGTTGCAGCCTACTATAGTACGTACTTCATCAATGGCTGACTTCCTCTTCGTCTCTTCTCTTCCTCATCCCTCATCTCACATCGCGATCATCCTGGTAGCCCACATTTGCATCTAGGATATGCTGGGATCCGACTGCTGTCGTTAAAGGTCACCTTTTTATGGCTTGAGAACGTCTTCGCTACGCTACGGTACGGTAGACTACGTGTTCATATCGCATTTTGATATCTTCGCCACAACCAGTCACGATGGCGCCAAAACGCAAAGCAACCGATACCGCCTCGGCGCGAGCCTCGAAAAGAGCAACTCCCGTGCCCGATACACCGCAGAGCTTCGATAGCAGCGATGAGTATTCCGAGTACGATGAGAAAGAGGAACGGACAGCCCAACTAGTCGAAAAGTTCTCGCTCGAAGCCTTCAGTAGGGATAAGAAAGCCGTGATGGACAAGAGCGATCCGCATTATGGCTACAAGGACTTTTCGTCACTGCCGCTGAAACCGGATCATGCGAACCGACCACTGTGGATCGAACCGCTCAAGGGCACGATTACACTCGAGAGTTTCTCACCTCTGGCGTCGCAGGCTGCTGATTTCTTGACAACTATCGCGGAACCACTGTCTCGACCAGTGCATTTACACGAGTACCGACTGACCGGTAATAGTCTGTATGCTGCGGTGTCAGTTGGTCTGGAACCAAAAGATATTATCCATTTTTTGGACAGACTATCCAAAACACCGATTCCAGATGCGATTCGATCATTTATCATTGATTTCACAAAGTCTTACGGAAAAATCAAACTTGTTCTGAACAACAATAAATACTATGTGGAGAGCACAGATCCTGCGATGCTACAAATGCTACTGCAAGACGATGTTATCGGAACAAAGCGAGTCCAAGGATCAGAAGGCATTATCCAGCAGGCGGCACCAAAGATGGCAGGTCTAGTCATCCCCGGTACCAAAGATGCGGCTGGTGTTGCACAAGCAAACCAAGGTTCTAGCGAAGCAAATGGGGCTAATGGAGCGAACGCCACCAACAAAGAGGATGACTTCTTGGCTACTATCCGTGACGAAGACGACGATGATGATGATGCACAAGTCCACAGTTTTCAGATTCCTAACGACGATGTCGAGTCTGTCAAAGCGCGATGCCAAGCGATGGGATGTCCGGCTCTTGAAGAATACGACTTTCGGAATGATAGAGACAATCCCACGTTGGACATCGACTTGAAGCCAAATGCTCAGATTCGAAGCTACCAAGAAAAGAGTCTGAGTAAGATGTTCGGTAACGGTCGAGCCAAGAGTGGTATCATCGTTTTGCCTTGTGGCGCTGGCAAGACTCTTGTCGGTATCACCGCGGCGTGCACTATCAAGAAAGGTGTTATTGTGCTATGCACCAGCTCCATGTCCGTTGTCCAGTGGCGGAACGAGTTCATACGATGGTCAAACATCGACCCGGGTGACATTGCCATTTTCACGTCCGACAATAAAGAGAAATTTAAGCGGTCGACCGGTATTATTGTCTCGACATATTCCATGGTTTCCCAAACAAGAGCCCGATCGCATGACGCGCAAAAAATGATGGACTGGCTGACCCAACGAGAGTGGGGTCTGATGATTCTCGACGAAGTGCACGTCGTACCGGCGTCGATGTTCCGAAAAGTCACGTCTAGCATCGCCTGTCAGGCCAAACTAGGATTGACTGCTACTCTTCTTCGAGAGGATGACAAGATTAAAGATTTGAACTTCTTGATTGGTCCCAAGCTTTACGAAGCAAACTGGATGGAGTTGGCTGAGCAAGGTCATATCGCCAAGGTCCAATGTGCCGAGGTGTGGTGCCCGATGACCACTGAGTTTTACTCGGAGTACATGCGAGAGAGCTCGCGTAAAGCAGCTCTTTTGTATATTATGAACCCGCGAAAGTTTCAAGCTTGCCAGTTCCTGATTGACTATCACGAGAAGCGCGGTGATAAAATCATTGTCTTCTCGGATAACGTCTACGCTTTGCAGCGATATGCTCTCAAACTAGGCAAAGCTTATATCTACGGTGGAACTCCGCAAAACGAGCGCATGCGTATTCTGGAGAATTTTCAACACAACGAACAAGTCAATACTATTTTCCTGTCTAAAATTGGAGATACCTCCCTCGATCTTCCCGAAGCCACATGTCTAATTCAAATTTCGTCGCACTACGGTTCTCGCCGTCAAGAAGCACAGCGCCTAGGCCGTATCCTACGAGCCAAACGTCGTAACGACGAGGGCTTCAACGCGTTTTTCTACTCCCTCGTCTCCAAAGACACAGACGAAATGTACTACTCCTCCAAACGACAAGCCTTCCTAGTCGACCAAGGATACGCCTTCAAAGTAATCACCCACCTCCAAGGCATCGAAAACCTCGAAGGTCTCGCATACGCCACCCCATCCGAACGCCGCGAACTCCTGCAAGAAGTCATGCTCCAAAACGAAACCTCCGCCGAAGTCGAGAACGTAGTCGACGACCTCTTTGCCGAGCGTTCGGGTGGCCAACGCGGCGGCCGCGCAGGCGCCAAAAAAGCAATCGCAAAACGCAGCGCGGCGACACTCAGCGGTCTCGCTGGAGGCGAGGATATGGCGTACGTGGAATACAACAAGTCGCGCAATAAGCAGCTCAAGGAGAAGGCGCAGCATCATCCGTTGTTCAAGAAGATTGCGCGCGATCAGCAGAAGCGGAAGGAGGCTATGAAGGATATGGGGCCGAGGGGGCGGTGATAGCTCCGTCCGGTTTACCCACTGGTCCTCCTATACATTACAGATTATAAAATCAGATCTCATAGAGATATACGTAGAACGTGCCTATCGGGTGATTTAATGAATTTGATGTACATTTCCCATAGAGCTAAGGCGTTTGCGGCGTTTCTCCGTCGATATCTTTTGATCCACAGCTGCGGATAGATTGATACCAGTGAATATAAAGAGATTTTTTACGTTACATTGCAGTAAACAGCTCGCTTTCATGCGAGTACTATTACCCTGGCTACTCAGAACGACTTAATGGATATATTTTCACTGTATACTAAACACACTTCAGGTTATGTGAACTACTTGGAGACAATAACCTGGTGGTACTCAGGGTGTGCAAGCTCCTCCTCGGTGCTGAAGATGTTGATAGGCCACAGAGGGTCGTTGATGACACCAGGAACATTGAAGCGCTTGTTCTCCTTTCCGAGGGCGTCAATCTCGGCGATCTCGTCGGCAGAGAGGTCGACGTCGGTGAAGTTCTCGACGATACGGGATGCGGTGACTGATTTGGGGATGACACTGTGGCCGCCGACTTGGGCCCAGGCGAGGCTGAATGAAACGTGAGCACGATGATTCTCAATCGTATTACAGTCGAAGTGATGACTTACAGGACCTGAGCAGGAGTGACAGTTGTGCCGGTACGCTTGGAAGCGCTCTCTGCAACGGACTTGACTTCAGGGCGGGTGATGATAAGAGGCCAGCCGATGGAGTTGTTTCCGAAACCCTAACAAAAATAAGCTTCTGTGAACATCTGGTATGATCGTCAGGACATTTCATACCGAGTAGGCAGTGATGTGAATTCCCTTCGACTTGGCGTATTCGATCAAAGGTGGGTTGGGCAGATAAGGGTGGCGCTCGATCTGGAGGACGGAGGGAACGACACCGGTAGCCTTGATGATGGCTTCAATCTACAGTAGCCGACGTCTATTAGTAGAGAATCCTCAAATTGGGGGTGGTTATACCCACGTGGTCAATGCTGTAGTTGGAGACACCGATAGCTCGGGCCTTGCTCTTGGGCAATTTGGTGACAGCTATTGTATGTTAATTTAGCTGTCATTCTCTTCCCCTAATAAACAGGAACATACCGGTCCAGGTGTCGATAATCGAGATATCATCATCGATGTCAACGAGCTTTTCATTTCCAGCTTGGAGAGGGAAGAGGTTGTTGATCTGCTTGTTTGACTTGAAGGCAACTGGCCAGTGGATCAGGTAGAGCTTAAGCATGATCATTAGTGTATTTCCTCAAACAATCTGAACCGCAAGCGGGCATACATCGAGATATTCCAAACCGAGCTCTTGGAGAGTGTCGTCCAAAGCGGCTTCGACAACATCAGGGTGGAATTGACTATTTCGGTTGTGTCAGGGGTGGCTGTAGTCGTGATGCTAGGTGAGATTTGAACGGACCTATTCCACAATTTGGAGGTCTGACGATTGATCAACGTGGTTAGCATATAGGCGTAATGATTGGAAAGCTGTTGGCAGTCTTACAATAAAAACATCCTCACGCTTGATGCCAAATTCCTGGAATGCTCTGCGGATACCCTCGCCAACTTCCTTTTGGTTTTGGTAGCTGATTATATCGTTAGTATGAATGACGAATTTGTTGTCGCGTACATATGTAGCCTACATTTTGGCAAGATCCTACGAAAACAGCAGTCAGTACAGGGCTCAATAACCAAATCTAGCAGCAACAGATGAACTCACGAGGTGACGGTAACCGGCCTTCAATGCAAGATAGACACCCTCGCCGACCTGGCCGGGTTCGGCCTGCCAAGTACCATATCCTCGAAGACTAGCAATCGTCAGTGATGAGCTCGTTAAGTATCCCTCAATGGCGACTTACGGGATGGTGGCACCGGTGTTGAGTGTAGCGGTCTTTCCGAGAGACATGTTGACGATTGTTTTATGGATGAGAGAATGGAATCAATGGAGAGAAAAAAGAGGGGATTAGAAAAAGATGAAACTACGACGACGCGAGGGAACTTGGGGACAATTTATTTACGTACAGAGCGGCCGTGGGGGGCATTTTCCCTACCCACCAGCCAGGTACCTAGTTCTAGGTACTACGATGTACATGGATGGATGTATGGTATTCCGTCGTCGGTTCCTTTTCTTCCGTCATTCAGCATGCCCCGCTCTACTTGTATGGCGGGGGATCGGTCGGACTTCCTCCGAGGTATGATGCCATTGCTCTATCGCGTGCTTGGTATCAATTGTGACTACAAGCACCCTTCGTAGAGTGTTCTCGTTATTTTCTTTGACCAGTTCTGAGCCGAGAGAGTTGTTTGACGCTTAAGTGGCAATTCTGAAGTTATATGAGACCATCATCTCAATTGTCGCATTTATTCATCTGAAGTATTGTACCAGAACAACGTGGCATGGTTGGTGGGATATCCCACGCAGCGATTCTCCACCTATAGTGTCGCTGCTTTGACAATCTCGCACTAGCCGCTTTTGGATTGCTCGGCGCGATATTTCCTATTTAGGGAGGTGGCACTCTTTCTGCGCGACATCAAGCTCTACGCGCTGTGCGGTGTGCACACGTAAAATCGACTATAATCGGCAGAGAGTTATACAAAAATTATAAGCACCGGTTTGAAAATCTCATTGTGTTCTTGCGTCCGGCCCAATTTCAGCAGAATTGGACAAGTCTCGGGCTCGGGATTGCCTCCGATCGGCATCAAGTCCTACTATTTTGCGAAGTTGTTTGTGAAGCAGACAGGAGCAAGACGTTATGACCGCTAAACTGGCGTGCATATTGCTCTTAGGGCGTTACGTGATAATCGTACTTATGTCTTTGTCAGACCTTGTATATGTCATGCTGTCCAAGAAGCCTGATATAGCAAATGTGTTTGTTATAAAAGTACCACAAATATCCACTCGGCTCGGAGAAATATCGAAGAGAACCTCTAATAAGTGTGATTATGCAGTATTACTATACTCTTTGAGGAGTCTCTCACGATAGCAATTCTAGGATTGAAGTACTGGACTACCTAGGTAGGATAATCGTTTGCTAGATATCGGAAGGTGATGCTACCTATTCTCGAAAGCTGTGGGACGGAAAATGCTTCATCTATGCATATATGAAGAGTCAGTGCTTAGCAGTTGCATCAGTTGTATAGAAAATAAGATTGGTGCGGAATGCTTACAGTGCCATTCAACATATGGCCAAAGGGTCCTGTTGATGTAGTATTCACAGAAGTACGGACCCCATTCAGAGCATTGACTCCGCTCAATAGTAAAATACTGGACAGCCGTATTTCCACATGTTTCAACCACACTAGATTCCAGACTTCGATCTCTTAGAGAAAGTCTTTTAGAGCAACAAAGGAGAAATTGAAAATGCCCTTGGCTGTATGAATAGACCTTCTTATACCCCATTCCGCTCGTCAAAATCAATAACCAACAACAAAGATAACAGAGGGGAATCTGTTCAACAAAGCTTTGAAATTTCTTCTCTCTAGGCCGTATGGTCTTAATGACTACGTGATTTCTTGAATTGGGTGGACTTTGTAAAAGCCAAAACTAGGAGTTAGGCTTAGGTAACCCACGTGGCGCGGGGAGTTTGGGGGCTTAGGGCAGGAATAATTGGGGTGCTGTGTTGAACAATCATGGGATCTTCGCTCTTTTGGGGTGAAAATGGGTAAATACTTTCCCCTTCATTCTCTTAATCCAGTTAACAGCGCGTGTCTTAGGGTTATCGTTGCACATATAAACCCTAATCTCTAGCGTCATTAGTTATCAGATCTTCAACTATTATTATGTTACTACGTATCGAGATAGATACTTGACTCTGCTGACGGCTCCCTCGGTGGGATCCGAGTTCATATGTATCATCTCACAAACGATTGGTGAGATACCCTTGAACCAATAGACGCCGATGCAGACTCGTAATGGTAGCGCCATGCCGGATTTGTTCTTTTACGTACATTCGTGAGGTGGTAAAGAGGCTACGAGGCTGAGAGGACTAAGCTTGCCTACCCCTCTCTGGAGGGCAATAAGTATGTCAATTCACATCTCTCTTGACCCAACTTGTCTTCAGCGGGGTTAATCTCTTTTTTGTCAATATCTGATAGGTATATATTTGCGCCTTTATTCATATGATAAATGAGACGATTTGGACGTCGCGGTCCAGCTCCTCCTGTCTCGGAGAGCGGAGATGATCGTACTCAACCAGACAGTCAACCTATAGGTTTGTTCCAGCTATGGCCGGATCCTGAGCTTTCAGGCTCTGCTGGGATTGAGATTGACGTTGAGTAAGTATATCCCGACCTTTATGTTCCAACGCCCGAATCCTTGGATATACTGATCCATGCGATTAGCGTTGTCGCTGTCCATGGCCTGGGCGGTCATGCGTACAAGACATGGACCGAGGGCCAGAAATTATGGCTTCGAGATTTCATACCCAAGGACCTTCCGAGAGCCCGTATTATGACGTTTGGATACAACGCCGGACTTGCTTTCACAAAATCTACATCTACGATTCGCGATTTCGCAGTTCAGTTGTTGGAGAGCTTGCGGCAGCTTCGTCGGCGGACGGCGAATAACTCTGTAAGGCTTAATGTTGCTGTCATTTATGACAGTGTCTAATACGGGTTTCATTACGAAGGTCAAAACAATTTTTGTGTGTCATAGTCTGGGTGGGATTGTTGTGAAACAGGTAAGGGCACATAGTAAAAAGACCATAAAGAATAAATCGTGGCTAACATACCCAATCGCATGATAGGCACTTATTGTCGCCCACGAACGAAGCGTCACCTACGGTTCGGTTGCATCTTCAGTGAAAGGAGTGGTATTCTTGGGCACTCCCCATAGGGGCTCTGATATCGCATACTGGTCAGGACTCTTAACCAAGGTTGCCAACATCGCTGTTCTCGGAAGACTTCGGCAGGACTTGTTAGACAATCTACGACCCAAGTCAGCCGAATTGGGTACTATTTGTGCTCAGTTTGTAGAGCGAGGAATAGGATTGCAAATCTTTAGCCTCTATGAGAGATTGACAATGCCTGTGGTCAATGCACTCGTGAGTAAAAGTCCCCATATGGATTGATAGCATCCATTCTCCGGGAATAATGCTAATACATGTGATAAAGGTTGTTGATGAAATGTCTGCCATTCTGCATCTTCCTAACGAAACTGCAATTCCTCTGGAGGCAGATCACCAAACCATGTGCAAGTTCTTGACTAATTCAAATCCAAATTACATCGTAGTCCGCGACTGCATTGATGAAATTATTGAGACTCTTGCCAGAGTTTCCGGCAGTTCATGTACGTCTTGACTCAATTAGTTTCTTTCCACTTTTGAAGGCATACCAACAGATGGATCTCAGAACTGCAATATAATATCACTTCACTTACACACAACTGTTTTATGATTTAGTCTTCACACCATCGCAAGACATGTTTATGAGACGATTGCGCGTAATTAATGAAGTTGACATGCTTCAGCGAGTTCCTTCGTCATGGGGAAAGTCCCACGAGTGGCTCATCAACCACCAGTCATTTAAGTCGTGGACTGAGTATCAAGGCCTCCGTGTCCTCTGGATGTATGGAGGACCCGGCTCCGGTAAAACCGTGTTAAGTAAAACTATTGTTCTATATCTCAACCAGATTAGCGAAAACGGTCCAGACACAGGCATCATACGCAAACCGGTGTACTTCTTTTTCGACGACAAAGATCCCAAAACCCAAACCAGCACGGCATTTGTGAGCTCTGTTCTATATCAAATCTTGGAAGATACCAAAACGGCATTTGTCATTCGATACTTGGATAATACCCGTCTGAACATTTCGCAGCCGGACGAGGACACTTTATGGCAATGCCTGTTGGCGATCATTGAACGGAGTCGTGGTATCATCTTCCAATTTGTTGTTGATGCGATAGATGAGCTTTATCGGATTCGAGAAACAAGCAATGTCACTCTATTGGAAAGACTTGAGGGACTACTAGCTGCGGATGTGAGTGGCCATATGAGGTTGCTAATCACAGACCGAAAAGTGCCCGACGAAGGATTCTTAAAAACTGCTGGTCCTTCGCTTATCGATGTTGAAAACACGAGCACCCGTCAAGTAGTAGAAGAGTATATTCGAGCCCAGGTCAGACGCCGGTTAGAAATTGCTCGGATCAATCCGCAGGCTGGGGCTGAGGTTGAAAGCAAAATTGTTGAGATTTCAGGTGGAAACTTTCTCATGGCGTCACTCACATGGAAACAGTTTGCAGATGGAATTCAAATCTGGTCTCGAGACGCAATTCGACTTCGAATCAAGGAGATACACAGATTGCCACGCGATCTGGAGACAATTTATTGCGGCTTATTAAACAATTTACCCTTGCAGTGGAGAGAGGAAGCTCGGAGAGCGTTTTCTATCCTACGCATTAGTTTCGAAAGACTTTCTTCTCAACAGCTCTCCTTGTTTGTGACAATCTGGAAATTTGATTGTAGCTCTTCAAACTTCGATCTTAGAGCTGTGGAGGATGAGCGGTCTGACTTTGAGATCTATCTCCATGAGCGTTGTGGCTATATTGTTCGCAAGAATGAGAATGGCCTGGTGAATTTTGCTCATCAATCTGCAAAGGATTTATTCAACGGTCAGTCACAACTACAGGCGAATGCGAAAGTGTTGAATCAGTACACCGTGTCCGAGCCCGATGCTCACTCGCTACTATTTCTGATGTGTATGAAGGTTCTCCAGGCAGAGGCAATATTTTTAACGAAAGATGAAATAATGTTCATGATCCGACAAGCACGATATGAAGCCGATCAATTGGATTTGCCGCTGGAGAAGCGTTTCGTCAAGAGAGTATCAACTTTGAAGTTCAAGATCCACGCCAAAAGTAGGACCACATGTCTACTATATGCTTTGAGCAACTGGTTTGAGCATTATGTGAAGGCAACGTCATCCGAAGAATTGGATATGGTAGCTGCTCATTTTTTCCGGTCAAACTATGGCTCGAGGTTTCATATGCTCTGGGCCGAGATTAACATATTTTCTGAAGCGGTCGCACAGTATTTTGAGATCGCAAGATCCCCCTTTTATCCGCTACTGAGCGCCATAACACGTGGTGATTCACGTAGGCTCATAAAAGCAATGATTGAGTCCGGCTCGAACGCAAATATCACTACAGGTCCGGAGGACATGACGCCCTTGAGTTGGGCTATCATATGTAATCGACAAGACGCATTCCTAGCTCTGATGCGTAGCGATACGGCGTCGGTCAACTTTGGCAAGAATTCTCGATCAATAGCTATACACTATGCAGCGTCTAGTCCCAATCCTTTCTTCATCAACTATATGGTGGAGGACTCTCGAGCCAATCTGAACTGTCGGGGCACGGACGGCAGAACGCCTCTATTAGAAGCAATTCGTAAGAAGCGTTTGGACTCTGTCCTATTGCTTTTGGAGCAACCCTACGTCGACGTTTGGGCAGCAGATGATAAGCAAGAGAATGCCCTCACTATGGCTTTTCAACACCCAATGTGGGAAGATGTGGTTCTGAAAATCATGAGAATGGACTGGAATCGAGCCATGAGCATGGCGCGCTCGAATGCTAAACTGTTGGAACTTGCTCGAATGCATCGATGGAATCAGGTGGAAGATGAACTTCTCAGTAAAAGCAGCCACGCTCTTTTTCATGTGGACGAATATACTGGACTTAACCCCGTCAGCGCTCTTGTGTTCTATGGACGTCGTACAGATTTTGTTCATTATCTTACAAAGTTGTCTCGCGATGAGGTCAGTGTCGTGGCGAGCAGTGGGCGTTATAACCTTCTACATCTGTGTGCCCACCAAGACTGGTATGAACTCGTGGAAGAACTCATGAGTCAATACAATCTACGCCCAGTACCAAGTGATCATGCCAATCGCACATTGCTTCATTGGGCCCTGGAGTACAACTGGAGCATCGATTACAGCCATATCCAGATTCTCACAGCAGGTAACATCAATCAAAAAGACAATGACGGCATGACTCCATTACACTTGGCTGTTTTCAAGCACAACATGACTGTCATACGCTGGCTTGTTGCGGCACAAGCTGATATCTTCTCGCGCGACAACAGAGACTTTACGCCGGCCCATCTAGCTGCGAGTGAGGGTTACAGAGAAGGTGTCGAATTCTTCATGAACTTGACAAGGCGCGATTTTGGCAAGACTAGGGACGGATCTAGTCTAGTTCATTTGATGTCACTATGGCTCGATGGATCGGTTATAAGACGATTTGTGGAGAGTAGACGTACCTCTGTCAACTCCAGGGACAAGAAGAGATGTACACCTTTACATTGTGCAGCTCAAACAGGGAACGTGTCAGCAGTCAGGGTTCTGCTAGAGAAAGGATGTCAAGTCGATGCTAAAGATCTATATGGTCAAACCGCTTTGCATCATGCAATTAGAAGCGGCGAGTCCGACGTCCCGCCCATTCTGCTTCAGAATGATGCAGATATGGATTTGAAAGATTTATATGAGCAAACCTGTCTGCACCTTAGTATTAGGCATCGGCACGAGGAATTGACCAAATGGTTGATATCTCGGAAGCAGGATATGGTCTTTGAGCGCGATCTATTCGGTTTCACCCCCTTACATCGTGCCTGCTCTAATGGCACAGCTAGCGAGGTAATGGAATTAATTCACGCCGGAGCGGACATTCTGGAACTGGACTCCAACTTCCGGACACCCCTCGAGCATGCCGTTATTGGCCGCAACCAGAGAACCGCGACACTAATTCTACAATATCGTCAAAAGGATGATTACCGGGCCCGCGAGTGGATTCGAAGTGTCAACACAGCCCTTCGAATGTCGATCGCGAAGGGGTTTCCCGAGATAGAGGCAATACTCATGGAAGCTGGAGGCTGGGTTGCAGATCGTTCGAAGATTGAGATTGAGCGCTTTTATGTTCCTGATGATATTCGAGAAGTTAGATGGCCACTGGTAACGTACAGAGATTGGGACCGAGCGTATCATGCGGACTCGTATGATCCTTCGACAGGTTCTGTGAGAGACAACGCCGGGAAACAAGAGCCAAGAAAATAGTATCTGTATAATCAATCCAATTCATGTAATGGGATTCAACAATTTAATTTACTTGATATTACGTAGACTGAAACTTCAAATATCATACATATCTCGAAGAAGAGATCATTAGAGCTGTGCGCGATGCGGGATATCTGCCCATGGCTCTTCAAAGCCACTACCAAAGATCCACCTATGCGAGGAAGTTACTGTAGAATCGATAGCTAAGCCAACAAAAGAGTGTAGTTAGCATGCTGTCTCTTTATATATAATATGCGTTATGGAGTAAAACGACTCACCCATATTGGCAGCTTTAAGCCACGCATCACCGTGTATTTTCAAGTCTTTCCCCTTGCCTTGTTTCTCAAAGGGCTCGGTAATCTCTTCGCCATGTGCAATAGCCCGAATAAGCTTCACAACATGCCCATCATCTCCTCGGTGGGAGTTGCCAGCACGGAAAATCTCGTCCCAGGTTTTGGTGATAGAGTAGCTTGTGATTTCATCGAGATTGAGAGGAGGACAATGTCGAGAAGCATATAGAAGCAGGTCCATGCGTCCTTTCCATTCAAGCAAGCGGACCTTTGCACGAGTGCTAATCCACGGCCTATCAAGAATAGCAGAAAAGAAAATCGAGCAGTTCACGGCGTGTATGAGTAAGAACTCAAATTTCACTACATTCGGCGGGTGCTGGGAGGCAGCGGCACAGTAGACTGGTAATTGAGTCAGAATTTGACTGATATCATTAGTCGGCACCACATACCTAGAGCATTGACCATTTCAATCAATTGCTCGTTCAACGTTTCTGCTGACACTGTGTACTGTTTGGCATAATGTTTCATCTTCTCCGGGGCGCGTTTGAAGATCCCATCTCGTATTTGACTGCTGTCACTGTAATGGACACTGGACAAGATCTCCTCGTCTTTACTCATTTCATGCAAGAGCTCAGTTATAGTTTTTCCGGGTTTAGATCCAATTCCTCCCGCTGCATCCTCGGCTCCTTGGAGGAATGGTCTTATCCACCCTTCATGCACTGCAGCCTCGGCGAGACCTTCTGCAATGATTGCCGGCTGATTGAACTCAATGCCAAAACCAAGATGAATCATAGGATGAATCAAGCCTAAATAATAGGTACTACTAAGATCATTTATCTCCAGAAATTTAAAGTGAGGGAAGTTACCTGAAAATAGTCTTCCTAGTAAATCATCTGCATCTTCGTCCTCTGCAAAAACGTGTTCCCGGAGAGTCTCTTCAACGCCTTTGATGCTAATCTCCTGCTGGAAAAAAGCGAGGAAGTTCGGGTAATGCTCTTCCTTTCCTAAGTACTCCTTGAATTTTGATTTTTCGATAATAGCGTGCACGACTTTATCGTCAACTGGATATGGCGTTCGCTGATAGCTATGTCCTCGATCATAAGCATCATTTATCTCTTCGGGTGAAGCTCCCAGAGAAAACAGAGTGAGGAGATGATGAGCTATGTGATCTGTAGACACAACCCTATGTTAGTGAGAGTATGACAAGCTGATGCTCAGAATAAAAACCGTCGTACTATGGAATCTCTGCTTGTTGAAGAAGATGTGATGTTCCTTCATATCTCTTTGCAAGAGCTCACTGGCGCGTTTGGCCGAGTCTTCTCTCGGATTGTGAGAGAAAACACCGGCATCCGATGTCGAGAGTTCGATATGTGTGGCAGTAGCCATGTTGTATAATCGGCGCTGTGCCTTTACGGTAGATCGAGGTTTATATGTCAATCTTAGCTGTCGTGGTAGAATGAATAGTTCCTTGCGCATGGGTAAATAAGGTCAACGACGAGCCTCCGGAATGTTCAAATATGTAGCACAGAAATACACACAAGTCTCACAAACAGTGTCCATTAATAATAAAGAGAGTGTCACAGAATTCATATGACAAATATCGTGAGTCCAGCTTCTGAATTTATATACAATCGTGGTACCTGGAGGCTGGAAAGAGATTAACAAGGATTAACAAAGTATGACGATGTCACTTGTCCTTCCAGCCAATGCCTGAGGCTCCTCGGCCTTCTCCGGTTCCCCCGCATTTCGTTCTTATTAACTCATACTTCTTGTCGGTCTTAATTTGACAATTTGATATTGATGTATGATCTTTGCTGATTAATTATAGAAAAAGTAGCTCGGTCTAGAAGGACCACGTGGAAGACCAGAAGATCAGACACCCACGACTGGACGGAGTTAGGGCACGCTTCCTGATCAGGCAAGCTAGTGTCGGTATAACAAATCCTATCCCCGTAGATACTGTAGAGCGTCATATCCTATGTCCGCTAGCTCTATGGACTGCCCTCGAATCCTGTTTATCTAGGTGTATAGGGTCAGGTGAATCGTGACTTGATATCTCCGAAACCCCTACATCAATTGATGGAAAATAGCAACTACGTAGTATGGTACAGTACTATGGTGGTTATTCAAATCCGTTACGTAGGCACGACAGTTAGGAAATTTGTTACCGTCATATTACGCAAAAATACGTTACTTTCTATCAGACATCGCCCCAAGCTAGCCATATTCAGATGGTTCCGTCATACAAATACACATCGTATTATCCACCACGATGTCGTCAAATTCTAAGACTTTAATGGCTGCCCACAACGTTGTCGAGCCTTGCTCCTCCCTAATTAGGCAATTATGAGGCATCAAGCCTGTTGGTAATATCCACCTATAGGTTCGATTCCTATCGGCGCTGTTGGTACAGTGGCTTATTTTTCTTCCAGGCACTAGACACCTCACGTACAAGGCACCAAGGTACCCAGATTCAGCTTGCTCCTTCCCGATCCTGCAATTTTGAGCCATCAAGGCACTCAAATCCCGTCAACTGGCTAATTCGCGCCTCTCTATAGATACACACCCGCTAACCCTAAACACCATAGAATGCATGGGAAATCTCCCCAGAGAGTTCAAAACAACTAACTCAGATTGTACGAAAATAATCACTTGCTCTTCTAAATCCTTGATCAGGGCTGCACTCTATATATAGCTCCAGTCAGGCTCCTAGCTGAGTCTAACCCTGTCAACTGGTATACTGGATATCTTAGCTGATACATAGTTATCTCAGCTCGTGCACTGTCTTGTGAAGCACAGCACTAAGATTCTCCAAGAATCCTGATTCCTAAGGCATCAATGGGAGGTGTTGCAAGCTATATGAATGACAACTACTGTACTGAAAAGTAAGCGCATCTTTTTAGTACAGTGGGATTGCACCAGGAGGGGGTATCTTAGGACTTCATCCTCCACCCATCATCGCAATACAACTACACACCATGTGATCCTCCTTGCTAGCTATGTCTTACCATACTAGATCATCTAGTATGCGTGCTGCCTTTTGGTCTAGTTGGTTGTACCAATATCAAATATTGTAGGATTGTAGAATCCTTCACAACAACAAGCTGTCTGCCACCCATCTAATCATATCGAGGGGTTTTGTAGTTGTCTTTGTTCTCGCATTAGTTTCATGTCCAATCATAATCCTTGTCATTTGATCAGTCTCCTTCACACATATTGTGGTAATTGGCTGCGTAACAGCAATGACTCGTATGGATTTATGACAGCCAGATCCGGGTTAGCTGTATATAATAACCACCGAGTATATCCATCTGTGTAACGAGCGCTTCCGCTCGACATAAAGAGGTCGCAATCTCATTTTCACCTCCCAAGTTCACCCCAAGTCAGAACAAAACTCTCAAACTTCCCGTATCTTCTTTTAAGCAAAGCTCGAAACGAGAATATAAAAGGAAAAGAAAAAAAGCCTTATCTGCTATGGCCACCTCCAAACCCACTATCGTCATTGTCCACGGCGGCTGGCACGTACCAGAATGCTACGAGAAGCTCATATCGGCGCTCAGAAATGGCGACTATGAAGTCCATTGCCCACGATTACCAACAACCAACCTAGTCAGCTCCCCGATCCTTGGTGAAAAGGAGCATCAAAATGATCTGACTAACTCTCTCTTTTCCCCAGAGCCGACCCCCAACGCCGACCTTTACACTGATTCGGATCTCGTGCGCACCTACGTCTTGAGCCTCGTACAGGCCGGGCGCACTGTGGTTGTCTTATTGCACTCCCATGGTGGGCAAGTAGGCAGCGATGCGCTTATTGGTCTCGGACAAGAGACTCGGGCAAAAGAGGGTCTCTCAGGCGGGGTCTCACATCTTATCTATCTGTCTGGATTCGCGTTGCCCGAGGGGTAAACCATGATGGAGAAAGTTCAGGAATTCGGCCATATGGATCTGGTGCCGATATCATTTGATTGGGATGATGACGGTACTTGTGTGCACGCCGACCCGCGTACACTGCTGGTTAGTCCTAGTGACCTTGCTCCCGACGAGGTGGACGAGTACGTGGCGACGCTCATCCGCTGGAATGGCAAGTCCATGTATCAGCCTTCCCGTCACGCTGCCTGGCGCGACATTCCCGTTGCATGGGTTTACACCACTCAAGATATGACGGTACCATTTTCCTACCAGAAGAGCTTTGTTGAGGACATGGAGAAGGCCGGCCGCCCTGTACAGACCTTTGAGATTGCCACGGGCCACATCCCTCATCTGACGGCCACTGCTGGAGTTGTCGACGCTGTTCAGCACGTTGTAAATAGCAGAGAGCCCTTGTGAGCCTAGGTATTACATCCAACTGTACTTGAATATTTAGGGCACATTGATTTATACCTACATAGGTTTTCCATAAAACTTATGATCAGTTTCCTTATTTGTAACACACTAATCTCTGTATTACATTGAATGGAAAAGATAATATGATAGATTTATTGTAGAAAAGGAAAAGGCCCAAGCCAACGCATCGGCCAGTGCCTGGCTTGCAGTTGCGAACCCCATAAGTTTATGGGATCTGCAAGCCACGTAAAGAACCGACTATTAAAAATTACCAAGTTGTACAGATTATCCATTTGTAAGGAATTCAGATGGTGTCTATTTGCGAGGGCGCTCTCCCCTGTAGCTAGGTAGCAGTTTGCAGTTAGGAAGAATGAAAGCAGTTCGGCGAGCATTTGATCTATCCGCATGCTTCTAGTCATCAAAAAGTGGAATTTTACCTGCGAGTCTCTTCAATCTGAAATGCATGCATATCAACAGGAATGGTCTGCAACTAAAAAGCCACTTTTGCATTTGAAAACGTATACTTACATCCATCTGCATGCTTCCGGTCATTAATGATCAGGTTCGAAACAAGAGAGCTGCGGGGTGTACCTGGATGGTTCTACCATGCACAACAGCTCAGCCAAACTGCAGTGCTTGGCTCACGGATGTTGCCTCCCACTTGCCAAACACAGTCCAATTCGGCGGCCTTGTCGTCTCCTTTTCGGCGGCGCCACCGCACAGTGGCTTCCTACCAACATGACACTGCGCCATTGGGACATCAAGGAACCAGTTCCGATTGAGCTGCTGGGGGCCTACGACGTGGTGCATATTCGTAACTTTGTCTTTGTGCTGCAGGATAGTGAAGTGCCAGGAGTGCTGGAGCGTCCGGTGTCGCTGCTCCGGCCCGGGGGTATGCTGCAGTGGGGGGAGCCAGACATATCGAATTTTTGTATTGAAACTGTCCCTACAACGGTAACGACCAATGCAACAACGAGGCTGATGGCTCTTTCACAGCCTCAGGATAAACGACTCAGTCCAACCTGGGTGTCGCAACTTCCCGCTCTGTGCCGTGTTGCAGGCCTAGTGGAAGTAGAGGCCGACGTCCGCGACGCATCTCCATCCTTAGCCTTGGCCATGCATGAATGTAATTTGACCATCCACGAGCTGGTCGCAGGAAAAAATATGAACCAGGATGTGATGGAGGCAGTAGGTGAGCTGATGCCTCAAGTAGAGGCTGAGACGCGCCAGGACGCCTGAAGGGCATTCACACGTTGGACAGTTGTAGCGCAGAAAAAGAGCGAAGAGTAGTGGTAACAGGATTATGTTGGTATTCAGATATACAAGTCAAGGCTGCAGTCATGGAAAGATTGCCTTGCAAGATTGTACAAATCGTTTGCGACCCGGGTATCTGGATTCTCATCTCATATTTCTTATTAATGTTAGTTTCAGATTACTGTTACTTTCAAGCCCCAAGGTATAAACCTTCCTATGTCCAATTCTATTTATCAATAACTCAAATTACATTTTAAAATCTAATCTTATCCCCGTTATAACTTTTCTTCCTTCTGACGGAAACGCACTGCAAGATACTGGTAATTTCCTGCAAATCCTTGTTCATCTTCATTTTGACTTACTCGGATGACGCTCCCTAGCATGATAGAGACCAGGGCAGCCGTCCTGGTCGCGCTGCTTGCGCACTCGGGTTACTTCATTCATGGAGAACTCGATCTCCAAACGGCCAACATTGCGCGGGGGCACATCCTGGCTGCGGCCCTTCTGCCATGTCTAAAATACCAATTTCAAGCTCTGTTGATAACTGATGCTGCGTGGGAAAGCTTTGTGCTTGACACAACCTCCGTGATAACGCTATTCGCGAGTATTGTCATTTACGGTGTCTTCTTCTCGCCCCTGCGCACGGTGCCTGGTCCTCTAGCCATGCGTGTGTCCAAGCTGGTCCATGTTTGGGATAATATTGACCATACCCGGCATAATCACAAGATGCTGCATAAACTTAGAAAACAGTATGGCGATGTAGTTCGGACTGGTAAGTGTCGTACATATGGAAACCAGCAGCTATGTACACCGATTGGCCGGATATCCATTCCAGCTACGTACGCTGTGCATTTAATAAAGACAGGATAATCTTTTTGAGTTAACTAAGCTAGATATGAGTTTGAATTGTATGGTCAAGGCTATGCCATTACAGAAGCCGTGTCTTCAATCTTGGAAAAGGGGGCCGCAAAACCGTATGTTTTGAACCCTTGTGAGTAGTCCTTGCCCGGTTCACGTTCTATTGTGTTGGAAGAAAAATTAGTAACCCCCATCAGGAATAAGAAAGTAACAAATGAAAGAAAAGGGAGTGGTTGCATACCATGATCAGGAGGGAAATTAGCGCGTCTGTGCACGTAATACTTCTGCCTCAAATCCAACCCATCACTCTTTCCATGGAACGTGGCATATAGACTTGCACGCGCCTTGTCGGTATCATTTTTCTCAGATCTATGTGCCAAATGTGAGCCGAATATTAACACATCACCAGCTTCCAGGGGCACCGTGAGCCACTCCTGAGAATCTTCCCAGGCAGGATCGATACGGCCACCGTTAATGCACGGTACACTCATTTTATGGCTACCGGGTACGACTTCGAGGCATCCGTTTTCTATAGTGGCTGGGTCAATGGCAAAGTTGGCAGTGATGTGCTCGATGCGACCGATGTGGTCGTATGCAGGGGCATCCAAGTGTGCTTGGAAGCCGTTGCCGTGGGGTTGCTTGTAATTGATTTTGTCTTTGAACAGGAGCATGTCCTGATCAATCGATGGGTTATTAGGAATAATCATATAATCTGATCTGATGAACTGGTAGACATACCTGGCCGGCTAATGCGCTCAGAATACCAGCCAACGCCTCGCCACAGACCAATTTCTTGAAGTCATCATGATAATCGACAAAGTTCTCAGTGCGCATCAACTGGCGCTCGCCCTTAATATTGATCTCGTCGTATGGCATCCATTTTCCCTTTACGCGTGGCCATGATTTCACTTCTTCCGTCCACTTTGCCAACTCGACTGGATCTACAAGCTTGTGTTCGCCGACCCGTAGAAGGAGGAAGCCGTCGCGATGGTAAGACTCTGCTTGTGATGGAGTCAGGGTGTACATTTTCCCGTCTTTTCCTTTCTTTCGAGAAGACAATATGATAGCCGTTGCTGGTAGAAAAGAAAGTAGATGCAACAAGGAACCGGTTAAGAATTAATACTACATCAACTTCATTTCTACCTTCTTTTCACCTTCCCGTTCAAGATTCTATCTCTAGATAATAACTTCCAATCTACTTGCTCACCCCACCTTCAAGTCTATTAGGGCACAGTAACATAATCCGCTTTCAATCCTCCACCGCAGCTCTTCGTGCCGAACTACTCCACCAACAGGCCGCACTTCGTGCCGACGATACAATAGCGCTCTTCATGCCGGGGAGATAGCGATAGTCTCATTGCTTGTTTTTGCCTCTCGTGGAACAAAAACACGAAAGTATTGGACGATGCAGATTGCTCACACCATCGGACTTCATGTCTTTCACACCTTCGCGGTAGTCGGTCCTTGAGCCGATGCAGAACGAGAGATTTCATTGTAGCCACTACAGCATTATTTGGTATTCAAGGGAGCCCTGGAAGGAGGGAGATTCATAAAGAAATATATCTACAGAGTAGAGACTTATGGGTCAATGCCAGGGAGCTCATAATCTAACTAATTTATTCTATTATTTACCAGAGTCATCTTCGTCACGGATCAACAGCCACAATGAACATGAAAAACCTGTCTGGAGGCGGCGTTAAGACCTTGCGATCTGTGGAATTACACACTCGCGAAACCGTCACGACTCTAATCGGATACATGATTGCTCAAGGCAAAGCCGACTATCTCGGAGAACGCGTCACGCAACTCGAACATTCTCTACAATGCGCCCATCTTGCGCGCAAGGATCCTCTATACAGCAAAGACGACGAAGTCGTCATTGCAGCGCTTCTCCATGACGTTGGCCGATTCATTCCAGCGGCCGAGAAGATGGGCAAAATGTACTCGACAGATGGCGAATATCTTGGGCGAATGAGCCACGAAATTCTTGGAGAGCACTATTTACGAACTCTTGGTTTTAGTGATAAAGTGGCTGAATTGGTTGGCGCCCATGTCATGGCGAAGCGGTATTTGACCGCTACCGATAAGGACTATTATGATGGATTGAGTGAGACGAGTAAGAGGACTTTGAACTATCAGGTATGTGAAGTTTACCTCCTATCCGTACTAAGAGGTACTTTGAATTGATCATACCTTCTCTAGGGAGGGATTTTCAACGAGGCTCAGGTCAAGGAAGCGCAGAAAGACCCATTGCTCGACGCAAAGCTCGCTGTCAGACGGTGGGATGACCTGGCAAAGGTGCCGAACATCGAGGTACCTGATCTGTTTGAATATGAAGAAACAA
Organism: Talaromyces liani; assembly: GCA_022814505.1. Lineage (NCBI taxonomy): Eukaryota > Fungi > Ascomycota > Eurotiomycetes > Eurotiales > Trichocomaceae > Talaromyces > Talaromyces liani. The sequence continues at coordinate 257,621 of JAKLNL010000019.1, forward strand.
TCTATAACTGCCTATTACGTGTGTTTTCATGGCACCAGGATTATTAAAGAGACACTTAGAGCTAACATTCAATCGTTGAAAAGAATCACGGACCAACTTCACTCTGCACTCAAGACAATACAACCTACCCATCCAGCCGACGGTGGTCATCTGCATCGACGGGTTCGACCCGGAATACCTCGAATCAGGAATGGAATCAGGATATCTGCCAACATTCAATTCCTTCCTTGAGAACGGCTTCCATGCAACGGCGAAAAGCTGTATGCCATCATTCACTAATCCTAACAATGTGTCGATCATCACTGGTGCGCCGCCATCTGTCCATGGCATTGCCGGCAACTTCTTTCTAGATAGAGAAACAGGCAAGGAAACCATGATCACAGACGATAGTCTTTTGAGAGGCTCTACCATACTTGAACAAATGTCATCTCGCGGGGTCAGAGTGGCTGCAGTCACGGCCAAGGATAAACTTTGCAAGATATTATCCCATGGCCTCAAAGACGCAATCTGTTTCTCTGCAGAGCGCGCCGGCGAATGCACCCTTGAAGAAAATGGAATCGAGGATGTTGAAAAATGGGTTGGCCGGGCAGCCCCGAGTCAATACTCAGGGGACTTGTCCTTGTTCGTGCTTGATTCTGGAATCAAGCTACTGGAAGAAGGGAGATCCGACTTCTTATACCTCACTCTTTCTGATTCCATTCAGCACAAATATCCGCCAGGAAGCAAAGAAGCCAACGAGTTCATGTCTGCGATTGATACACGCTTGCAAACATTGGCTTCATTGACTCTAGTTATCGGCATTACAGGCGATCATGGCATGAGTCAAAAGTTATATGCAGATGGTGAACCCAATGTTCTCTTCTTGGAGGACAAACTGTACGAAGAATTCGGACCCGGGTCGGCTCGTGTGATCTGCCCTATCACGGATCCGTTTGTTCGCCACCACGGTGCTTTGGGATCGTTTGTTAGAATATACCTCAAGAACTTAGAAAATCTTGATTCAGTGCTGGCATATTGCAAATCGCTTCCCGAGGTTGAAGTGGCTGTGAGCGGAAAGGAAGCGGCTGAGAAATATGAAATGCCTCTGGACCGTGAAGGGGATATTGTGATCATCTCCAAACCCAATGCAGTAATCGGCTCACGAAAGTCAGAACATGATCTATCTGAAGTGGAAGACCATCCTCTCCGCTCACATGGCGGGTTGAGCGAGCAAGCAATTCCAGTTATCATGAACAAACGAATCAACAATACAGCCGAAACAGTTGCCGCGGCAAGACAATGGAGGAATTATGATATATTCGATCTCGTCCTGAACTGGGCAAAATGATCGGCAATGAAGGACTATCGGAATATCGAGATATCATGAATTGTAATGGGTAGGATGCGTGCCATTCGGAACTGGGTAATGAAACGCCCAGTCATCTACGTTAGGTACGTTAGTCAGGAAATCAAAGTTAGTAATGTTTTCCATCCAGGCAATCTCCGTAGGTGAATGTTCAAGTGTAGCAGGCAGTTGTTGCATTGGTTCCTGTGCAATATGAGGCTGTTCTTGACATTTCCATAACAACTTCTGTAGACCCTCGGCGATGGCTACCAGCAGATGTTGCGGATGCATATAGCGTGTGATCTCGTTGAGCGCAGCGACGGTCTGGCTCACTAGCAATAATATCTTGTCGGTGTCGATGCGTATAGTATTTGCGTATTTGGTGGCTACTCTCAGTAGGAAAACAACAGCAAATGCAATCATCATATCAAAATACAAGGGTAGTCCGTGTAGAAAGGATCGCATTTCATCATCGGAAACGATGACGTTGAGAATTGACATAGCAGAGAGAACGCCAGTATTTGCGATTTCTTCTAGTTCAGGCGATAGAGGCTGGTTCCTTTCCTGCGCTGTTGACACTCCACGAAAGGCATGTGAACAAAGGTAAAGCTTTGCGAAGCTCCAATGCATTCCGACACCTTTCTGTGGATAATTGCCCACGTTTCGATTTGGCCGAAAGGTTTCATTCCAATCTGCGTACCAGATGTCTAGTTCGATGGAATACCGACGGAGCTGTGGAAGACATTGCAGTGGTATCGGGGTGTCGACATCGACGCCACATGTATCAAACACCTGACCGGTAATAGCCCATACTTTCACTTGGCTCACTAATCGTGTATCGTCCTCAGTTATAAGTTCGGCTTCGAGGAAAGGGGTAGCGGAATCGACAATTAACCTCTCCCGAGACATTGGAGGTCTGCCATAGGCGACCGAAAAGTGGTGATCGCACACGTAGACTAGATAATATAGTCGAGCTTGCAGATATCCTTCACGATCACCATTTAAAGCTCGGTATATGCCATGATGAAGTTTGAGGTCTGAAGAGATTCGCACAGCTGCACCAATTAGCATTTTCTAGAAACGACCGACGATAAGGACTTACCAGTTCCAATCAACACCCAAGACAGCTCGTGAAGCCAGAATGCACCGATGCACAGACCCCGAATATCGTCTATATTTGATGTAGGAGAGAAAGTAATTGTCGTTGCTAATGATTTGTATTCGCGATAGCAGACATCGTAAAGATGGCCTAAAGACTGCGAATGCAGCGCTCCAACGGTGCAGACGGCAGCGGTGAGAAGTGGCGAACGCTTGCGAATAGCATCGAGGCTGGTAAGATCGCCGAGAATTTTGTACAGAAAATGGTCAAGACGTAGGTGATAGATATCAAACAGTGAGAGAGCTTGTCCTAGAGATAAAACTCCCACTGTAATCAAATCTGGATACTGCGAAGCCGGCATATTGCCCGATGAAGCTGTCGTTCGTATTTCTGAAACGCATGACGCAGGAATTGATGCGGGTCCGCCTTGAGAATCCATCACAACCTGCCATCTTTGTGGTGGCTGTTGTGAAGATGTCGAACCCGCGGTGGGCGCATCGTTAATCGTTGCGGCTGGTACTGGCGGAGAACTCATGGTAACTGAATGAGCCTGCCCTTGGTGTTGATTTTCCGCAACGTCAATTCTGGCAAAGACCTGATCCATAGATTCTTCTAAACGCTGGATCTTCTGAGTCATGACTTCCTTCCATCTGCCGCCACAGTTAGCAATCACAGGCTCGCCGCGGGAGTCTCTGGTATTCTATACGCTACATCATCCTCCAACAACATCTGTAAACTGCGGTTGACAGTGCAAGACAGGCCTCTCTTTCTGCATCTGGAGCACGGTACTTCTCCATCTTTCATATGGCATTTTACCTTTTGTTTCCTGCAGGCTACACAAGCAGTGATCTTTCGGGATATATCTGGGATTTTTCTGTCACCAAAGGACTCACGGAAGGCGCGAACCACTGGCGGTGGTGATGGAAACGAGTCACCCATGATGCTTCTATGCACACTCAAAGCTCAATGTCTCTTCGTTCCCTGTCCTCCTACTTCGATTTATTGAATTTCTGGTCTTGAACTGCCAATTGATGTAGTCAATACTATGGCGGTGGCAACAAAAGTATCATGTCCATAGCTCCCTGCCAAGAAAACTCACAGATTGAGGGCTCCATTATCCTATCCAAGCGTAGTTGTAAACATAGAAAAAGAGCATGAAAATAAACAGAAGGACTTCGTGCCGACGTTGACGTTGCTAAGCCCCGAACCCCAGTGGCCGCGGGAAGCACGTGGTGGTCGGACGCCTTTCGAATGGCTTGACGGGACAAGTTAGGGCTAGCCGTGTCTGGCCCTAAGTCGACAGCTCACCCACGTGCCGGCCAGCTTCAATTAACCACCACAGTACTTCTCTCCGACTATCATTGCTGGGATATCCTGTATGGGTAGAATATACAGCAATAAACATGAATATCAATGACATGGATACATATGCCTGGGTGTATGTATCGAACCATGTAGGTATATATATCCAGGAGTATCCTCATAATATGATGTGAATGCGAGTGACTGTCAACTGGTACCTCATACATGTAGGAAGGGTTCGAGGCAACTTAAATTCAATTGTCTATTTTCATTCATACATACATAAGATCTACCTAGGTAGCCAAAAAAATGGCCTCTTTAGGAGCCAAGTTGCGCTTTCTGGCCACAGCCGGAGTAGGCTTCTTTGCCGATGGATATCTCAACCTGACCATCGGTCTTGGTGCGTTTTGCGTGAACACGAAAGAAGATCCTGTACTGATCAATTTCGGCAGTCGTCCCAATCCTCGGATACCTCTACTTCCCAGGGGGCGCAGTGTCCACAGTCGACGGCGACGTAATCAAAGGTGCCCTCAGCTTGGGTATGATCGTGGGCCAATCAGTATTTGGCACGCTGGCTGATACATGGGGTCGTCATGTTATCTATGGCAAGGAACTGATGTTGACACTGTTTGGAACGTTCATGGTCATCCTATTACCCTGGAAGAATTTCTCGGCCTCCGCTGTTACCACCTGGGTATCGGTCTTTCGTGTCATTACGGGTATAGGTATTGGAGCCGGTAGGTGATTTTAAACCATTGATATTTTTTTAATGCTGATATTATGAGTAGACTATCCGTTATCTTCATCCCTAGCAGCTGAAAAGAACCCATTCGGCACTCGTGCGAAACAAGTCTTGACGGTCTTCTCAAACATTGGCTTGGGAAGCTTCACGTCAGGCATTGTTTTTCTCATTGTGCTCAAAGCCTTTGAAGGTTCTGTTGCAGGCAATCAGAGACATCTCGAGTGGGTGTGGCGACTTTTGCTGGGTCTCGCCATCATCCCTGCATCCTTAACGTTGTATGCCCGTCTCACGATTGGAGAGACGGGGCCATACAAAGAATGTGAGCCATACCCTAAGTCTAATAACTCGTGAAGGCGAGATATTATTGCATTCTTGAAAAAGTATAACTGATTGGACTCGGATTTAGTTGTGGCTGAACGCCATGGCCAGGAGCGTGGTTTGAAACACCAGTGGCGAGACTTCCGGTCTTATTTCAGTGAGTGGAAACATGCAAGAGTTTTGATGGCCACATCTGTATCTTGGTTTCTATAGTATGTCAACTCTTTCATGTCATTCATAGTACTACTTGCTTACAGTCGCAGTGATATTGCATACTACGGGATCAACCTCAATCAGAGTGTAATTCTGGCTGAAATTGGCTTCGCCAAAGGGTCAACTCATTGGGAAACTCTTTACAAAACCGCCATTGGCAACATCATCGTCCAGTCAGCCGTAAGTTGGTTTTCTACTATTTAGACTTTCAACACTAACTGGCTCTAGGGTTATTTACCAGGATTCTACGTTGCCATCTTCCTTCCAGATCTTTTCGGACGCGTTCGATTACAACTATACACCTGTACCCTCGTCTCCGTGTTCTACGCCATCTGGGCTGGTCTCAGCGCCCCATCAGCTCTCACCGGCACAGCCGGATTGATGGTTATGTTCACATTATCACAGTTCACACTAAACATCGGGCCTAATGCTACCACATTCCTAATTCCGGCCGAAGTCTTTCCCACTCGTGTCCGTGGTACGGCACACGGTATCTCAGCCGCAGCTGGTAAATGCGGCGCTGTCTTGACAGCATTTGCATTTGGAAGTGTCGAAGACGCTATTGGGCTGAGCGGTGTGCTGGGGATCTTCTCTGGTGTAATGGCGCTGACTGCGTTGGTCACGTTGTGGATTCCGGAGACCGAGGGTCGAACTCTCATTGAGATTGAGAGTGATGTTTTATACTCCACGCCCACTGTAGGTGGAGATAGCGGTGTCGACGAGTCTCCCGTTCCCAGTGCTTACAAAATCGATGTACAGGCCAAAGACCAGTCAGAAGTTGTTTAGAAGATTACGTCTATTCGCGATTATTTACGAATATGTGAGCTGGAGTTGATCATCAAGGGGCGGCGATTTGTATAATCTGAGATTTTGGGACGTTCGTTCGTTAATTCACCATGTAGACTTAACCGAGGACAAGAAAAGTATCTCATATACACACACGAGAGACTTAGATTTCTCTATATTGCATATAGTATCTTGAAGAGGAAAGCTCTACATACCATCTTGGGAGGAAGCATATAGATCCACCAATCAGAGTGTATACTTTTACACTAATCCGATTTGGGTGTAGTGTCACGTGGTGATAACATATTTGTGCTGTCGCCTTCATCTTGCCGCCCACTGCGCGATTCAACTTCAACCTTCCTCTATTCCCTTTAATTCACCCACATTATATCAAGATACATCTATAACCAAGCTACAGAAGACTGTTTTATAAATCCTACAGCCGTCCGGGATGGCAAACTCTGATAAAGACCGCCCAACTACCTCATCTACCGAAACACAAAACAAGACCGGGACGCCACCCGATAACAAACACGATAGCGAGAACCCATTCATCGCATTTCGACGATATGCAGATGAACAAATCTCATCCATGCTCCAGGCGGTGATGGGTTTACCTTCGACATCTGTACCTCCTTTCTCGGACAAATGGTTGTACTTCCAAAACACGGACAACAACGATCGAAACGCCGACCGAGAATCTGACTATCGCCCAGACGATCACCGACCATCGCGTAGATGGGGATTCCATAGAGACGATGACTTTTTTGACCGCTGGCATAATCATCGCCATTTTTCTGATCGTGGTTTCCACTCATTGTTCGATGGATTCCCAATGAGCCTAGGCTCGTTCCTGTTTCCGGAGAGTATGCTATCGGACGGGGACTCGCAGACCTGGCCACTCGCCTATCTTATATTCAGCCCGTACTCTCCGTTATATTTGGAAAGATCGCAAGGTCGTGGACGTCAACATGATGGAGCTTTTTCATCATTATTTTCATCGCGCAAACCCGCAGAGTTAGACCCCAACGAACCGCGCTGGCGTGATGCGTTTGAGGATCTTTTGAGAGTCACCAACGGACAAGAGATGTTGGATCCAAGTACAGAGCCTGAGCGTAGCAGACAGTCAGCGGATAAGTGGTTAAAGGGTTTGGTGCAGAGAGGTAGCCTTGGAAACAATTGGCGGTTATTAGGTCCTGAACATTCGGGAGATGGCATAGCTCTTGAGAGATTCCAGCAGCACGACCACGATAGACGTGGCCAAGAGCCACCACGTCAGTTGGAAGACCCTCGTCAAGAGAAGACAGAAACGAACGATGTCGATACAGAATTGGATCTGTACGATCGCTTTCTCGATGACATTGCCAATGCTCATGAACGATATTCCCGTGCGTTTGCCGACAGTCCTTTAATGCGTCTCCTGGACGAAGAACGCAAACGTCATTTACAGGATAGGTCTTTACAGACTCCCGAGAATGCATTAACACAAAGCAAAGATTGGCTTGAGTATACATCTGACGGAAACAAAAGTCTGCTTGCTTCTCAGACAACAACAGATGATAACTCTTCCGAAGAATCAAGAGTAGTTTCGACAATGACCCGCAGCGTCAGGCGCACTTTGGCTGATGGGTCGATCTCGACGAAGACAGTCAAAACCAGGCGTTTTGCCGATGGTCGCGAGGAAACCGATGAAACCGTCGAAGTCACGCCTCCCCCCGTGAATGAGAAGAATGCCGAGCAGGTCCAAGGTTCTGATAACGGAAAAGACTCTCACGGAGGCTGGTTTTGGACTCGTTGAGCTCAAACTCACTTACGACATGACGCTCAAATCCTGCGATCTCACCCCTTTGACACCTTCAACTACAAAAGAGTTGTTGCGATCTCGACTATTCACATATTGCACAAAGACTGTGCACAACGCGTTGTATACGACCTTTTATTGACTCATATTGCCTTCTTTGACTAGTATTTCTATGACTCCCCACTCCAAGACTCAAACAAGTCAGGTTTTCGTTTTTGAACTTTTCGGCGTCAATCTCCTGTCTCTCAATTGTCTATGTTTGTTTAAGTTCGACAAGCCCTTTTGTACATATCGTATCAGGTAACTCATGAATCGTACATGTAATCTTTCTCAATGTTTGAATAATTGCGTAAAATTGAGAATGCCGAACGGGCGTAATACGTAAGTACTTTTTGAGGTAAGGAACAAAAATATTGAAAGAAGTCAGAGCAAAATTGGCGGAGTTAGGGCTAATTGCGGCCCAATCCGGTAATTGACAGCAATAACCCGAAAGGCACAAACAGTGACACAGATGAGCAGCTCACAGGTCGATCAAATGTTATTTCGAGATCCACTATGTAAATAGCAAGGGCATGAGGTTCGATTAAGCATTTTAGCCGTAGGATCGATCGGGTACAGTGAAACCGGGTTATAACGAATGGCAAAAGACACTAGAGTCCCACGAAAATTCGTTATTGAGTAGAGATTCGTTTTAAAATTCGGTATATAGTGATTTCTTGTTAGTGTTCGTTATAACCCGGTTTCACTGTCCACTGTACCAGAGAGTGGTGACCTGGTTACACATTCCAGTCACATAGTTCTGCCTAGCAACGCAATCAGATATCTTTTCGATAAGAGTGTTTATTACCAGTTTTAGTCTAAGGTCAAATATTGTTTCTGTTTATGTATGATTGTATTGCAAACCCGAAAATTTTGAAGGCTATGTACAGTTGAAGTTGAGATATGTAATGTAATATCCATGTGCAAAAGATCTTTTAGCACATACGTACTTTTGAAATCGTAAATACCATCAGACCGACTCTACCAGCGAGTCGACCTCAAACCATTCGTCCTGCCTTTAGTGACTGATTTACCAGTAAGAACGGTCGACAAGGCGGCGCATAATGCGGGAAATAGTACCCTTGCTGCTGCTGCTACTACCCAAGTCCGAAGCAACACCAGAGATAAAGCCATTGTTGGCATAAGCCTGGCTAGCATCCCAGATCATGACACCACCAAAGCTCGAGAAAGTAGCGGAGTACTCAAGAACAGGCTGCAGGGCAGAAGCAGAGAGGTATCCAGTTCCGGCGGCACCGGTATTACCGGGAACACCGACGAAGACCTTGACGTCCGGGTTGGCGGAGGTGTTTTTGGCCCAGGTGTCCCAGGTCTCGAAGTTGTAGTTTTGGGTGCTGGCGCCGGCGACGTAGTTGTTAACGCCGCAGTAGTTGTTGTAGAATTGGACCCAGATAGCGTCGAATTTGACGGCGCCGTCGAGCATTTGGTTATCGGCGGCGTCGGGGTAGACACATTGTGGGGCGGCGGTCAAGTAGTATTTCTTTTGACACGTTAGCAAACTATTTATCTCATTTGAGAGTGTTGAGACGTACCTTGCTGGTGTCGGCATCCATGAGGGAGCGGAGCTCGTTACCGAAGGTGGCCATATTGGAGACAGTGGCCTCAAAGTCAAAGTCAAATCCGTCAACAACGGCGTCCCCGAAGGGGCGGAGAGCAGAGGTATTAGAGTCGGGACCGAAGGTCTCCCAGATCAACTGGGCACCAGCGGTAGCCGCATCTGTAGAGGTGAATCCTCCTTCGGAGTAGGTGGCACCACCGATAGAGAGGAGGATGGTCTTGCCAGCTGCTTGGCATGTCTTGATGTCGTCACTATCAAAAAATATCAACGGTCAGTTCTGAATCTTCTTTAAACATAGGGTGAGTTACTCACCCAACCTGTGGGCAGTCCAAAAGAGAAGTGCCGTCAAAAGTAGTGCAGTTATTGCCAATGTTAGCAAAGTTGATCTCAGGCACGCCGCCAGGTCCGTTGATGACAGTGACAAAGGCCAATTGCAAAACATCAACGTCTGTGTTTTGACAGTAGTATGCCAAATTTTGTTGTTCAAGGTCGCCGCTGGCCTGGTTGTATGAGTTCTGACCCCAGTAGAGGGCAATGTTGTTTGAAGAGTTCAAGTCAAGAGCTGCTTGTGCTCCAAGGAAGCTAGCCATGGCGGCTGCTCCGGAGAGAATGTATTTAGCTGCCATTGAGACTATTCTATTTTAAGGAAGGAGTATAAAACAATGTAAGGACTGATAGATGAAACTGAGATGATCTGACTGAAGGAGGGAATGGGGTAGCAAAGCAGACCTTGAACTTCGGGTTGACTGTTGACTGAGAAGGAAAAGAAGTAATGTTCGAAGAGGATACAGGATGTCTTTATAGTCGACTTTGACAGATTTCGTACTCCGCAATGGAGCTGTCGTTTAGGGTTACGTGCTACTCGATCATCGTTTCATGGCATCTATCTGCGCGTGCCGACGGTAACACCGGGCAGGATGCACGATGGGTACTTAGATCTTTTCTCGATAGAGTGTACGATGTACTACCATTCACTCTAGAGTGGAGCCCAGTCCTCAGTATGCAAATGCCAATGAGCGGCGCGGAAGTGCATCGTTTCCTGTTCCTGATGGGACAGCTGCATTCCAAAGACCGCTCGCCCCCACAACCAGACATCTATCAACGAGCTATGGAATGTAACAGTGAATTTACTAACCTCCAGGATTATGGATAGGCCGGGAGGTGAAGAGAAAGCTATTGTCGTTGTACGGCTTACTACTAGGATAGCCACTACCGATCTAGTCACTGTAAGGTCACATGTAGGGCTCCCCTAGTTTGTAGTATGTGTAGACGTGGCTTACTGTAACCTGGGGTCATCACCATCCGAATAGTGCATGGATGAAGTCCCGATGATTCTGGCATGGGTTTAATCTGAGCTAGTCAAACCAACGATGCTACTATCTCAAGCCACAAGCCTCCCCCACGAGACGCCAAGCGCTGTCGATCATTTTGCTAATTGTACAAGGCTACAAGAGATCCGGTGTGTATAACATACTGAAAGGTTTACGAAAGATGAATAATGGTCAGTTAAATAGCTTTATGTACAGTGTATGCAGAGTGAAGTAGGCATGTAGCGGGATCGGCTAGACACGCGACAAAGTCATCGGGGATTGTTTCCGTAATTGTGAAACTCAACACATTTTCTACAAATAAGAATATCAGCACGTAGTTAACTGGTGGGGCATACATGCATACATCGTCTCGGCACATTGCATGGGTGGCTTCGACGAGCTTGACCCGGCTTGTGACATGACCCTCCCAGGAACCGATGATACCGAACTGCACATGATAAGATATCACGTTAAGTAACATTCTCCGTGCTAATTCGCCCGGGTTCAAAAGTAACAATCTTTTGTTCAAGCGTTGGCACATGGTAGTCTGTGTTACCTTGAAGCAGGTGCCTGCATGCTGCTGACCAACGCTCGAAGCACTGCGACTACAAACGATTGAGATTGTGATTGTGACTGACAGTTTGACTTCTCGATGACAATTGCTCAGACAATTTCTCAACATATAAAACATATAAAACAAATTTAACGTCAGTTATTGGCTATTATACAGGGGACTATGCTTAGTATGAAGCCACGGATCTGAGGAGGCGTCAAGAGGCGTTCATGCCACCAGATTTGGGATTCTAAGTCAACGATTGGCTAAAATCTAGTTTGTTTAGCTTTCGTTTCATGTTCATAAATAGGTTGACAATGTCCCGGTTTCATGATTTCGTGATCGTACGTAGACCAACAGGCTAAATGGCGGCTACGTATCTACATACGTACTCCGGCCGACTGCATTAACAGCAACATTTCTAGATAGTGGTCACAATATTCATTTTCAGGGTATTTCCATTACAATTAAAATTCATTATCACCTTAATATACCCAGATGTGACGGAGATAACTTATCAAGGCTGCGGGGTCCGGCAAGTCGAGGTTGAAGCTTGACGTTGCATTCTATCCGAATTAGCTTCCCCTTCATACAAGCTTTACCATTTAGCTGATGGAACTAACAACTAGCCCGAGGTAAAGATAGAAGGCCTCTCTGTGTGAAGTCTAAGGTCACTGGTCGGTAGTCTAAGGAAAGAGTATGTTCCTTTGTGCTTGCGTTTCATGTCGGCTACTTCAATGTTAGTTCGTTAACCCAGTGCCAGTGACAGATCTATCCCAGCAAAATGAGAAATAGCCATCCCATAGGAAATATTACGAGATGCTCAAAGAATAAAAATTACCCGAGATACTACTACCCAATCGCGCATATCTCCAAGACTAGTCAGGCACCTTTTGGATTATGTCCGTTTAGATAGCCAGAACTTCGATTAACCGTTGTGTACGTATATGCAGTTCCAAGATACATGACGTGCACAGCATTACATTGACATTATGCCGACATGGTTACATGTTTGCTCGCTCAAATCTCCAAAGAAGTACGTGAGGATACTACGTCGACTATCCTACATGGCGAGACAAACAACCCTGAGTTCTAACTCTTCTCACGCATATATCATACGTATCATGACCAATTTAGATACATGTCCGTACTTACTTTAGGGTCAAAGCAATCGTCCTATCAAAGTGCTCCTTACAGTTTTAGGAAGCATTAAACATGAAGCTAAAGTTGTACGTACAATGCTACTGGTGTAAACTGACAAGACTAAGAAGAAATAACAGTCTGGATCCCAAATGCTGTAACCATAATGACTCTCTAGACTCTTTTGAGGTAAACTAAAACGCTGATCATAGGCACTAAAAGCTGGGGGTCGTTTTTGCTCGTATCTAGTGATACCGATTAGGTAGCCGAGAGGGCAGGGGAATTTCCTATCTAGGCAACTTTAAATCATTAGAGAATCGTCTTTCGAGAGTATCGGCCGTGAGACTTAGTAATAATCCAACAAGTATTTCAGTTTTAATCGGGCGATGCTTATTTCATGTTCATTTCAGCTCTTCTAAGGCGCGCGATGCCGACGAGTAAGCCGAGCTTGTCGTTTTAGGGCTTGAGAGCAGATGACTACCCGTAACTACGAGTCACAAAAAAGTGAAAAGAAAAGACCGCAAACGACTACTTTGCGTTTTTGATAACCTTGAAAATGACTGATCAAGTAGTCCTTCTTAAAGTACTAGCATACCAAAATAATCGCGCATCAACAGGGGCGGGGAAAGACTGGTTGGGTAATTGGACCCCATAATCAGGACACTGGACACTGAAGAGTTATTGAGAAAGAGCATTAATATTAAGATTCCTAGGTATAAACCTACCCACAACTAATAAAAGAGACCAAACATTTTCTATAGCATACTTTGAAACACAAAAAGTCTCCACGTTTTTCGCAATCGGTCTTGATCATTGTGGTATGTGACCCTTTCTCTTACAGAACAGCAAATCGAACTCGACGCTGAGAGCCCTCGCCAACGTCTTGCATAAAAAAGGATATCTTGCGCAGATGACGATAAAAATTGTATAAGACCGAATTGACAATCACTGCAGCAAAGAGAATCATGATAGCAGCTTATTCTCCCTCCTCTTCCTCACGGGCTGTGCTCAAACAATACCGACTCTCAACTTTGCCGTGCTCTTCATGTTCTATCGTAACTCGAGACAGATGACCGAGAATATTCTCCATTTGAATGTCACCCTTGCTTCTCGACTTCCGCCCGAGATTGTCTAGCCATTCGAGTTTGTTGAGCGTGAAATAAACCAAGGCAATGACAATAGTCACACCGAGCGAATAGCCCCATATCCGTACAACGGTGACAATATCTGTCCATCCATTGGTCGTCTCGACAAACTGATCAGCAGGATCGGTTTTCATGTTTTGGTTGGTGAACCACCCAAAGAGACAAAATATCGTAGCTAGAATATCAACGCCAACAATTGCACCTACCAATGGAAGTGATGGCAAGGTATCCGCTCCTCTAGTGACAAAGATTAACCAATTCTCGGTGAGCGCCACTTCAAGGAAGAGAACTTCTTGGATCGAGCCCCAGTTTTGAATGATGCCGCCGTCAGGAAGGAACATTGTGCCTCGGATTACCCAAGTTCCTAAAGCCAATAGAATTCCTAGTATGACCGATATGAACCAGATCTTTGGTAGCTGCCATTCTACAGGTCTCAGTTCAAAGGAAGCATTGTCATATGCTACTGCCACTGTTGCTAGATCAGCAAAAAGCGCTAAGAAGACAATCAATTCCACTCGAATCGTCTCGTTGAGAATAATCATAGTGGTGACCAGGTAAATCTCCAAATGTAAACACAGGGCAATTCGGTATTGGATGTAGGCTTTCATGCGATGAAAAATCTGACGAGCCACTTTGACTGATTCAATTATAGTGGAGAGTCCTGGTGCCAAAAACACGATATCTGATGCCGACTGTGCTGCTTCTGAGGCGCCTTCCACAGCAATACCGCAATCTGCCTTTTTCAAAGATGGGGCATCGTTGACTCCATCTCCTGTCATTGCAGTGAGGTGTCCTCGTTCTTGAAGCATTTGAACCACTTGATATTTGTGTTCGGGAAATACTTCCGCGAACCCGTCTGCTTTTTCAACCAAATCATGAGCCATTGCGCCACTCAGACCGCCGTGAATTAGTCGTTCTGAATTGTAAACCTTCGTACCCAATGCAAGCATTTTACATGTCTCCTTTGCAATAGCAATAGCATCACCTGTAAGCATTTTGACGCTAATTCCAAGGGCTTGGGCCTCGGAGATTGTCTGCGCAGTATCCTCACGCGGCGGATCAAACATTGGCATCATTCCAAGTAATTGCCAGTCTTCCCCTTCTCTCTGTACTGCCACTCCCAGCGATCTAAAACCACGATGAGCAAACTCTTGTGCTTTTTTCCTATACAAGTCTGCTGTCCTTGGGGAACACTTGGTCAATCCGAGCACTGCCTTTGGAGCTCCTTTCGTACAGATATATCGGACACCTTCACATGTGCACACTGTGACGATTCGTTTGGACACCGGGTCAAATGGAGTGAATTTTTCTGTTTTCCATCCACCCCGCAAAATTTCCTTTGCCTTTGGATATTGTTTGAGAGTCAACAGTGTTACCTTGTCGATCGGATCCAGAGATTGTATGTTGTGCGAAGATGCTAGAACAGCCACTGCCATCATCCAATTGACGTCGACCCCTTCGGCTACATAGGGATTCCTAATACTCAGTTTGTTTGCTGTCAGGGTTCCTGTTTTGTCGGAGCACAAGATATCGACTCCCTGGCCAAATTATTAGTGATGCATGTTTTTTTTTTTTGCCCCTGGATAAAAGAATAACGGATGAGCACTTACTGCAAGTGATTCTATAGCTGTCAATTTCTGAACGATCGCCTTTCTGCGTGCCAGATAGGCCGCTCCAACAGCCATCGTTGTGGTGGTAACAACAGGCAAACCGACTGGAACACCGATAATCAGTAGCACTAGAGTATATTCCAACAGCGTCTGCTTGCCAGGGCTTGCAATAGGAATGTGCCGCCAGAAACCGCCAATCCACGCCGTGAGAATCCATGCCATCACCAGAATCAGAAGCGCGGTGCCGATTCGATCCATTACGATTTCGAAATGGCCTTTATCCCCCGCGCCTGCTACCATACTAGCAGTTCTCCCAACAAAAGAAGTCTTTGCTGATGTCTGAACAACGGTATACGCCTTTCCCCTTTTGCAATTTGTCGTGTAGTAGACGGGGTCGCCCATGTGTCGATCCACGGCATGAGATTCACCAGTAATAGCAGAATGGTCACAAGCGAGAATCGGATATCCTTTCCGGCTTTCTTTTTTCTCTTCTTCATCGCTTGATTGGCCGCCTTCACTCTTTTTCCTCGAAGCCTGTCCTTCCTTCTCCTTGGCCGATGCTCCATCCGTGACTTTCTCATCTTCTTCTCGCTCCTGACCTCCCTGTTTTCCTTTTTCTTCTTCACCTGAAGATTCATCAAGGGCGCCTTCTGCTTGCATTCTTTTGAATTCCTCGAATCCATTTGGGTCGTCGTATGAGCATATCACTTTGCAATCGGCTGGAACGACAGTCCCTTCTTCGACAATTACCTAGTGACTTTAGCTTGGTCATTTAGCCCAGAAATCTTCACATATACATACCACATCTCCGGGAACCAGTTCACGAGCTAATACCTCGGTTTCACGTCCATCACGAACAACCTTACATCGTAATGCAATATCACCTTTAAGGCTAGCTACGACATCTGCAGCCTGTTTTTCCTGATACCATCCAACCGAGGCGTTGAGAAACAGGATTCCAATGATGACACCGAAATCTACCCAATCCTTAAGACCAGCTGCTAGAAGCACAGCAATTTCCATGACTTTCACCAACAACATCCAGTCAGCCAGAGCTTCGAATGAATTTGAATATTGAAAACCAATTTGACATACCATACAGAATCGGGCCCTGAAAGTAGGACATGAACTTCGCAATTGGGTTTTCCTTTTGCGAAATCAATTCATTCCACCCCGAACGACGTCGACGGTTGTTGACTTCTGCCTCAGATAGACCTTGTTTGATGTCGGTGAGAAGCCACTCATCTGGAAACATTTGTCTCGCCTCCGCTGCTTCTGACGTGGGCACAAATTGTCTGCGCCATGGTGCGTACCAAACACGTTTCATCTCCCCTTCTTCGTTCTCCATATCGGCCATCCCCGGCTCTCTGTAAACTGACACATATCTAACCAATCTTTCGTACTCATCAAGGCTTTGGTCTTGAGCGACGCTAACAGCTCGCGACATTCTCCTCTCCGCACGAGACATGCGTCTTGAGGTACGTGACTGTCGCTCATCGCTAGAAGCCCGCGGATTAAACGACATCCTTTCGAAGAACGATTGTCTGGACTCGATGACTCTAAGCTGCTGTATCAACGAGCATCAAAGCAGGACTCTGGATGTCTTGAGAGAAGTTTAGAACATCGAGAAAGCTGATGGCGCCTTGGGAGAAACCACGGATGCTGCCGGCTCGTTTTCGATGTGCTCAAACGAACGACATAATGTGATTGCAGTAGAATATACATTTGATTCTTCACTGTGACGTATGGCAGAGGTATTTTCTCCTCGTTTCTGGCTTTTTGCAGACTCGACGGCATACTGAAAGTATACGACAGACTCAAACTCAACCACAGAATGGCTGAATCCAACTTCCGGAATGTGTCCTACTACTGCTTTGCTGGATGGTCTCGAACATTCTTCTTGCAGCTCAAAGACTCGACGGTCATTCACCAATCTATCAGGTAAGCGTGACAGTGAGACCGTGGGCTCGGCCTGCTCGTTAGACTGAAAATCATTGCAACTGGCTCGGAAAGGAACAACACAACTTTAATTGAACATAGAACCTTGGAACATTTCCATCGATTTCCAGCGGAAGGAGGTCGTTAAAGAGAGAGAATTCATGACCCGATTGCAGATTGACTTCCCGACAAGACCGAGTCGAAGCTAACGATGCCGTCAATGGCATGTATCATACGACGTACTCGGCGCGAGAATAATGAAGACCAGATACCTGTAGAGCCAAAAGGTGTAATGGAAAATAAAAAGGGGGGGGGAGTGAGAGAGAAAGAAAGAGGAGTTGGAGTTGGGATGGGCGGAGGACAATCAGTCGCGACTTCCCAACTGGGAAAGGGAGGCAGGGAAGGAAGGAGCTCCCTGAGTGCAGACAAATACCATCATTTTCTCACGGAGAACCCAAGAATCAATAACTTCATCCTCAAACGTACATGCTTACGCTTATTGTTACATATGCAGCCTCAATGATATTACAATGGGCTTATCCTCTGCCCAGGTAAGAGAATTTCCGCCCAATCTTGAAGCCGCCACTAAACATGCCGTAGGCATTCACGATAACCACGGTCCTATCCTTCCTGTTGCTATTCCTTCACAAACTGCTCTCGCCATGGGTTGAGCTTCCTCGGCTCCCGGAACAATGGCTCGCATTCCGCAGCGGCCTAGCTTGGACAATATTCAAAGACCGCGTGGGCTTCTCTGAAGATATGGTTTTGGATCACGAGAGCGGATTTGCTATAATCAGCTCTGATCCTGGAAGGGTATCTTGGAACGCCTTATGGGTTGGTACTCAACGACGTTTGTCTTTTCCTGGTTTCTGACTTGAAGCAGGGCCATAGCCAAACCTCGCATCAGCAAGGCAGATTATTGCTCTACGATTACGGCGGCTCGGGCAGTCTCCGTGAAATGGATCTCGTCAACTTTCCTGCAACTTCTGACTTTCACCCCCTCGGCATAGGTCTGTATCGCGAGAAGAAAGATAGCCGCGCCCGGTTATTTGTTGTTAACCAAGGCCACGACAAAAGTTGTGTAGAGGTCATGGATATAGACTACGAAGATGCAAGGGCAGTACATGTCTGCTCCGTCACAGACAACAACCATACCATACGTTCCCCGAACTCCGTCTCGCCGGTGTCTTACACGTCCTTCTACGTCACCAATGATCAGTGCCTCGTTCGCCGCAGACATCCGTTTTTGTCTTTCACTGAAAGGATTCTTGGTCTTCCCTTGGGATGGGTCACATTTGTCGACTTTAGTATCCAAAGCAAACCGATCTGTACAATTGTTGCAGGTGGAATCCCCTTTGCGAACGGAATACTTGTCACGCCAACCGGAAAAGAAATTCTTGTTGCCTCGACCAGCACAGACATCGTTCGAATATACGAGCGTGATCAGGAGACTGACGCACTCTCTGGCAAATATAGCACCGTCTATATGACTTTTCACCCGGAAACCCTCAGCTTCGACAGGTCTTTGGACATAAACGACCCAACAGTGTTCGACCCCAATGGCAGATTCCTTCGCGGAGTAGTCGCAACGGGGTCTCCGGATGCTGGTCGGTTGTTCTGCATGGCCAAGAACCCTCACGGATGTGTTGCGCCGTCTGTTGTAGCCGAAATTCGTCGAGGACATGGTCCTGATCTGAGCCCGTTTCCTGGAAGCCTCTTCAACCTGCATACCAAATACTACGCTCGTACGCTGTACGCCGGTATGTATTTGCCCTTTGTCTTTATAACGTGTATTGACTTGGTATCTAGATGACGGGACCAACTACCCAAGCAGCATATCAGGTGATATGGACTCTAAAAGAGGTCGTCTTATTGTTAGTGGGCTTTATGCAGATGGACTTCTGAATATTACATGGGACCCGAAAGAGAATCGTCATTGATATAACAGCGCACTTGTATAAACAGACGTGTGTTGGTAGTCATGATACCCTTATTCATCCTGGTTTTCATCTAACTCTGTTTCCGATGGTACTGCTGTACCTGTTTCCAAAGAGCCAACATGATCACACATTCTCTCTCCAGGGACTCCCGCCTGTAAGATCCCTACCTTCAGGAGAGCTAAGATCACGAGCATCAGGGTTAACAAGCGGGCTTTCAATTATCGGGGTGTCATCCCCAGGCACAACTGCAGCCTCTTCGGTCTCGATGTTACCATTCTCACTATCGGTGAATGGAAGCAGTCTCGGACCGGAAGATTCATCATAGCCTCCATTTCTAGCATTTGGCTCATCGAACCAGGCGTTGCGTCGAGCCCTAGAATTGGCGAATGCATAAAAGCGTCCAGAGGTAAAATTGGTCATGCCCATCTAGTAAACATCCCCCTGATCAGCTATCGGTCTTCTCTCGAAATGGAATCAGGAATAAATAGAAAGAGAATACTACCTTAACCCCCCATCCCAACACAGCAGCCACAAACACCAAAACCGCAACCCTCCTCTCCTGCTCACTCCATGGCTGCAGACAACTCTGCGTATACCCCGTCGTCGACTCACACGCATTATCGCCATGATTTGCATCCTTGAACGGCCAGGCTCTGTCCCTCGTACTCCGCAACCCGCAGCATTGTAATTGATCTTGTATTGTGCGGATGCTGTGGACATCTTTGTTGTGGTAGTATGACTGCCATGTTTGCTCGAGATGGCAGTTGTCGTCGCTGGGGGAGATGTATGTTGCGGTAAGCGTGGCGATAATGACGGGGAGGAGGGTGAGGGATTGGTCGATGACGAAGTTGATCATCGGGTTGACGAGGGATAAAAAAGAGGTTGGGGAGCTTCGTAATGATGGCAGAGAGCCGTTGACAGCAGTCACGGAGGTAGTATGGCTTCCATTCTCGTCAGCAGTCGTCGAAGCCGTGATTCGGTTTTTGGAAGTGTCGTTATGATCTCGCTGGTATCGAGATGCGAGTATATTTGCTAACAATGCTGAGAGGAATGGAAGTAATGGGTAGAGAGTAGAAATTGCTCCTAGCGAGGTTGGGAATGGGAGGAATAGCGAGTTGATGCGTGACCAGGCAATTCTGTATGCTGTTAGAGGATACATCCGCACTCGGGATCAGAGATTTGGCTCACCCTCCTAGTATGATCGATACCGCAGTGCTCTAATGAGAAGATGATGTTTTAGTATACTGCTGATGGTCGAGGCAATGAATAGAGTTCCGCGGTTGGAGTACTTACCAGAAGAAGCAATGTAACGACCACGCCGGTGTTGATAGCAGAATAAGAAGCAGGCATGATGCCGTGATGACTCTCCTCTTGTATATAGTTCCTCTCGGTGATAGCAAGTATCTGCAATCTTTCAATAGATGATAAGTAGTTTAGCAAGTGAAAACAAAGAAAACAAGAAAGTAGTCTGGGGAAGCTCTATGCCAAAGACCCTAGGTGGGGTAAGCATATCATGCATGATATTGTCTACTCTCAAGCTCTGTGATTGGTATATAGCCTTAGGCTTGGTTTGAGGAAGATGGTGCCACTTTATCTACACCTGTATGACTAGAGTATTGTTAAGAGATCAGTCCGAAAGTGTGATATACGTAATGTAAATCAAGGCACCCATGGATGTTTTCATTTTTCTCATCTAAGCAGAACATTCATCAGGGGCTGTTGTAGCCCTAAACAATAAACAATCTAACCGTGCTACCCTACACCAACACTCTTTTCAATAGGCGGAAGAGAGTAGGTCTGGGATGGCACGATTAGCTTCTTAGTTGCTGGTCTTTCCAGTTGGGATCTCGAAGAACACGGCTGGCTTTCCATCGGCAACAAAAGGACGATCGCAGCGGTAGAAAGTCTTTCGCTCGAACTGGATGATATCACCCTCCTTGATGTCTGCAACGTTGCCATCGGCGAAGGCTTGGTCGTGCCATTCAGTCTTGGGGTTCAAGAAATCTTCAAAGTTATCCTCTTCCTGGAGGGAGTCCTTTGTCAAAAGATGGTCGAAGCCCACCAGTTCGACTGGAATAAGCTGTTGGCCCTCCTTAGACAACCAGGTAACCTTCTTGTCGGTCTTCTTGACGTCTCCCTCGAGGTGTAGCTCAAGTTCAAGGTTGGTCACGACATCGCCAGACTTCTCAATCTTACGGACTATCGCATTGCCCCATTTCATAAGGGTGATTTCTTCGTCCTGCTTGAATAACTTGGCGTCCTCTTGCTCCAGGATAATATTTTCACTGAAAGCGACCTTCTTTGTGCCAAGCTCGGGGTTCTTGTCATGCTTGGGTTTATCTTGAACCAATGGAGCAGAAGCTGCTGGAACGGAGTCTCCAGTGACATGAGCCGTGACCACACCTTCTTTCGAAATAGCAGTGTGGCGTGGAGAAATAGGGTCGATATACTTCCTGTTTGTAGACTAAAATATTGTTAATATTGATTTTGAGAAGACTACTACAGATTCAAACATACCCAGAAAATAGTCCAGTCCAAGTTGACAATGTTACGGCTTGGGCCCTGCTTGAGAATAAATTCTCTAAGTGCAGGAACCGTCATACCTCGTCGGCGGATACCTCTGACAGTAGGGAAACGGGGACTGTTGTACTGTCTTAGCAAGCATTATCATGAAACAAATCGTGTGCAATGGACATACTCATCCCAGCCCCAGACAACACCTTTATCAACCAACTTGGTAAGCTTTCGCTTAGAAAGCAATGTCCGCACGAAGTTCATGCGAGCAAAGTCCCAGATCTGAACTTGGCGAAGCTTGAGGGCATTCAACATCCATTCGTACTGTAGGTTCCTGTCTCTGTACTCAATCGTTCTCAACGCATGAGTGACTCCTTCAATCGAATCAAGGATGGGGCAGGTGAAATCATAGGTAGGGTAAACCTTCCAGGTCGTTCCAGTACGAGGGTGAGGCGTCAGCTGGCATCTGTATATGACAGGGTCTCTCATAGTTTTGTTCTTGTGGTCGAAGGAAATTTTAGCTCGGATACACCATTTCTGTCCCTCTTCAGAGCCAGTCTTCATCTCCTCGAAACGAGCCAAATTCTCCTCAACAGAAGAATCACGACGCTTGCTGGGAATTCCTTCCATTCGCTCGTGTGCCATGGTCTCCTTGTCGGTGTCATCTGCATATGCATGCCCATCCTTGATAAACTGGATACAGTAATCATGCAACAATTGGAAGTAATCTGATGAGAATGAGGTCTTGTCAGGCTTAATACCCATCAGTGCGCAGTCCTCCAATATCGCCGACGTGTATTCCTCCTTCTCGTTTCCAGGGTTCGTCTGCCTTTTTGTCAGCTCATGGTTGTGCTCTTAAATCAAGTTTGTGAGAGGGGAGGGGGTTAATTTGGACATACATCATCGAAACGCAACAGAAGTGTACCCTTGTACTTCTCATGCGCAAAGTAATCGTTCAACAGAGCAGCTTTGATGTGACCGATATGGAGATATCCAGATGGTTCAGGAGGGAAACGAGTTACGACACCCTGTTCAGTGTTCTTGAGAGCGATATCGTAACTAGCGCCTGCTTTAGACGCAGCAGCCCGCTTCGCTTTGGCAGCAGCGTTCACAGCGTCAACAGCAGCGGTAGTCCAAGGGCAGAGCTCCTCCAAGAAGCGGAACCAACGAGTCAAGTTGATCAAAGTTCCTTTCTTCACTGCTGTGACAGCAACACGGTTTCCGCGGAGGGCGCCCCAAATAGCAATGTCGGGAGCAGACAAGGAGTAGCCGACGAGGAACGAACGCAGGGTAAGGTAAGAATCAAGAGTTTGAAGAGGTGCTTCAAGAGCTTTGTGGTCTAGTGGAACGTATTGGCCGACTTGAGACAACCATTTCTCCTCCTAAGCGGTCATAATAAGTAACAGGGCTCCTCACATGAGTAGTTAGCAGCGACACACCTGAGTTTCATACTTGCTCTTGAGGAATGGAAATTGAACACGGAGCTCAGCAATGACAGCGTCAAGTCCTTGCACGGTGGTTCCGCTGGCATCAGTGAACTCGATCACATCACCGCTAGGAAGTGCAGGAACGTTCTCGTAGGCGATTTCAACGACAGGGCTAGGTCTTGCCTCATTGACGGACGTGGCGATCAAGGTAGCGGGCAGCAAGCCTGCCGGATTGGCGCCGGATGCACAAACCAACTTGCAAGACATTTTGGATTTTTCTCTTCACAAGATGGAAGATAGAAAAAGGTGTCTGATAGCGGGGTGTGAATCATCCAAAAAAGATGCTCGAATGCCCCACAGCCAATCTGCTAAGGAAGGACCCACATGGAACAAATCTCGGCGCCACTTTTTTCCGTTCCTTCCAAAGCTCCGAAAAACATTCGGCCAAGTCTGTCAGGCCAGGTCCATCTCCAAAAGAATCGAGCCATTGCTGCGCCCGTTGATAGCAAATGGCTTCCGCCTTTCGAGCCTTGCCGGCGACGGCAGGCCCTATATCAGCATCATGTCGATTTACTTTGCGACAGAATAGCGCCATCGCCCCTTTCCTCTATCCCGTGGGCCAGCAACAAGTGCGAACGGCTATGAGCAATTCGAAGGGGAAGAAACACAAGAAAGAAGCGACAAAGAAGAAGGCCAAGGGAACCCGGGACTATCAACAGAAGGATTTGGGTCTCATTGATCAATATGCATTGTGCGATGCGATGAGGTACGACTTTTGCGTTCCGAGAATTATCTCGATTTGTACGGCATGCTTACAAGACATTATAGATACATCCGTGCTTTTGAAGTCGGCCGCGATCGCGAGCGATCAAAGTATGAAATCCATATTCGATTAAAATCAAGAAAAGACGGCCCAGTCATCCGTAACATGGTCCGATTCCCTCACGCCGTACAGACTGAATCCAGAATCTGCGTCATTGCGCCTCCCGGATCGAAAGCCGCAAAAGACGCTCTTGAGGCCGGTGCTTCGCTTGTTGGTGACAAGGAAATTTTCGAAAATATCAAGAAAGGAATCATCGAATTCGACCGGTGTATATGTCACACGGATAGTCTCGATGCCTTGAATAAAGCTGGTTTGGGTCGGATTCTTGGTCCCCGAGGACTGATGCCCAGTGTCAAGACTGGTACTGTTGTGGACGACGTCGGTATTCGAGTGCAGATGCTCCGAGGTGGTACCGTTTACCGTGAGCGAGACGCAGTCATCCGAATGCCAATTGGGCAATTGGGCTTCTCGCCGGATCAGCTACGTGACAATCTGCGAGCCGCTTTGGAACAGATCAAGACAGATGCCACTCAATTGAGTGACCGTGTCCCGAAGGAGGTTTATGAAATTGTACGCATACTACACTCTATCCACTCCCATCTTACATTTCAATGTTAACATGATCCAGGTTTTGAGCTCAACCAACGGCCCCGGCTTCAGTCTCAACGGAGACTTCAAGTCCGAGAGCTCCCCCGAACCGGCCTATTTGGCTGGACTGTAGACTATCTTCCTTTCCTCATACATGTATTGTTAACTATAAATTTCATTCATGGCGTTCCATGGTATCTATCAAGCAGCTAGCTATTTTGGATCCAATCACCAACTCCACGCTATGCAATATATTTTTAAATGTCATAAACAAGCCCGCAACTATATAGAGAGCTGTTTCAGCGCTGAAACTGCACTGGACTCGGCCTTTAATGAGTCGTAGAGTCGTAGAACTTTGACTGTACGAGTTTCGTCTTTAGTTCCGCCTTTCCGAGACTGCTTCAGCGCCGTGTCCAGGTCAAGAAGTAACGTGGACCTTATCTTTTCCAGACGAGGTTGCTGGCCAACCACAAAAGGGTGGTCTGAGCCTATTCGATCTGACTCTGAGACTATATATAGGTATTTTTGTACGTGACCCTCAAGTCTTTTGACTGAGATTATGGCGGATTCATCTGTTTCCTCCTCTGAGTCCTCTTCGCTTTCCGTATTATCAGAAATGAAGCCTTCCTGGTCGGAGTCCACGTCGTCCGTAGAAGGTAAGCCATTCGACGTCTTTGTACCGACAATCATCAATCGCTGCTCCAGTTCCTCTACTCTCTCCGCAATATCGAGTAGAGCCCTTCCAATATTCGCTTTTATCCTGTACGCTTTCTTTTCTTGTAGGAGGCTTTCCATCTCGGCCTTCCGAGCCTCGACTTTGGCATGAATCGCTGCAACATCTCGCTGAAAGCCTAAAAGTCCAACGCTGATTTCTTCCACTTTCTCTTCTCCGCCTTGCAGAGCGCCGCCGAGCGATAGGAAATCTTGGTAGTTCTCATTGACCACGTCGAGCAATTCTTTGTTTAGTCCTTGGCTTAATTCGCGGAGTTCTAGTCGCAAGTCTTCGAGGGTTTGATGTCGGTTCGTTAGAGACGATAAGAAGGTGGCAGGATCAAAGTCTGGAGCTAAAAAGGACGAGCGCGATAATGGTTTGGGAAATGGAAGGTCGGTGGTGTTTTCGTCAAAGTCGGACCCTGAATCGGAGTCGGGGAACTGTCGCTCAAGTCAGTGTTTGGTCGCAGAAATACAGGAATAGGTGCTAGGTACATATTTCTTGCTCATCTTGACAACTTCCACATGAAGATATTGCTGCTATCAAGCTGCGTAGTCGCAAGTTGTGTGGTGGCAGTCGTGGTTGGCCGAAGAGTTAGCTCCTCGGACTGATCACCTTCCTCCGAGGCTTCAGACCGACCCCTCTCTCTTCCTCAGAACATACAACACAACACAACACATCCAACTCAACCTGCCAGCTCATTCCCTGCTGCATCCCCATCCTTCCTGAGTATTTCCTATCTTGATTGATCAATACTGTTATTGCATCTTATATCTGTTTCATTATAGTTCCGCTTTTCTGCAGGCCGAGTATGCAACTTGCGCCGCCAACCAATCTGAGCTTGATATTGCCATCCTAATCCAGGCCATACTGGTGGATTCTCGTCTCGACTATATGTATGTCTCTGCACTTTGAACCAGCATTGAATAAATCCATCTGCCTGCCTGCAAACGGGGTCAGCCACCTTCTTCTGTACTACTGCGGTCAGCAGCCTCTTTTCTTGCGTGTTTCTTCCCCTTGTCACGCACGACTACGTAGCCTTTACCTAGGTAGCGTTTGGAAATAGTTTGTGGCGGTTTGAGTTACTCTAATCTTGGAAAGGTGTGTGTGTCTGTCCTGCAGCAGAACGTGGACAAGATGGAAGCCAGATCTACAATGATCTCGACCCACCGAAATGATGGATCTCGTCTGTCATCTTCTTTGCCCCAACCGGTTTTGTCTCGGGGGTCTCTTATATCAGCAACCCCTTCTTCTTCTCAATCTCGCCAAGTTGACGAGTCGACTTTGGCACGGAGGACAACTGCTCACCGGCAGTTATATGGGAGTTCGAAGCCCCTATTACGAAGACTAAGAGAAAACCAAGATAACAGACATACAACCGGACGTTCGTCCACCATAGCTACACAGCCTGTGCTGGTTAGGGCATATACTCCCGAGCCCAACAATGCTCGGTCATCTACAAACATGTCATCAGACCCGGCAATGCAACGAATAGATTTACCTGCGGTGGAAGAATTCGGGATCGACGCCATTCTACGCGCAATCGAACCCGATATCCGCAGTACATTGGACTCTATCGCGGAGATATGTGGTAGGAGCAAATTGAGTCTTGCCAATGAGTATGGAAGTCATATCGCTCCGTTTGGCGAAGTCAATCCTTCTCCGGGTAATCTGCTAGCTATCCAGGAGACGGCCGCAGATAGCGCGGAGACTTCGACGAATGCCGATGGTCATATTGTGATTGTTGATGATGATAATGATCTATATGGCTCACCGTTGGGCTTGTTGGATGACCTCCGGCAGACGGCTTTGGCGACTGGTTATCAACAGACTTCACGAGTAGAAAATACTCGTGCCGGAAATACGGTCCAAGGGAGAAACCCTAGAAATGGGAAGCAACCTTCAGCAGCGCCATTAGCAAGGATGAACGAGTTTGCGGCCACGTCAAAGTCAAATAGTACGGCACTGCTAGCAAGCCTGCCATCCAAATCCAAGATCACCAAGTCATCGACAATGACTTCTCCTGCTTTGCTTTCCGAGACTCGCCTCGATGCTCAAGGAAATAGATCCTCTTGGCCATCGGTGCCCCCTGATACACCAAAGGGTTCTCCTATGCTGCGCGCATCACCATTTGTGGGAGCGGTTGGTCACACCCAAAACACTGTGGCCGATAGAATGTCCTTCGTGACCGAGGTACAAGATTGGTTGAATTGGCTGAAGAATATCGTACAGCGAGAGACTTCAAATCAGCAGGCGTTTTACTCTCACTCGTATTCGGCAGAGAGTTCTCTGCGTGCTTTACTCGTCAAGGATCAGGACCAGGCTGTTGCTGTTCCCACGGCTTGACGAGATGTCGATGAACTTTCCACTATCATGGATTGGAGTTTTCGGGTGTTTGATATCAGCGAGGGACATTGAATCATTTATGGCGTTATCAATGAGTCCATGATCTAATGATATCGATTGAAATTACTGTTTATACTTGATCTTCAACCTATCTTGGTACAATACATGCGTCAATGTATCTAATATTACCACCCAAATCACGGAAGCGCCTGCTCATGCCATGCACAAAACACATATACTCAAAGGAACAACATCCATCTACCCCGACTCCGTCTCAATCTTATCCAAAAGACCCTTCGTGAATCCCTCAAAGATAGGATGTGACCAGCAATCCTTATACTTTTCCACAAGTAACCTCTCATCATCCTCGAACGGATTCTTTTGCATCTCCACGTCTTCTTCTTCAATATCACTATCCATACCATCATCATCAGCAATCTTCTGACTCTCCACAAGCTGCCCAAACTTAACATCAACCGGCACTCGTCCCAGGAACGGAATCGACATCTCTGCAGCCATAACCTCGCCGCCACCACGAGAGAATAGGTTGCTCACTTCCCCGCAACACGGGCATGTATATCCGGACATGTTCTCGATGACGCCAAGAATTGGGATTTGGGTCTTGAAGCAGAAATTGATTTCTTTGCGGACGTCGGAGGTTGCGACGGCTTGAGGCGTTGTGACTAGTACTGCGCCGGCGAGGTAGGAGATTCTTGAGGCTGTAGCTGTGGTACGAGAGGTAGACGACATTGTCAGTAAACTTTCGCCGATGGCAATGTGTTCGTCGCTTGTGCCCTTGATCATGCTCAATTAGTACATATTCCAAGGCCTGAAGGCGATTTTGGGATTTTGAGGGCATATACCGGAGGCGTATCAACAAGCAAATAATCCGTCTCCCCCCAATAAACATCGGACAAAAACTGCCTCACCATCGCCGTCTTCTTCGGACCCCTCCAAATCACCGCATCGCCACGATCTCGAAGCAAAAATCCAACGGACATACACCTCAACGATCCACGGGGTGGTTGCGCATTTCCCTGCTCCGCGTCTTGTGTTGTAGTAGAAGAAGATGGATATACTTCGACTGGTATCCAGCCGCGCGGCGACTGGGTGATTTTGGCATCTTCTTTGCCGACCAGGCGTGGGATGGAGGGGCCGGTGAGATCGATGTCGAGGATGCCGACTGATTTGCCCTGTAGGGTGAGCGCGAGGGCTAGTTGGAGAGTAACAGAGGATTTGCCAACTCCTCCTTTGCCGGATAGCACCTATACAATAGTTATGAGTAACTGTATCATGAATCTAAGCAGTAAAAGGCAGGGTTGTAGATTGTCCTGCTGTTATCGATAAGCGGCGGGGAAGTAAATTCGGCTCACCAGCACGATGTTTTTCACGCCGTCGAGGGGCATCGCGCGCGAAAATATCTATGATCTTTCAATTAATACCTTCACTGAAACCAAGTAGATATTGACGTGCTGAGGAGTAGCGGGGTCTTGTAGACACATGAGATTGTTGGAGAAAATGAAAAAAGTTCTGCGTCATCGGAGATGATTGATAAGCATGAAATCTCCGCGGACGCCCTCCGATTGCAGGATGATATTGAATAAACACCCAGATACGTTCGAAGAAGCAAAAAAAAATACTGTGTACGTCTGGACTGCTTACGGAATTCTATTAATATTCTTGGATGAGCAGGAGGAATCAAACTACGTAGAAAGTTAGGGTTGGGACGCGAAGAATTGGTAGTCACGTATATTCGTCTAGTTACATGATACTTTTTCGTCTCTAGGTAAGATAACTGCATCTAGGGCTCAAAGCCAGCATGCAAGCTCTATCGTTATGGTCTCTAGAATCCAACAAGCCCGTGCGAAATCGTGCAATCTAGAGGATTATTGCCACTTCTGGACAACGACACCACCCCGCTTGAAATCAGGCAATTCACCCAAAACAGCAGCCTTGTCTGTCAACTCCTTGCTAGGGAATGTGGTCATCAATATCCAGGCGCGAGACTGGCTCGCTGGGCTGGCCGCTGCCACGAATGAATAAACATCGCCGATAGTATGGCTTGTGTTGAATCGAGAAGTAAGTCGCGTTCCGTCTCCGAGACGAATTTGCAATGTCACCACAGGTTGCGACTCGTCTACATCTGGCTTGGCTGGTTCTGAAGCGGTAGGTGCAGCAGCAGGCTCTGGCTGGGATGTGCGAATAGCAGGGGTAGGGCTACCCAATCGCTGCCCCGAGCCAGCGAAGGGCTTGTACTTTGGCTTGGGTCGAGTATATTTCTCGTCATGCTGCTTGATTTCCACATCGACCTCCTGGCCCGGTGCCACATTCATGATCGACAAAGGAGCGCGTCCTCGTCGAATGCCCTCGAGTATGCTTGCGTTCTGGGGGTCGTCAGATCGGTAAAGATCGCCATCGTCGACCGAGAAGCCGTCGTTCCAGAAGTGTAGCGTGCGGTGTACTCTAGGTGGTGGTGTAGGACGATTCTCATTCGGGTCTTGGATCACCTGGCTTGGGGTGTCGTCTCCTCCAAGAGTGCGCGCAGGTCCAGTAAAATGCGATTTGCGAGTCTCCGAGTCGTCAGGTTGAGGGGGCTTGGCTCTGAAAGCGTGTTAGTTGATAATCTTCATTTCAAGCCAGTAAAGTTTTACCGCATAGCCTTCTCTAGAATCTTCTGCTTAATGTCATCTGGATTTTGTACGGCGAGACCAGACTTTTCACCACCAGCGAAGAAGTCTTGGTTTTCGTCATCTTCATTTCCGGAGTCGCGCCCACCACCAGAGGTCAAATCGCCCAAGGTCGCAAATTTCTTGGTTGGTGCACGTCGCGAGCTTGATTGTCCGGACGTATAGGCTGATGAACGTGGGGCGGTTTCGGCCTCGTCGCTCGAATCTGTTCCTAGCCGGCGGCCACCCCTAGCTTCTGTATCTTGTAGGAGCTCTTCTTCTTCTTCGTCAGCGAAGAATTCGGTAACGGCAGCATCGAGGTCCCATTGATTTGTCTCGAGGAATGGGCGGGCCTAAACCATTTGGAAATTAGCAGGTTGTATGAGAGAAAAAGCGCAGATGATACAAAAAACTACATACTTCTGAAGCAGTCACGCCTGTCATGGCGCAGAACTGGGACAAGAGTTCATCTTGATCGAGGTTGGAAGCCATTTTGGCGTGGCGGTTATGAGGGGAACGATGTCAAAGTAGTCAATCGTGTTAGTTCACTGAAGTGTGCAGGAGTGGATCAAGAGGTAAGAATATGGCTGCAATAGTTCTTCAGTTTGAGCTACAGCAGGAAGCACAAAGAAGTCTCAGAGGAGTGGAAGGCGAAAGAACGAAGCTGGATGAATGAATTGTTGACACTTGACAGTTGACTGCACAGCTCCCGTACGTCACGGTTGCCTGATTGGTCATCCTAGAACCTTCGCCGCCGCTGGGCGCTACAAAGAAAGTCCCGCCATGTACGGAGTAACGCTTGAAGCACATTGATTATTGTCTTTATATTTATTATCATATGGGGAAGTCCCTTACAAACTATACCTTCACTTCTAGTTTGTCCATATACCTCTCGTTGCCTGGAGGCCTTGACAAACTGACCTCATTACATAAGCGGCTGTTCCCCACCAAACATCTCGCCGAGCCCAGACAGAATGACGAGGGAGCTTGACGTCGGACTACATCACATAACAAAATAAGTACTCAACATCCACAACCGCCGGCCGGGATACTTCTACAAGTGATTGAACAACACTTCTTACTGTTATAATTGGCATATTAAACACAATATGGCCGACGATCGATCGACCGAGCGCATCGAGCTGTACGATTCGGCTATTACGGTCCCTTCCGACTCTGAAAACTACTCCGCCAACAACGAGCTCTCTTCCTCACCACCATCCACATCCAGCTCGCCTGTGATTCTATACAAACCGCCGACATTATGGGGTCTTTTGCGGGGAACAGCAATCAATGTTCTGCTGCCGTTTGTAAATGGGTTGATGCTGGGTCTGGGTGAATTAATCGCACATGAAGCTGCCTTCCGCTTGGGTTGGACCAATACAAAGGTGGGACCGAATGAGAAGACTTATGTTGTCAGAACTTACATGGTTTTACAGATCTTCCCAACATACAGACGCACCACACCTGTTGGGCCCGGTATCGAATTACGAGAAATTCGTGACCGACGGACGGACCCCCATGCCAACGTTGGGGATGCGGCGTCCCTTGAATAAATGATTGAAACGACAAAACAATAAGTTTATGTCGGCCAAATACTCGAAACTGTGCGAGGGGTTTAAAAGGCAGCAGGCCTACTGTTCACATCTATTATATGGGCTCAATGATTCCTGGGATACTGTACATAGAAGGGGACACATTTGGTTGGCGTTTGGGCATACTGTATTCAGAACAGCATCGATGCGTTAATATCATACATTCTTCAAAACTCAATTTACACTTACTACTACATTATGTTATCTTCAATGTCTCTAGATTGCTCCCTAGGATCTGTTGCTGACCGCCTGGCAGAATCGGTCTTGGCGTTTTGCGGAACAAAAATATTGATTTGTCTTCCGCAGGTGTTGCCGATGCGGAATCTCGAGATTTGTTGTTCCGCAAGTTCTTTCAATTATAATCGCCAGTATGTTTGGGACACGCGGCCTGTCGAAGGCTGCTATTAGAGGCAATATCAGAAGCATTCCCTTAATAAAACCTGTCTCGCCAGCTCGATCCGTATGTTTCCCGGGAGAATCGCATATTCGGATCAGATTGAAAACTGACTCTTTGCCGATAGTTGTCGTCCATTGCCTCTCGTCCTATTCTATCCCCTAGCCGGAATGGCCGGTTACGATTGAAAGCCAGCTCATACTTGCCGCCAGCATCAGTCTCGGGTTTGTCGTTCGCCCGATTCAATTCAACGTCTCCAGAGAATGCTGCTGCACAAGCGACGGAAAATGTTACGCCATTGGCAGACTCCCAACTTCCCAACATCGAAGACATCCCCGAGAAAATTGGATATTTGAAAGAACTCGGACTCGACTATGGCTGGGGTCCATCAGCTTTTATGGAATGGTTGATTGAGCATATTCACATCTGGGGCGGAATGTCGTGGTGGGCTAGTCTTGCGGCCGCTGCCGTCGTCACGCGTATAGCTCTTTTCCATCCTTCGCTCAAGGCATCAGATACCGCAGCCAAGACCGGTCCTATTAAAAACGAAATGATGGCACTCAGGACAAAGAGAATGCAACTACTTTCTCAGGGAAGACAATTGGACGCCGCCAAGGCCAAAATAGAATTGGATGATCTCTACGCAAAGCACGACATCCAGACGTGGAGAAATTTTGTACCGCTGCTTCAGGTTCCTCTTGGTTTCGGTATTTTTCGAGTTGTGCGTGGGATGTCTGAGCTCCCCGTGCCGGGTCTTGCGGTAGAACAATTCGCTTGGATTCATGATCTCACGAGTTACGATCCTTATTACATACTCCCTCTCTTATCCTCGGGTTTCATATATTTCACTATGAAGGTGAGTTGCTCCGCTTCTTGCTTGTTTATTCAACAAGCTAACATATCGTTTTCTATCTACAGAAAGGTATGGAGACCGGTCTGAACGAAATGGGACAGACTGCTCTAGGCAGGTCGTTCCTGATCGGATTTCCAGCCATGTCTCTTTTGTTTATGGCGTGGCAACCGGCTGCTATGCAATTGTATTTCGTCGTCTCCGGTCTTTTCTCACTAGTTCAGGGATATCTATTCAATACTCCCGCGACACGCAAAATGCTCGGCATGGCTGAACTCTATCGCCCTCCTGCCGGCGAAGGCAAAGACAGTCTCCGAATGATCCAAGATAGTTTCTTGTCGCAAATGCAAAAAATGAACGAAAGAGGCGAGATCTCAGGGTCCCCCAAGAAAACCGAAAACGTCAGCATGGTGGACAAATTGGTCAACAACGCCAAGAAGGAGTATTCAACCATAAAGAAAGAAATGGGCGACAAGGTCAAGAGCATGACAGACGCGACTGCGGATAAGAAGAATTACGACGGAACCCCGGCTGCGGCACCCCGGTTGTCCGCTGCGGAGAAGCAGAGTGCTGAATCTTATAGGGCGCAGAGAGAGATTGAGGATGCGTATGAACTGGCCGAACGCAATCGACGACGGACCCAGGAGTATGAAGCGTATATTGCGCAGCAGCAGATGAATGCCAGCCAGGCATGGAAGCAGAAGGGAAAAGTGGTGTTGAAAAAGACGACCAAGAAGTCTAAGCCAAGGAAGTGATCAATCGAAATTATCGATTTTAGTCTCCTTTGCCACATTTTTGTCGGCTTGTCGCATCCAAGCAGACAAAATCATAGCATGTATCCGTTCATTCGGGGCTGTGTTATTAACCCTTTTTCGTCTTGTCTTCAAAATCTCTCATCGATCATCTGGTGTCGCTGGTTATATTGTCTCCATCTTTTTCTGTTTCGTGTTCAGATTCATTTCGCATGTACCATATGTATAGCTCATTTTCGCCTTCGTCTTCTTCTTCTTTCAGCCCTTCACCAGGATGTATTAACAATTTGTGTCATTAGATATATTCTCAAGAGGAAAAGTGTTATGAAAGATGATACCTAGGTATGTAGAGAGATATAATTAATTGAGTAAATACATTCACCACGAAGAGCTACATATGTACCTAGGTAGGCACCATGATATCAACAAACATAGACATGGAATTGAGTAAAAGAAAAAGAAGAGATCATCCAATCAATTAAAAATTCACAGAATGAACCTATCTAACTCTCCAAATCATATACTTCATATATATATCATATACACAGTCTTCCCCAAACCCAATTGTTTCAATATATGGTATCCGCGAAATCGCATATCATCTCCAAAATAGAACCCCGAAACTCCCTTCTCTTAATCACAAAGTACGAATAAGACGGATATAGATCAATCGTATAATATACGTATATATGAAAACTACATGTTGGCGTCCATAGGGATGTTACCGCCTAGGACGTAGCGATCGAATTCGACCTGTTCAAAAACGAAATCTGGTTAGCAATTATAACATTGTGATACTTTCTGGGAGGGGACAGTACCCAGTCAATGGCTCCAGGCGAAGCGACGATTTCTGAGAATGGGACTGTAAGGCTGTACGGATCCATTTGGACGGGTACGAATTGCTCGGGTGAGATGTCGGGTTTTGGCGATATTTCGAGGGATTCCACGGATGGTATTGATGCTGGAACATGTTAGTTTAGTCTCACGGATGCAGATTTCAGAAATGAGAGGAGGGGGTTAAGGGGATGCGTACAATATGTTGCTTCCGAGCTCTGTCCTGAGCTTTGCACTGTGCTCTCTGCACTCCTGATCTTGGTAAGCATAACGGCAACAGCCTCACTTGCACGGAACGCGTCGATGGAGGTATCCTTCGATGCGCGCCAGACGTGATACGACGTTTCCAGTGCGGCCACCATTTCCTCTCTTCTATCTCGGCCCCAGAGGGTAATGTCGCTGGATGCAGGGTGCGTAGTGCCGTCCATACCCTGACGCAAATCTAGACATACCAACATCGCGGCGAGGAGATAGTCATGGCGAATGATGGATGTTGCGAGCCATTTGTGACCTGCCAAACGGCCCGTTGGACCGCTTTCGAAGTGGCTAAGGGCTTGGTAGCTGAGCAATGTCAGCGCTGCGTCGATGGCTGCTTTGCGGGAATGACTGTATTGCGGGTTGGAGCGAGCAAGTGGAAGCAGACGCCGATGAAGTACACATAGACCGCTGTGGAGTGTCTGGTCGATTGACAGGCGCCGAATTATCATGGCCGGATGATCCAGGAGAGACTCTTGCAGGGATTTAACCTTGAACATGGGAGGCAGCGAGTTTCGGGCAGCGATAAGTTCTCGTTCTAGAATGGGAATGTCCGAGTCCCTCGGATGAATGTCCTGTATATGCGAGGCGATCTTTGTAAAGACTTTGAGAAGTGGTGCCTTGACCAGGAAAGGCGATATTTTGGTCATTTCGTTCCATGGTCGTGGCTGAGGTAGGGCAGTAGAGTCTTCGTCAAAATCGTCCTCGTGAAGATTTAAAGGAAGCATTGTATCGCATTGACCTGTAGGAATCATGCTGGGCAGTCCTACTTGCCACGACAGAAGCACATCAGTCTGTGAGATTGCCAGCCACAGACGACGCCGCATTTCGCATTCAAACACTGAAAGATTACTGTCGAAAGAAGGTTCGCGGTGGAGACCGAGCTTCATTGCCATGCGCACTGCAGTAGCCACATTGATCCAAACAGCTGTGCTTGTGTCCTGGCACTGAATGAATTCGGCATCAAGGTGCAGTGACAGTAGCGTGAGTCTCTCTATTGTTGGGGTGGCATGTAACTCCGTGATTAGTATTTGCTTGGTACGCATACGGAATAGTGTTTGGGTGTCCTCCATGTCTCCAACAGTAGCTGAAAGATCGATGCCAGCTGCTCGGGCTGTGTGTACTGCTGTTCTCATGATGACAAATAATAATCCCAGCCATGCCTTTGAGACGCTGTACTGATCTTGCCAGAATTTGTCATACTGACGGAGGAACTTCTTGGGGTGGACGATAGCTAAAATGTGTCAACCATGAAATTGATACCTGGAGTAGGCCAACATACGCCTAATAAGACTAGATGCACCAAAGTAGTTTGCAACCAGCAGATCCACCACTGGACGTGGCGGCAGATCGTGGGCGAAAGTGTCGATATCCCATTGACCAGGGCTCCCTTCAAGTATATAAGGCTCTGCTGGAGGGTTTCTTGCATCTTCAACTTTTCCGAATTGTTTCTCAAACTCAGTTTCGTGCTCTTCAAAGTACATCTTGATCTCTCCGATCTGTTCTCGGTCAGAATCCTGGATCTCGAGTTGATCAACAACTAACTCACATCCTGGAGGACGGTTTCCCAGAGAGAATGCGACGAGCTACTAGCAGCCAGGTTTGACACTCGGCGCACAGGAGGAACCTCTCCCTGCGCAGGGGAACTATTCGTCTCATTGCCATTCTCTGAGCGGTGGTTGTAATATGCATGGCTACCGGTATCGCTCGTCGTTGACGGACCTTCCGACAGAGCTTCATTGGCCAAAGCGCCCCTATCCAAAAGTTCCATAACAAGCGACTCGAGTCGCTCAATGCGCTTCTTTGTCTTTTTAGACTCGCGCGTCTGGTCGCGAGTGGCGGATCCATTGACGGGATACACACAGGTATCTGCTTCACGGCGCTTGACACAATTGTCGCAAGGTCTTGCCCTGTCGCATTTGAGTCTGATATATTTAGTACAGTTCTATATTGGATCGTGGTTGGAGGCGGCGATAGTCTGGAACCAAAGGACCTACTTTCTGCGCTTGCATGGTGTACATGACAGCTGTGGGCGTCCCCGGATCGGAGCGTTGCTGGGTGGCCGCACTCCACCACTAGTAGATTGCGACTCCATGCTGAGCACGCACTTGCAATCTTTTCAGCTGTTACTTTCTGGCGATATCAAATTGACGCATAGGGCAGTTTCTCGATTGCATTTGTCACTAGGATAGGATAGATGCAGGACAGACAGGGAGGTATGCGACAGCTCCTGGTCTAATAAGAGATGGTGGGGCACGCTGGTCCCAGGCCGGTCTTGTATTCTTGTATTCTCACGGTAATACCCTATAGTACAGCCCAGATGTCGCACAACCGCCACCTTCGAGTCGTGTATTGGCCGAGACCATTGTTACTGTATTACAGACTGGCAGCCCGTCTGATTGGCCCAGGAAATGTCAGATCAGCCAACCCAATTCCGCTAACAAAGAGCTATCCTTATCTCCGACTAACTCCATGTCATAAAACATGATTCAGTGAATTTCAGTTGCTTCACTATCGACGTCGATCATGGATAGCGCATACTACATAGTAATGAGTTGGTAGGTTGATTAGTTGAGAACGTACGTCAACTGGTAACTTCAGGGAAGTACCTGTGGGTAGTGTCAACTATACAAACTTTATATATACTTCACTCGGTATATGGGGTATCTTTATGCAACTTACTATATTTCCAAATGCTTGCATACATATGTACGTAGCTACATGCAGTCATTCCCAGTTTCTATGGCCTTCTGGAAGTCATTACCTAGATATTATACATCATTGTTGCATAGACTTGGACCATCAGCCAATCCTATCGCAAATCCATTGATGTCAACTGGGTCGATCGATGCACTCAGTCGCAACTCAAATTGATGATTCATGAATCATGTACTGATTATCTCGGTACATACGTACTCACTTCCAGGCCATAATATCGAAGGTAATAATTTTTCTTACATGTTGTTTTGCTTCGAGTGAATATGTCGATTCACGTGATTCGTTCTGAGCCCTAACCTACCAGATGTCAATATGGAACGGTTACAGAAACCATGAGGCGGGTACCTTCAGCTTTGTTTCGACCTCAAACTTTCTTAAAGCACATTCTGATTGCTGTATATATGTGAACTTTATCAAATGGACATTATGTGGCTCTGTCTATAGTGCCTGCCTTTGATCTTGGGGTTTTGTGAGCTCCAAGGTCCATTGAGTCTTGCATAGAAGCAGATTTGAGCCCATGCACTGATTTGCTTTGTATGATACTGTAAAGCTCTGTTTGAAAAGTGCCCCAGTCATAACCCTGACTGCAGAAGCGTTTGTATTCTCTACACTAACCCCGTTTTTGTAGAGCATGATGTTGAGCTCATGGCTACAAACAACGGAAATGACCGGGCGGAAAGGGTCTCTTCTGCCTGGCGGAGGGAGATTGATGGGGGGTCCAGCCATTTTGACTTGCTTGTAACCTGAGAGAAACTACAAAAGTTGGTCTCATTTTGCCCTCTGCAAGTTGAGGCCTTTTGTAGCAGTCACCTAACCACGTCTCCATCACTGAACCCTATCCAAGCAATGCCTCAGACTACCTCGCCGATAACCACAAACTTCGACCAAAAATGGATCGGTCTCAAGGTCCATATTGCGACCCCAGAGGAAACAACTGTGGAATGGACCCTGAACCAGAAAATCTATGAACGAGAGCGGACCTCTGACCATCATGGCAAAGAAGCACGAGCCATCTTTCGATGCACCGATGCAGACAACAATAATTGCATCATAAAGGTTCGAATGCTGTACGTTAGACATCCCAGCTGCTGAACTCAGGTGGACGATATGCTAACCAGAACTCATTCGAGCAGTCTCGACTGGAAACATCTACACACATCCCCCTTTCTAACGTACCTCGAAACCGAAATCCAGGCACTTGGCAAACTCACCGAAAACAACTGTCAGTCCACGCCTCGTTTCTACGGCTCAATGATGTGCATCCAAAACATACCTGATCCCAGTCCTGGAGCTGTGACTAGCTTTATTGCAATGGAGGACGTGCCGGGTAGGGTGTATGACTGGTCGGGGTATTGGTCCAATACGACTATCTTTGAGCGAGCCCAGAAGCGTGCTGCGTTTAAGAAAGCCGTTCAGTGCGTTGTTATGCTTGGATAATATCTTCTATTCAATTGCTAATGTGTCTAGTGACTGCTTTGAATGTGGATACTGGAACCTCGATGCTGGACTTCGAAATCTGGTCTTTGACGACAATAATGATAGATGGTTAGTCTTGCCTGAATCTACAATTGAACGACTCTGATGTTCACCTCTTGATAGCTACGTGATCGATTGGGAAGTAGCTGTTCCTGCCTCCGCTGATGCTGTCAGATGGAACGGTTTGATGTACGGAATGTGGGAAATGATCAAATACAACAGGGCAAACCCTGAAGATTTTACTCAATGGGAGTGGTAGTCTAGCTATCTTGCTGAGAATGAGAAGCCTGCCATTATCATCTCGTATTGGAGTATTTCAAATCTCTATCTCATATGTACCTAAGTAGATACAAGACATTTCTGGCGGCCAACAACATTCACAGCGCATTCCAAGGTTATTCACACAGGTAGTCGTTAACCTTGATGTTCCCTGAAACTCGCTCGAGGGGCAGCACCTGTTTCCAACCTCTAATTTGACTTATAGGCAAATATCTTCAAGAATCTGACCTCAAATTCTTCACGGTAACTCCTGTCAACTTACGCCCGGCACAAAGCTTAACCACATCAAGTATATTTCGTTTGCCCCTCTGTCAGAAGGTAACATGTGACGGCTACAAGCGTTCGATTGTGCTACATGGTCATTCAGGGAGTCAGGGGCAATATGTGATTGTAGTTGTGCTTAGACAGGGCCACTTTGTCATCTGATATTCAAAGACTTGTGGCTGTAATCGGAAATTGTTGACACCACCATACAAATTCTATATGGACGGAGCTGTTTCTAAGCAAACTGCAGACGTAATGTTTAATGATAGGGCGTTGCCTTGGGTTTGGTGATGGAGTGGACAGCTCCTTCCGAATGTCTACAGTCGCTCTCTTGCCAACTTGGAAACTCGGTCTTCTCGTGCCGTCCAGTCTACAACCACTAAAAACAAAGACCTCATCTCGCGATAGCCCCTTTTCAGGACCGAACAACTTTGACATTAGACTAGAGCATTCAATCAACGACAATCATGTCAAGTCCAACAATACCAACCCTAGAAATCCAGCCCCTAACGCGTCAAGATGGAGCCAAAAAAGCAATCAGACACATCGGCCAGAAAAGACGACACATCTTCAACGAATGCAACCACTCTATCGAGGATGAAAACTGCATGTACCCACCCGAACACACCGAGAGAGCAATTCGCCTAAACTCCCGCACGGATACCGTCGTTCAATTCCGAGGACTATGCAACAA
This sequence comes from Talaromyces liani, assembly GCA_022814505.1. Taxonomy (NCBI): domain Eukaryota; kingdom Fungi; phylum Ascomycota; class Eurotiomycetes; order Eurotiales; family Trichocomaceae; genus Talaromyces; species Talaromyces liani. The sequence goes on from JAKLNL010000019.1 coordinate 297,644, forward strand.
CTGCGAGGAAAGAACATTGATCCGCAGGGCTATTGTGAAGGAGATAAAAAAGTTGGTTCAGGGCCATATGGTGGGATTCATGGACGACGCACAGGCTCGCTCTTTGACAGAAGGATCCGTGCGATGGGCCAAGAACAAACTCGTCGTGGACTTCAAATACAAGCAGATGGGACAGACCAAGACCAAAGACGAAGATGATGATGATGATGAATGGGGCGTGTTTCCAGTGATAGTATCGCCTACAGCCACAAATCCTTCCAGGACAGGCGGATATCAGTGGGACGAGGTGTACGTGGACATCGCGTCTAGCCCGACTTTGATCCATGCTCGACTCGATATTCAGACACACCTTTACGCATTCGAGCGAAAATGGAATGAGACCGTCAAAGGATCGGGTGGTGGTCGAGGCAGTTTTGCGAGTCGATCAAGTGAGTCGGATCTCAGTTCGGTTTTTCCGCCGTTCCCGGAATTGCTGCCTCAAGGTGCGAGGGCGCTTGAGGATCATTATCGGTATGATGATCCGGACTTGCTTGAGACGTTGCCATTTTCTACCCCTGAGGATTTCAATGAGGAGCTTTAAGCTGCGTCTGTAGCGGCCTTGTGTTTTCTTCCTGCAGATATCAAGCTTACTAGTTGCGCGGCCCTTATATGCACGGCTGTCCATTGCAGCTGTTTCATATTGTGCTTTCAAGATTTCAGACGCTACCACTCCCAATACGATTTCATCGTGCGTGGACGAGATAAGTGTTAGATGATAGAACTCAAGATATTTGTTTCTGATCTCTCCTAACAGGTACCCTCAAATTCACTATACATCAAACCCAAAGTCATATCAGCACGTTGCCGTGTGTATGTGTGCAGAGTTGATACAAGAAAGGAGGACTCGTCAAGGCAAAATCTCCTCGCCTTTGTAGTCCCAGAAACGTCCACGAGCCTGGTCAGCCGGCATAGTGGTCTGGCATAGTGGTCAAAACCTTCATAATCTTCTCCACCGCCTCGTCTTCGGAAAGCACATCCTCCAGGTCGAAACCCCGTTTCCTAAGTGTCGTTCTTTTGGTACCGGATGAAAAGCAACCGAGATCGCATTTTCTTTGCATTTCCAGCGCAGGAAGTTGTCGAACGCTTTTGTTAATTGCAGCGAGCTGCACTAGCGGCGTGATACATAGGCCATACACCAGCGGTGTTTTGCGAGATGGATGCCCAGCGTCCTAATCGTAACGCCCAGATTGTATGCGCGGGCAATTTGCAATTGTCCGTTTCGGAGACTTCGAAAGCTTGCTTTGTGGGCAAGAATTCATTCAAGGCGTTCATAAGCAATTCCTGGCCAATGACGGTATGCTTATAGTGGCTCAGGATTGACTCGGGTTTACACCGCTGAAATTGATATACCGTCTATCAAAAGTGCTACTACCTCGTAAAGATATCAAGAGACGGATACTTTGCTGTGGGAAATTTTGTCTGAGATATTTTCGTAGGTACCACGCGGTCTTTCCTTCTACAGCATCATGGAAAAGCAATCGGATTAGTCTGTAGCGGAGCCGTATTCTTCCAAGATTCCGAGTTCACTTACGTACTGGGTTGCCATAAATGTAATGCAAGCGACTTGTGGCTCCTTCGAGGTCTGAAAGTCGCTCCAACACCATTCCTTTGCTTTTGAGTTTCGGACTGCCGCCAGCGACGACCACGGGCAACGAGGTGTTTTTGAGGAGATACCGGGCAAATGATATGCTTAGCTTTGAGTGCGGGGTCACAAGAGCGTTGGCGAGCTGGTTGAGCCATTGTGTTGTTGGTGGTCTATGATATTTACGAATTGATTCGAAGGGACTGTGGTGATGGAGTGTGGAGAAAGTGAAGCTGGGGATATCAGACAATCTAGGGGAAAGCTTGAACTCCACACAGCTGATTATGTAATTGTTATGGGTCTGCCCCTGGTCTAACTGCTTTTGTGAGCCGGGTCACGGGGACTGTATGCCCTAGAGGAGACACCTTTAGCTTCACAGGATATCCATGATTACAGATATTTAAAGGTAATGCCTCCATTTACCAATTTCCTACTAATAGAAGTGTAGGTCTACTAGCAGAAGTGTAGGCCTAACTCTAAAGTCAAGTAACTGAACTTGTATGTAGGGTCTAGGTCAACTAGCTTCATGAAGGCATTCACTTGACAACTACAAGCCGATGGAGTCTATGAGATATACGGAGCATAATAAAGCTGCTGGCATATAGATAGAGACTCTTTGTCTCTCCTTAAAAGTCCCATAGCTTTTTGTGAGGGCTGTGTTTAAGTGAAGAACGCCGAGACTGCTCTCACACACACAACCTGTCAGGACGATATGCCCAAAATCATAGCTACCTGCCTCTCCCAAATCCTTCCCTTGTCTTCATCAACTCTTTCATCTATGGGCCAGGATCGAACATACTTCCTTTTATTCTAAGAGCTTTTGGAATTCCTATCTTCCTGTTACGCAAAATCATCAATTCAACCGGTACAAAAAGTCATGGAGCCCCAGCTTCCAGCTGCTCCACCCTCCCCAGTTCTCTCGAGTGACTCCGAGGCAATCTCAATCATAAACCACAGCACCGAAGAGACAGACGAACAGACGTACAAGGATCTCTCCAACCCGCGTATCGACCTCCTCGAGAAGCATTACCGCATCCTTAAAGACACGCTCCACAGAGCAATGGCCGTCGCTGACATGTGGCGCGGAACTGACGACGTGAACAACATCGACCAACAAGCCGAACTAGGCACGAAGTTGGTCGACGAGGTTCTACAACCGTATGCTGCTAGGACTCAAGCTCTCATCAACAGGCACACGGGTCGCTTTGGCATTGACGAGGCTTTTCGCGGCTATCTCAATTTCTGAGCCAGTTCAGTAATGAACTGTTTCACGCCAGGGCCAGGGATGGATCATCGCCAAGCCTATGCTGCCAAAGGGCTCAACGTTCGCCTCGCGGAGGTACTCCAGATACAGAAATCCCTGTCAGATCTCAGAAAGGACTACGGCCGAAAGATCCTCTTGGAGAAGGGCGTCCGCGACTACGGGCTCGAGCACATCCTAAAGGAGCCCGAGGAGGACCCCGGAAGCATAACCTGGTCGTTTTCGTGGGCCGAATCGACAAAGCCGATGGATGTGGGGTTCTGGTCTATTGTACCTCGTGAAGCTCTCCCGATGCACAAGCGCGATGCCTTCGAGGCCATCAAATACAAACGCATCAGTCTCCTCGGGGAGAAAATTGAAACAGCCAAGGATTTTTGGGACGAGAAGCTCGGGCGGGTGCATGATGAAGACCTCCCCGTCGAGTCTGACAACGACGAGAATTGGGCAGAAGACTTCGAAGATGATTTCGCTACCGATTTTGTGGTGTTTGTTGAGGAGACCAAGTTGCGGCTGATGAAGGAGTACAATGTCTTCAATTTCCGCTTCCTAGGCACCTTAACCAATGAGGTGACTTTTGATGGGGATCGCCACTTGGGGGCCCTCCGGGGCATAGAAAGGACGGAGTGGGCGGCGTTTGTGGAGTACCGAAAACAGTTGCTGTAGGCTGAGAGGGCGTAGGCTGAAAGCCTCCAGTTTGTTGACATGGACGATACGGATGAGTGAGGTCGGGTTGACTGATATTGCTCTCACCTCGGCCTCCGTTGGCTTGTATAGAGTGAGTTGCAAGTGAGGAATGTGTTTCTCACCATCAACATCTGAAGACCGCCCGGAGTGATCTTGGTCTGATCTTTATTTAAAAGTTTGACAAGGTACGTATGACAGGGGGTCGGCCTCCAGAAGCATATGCGAACAATTTCGGCAGTTCGAATTCTTTTCCTAAATGAGTTTGTGGGGGACACCGGTATCATACAAGCGACGATGTTTGTTGATTGATTTCAACTAAAAAGACCAGTGATGACTAGCTAGCTCCAGTTAATGCTTAAAACAATGCAAATGGTATTGAAATGAGGTCATATCCATAAATAAGCAGTTCCATTACCCTTCAATTCGGTATCCTCAACCGTCCCTCATCGAAACAATCTTCTCCCTCCAGGGCCCGCCTGCCATGTAAAAGCACCTCTCGCCCCCATCATTGGTGTACTCAGACCAGACATACCCGTTCCTCCGCCCTCACCGTCACGTTTGTAGCGTCGTAGAGCTTCGCGGATGTGGTCTGGGAGCAGTTGGCCTCGATGTGGGTTGACTGGGGGTATAAAGGTCCGGTTGGCAGGAGTCGTCTCCACTTTGACTCCATTGACCGGTTGAGCTGTATTCGGAGTCGATGCATGAGGTGCTAGGTGGTTGGTAGGAAATCCAGCTGCTGAAAGCGACGCCATGATATTGTTTGGTCCAGGCGGAGATTGGGATTCATGCTTCAGCGCATTGGTTGTTTTGTCGCCCTCTTTAGTCTCGGCTGTCGATGATGCTGTTGTTGACTCGCCGTTGGCTTGTGCTTCCACTCTTGCCTTGGCTTCTGCTTCTTCCTTCGCCTTAGCTTCTGCTTCTGCTCCTTCCTTCGCCTTAGCTTCTGCTTCTGCTCTGGCCTTTGCTTCTTCTTCGGCCTGTGCCTTTGCAGCCGCCGCCGCTTCGAGCTCAGCTTGTTCCCGTTCCCAGGTTACAAGAGCTGCGAGATCAAACGCTTTTGCCCATTCGTCCTGCACAGTCCTAGCTTTCTCGATGATCTCACCAATGAAAACCTTTGTAAAACCATTCACTACAGTCACGACGCTCTGCGGAACAGACTGCGAAAGAGCATGATTTACAATTCGACGAAGTGTTTCTTTCCGAAGACGTGTTCGGTTCCATTTCTCATATCGATCGGCTTGGAGTGGTGTGAATGAGCCTGTCAAGACACTATAATTGAATTAGCAAACATTCAACAGATCGAAAGGTTTCTGTCAACATACGCAAGATTCTTCTTCTCCGTGGCAAGATCCAAAAATCCTTCTGTACCGCCAAGCATATCACCCTCCATATCTTGCTCCTCCTCTTCCTCTCCAGCATCCTCATTGCCTCCAGCTGTTGCTGCTCCGCCCGCCCCTCCCCTCACAGACCCTCCATCAATATCCACCGAGCCAACTCTCGTACTCCTTCCATCTCCACCACCCCTAATCGAAGCATCCTCCCGCTCTTTATCCGCTTTCTTCTTCCGACCTCTCTTCTTCGGTCCGTCGAGTACACTGCTTGCTCCGCCTAGACTTCCTGTGAAACTGCCCGTCACGCTCCCGGCGTCACTGGCGGCTCGACTGCGTGAACTATCAAACTCAAAGCCCATGCCCGTAGGGAAGGATGTCTGACGGAGAGGATGCATGCGCGGCCGTTTCGCTTGGCCGGATGCTGTGGATGAAATTGATGGCCGCTTGCGCGGGAGGAGGGGGTTGGAAGTGGTGGGTGGCGGCGACGACATTTTGCGTTGATTCAAACGATTGCAGATAATGCGACACTGATCGCGAGGATTGTTGAGATTGTGAGAAGTGGTAAGTCAGGCGCTGTTGCAACTATGTGCAATCAGGCAGCTCTTGCCGATATGGAGGAATGAGAGGAAATCAAATCAAAAATCAGGAGTGATGTCGTAGCGCTAGGTAAATGCGAAGACAATAGGCAATTCTTTATTGACGTGAAGGTGAATGAAGACTGATTAGTTGGATAATGAGAGGCAAACGGAGATGAAGCGCAAGGGAAAGTAAGAGATCCACCCATTGAAGTTCCCCACAGTCAAATTAGGCTAACCTATTCAAATCTAGTGCGTACAGTAATTGCTGCCTGAGGCCGCTAGATTAAAGCCTCTTGGCACTTCCGCGGCGGGAGAACTATTCTGGTTGGCTACCTTCTCCATCAAGCTACCTCCGCTCTCAAGTAACTCACTTGGAACAGTCCTTCAACATCTCTCACTTGGTCTCTCCGTACGACTCAGGAAGGGCTAGTGATAGTACTGGACTTGCAACTGCAGCATGCACTATTTTCTTTCCGTCTAACTCTCGCCTTTGTCCTAGTTCACTCGGTCCTTCAAAAGTCCGCCGCATTGCGCTCCCTTACGATCACAGACACATCCTCAGCAATCAGCCTATCGCTAACAACACAAGATGTCCGTTTGGAATCCAGATAACATCCGTGACGTGGCGGAGTCAGTTGGAATTTCAAATTTGAGCAAGGATGTGACCGAGAATCTCGCCCGAGATGTCGAATATCGCATTGCTCAGGTATTAGAAGAAGCTTTGAAATTCATGCGCCACGGACGACGGACGGTTCTTACGACACAAGACATCTCCCACGCCTTGCGGGTGCTCAATGTTGAGCCGCTATATGGATATGAGTCGGCTCGTCCGTTGCGTTTTGGAGAAGCGTCGCTGGGTCCTGGACAGCCTTTATTCTACGTTGAGGACGAGGAGGTGGATTTTGAAAAGTTGATAAATGCTCCATTGCCAAAGGTGCCTCGAGAAGTTACATTTACCGGTACGTTGTACTCCAGGAACAAAAAGCGGGCAATAATACTGATACTCGAAAATAGCGCACTGGCTTGCTGTTGAAGGTGTACAGCCTCTAATCCCCCAAAACCCTACATCGAACGAATCCCGCAATCTTGAACTGGTCTCCAAGGGCCCCAATGCGAACCCCAACCTAGCTGCCATGAGCGGCAACCAGAATACTGCCGTCAAACCACTTGTCAAGCACATACTATCAAAGGAATTGCAGCTTTACTTTGAGAAAGTATGCAATGCTTTCCTTGACCCGGCTAGTGAGGAGTACAGAACATCGGCATATTCGAGTCTACGGGAAGATCCTGGTCTGCATCAACTTGTGCCATACTTTGTGCAGTTTATCTCGGAGAAGGTGACACACAGCTTGAATAATATCTTTGTCTTGACGCAAGTGATGCGAATGGCCGAGGCATTGATACAGAACCAGTCTCTTTACATTGATCCTTATGTAAGTAATTCTCTGACTTCCAAATCAGCAAGATATGGTAGCTAATTGTGCCATGACAGATCTCCGCACTGGTACCGCCGGTTCTTACATGCCTCGTCGGTCGTCAATTCGGCGGCGGCAGCAATAATGAGTTATCTGAGCAATTCGCCTTACGTGATCTCGCAGCAGCACTACTAGGCATGATCGCCAAGAAATACTCCCATGCATCACACACCCTCAAACCCAGGATCGCACGATCGTGTCTGAAGAACTTTTTGGACCCCGCAAAACCGTTCGGAACCCACTACGGAGCTATCATGGGTCTACATTCCATTGGCGGTGCAGATGTAGTACGTGAACTAATCTTACCAAATCTCAAGCCATATGAAAAGCTGCTACGAGACGCCATTGCTGAAGAGGGACCACGACGACCCGAGGCGGAAAAAGTACTTGGCTTGTTGCTATCGGTCCTCTCTTCATTGCAGGAAGACCGTGTACATCTTACTAACGGCCATCCGGCTTTTATCTCCGATGAGCTTCGTGAGCAGCTGACGGAGAAAATCGGCCAGTTGCTTGCGACTAGGATTGCGGATGCAGGGGAGGTACAATTAGCGCGTGCTATTCTGGCGCAACATTAGACACGGCATCTCTTATCTTCTTATGATTCACATATTTTCTTGTTTTCCCGGGTTACATATTTTGAAACTTTTGATTGAGGGGGTATCCTGTCAAAAGCGGTACGGGTGAGGTATCCTCCTTTGGCGTTCTGGTATTACTTCTCTGGGCGGAATCACGGACTGGGCAGGCGTTTTCTTTTCCTTTGCATTTTCTATTCTCTCAGCAACCCATCTTATTGCAAAATCCGGAGGACATGTATTTTATATTGATTATCAGAATAATAAGATTGACCCTGTTCTCGTATAAAATTGCAGGAACAGACGTGGCTTAGTCTTTGATGATATAGCGCTAACTTCAGTGGAGGCTGGGCTACGTCACTGCTGCCCAACTTCTATACAGAGTACTCACTACAGTACGCAGCAGCAACCACTTTCACCGCTCCAGCCTCCTGCTTGGTCCTGCATATGCCGCCGAACTACTGCGTCTGCGCGAATTAACGTGATGCCGGATGTATCACCCTCAACGGTGACAAATGCAGGATAAATATCCCGGAAGCCAGGGAGCCTTGACTCATTGCATGAATAATAAGAATGAAGTTAACAAAACAAAAGAAAGAAGAGGTCGTGTGGTGGCTTGCCGGAAAAGGCCCAAGCATTTTATTTGTTAGGGTAGACTACTGGTAGCAGTTGCCCCCCGCGCACTCGCCCGCCCTTCCAATTCTTCCCGCGCAAAAAAAAAGCCCACTTGCCAATCTGGACCACAACCACACAAACCCACGACTTCCTCCAATTTATTCTCTTGGAATCTTCTCTTCTCATTCTTCAACCTCAATTCAATAATAACCATCAAACAAATCCTTGATTCAATCGAATTTCTCCGACAGTCTCTCGCAGCAATCGGTCGTCGTTCTCCTGGTGCGCCCGTCATCGATGAGTGCTGCACCCACCTCTTTTTAAGCAGATTCTTTGCTTGCCTTCCATGAGCCCGAAGGACCTACTACGTTTCCTGTCTAAGCCTGCAAAGTAAGTCGTGCTAGCAACTCAAACAAACAAACGAGCGATCCTGCCAAACAATCAATCGCTCGGCACTCCCGGCTTGACTCAAACGTCATACCGAAAGAAAGAAAATTTCTAACCTCACTTGCTAGGCCTCGATAACACCCCGCGTGCTACCGTTATTCTCCAACTTTTTACCTTGAATTAAATTCTGAGCAGATATCCTCGTCTGCTAGACCCGATACTCTGAACGGTATCGGTATCTGTCAGTTCGAGGACTAAACAGATCGCCACCATTTCGTTCGATCTGTTCTTCGTTCTCCTGTCCGCGCGCCCTCCCTAACGTCCCTTCACCGGGAAATCTTGAAAATCAAATCGTCCTTTTGGCTGGCTGATTAGCCAGCTCTTTCCACCTTTCGATAAACGGGCCTTCTCCTTCTCAGGCGGACACCGCATTGTCCCCTGGGTGGCAGATTGTGCTTCATACGGCTTTAGTCGTCCCAGCTTAATCCTCGTCGTGTTCTATCTTCGTTGAAGAGTCATACAACTTCAAAAGACCAAAAAAATTCGTCATCAGTTTTCGCTTTCAAAGACACTTTACCGTCAACAGCTACACGCTTAATCTCTACGGATATGGTGTTCATTGGTATCCCGAAGAATTATACAACTTCGCCGTCCTCATTTATCGGGACTCCGTCTTTGACTATCAATCATGAAGCTGTCGTCGATCTAGATAGCTCCAATGCATTCGAAGGTGGGTTCTTTTCAAGATGTCTCTGTGACACCATGATTAACATCCTGTCACAGGCCCCGAGAAATTGTTAGAGGTATGGTTTGGTCCCGCCGCCGACAATCTACTCGGCGGGACTGACCCCCGGGGTCTAAAAGCAGTCCCTGCTGAGATATGGAAGGATATGCTTGATTTGGTGAACTGCAAGGTGCTGTCAATTGTCGAGTCGGATGATGTTGACGCCTACTTGTTGTCCGAGTCCAGCATGTTTGTTTGGCGCCACAAGCTTATCCTCAAAACCTGTGGTACTACTACGTTGCTGTCAGGTCTCCCACGTATTTTGGAGATTGCCGCTTTGTTCGCTGGATTTCCCAAGTCCACTGCGCCCCCGTGTCGTAATCTCTCTGTTGCGGCTGCTCCTTATCGCGTCTTCTACAGTCGAAAGAATTTTCTCTTTCCCGACCGTCAGCGTGGCCCCCATAGGAGCTGGCGCGATGAAGTCAAGAACCTCGACAAACTCTTTGCCAACGGCAGTGCTTACATGATTGGTAAAATGAACGGCGAACATTGGTACCTTTACCTGACTGAACCTCATACATCGTTGACACCACCAGCGAGCCCGCCTCACGAAACCGAAACTCGCGTGCTCAACATCCCGGAGGGTCTTGAAAGCAGGAGAGCGAATACTGGGTCTCACGAAGAAAACGACGAAACTCTCGAGATTCTGATGACGGATTTGGAAGAGGAGAATGCCGAGCAATTCTACCTCGACCATGCGAGTGCGGTCGCAGATCTCCGTTATCGGAAGCTTGAGAAGGAAAAGGACGAACTTGTTGACGTGTTTAGCAATACGTCTTCAGACATGAGCGATCCCGACTCCGATGGTGAACACCAGCACACTCTGCCTCCTGAATTGACGACTGAGGGCCACGCCCTTGGTACCGTCGTCTCAGAGTCGTGCGGTCTATCCGACGTCTACCCGAGCAGCAAATATCCCGATTCCCGTATCGACGCTTATCTTTTCACTCCATGTGGCTTTTCTGCGAATGGCGTGGTGCCTGCTCCTGATGGCAAATCTGGCACTCACTATTTTACCGTCCATGTTACCCCTGAGCCTCAATGCTCCTATGCGTCCTTCGAGACAAACGTGCCTCACGCGCAGAGTGGCAGGGAAACCGCGGATATTGTCAAGCATGTCGTCGATATCTTCAAGCCCGGTCGCTTCACCGTTACTCTATTCGAAGCGAAGCCGGTTATGGCCACGGAGGAGTCCTTGAGCGAGAAGAAGTATGACCGCTCAGCAATCCTCCGGGCCCAGAAGATGGAAAACATTCCCGGATATCGTCGTGTGGATCGCATTGTTCACGATCTGGATGGATACGATCTAGTCTTTCGTTACTATGAGCGTAATGACTGGAAGGGAGGTGCTCCGCGGATTGGAGAGTATTAATTGATCAGTCCTTTCTCGGATTGTTCACTAGTGATTTATGATTTCTCATTGCACGTATCAGTCTTTACCGCTCAATGCCTGTTGTGTTTAATGAGTCCAATTTATTCGCATTTTGATTTCCAAATCGTCAATAACTGCCTAACTGCCTTAGTCAAGTACTTCGGTTCAGGGCATTCTTGTTTGTGTCGACTTCTTTCCAGCCGTTGTTACATTGACAGAGTCTGTCTTTACTGCATACTGTATCAAACAGTCAAATAATTAAATTATACCGCGATCATTGTTATATCTACATAATTCTGACTAGCTCAAGTATAAGTGTAATCTGCTTCTAAGGAAGATCTACATATGACCGGGGTTACTGTATGTTGTTTAAACAAGAATCCTATTATTTCTAAAAACTACCTACATTCTCTACACTAAGTACGTCAGCACGCCTCAACTGGGGTATATCGTCATCCTCCGCCAGAAAACATGGCCAGCCAGCTCACGCAGTGCTGTGACAGGAAAACCGAAACAAAAATAAAAAAAGAATCAATCAATCCAAGCGCGCTCAGGATCGGGTATCTCGATATTAATCACGGGGGTATATGTAATGGGTTGAATCTACTTGGATTCTTCGGCAGCTGGTGCAGCAGCAGCGGCGGGTTCTGCTTCCTTTGCGGGCTCAGCAGAGGCTGCGGGTTCTTCGGTTTTGGCGGGTTCCTCCTTAGGGGCTTCTTGCTTGGGTGCTTCGGTTGCTGCTGGGACTGGGGCAGGTGCAGCTTCGGCTTCAACCTTGGGCTCTTCGGCTTTTTCGGCGGCTACCTCCTTGGCTGCTTCGGTAGCTGCTTTGGCAGGTTCATCGGCAGGGATGTCATCGATAAGAGGAACGGTCCGACCAGCGTCCTTGAGCTCGGCACCCTGTCCACCGTATGACTTGGGGAGATCTTCGACGAATGCAAACTCTCTGCCAAGGTTGGCGCCGTTGGAGATTGGGTGGAATTTGCGGATGGTGTTCTTGCTCAAGAAGATCTTCATGGCACCGAACATCCAGCCCATGATGGTGGGAACGTTGATGAAGAACTTCTCGCGCAGCAGTTCGGGGTAAGCGGTGGAGAAGACTTCGATCGTCTTCTTAGAGGCAGCCTTGACAGTGGGATCGAGGCGGAGGAATGAGACGCCCTTGTAGTCGTGAACTTGGAGCATCTGGTAGCGGTCTTCGCCATCGTATTCAATGACTTCGGTCGCCTCGTTCAACTTGAGCTCTTGAACACCGCGCTCCATCAAAGCTGTTCGCCAGCGGATGAATCTAGACATCAGTCAGCAATGGTCATGAAAAGCATCATTTCAAGGAAACAACATACTCATCCAGATCACCAAAGGTACTGTGTAGATCCTTGACTCCGCCGTAGATGTTCCAAGTGAATACCGTCTCGCCATAGGTAGGGTCAACGTAAGATGTGATGTATCCCAATCCCTCGAACTTCTTGGCGCTGAATTTGGCATTCTTAACAAGTTCGACGGGGTTGATCTCCTTTCGCCACTCAAGAGCCTTGGTGAGCTGCTCCTCGGCTTGCTTGACGTTACCCTCATTGGCACGGAGGAATTTGATCAGGACGTTGACGGTAGGGATGTCGTTTGAGTCCTTCAGGGGCACTCCCCACATTTCCGTGTGACCAGTCTTCTTGAGGATCTCGGGCAGGCTCTCGAAGAACTTGCTGAGACCGGGGATCTTTGTCAAGTACTCGGGCTGTGCAGGGGCTTGGGGTCCCTCCTTCTTGTCGGTTGTCTCATTCTTTGGCTCAGCAACAGGGGCGGCTGCTGTGGTCTGTTCAGCAGGAGCTTCGGCGGGAGCAGGAACGGTTTCTGCTGGTTTGTCTGTAGGGGCCACAACTGCTTCCTCCGGCTTGGTCTCTGTGGGTTGGACTTCGACAGCGGTAGTGGTAGGCTCGACAGTCTTCTCCGACGTTTCGGGGACAGCCTGAGGGGTAGGCTCAGTAGCGATTCCGGAAGACATTGTGAATGTGATGGTGTGTATTCAGAGAAAATAGAGACTCAAAGAAATGCCTTCAGTATTGTGATCAGATATAGGAGATGGAAAACTAAGTGATGACGGAGAAGTAAGAATTAAATGATAGGAGGACGGTTGAAACATGTGAACAGCAGTCTGAAACAAAGGAAAGTATGCGTTGGCGGTTGGACTCACCTTTAAATGACAAGGAGTCAAGCCCCTGACTGATTGGCTCAGCACAATGGAATATGATTAGATAGGAGATGGAAAGGGGTGAAGCATCTGGGTAAAGCCTGAGCCCAACATCGAGTCAGATGGTCGAAGCAATAATAAGAATGAGCCCGGAACAACGAATTGCCGTGTCTCAGCTGAATTGTAAGCTGACTGCCTCTTACGGACAAGTCTTGGGTCTGGCCAATCGGATGACCCTATATTGCGGGCGGTGAGTATCAGGGGCAGAAAGACGCTCTGACCATCCATCAAACAACATTCGTCTTCTTGAACTTTCTTCGTCCCGAGATGAGGACGACCAGGGATCAGACGGTCTTGGACGCAACTACTCCGTATGGTGATCTAGCCATATCTAGCCTCTATATTATGACGTTCTGTACGACATTCTTCAAGACAACTCCATGACAGCGATGACCTCCCGGGGCTAGCAGGAAGTACATTTCCACATCCATGTCTGCATCGCATATTCCCTCCAACGTCGAGACTCGAGCATTTGGATAGGTCTGGAAAAATTTAGCTGCTCAAGACGCGTTTCTAACCGAGCCAGAGACATTCCCACGGAAGCTCACAGTGTAAGCAAGCTACCACAAAGGATTGTTCAAGCCCGAGTTTCAATGACGCAGGGACTTACTTCTTGTACCGCCACTAAACGCCCTGAATGAATTCTCCATTTGCGTTGTGGGATTCTCCCAGCCCGATAAGTCAAACTTTCCGGGTTGGGAGCACTTATGGATCTCAATGAAGACAATAGGGATCAGTCATGACAGTGGTCCCCCGGGAAGCCAGACGTCAGCACGAGTCAGCAGTCATGTTTGAAGTCAAGCTCTTCATGAGCCTTCGTCTTGCGTCTATGCATACATGACCAAGACTCTACCAGGTCGGCGGTTATATCGTTGACAAACACCGTCATGAATGTTTGGCGTCTCCAAGCGCGCAGGCAACGTCGTCGATCCTATTGCGACTTTGTATACAGTGTAGTGAAGAGACACAACTATCGCCGGCATGCCGACAAGCAAAACTCGCCGAGGCTAGAAGTATGGTTGTGTCTGGAGAAGGCAAAGATCATGATAGTGGCTTCTTTCTTCCTAGTATAATATTTTTTCTTAGCTAGATTATCTGTCCGCTTGTGAGGTCGTATGTCTGGCTATCTCTCACAAGGTGACGGGTATCTCTTGTACAGCCTGTCCGAAACTCCGTGCTCTGCAACATCAAGAATCCATGATGAATGCTGAGAATCATCTTTGGTTATCCAATTGTGCTCCGCCCTTGACCAGCTATCGGCCTATTCTGCTTCCGTCTTCACCACTGGCGGTCCTTCAATCTTCTTGACTTTCCGGCCCTCCCACCACATCATGATTCCAGCGAGTAAGCTCACTCCACAGACCAGTCCAATAAACGTTCCTGCAGCCCATGTAGGCTTGTTGATTCGGTTATATCCCCATATCATGACTGACAGAGCACACTGAAACAAAGTGTTGAGCACCATCATCCACACAACGAATCCCAATTTCCAGAAAGGCGTAGGCGGAGCAATTTTGTCTGTGAATGTGACTCGCTTCTCCTGTTGTCCACTTTCTTGCTCTGCTCCGTGATACCATCGAGGAGGTCTGAACCAAGACTCGTTCTACTTGCAGAGATGCATCATTGAGCGTTGATTGTTCTATAGCCGGGCTTGAAGTATCCAGTAAAGGTTCGGAAGCGCCATGGCGCGAGCCCGAATCCGGTAACGCAGAAAAGAGTGTTGAGGATTTGACTGTCAATTCCAATCCATTTCTTGTGAATCGTTGAAGTCTTTGTTAGGATGGTCCATGGCCGGTGCCGCATCCATAAGAAGAAAGAAAAGCATGGCGCCCCAGGCGACTATGTTGAGACCGTAGATGGTCGCTAAGAAGCCTGTGGGTGTCCTGACGAACTTCCAACCGACTGCGAGGGCACGGCGAGAGGTTTCTTTCCAGTTGTGCTTCTCTTCAGAAGGCACTAGTGCTCCTTCACCTTCTCCAGGGGATGTATCCGGTCCATCGACTGAAGCCGGGGACTCTATAAAAGTTTCTGTTCTCTCCAGCACTGCTGACGTCTTGGTTTCCGTCGTCGTAATCGCTGAATAGGCAGGGTTGGCCGACGGTGTTGATCGCGGGCCATGGCCGTGAGCATTGTAAACAATATTTCGACCTCCATTCACAGGACGTCTCAACTCTTCAAGCGTCGGTGCATATGCAATTGCTGTTCCCGTTGCCGCCCACATTCCCGGTTGGGGGTTTAGTTCATCACGACACCTGTCACGGACGTCGACGCTCTATGTAGACGTTGCACTACTGTAGGTGATTCTAGTGGTTCAAGCTGAGTCATGTTGTTGATTCGGTTGTTGCAACAAAGACGGAAATATGAAAGTGGTAGAAGATCCTTTTTCTCTCTAGTTCTACGCAGAGGGAAAGAGGTCGAGGAAGGAAGGTGTTGCAAGAAAAGGAAACAACCGAAACCACAACAAACCTCACTTTTTGGGTCTGCTGGATTACATGGAATGAAGCAAATAATGGTTGTTCTCATGCAGACCACTCAGCCAAGGGAAGCGACGAGACGGGTAACCTGTGTCTATAAGTTTCTAAAAGCATATACATCATTGTTTCATATCTTCGTAATTATTGAATATCAGAATCAGGCAATAGCTCGAATATTCATGATCTGCGGTCTCGACTTGCCGCTCTGCGCGCTGAGCACCTCCTCCCACAACTCGCACTGCGGGACATCATTCGGGCGAATCGTCCAGAAAAACTGCGTCAAGAGTCCATTGGCCTGCGAAAGGCCGTGCATTCCCAAAAGAGGAGCGACCTCGGCCAGCCGGCCCACGAACCAGGGACGGCTGTGATACCCCTTAGCGCCCATCCCGCCCATGAAACAGATCCAGAAGAGCAGATCCGGTGAGATGTGGAGCATATCGTCAAAGCAAAGTTCCAGATTCTGTCTCAGGCACGCCACAATGCACGCAACGAAGGGGAATGTCTGAAAGTCCCAGATTCGGATGTTCGAGTATATCAAAAGAGACAGACGGACACATTCCGACATCAGTCCGGAGGTAGTAACTGTTCTGGCCGGGTCGAAGCTTACTGATAGTAATTGATGTTCGAAAATGACAAACAGGTCGTTGTCGGTTGGGACAACCATCGACGGCTGCAGTCGCGCGGCTTCGTAGTAGCGCACTAGCCGCTGGAAGCCGCGGATGAGAACGTGAGTAGACAGGTCGAGATCCTTGGACCAAGCGGTAGTCGAAAATCGGGTGGCGAGAGAGGAAAGGTGGTCCGGTATTTCGAGGTCATTCTGCGATCTGAAGATCTTCGTGTCGGAAAGAACTTCGCCGCGCCATTTATGGGACATGCGGAAGTTTGGACGACAGCATTTAAAGCCGGAGGATTTGACGTCGGCTCTGAAGACAGGGGTTAGTTCAAAATTGATTTTTTTATTTTTTTTTCTTTTTCTGGAAGCTTAATCGCAACAGGGAAGACGTACTGATAGATCTTAGATACGGTCATGTGGTCGAGGACGTCGAGACCTCCTTGTAGCTGAATTAACCTTTTGAGTCCCTTCAAATGTGCCTCAACAGCTGTTGCATTGGCATCAACTCCCTATGTAGATGAAAAATCAGTACAAAATACACTACGTCATAAGAATGGGGGGTTTAAGGAGTCCAACCTCAATTGCCAGCAAAGAGGCGACGATAAGGGTATTTGATTCTGCGACAGCTTTAACTGGATCCTGCAGAATATATTTCAGAGTACCCAGCGCATCGCCGCGTAGCTGAACCGAATCCTTCATCGATTTCTGCACTGCTGTCGATGAGACCTCATTGTTGTTCTCCAAAGTCGCTTTGTGGCCTGCACTGAGGAAGAGTAGCGCTTGCAAAAGAGCTGGTTGAGTGATGGCCTTCTGCCACCACCAGACGCTCATTCGAGTCGAGTCGAGGGGATATGCCGAAGCAATGGTATGGATTCGGACTGAAGATATGGTCAATAAACGGTTAAAGACGGGGCTAGTATTTTCAAACGCGCACAGTGTCCCCAGTATAAGTTCATTGCGTCCGTCATGGGTACGGCCGAAGATGAAAACGGGTCTACAAAACTTGCATTGAGATATTGTTTGACCGACCACGTCTCCGGTGGCAAGGTTCCCTGCCGTACAAGGCCATGGCCTCGGTTGACCTCGACAGCGTCGTCATCCTGTTGTCGCTCTGGAGTTGGGGATTCCGATGACAAGGGTTGAAAGGCCCAGCCCACGGGTGGCTTTGAGGCCTTCAACTTAACCATTCGGGCCTGCTTGAGTTTCTGATGGAAATTCCTCTGGATAAAGGTGTGCTTTTTCCTGGTGACTTCAGGGTCGTTGGATGTGTCGGCTTGAAAATCGATGAACAAGAACCCAGAGCCGGGCTTCGTTCGATCCGGCATTGTTCTTTCGATGGGCGAGTTGCGGCGGCACTATCTGGATGATCTTTGAAGCCGTATATGTCCTGATGATGGGCTAGAGAGAGTGTGTGATATTCAGAAGTCTAACTAACTATCTGAGATCCGAAGTCTATCTCGTACGGCCGCGATGTGCCTGAGGCCTGAGGACCGATTCGGTTAGACTGAGGCGATTGTTAGGGTCCGCTTACAAATATTGATGATTTTGATCAAGTAAGCAGAGCCGAGCCAATGAGATGAGACAACCAACTTTGGCGGAGGACCAAATGCCTATTTCGGTGATAGTGATGGAGAAAAGAAATGAGTAGACGAAAGATAAGAAATACGTAGCACTATGTACTCGTAACTTGCAAACTAAAGAAAAAAGGCACGCACGTACGTACAGGTATCTAGTATTCTAGTGTACAGACAGTGGTGAAAGCAAAACATACTTTCCCTCTGACTCACTATTGGTCATTCGCTTATGAGCCGTAGACGACTCTTCCCCGGTCTTGCTCGCGGTCTCTTGCGAAAGACCCGAAAGAGTGTTGCTCGGAGTGTCTGCGATCGTTGTCCTCCTCGTTGTTGTTATTGGCTGTGCTCTGGATGCAGCACCGGATTTCAGTGGGTCGAAAAAGTGCAAGGGCCCTGTTGACGTTGTGTGCCCAACACTGGCAGCGTATCGGCGGCATGTCGCAGTCAAACTTTGTTTCCGTCTCCTTCTCCTCCTTCATCTTTCTGTTCATGTCGTTGATCTTCTCCTGGAGACGAGAGACCTCCTCGACTTTTTGCTTGTGCTCCTCGAGCAGCTTGCGGTTCTCGGTACGCAAATCGTTCAGTTCCTTCTGTAAACCGTCGATATGCTTCTGATTACGGGCGCGAAAGCGACGCTGCGCTTCGCGATTTTGCATACGTCTCTTTTCCTGACGATAGAACTGTTATGTCCACGTTAGAGACGATGTTCTACAATATATGATACATGAAACAAAAACTCACCTTTCCATTGTTCGAGCTCATTCCGACCGGAAGAATGCAATCTAGTGTCATAAAGTCCTGCTCTGTATAGCCGCCGTCCATGTCAGACAATGATAGGGGCGGAGTCAACTGTCCCTGGCTGGACATTGTCGCCGACACTGGAGGAGAGTAAAGTGTGCAATCAAAGCCAAAGTCGTCCTCAGTCGGGTCACCCAGATCTGACATGGGAGGAGTCGCCGCCTGGCCCTGGCGCAGCATTGCGGCTGACACAGGAGTGGACTGGAAATTCATGTAGTAGTGTGAAAAATCCTAGCATTACCCTCTTCTATCAATATTCTGTATATACATGTAGATGGACGGCCAGTGTGTACTCACGTAGTTCAGCGGGAGATCAATCGTCCCCATGTTGTTGTTGTTGTTGTTGTTGTTGTTGTTGTTGTCTTGAGAAGACCTGGGGGACGCTACACTGGAATGGGACATGGTAGTAGAGGACATAAAGTGTTGCTCGTTGCTTATCAGGTTGGTCATTTCTAATTGAACAGACACTGGCTTGAAAAAGGAAGACTTGACAATTGTATCAGTCGAGGGCTGTCTCCTCTCTTTCGACCGGGAATCAAGCTTGTCTTTATACTGGCCGTCGACCTCGAGGAGTCGAAGCCCGACTGCTACATAACTAGATCTTAGATTGTGTACGGAGATGACATTGGCATAAGAAACCATAAACTAGATTGGTCCAATCACAGAAGAGTCTACCGTTTCCGAAAAGGGGATAACCCTAAGCTTCAAGGCTGCATCACACCGACACAGAGCGCTGACAATGATTGTTAACTATGTCCAGCGAGTCAGCGACGGCTTATCAAGCTGCACTGTGAAAGACTCGGACGAATAGCGGGGAAAGAGGACATCACCCGTAAAGGGAAAGGGTTGGATCTTCGGTTTGAAGGCTGATTAAGATGTCTCATCGCTAGTTGGCTCGAGATTGAGCCCATTTTCTCAAGAAGCAGCCCGGCCAATCGCAAGGCGTATATTCTTGCCTCAAGATGGTTAAGCGTGCATGCCAAGGCCTGACGGTTTCTTTTACTAGTACTTTGCAGTGAGAGAGTTCTCACTCAGACCTACTCCGTAGAAGGCTAGAACCCTGCGTATCCACAAGAGCATCTCTGGTATTAACGCGCCCAACCAGCCAGCATATCGACAAGTGGTACTGTTCGGGTTGCAGTTTGAACGTGGACATACAGAAGTTTAAATCTGCAATTCGTCTCTCATTTAGGGCTTGATCCAGGGTTAGGGTAAATGTATACAAACTGCCCGCTGATTGGGTTAAACGACATCACCAATCAGAGACACGGAGAAGCGTCCGTGCCTTCATCTGCATCAAAGACCTTGAACTCGACAAGAGTCAGAAATCACCAGCAGCACCTCCTCTGAGAAGGAGATCTACGTGGAATAGCACATATCCCGACTCGTTAAGATGATATCTTGAAGAAATAGCTGGACTACAGCTTCGTTGAGGAGGATTCGCGAGACTGCGGAGCATACTGGACGTATGCGGCCGACATCATGGCCATGACCATGCGCGAGATCGTGCTCTGCGCAGCACTGATATTTGTCATTGGCGGTATGCTCCAGTCTCATCTTTATCTGCTACTCGAGTCTTCGCTGACAACGATGCGCGTTTAGTATCTGTACTTAACCAGACCCTTAATTCAACATCCTCCTTCTCAACCCAGATCCTCCAAAATGACCAATCCTCACTATCGTCCACATCCCCCTCCATTCTGCACCTCCACAAAAAACAAAAACAACACACCCAAGACCAAACCCTACGACTAAACAACCTCCAAGTAATCGGCACACACAACAGCTACCACCGCGAAGTCTCTCTACCGGAAAGAGTCCATTTCCCGACCTTAATGGCAAACGTCGACCCACATTACGAAGGATACTATTATTCGCATGCCTCTGTGCACGATCAACTCGAATACCAGCAAGTCCGCAGTTTCGAATTTGATGTCTACGTCGACACGCACGGTGGCTTATTCGCGGATCCGCTCATTCGTCGATTAGCGAACATGTCTGAATCAGGTAAAGCGCATTACGGGTTACCAGAGGACGTGATGCGGCAGCCAGGTACAAAAGTGTTACATATTGCCGATGCAGATGTGGGAACAATATGTCATACACTCGTTGAATGTCTGACGCAGGTGAAAGCCTGGTCTGACGCAAAGAACGGGCAACATGTGCCTATACCTATATTAATTGAGTTCAAAAAGACGGAACCTGGTCTTGAGAAACAGGGCGGTGTAGTTGCGGAGGATTGGACTCCTGCAGCTCTTGATAGAGTTGACGCTGAGATCCGCTCAGTGTTTAGTGATGATCAACTCATTACGCCAGACGATATACGCAAACAGGCAATAGACAACGGCGTCGTCAGCCGCATCAACAGCAAGAGAGATAATATCACACTCGAAGAAGCGATCCTCGCATTTGAGCATGGCGGTGGCTGGCCCACCCTCTCCTCTTCCCGCGGGAAATTCTTCTTCGTCATGGACAACGAACCAACGCATCCCATCCAGATCCGCGATCCGTACCGCAGTGGTAACCGCGAGAATCTCGAAGGGCGCGTAATATTCACAAACTCCCTCCCCGGCGAACCGGATGCCGCATTCATAAAACGCAATGATCCAATCACAGATAACAATCAGCATGAAATCCAGGATTTGGTCGCAAAGGGGTATTTCATTCGTACGCGAGCGGATGAGCCGATTCAGATGCTCCTTACAGATGAAGTTCCTGCTATGCGTGACGCGGCGTTGGCGAGTGGTGCGCAGATTGTTAGCTCGGACTGGGTCGGGGCTGGGGTGAGTGCACGATACAATAGTGATTATTTCGTGGGATTGCCGCTGGGAAGATCGGCCAGATGTAATCCGATCAATGCGCCGAAGGGGTGCGAGGATGAATATCTGGAGTTGTTGGTATAATCAAATGGGACGAAATAATTATTATTAATAATCATGTTTAATGTCCATAGCGAGCACGGCAGGGCACTTATAGACTGGGTTACTCGGTACGGACCTTGAATATGATTAATAAAAGGGATATATACTATAGAGTACCTAATGACATTTATAGAACATTGAACAGCCATTAATGGGTTGGCCACAATGGATGCACATACTATTACTCTATTTTTAGTCAATTCGACATCTGGACTCAAGCAGACCTACTGATCTCGATTCCTCCTTTGGAATCATGATCAAAAATGAATATATCGATTCTCTACACGATTAAACCAACTATCGACAAACAGTAAGTGATATAAAACTACAGACATCATCCCTCAACCTTGAGATATACAGGGGTATCCACCTCACCCAGTATCAGTTCTTGCGAAATGGGCGGGGTATTGAAAAGCCAACGACAAAAAGGGAGGAAGAAGCAAAAAAGGAATCCAAGAATAAAGTATTCAAAGTATTTTCATAATTTCGTAAAACTCGTCCATGCAGCTAGTGCCTGCCATGGATGATGTTTCTGATGCAAGGCATGTAGACCGATTAAGACAAGTTCTTGGGAATCTTAGGCACTGCTGGCGGCTCAACTGCGTCGTCGTCATCGTCGTCCATCTCATCGAGTTCTTCCGGATGGCTAGAATTCCGTCAGCATACTGTCACAGTTAGATGTGCGAAGTAAACATACGCCAGAATATCCTTGATGTTCCTCATCTCATAATGCTTTTTCCGATGTTCCTCAAACTGACGATGTTTCTCCTTTGCTTCTTCAGTCGTCATCAAACCCTCACCATGACCACTGCCTTCCTCATCATCAACGATAACATCGACATGCTTGTCACTACGATTCGAGTTCTGACTAAGACTGCGTTCGCGAACGATTCGATTTCCACCTGCCGCCGCCAGATTCTGCTGAGCGTGAAAATCTTCCTCGGGTTCACCGAGCTCAAAATCCGGGATTTCGTTGTCCTGCACGGGGCCTGTTGCTTTCTTCTGACGTGCACTGTTGACTTGGTCCAGCTCATCAACTACCAAGTCATGCGCATCGAGCGTGCGATCTTCGGCTTCTATTTCCATATCCTCGCGCTCATCTTGTGCGGGGTCGTAGCTCGGGGCCCAAGGGGTCTTGGGTTCGTCGATCTTCATCTTTGCCGTCTTTTCCTGCTCGGTGAGGTACAGGTTCGCTTCGTCCCATTTCAGATGTGTAGAGCGATCGTCATGGTCGCCGTATGCGGAACCTGTGCCAGAATGGCGTCTCCCGGATGAAGCGCGACGCGTACTAGACGAGCGACGACCGGCATTTTGTAGAGTGTTATGAAGAGTAATTTCTTTATTTTCCTCTGTATCCGCAGGCAGGGGAGGAGGTGAGATGGCGACTTTTTCCGGTGAAGTTGACTGTTGGTGGATGAAAGAACTCGAGTTTTTTAGGATGCCTGCGACACGTCAGTCAGTATGCGTGGAACTTTTTCTATCGGCTATATTAGAACATACCCTTAGGCCGCTTAGGGATATCCTCAGGGCTATGGGCGTGAGCCGTCGTTTCGTGGGACAGAGTCATGTTGGATTGCTTAAATGGTTGTCGCAACAACAGCGAACAGCGGGGTAGTTGAGACGGAAAAGAAATGTCGAAATCAGAACATTCAAATATCCTGATATTCTGTTAGGTATCGAGCTGAAAATTGGCAGTTTTGAGTTGCACTGAATGCTCAGACAATGGCACTATTAGTAATGTTCAGGCGTGGGCTGAGCTGAGCGCAACGAGAAGACAGATCAGATGGTGGTTGAGTGATTTTGCTACCTTTTAGTACCCGAGCGTTTGTTATTGTTGTTGTTTGTTGTGCCTGATGGGAGTTTCTGTGGATCCCCTTTCGACCTGTCCGATGAGGAGGACCCTGTTTGTTGTGGAGATGATTTTTGGTCAGAGGGATTTCGTTTGTTGGATTATTTCAGAGAGAATAGAGAAAGAGGGACGAAGTGGTGGAAGGTGGTGGAGAGGGAGGGCTATGACGCAATGCACCTGTGGCTATCTTAGACCCTCAACTATACACCTTCAATAGTTGACTATACAATGTACAATCTTTCATGTTCGAGTTATTTTATATGCACCAGCACAGCATACTCTGCCGTCCGACTGCATATTATATAGTTACATTGCACGACCACCATCTTATCAGCCTCATCCCTCCCTTGCGTACTGAATTCTCGGGCTGCTGAGTGCAGTGTGCCAGGCATGTGTCAATCAGCCATTAGCTGACCGGCTATCCTATCACATATTTGAAATACGTGGGCGTATCTTTATCATAGCCAACAATTACCCAAGAGAGGAGATTACTTTAGTGGGATTTTTGGTGACTATGGTACGTTTGCTCCTTTGCATATATGCTAATGGACTTGCCTAGCATCAATAAAACGTGCTTAACAGCAGCATTACAGACTTGAATTTTCCTGAAGGATAATATCAACAGCCTGCTCAGCAATAGTGTAGACCGTGGCTTGTGTGTGACATGGCAGAGGTATTGGAACATTTGAATCTAGAATTCAAAGTTAGCTATGCCTGACTGATTCTTCCGGGCTTATTCAATTACCACACTGGCGTCGACGACCCTCATTCCTTGCGTACCACCTCGCACTTTCAAGGATCCGTCAACTACACTGCCCATGCTGGCCGTACCTGCGAAACGTGCGCCGGTCAAACCCCCATCCGAATGCGGGCATCGATAAGATCGTCTGGTGCATCAGATTCGAGAGATTTATGGTCCTCGGGCACAATTTCTTCTGCAACGAGGTCCTTGCCTTCAGGAGTCTCAAACATGAGCCTCGACAACACTCTCCGGCCCTCACGCATAACAAATCGGTCGGTTTCCATTGCTAGAAAATTAGGATCGATAACCGGCTGATCCGCCGGGTCTACAGACTTTAACGTAATCGAACCGCGAGAAGTAGGTAAGAAGCCCATACAAAAGCTCATTATCGCACTTCCATCTATAGGAATGTCTAGCCCAATCCATTCTCCCCCGAAAGCGGCGTAGATAGTGGCTAGTTCCAGATGACTTCGCGAATCTATCACCTTGTCATGGGCACCATCCTTTGCTTGAGCGGACTGCAAGCCTGTCGATGAAACAGTCTTGGTAACCAGCCAATCTTCTGGTGGTACCCCTTTCCATAATTTGGTCCCCCAATTAGCGGAGAAGCCAATGCCACACCCCTTTTTAGGTTCACGCAGCTTCCAGCATCTGCCAACTCAACACCCGCAGTGGTTTGACTACTCCTATCGAGCACGATGCGCCGGACGAGGGCATTCGTCATAACATTCACCCCGCATAGCTCCATCGTTGATCAGAGACTAAATCGATCGTATTCCTGTGCATCTCCACGAGTCCATGCGCCTAAACCATTCCGTTCGTTCTATTTATTTTTTAAAGGGCTGGCTACACGATACTACATACCCATATTAACAGCCGTACTCCCCGACAACCCCTTCCCAGCCTGATAATAAATCCCCCTCCCATTCAGATATTCCTGCGGAACACTGACATAGCCTCCAATCCGCATCAGGGGCCAGGAGCAGCGGCACGGTTTGGGGCGTGTAGATATTAGCGTTTTGCGAGAGAATCATTGCCTGCTTCAAGGATCAAGATTGATAAGCCCGGTTTCCGCTGGAGGAGTCGCAGTGCTACGACGCAGCCTGCTGTGTCGCCGCCGATGACGATGATGTCGAATTCTCGGACTTGTTCTTGGTGGGGGGGTGAGGGGGGAAACATGGTAAGTTAGGTATTCGTTTTCTCTCTCTGGTATAATTATTTGACAGCCTCTTCGAAAGAACTGGGATGGAAGTTTGTAAAAGTTGAATACGAGCGACTTTGACAGTGAACCAAACATATTGCGGTGTGTGTGTGGTGGACTATACAAATAAATAAACCATGCTAGGTTTTCAGCTCGTGTATATAGTAATTAGAACTAACATAGGTAACTACATTGTGTGTCCAGGTGGACATGTATAGATGCGTCCCATGTAACCCTAACAACCCCCGCGGATCCAGTATTCAGCGTAAATACTTTCAACATATGCTCCATAAACTTTTTATTGTAGTATCATTTTTAAATAATATCAAAATATATAAATGGTATATAAACAGTAAATCAGCATCAAGCCCCCGTGTATCAGACAAAGATAACCGTGTGGACGCCGTCTTACAGCCAGAACGATACATGTATAAACAGATTGATGCTTTACATCAGAGCAAGCAATACATGAGAATCAAAACCTGCCTCCTTCCTGGATGCGCCTTTTCAGCAAGGTTCCAAACTCCAGTATGAAAAACCAAAAGCAGTACGTGGGACAAAATGAGAGAATTAATTGTGAAAAAAACAAAAAATGAGTGAAAGATAATCGATGCCGTTTGCGATCAACGCAGACAGAATTATGTCAGGAGCAAAGGTCCAATCAATGCTATGCCGCAAGAACTGACTCGCTTCTCATGCTAAGTCGCACATTAATTGAGAATAAAAATAATTGAGAAATGAAGATGAAAAATAAATGATAGCGTAAATCAGACGGTAAATAGAAAAGGGGTATAGGTGCAGATCAGCAAAACTACATAAACATCAATAGAAAAAAAATGAAAACAAAAGGGATGGGAATAAGCAAATAATCAAACTTTGCAATCAAACAAGAGACTCGAATTCTTCGCGTTCGCGAAGACGGTTCCTGGCCAATTCATCTCCGCCGTTGGCTGACAGCTGCATCCAGTGCAGCGCCAGGCACATACTTTGAGGATCGAATTTGGAGTCCCTATCACGACGGTACATCATCTCCGCCTTGAAAGTGTCCCGTGGAAGCGTCAGGGGCAAAGTCACTCGCGGAAGGATCTCTGGATGTGTAAGATACAGAATGGCAAGCTCGCGTTGTGCCACAGGAGAGCCTTCTTTGGCGGTTATGATCCACATTCTGGCTGCATCTTCAATGGGCTCTTGTGTTCGAGAAATGAAATCAAAGGCCTGTTGCGAATGGCGCCGGTTCAATTCTTGAGACACTATCCTGTCGGCCAGCTCGACCATGCTGGCACAGACATCTTCTTTGAGTGACAAGGCTGCAAGGCCGAATTGCAGAAACGCTGTTCCGCTATCGGTCTTATTCAATGTTTCGCTCGGAACAAATGCTGAAACAAACTGAAGATCGCGGAATAGCGTCTTCGGCTGCAACTCTCGCAAGATGTTCTTAATTGCCGTAATTATACGGCTTTCGGATGTATTCATCAGATCATATGACGGGTGAGAATCAAAGTCAACAGACTCTGGTGCAGGTGATGTAGGGGTTCGGAAAGAATCGTCTTGCCGTAAAAGCTCTTCGGTAAAGCTATGACGGTTCGACCTCAGATTCTCGGCAGCACCCATGCCTTGAGAATTGATAAACTGCTGCGTGGGAGTGGGGGATCCATCCCCATCCCTGTCTAAAGAGGCCACTATCAGTGCTCTCAAATCCTTCAAAGCCCCGAGTTTCACATAAGGATTGGCGTTGCGCGAAAAAACATCTAAAAGCTGAGAGAATGCAGACTTGTAGCTGAAAGCCGACTCGTCCGCTGATTGTACGCCGAAGGCATTGCTGAACGGTCCCTCATTGGCAGCTTTGTGAGAATCATGCCCATTCATCAAAATCGGATCAGCGGATAAACTTCTCCGATGAGACATGTAGTCTTCGGCATGTCGCGATCGTCCAAGACGCTGGTGTATTGACTTTTCAGATTCGGCCAGAAACTTTTGTATCCGAGCTTGCTTGTCCATCTGTCTTTGTACCCGCGTCTGATTGAGGAAGCCTATGAACCATGCATCCGTCTCGCTACCACAGCTCCACACGGGAGATCCCAGATCACTAAGCAAGAGACTAGTCAACGTTTGTCGGAGGTCATCTAAGAAAGCTGTTTTGCCGTGGACAGCCCGCTCCGTGCGACGAGGTGCCGGCGCATCGCTGAACATCGATGGAGGGCGAGACTGAAAGCTGGAGGCGCTAGCAGCAGACTGTGCCTGTGTTTGGGAGGGTGACCAAAAGGTGGTATAAGACTCAGTTGTGGAGCTGGATGCGGCTCTGCCGCTTGAGCCACCGGATGATGATAAAGTATCCACTTCGAACTTATGCGTGTACTTCCACTTTTCTGAAGAGAGGCTCTGATTTATTAATGACGGCGGGTCTGTCGGGCGTAATGAATCCGTGCCGCGGAAACTCAAGCTGGAGTAAGGCATGCCAGAAAGTGCTTCCTCACTGCTGATACTAGACGGTCGAGCCCCCGGTGTCGGCGGGATGTGTGAGTAGCTCCTGTTGCTAGGCCCTTCGAATTTCGCACGCTCTCTCTGGAACAACTCACTAGCCCAGAGGACTGGCGTCTCCGCCATTGAATCGCCGACGAGCTTGTTGATGCTAGATTTGACTTCATAGCAGAAGCGATGAATTCGCTCCTCACCACGGCAGAAATTGTCGATGCCATTATGAGAGATCCACTTTCGCGTAAGTTCAACCTGCTCGTCGCTCAATTTGTTAGGACCACCTTGACTTGTCGATGCTTTCATCACATTCATGACATGCATTTCCGGTTTCTGGAGGAAGGATCCGCCAAGATATCGAGATCCGTTGCGGGAGCGATACTCATTTGTGTTGTCTCGATGTAGATTCGGGTATACCATCGTTTTCAGCGCCAGAGCCACATGTTTCGCATCTTCATATCGCTTCGAGTTTTTGACATCGGTCATGTACCACATTTTGTTCCTGAGCTTGGTCATACCGGCGATACTGTTCCTGCTGTATTCTTTTAGTTGTTCGACCAGAGGGCTCAAAGTGAAAAGACCCTCTTCGCATTCATGGATTATCGCGTTGCACTTGGTGAAAGAATCATGTGATGATTGAAGCATAGGCCTAAGGATCCAAGAGTCATTGTGTGGCGACTTGACCGATTTGGAGAGCTTTTGCAATAACTGATTCGACGCAGTCCACCAGTAGTGAGCACCCAAAAAGTCTGAGCGACTCTCACATACTGATCGCGCGGCATCAAATCTCTCTTTCAGCGATGAACAACGGCTTTGACGTAGGAGAGAGGTACGAGAGGTTCTTGATCGGCTCAAACTCTCGGATTCGTTGACCAGTTTTTGTATAGCGGTGTGGAGTGCTTCGTGGTCCTCCTCGGGTTGTACCGTTCCGGATCGATCGCCGCTGTCAGAAAGACCTTCAAAGATGCCATCAGAGTAGTTCCCGCTAGGCGCCCTCCATGATAATGATTTTCTGTCTGTGGAGATAGCCAATAGAGTCCAGTCTTCAGAGGATGGATGGTCCAGGACCGGATGAGCTTCTGTTTCGCCAAGATCAGATAATTCAAAACGAATAACATCTGCGCACTGATGGTAACGAGACTTTCGTGTGTGTTCTTGCTTTATTGATTCCAGTGGGCTTGGCCGTTCAAGGACCGCCTCAATCCTACCAGACCAGTGAGCGGGAAGAGCTGCTCGTCGTGGAGTGCTGTGTTGTGCATAACTTAGACCTGGATGTGTGGAGTTGGATGACAGAGAACCAGAGGGGCTGTTGGTAGTTTTTGGAAACAAGATATTCAACAGAGTAACAACATCCGCGGCACACAGCATGAGGAAACTGGACGAATCGTCCACCTCATCAGCTTGCTCGATTTGATTATTGGACCCCGCGACCGGCGCTGGGTTTGACGAGTATAGGCATCTCTTGATCATGCTGTCGACATGCCGTCTCACCTGTGTATTAACCGTCGAAAACTCCGGTCTGCAAAAAGATCAGTTACTGTAGAGGATTGAGCGAATTCAATGCACGTACACCGAATGTAGGACTCGATAGAACTGAGACTGGGCGCGTAAAGCAATTTGACTCAGAAGCTTTTCTCGAGCTTCTTTACTAATGTGAAAATCAAGTAGTAGACCTTGGCCCTGTAGACAATGTCAGCAAAGTCCATTCCTTTCGAGCGCGGAGAAAAAATCTTTCAAAAGTTACCTCTGGAAAAGTCAAAGCGTAATAAAGGTATCTAGCAAAAAACCACTGGACAAAAATGAACTCCAAAAAGCGATCCCGGGTCTCAGCATCGGCCAATTTATTCAAGACAGCATTGCAGAACTCCAGGGCTGCAGATGGAAGACCAGCATCCGAATCATCAAGAACTTCGAACAAAGTTTGAACGGCAGATTCAAAGAACTCTTCTGCAGCATCTGTCCGTAATGGGTCCGGGGGCTCGACTCCAAGGGAATGGGCTACCGGGCTTTCAATATTTTCCAGGAGAAATGCGCCTTTTTGCAAAACATCCATAAGGTAAAGCTCAATCTTTTGGCGGGCTCGCCAATTGCTGGCAGTTGACCAGTAGGAGAGAACCTGGCCGACGAAATTCAAATATTTGTTATCTCCGGACGATAGCAGCTTTGCGCAGGTAGAAGACCAAACATCCAGGCGTAGTTCTGACTCCTCGGGCTGCCAATCCAAGGGAATAGCAAACACATTGAAAAGAAGCGCAGAAAGTGGATCGGAACGCTCAAGAGCCCAGGCATGTTCTTTGAAGGGTATAGAGTTAGGAGGGACACGTTTCGCGAAAGTAGAAGAATTCCGGGACCGAGCAGTGGAATGGGACGAGATGGTATCTCCATAGGCAGAAAACCCAACCGGAGTAGTGAGGGAAGAAAGCTGCGATGGAAGCAAGGCAGTAATACAGTCAAACAGGAACTGTGAGTTTGTCCGGACTTGAGTTAGGATATCCAGAAGATCCCTCCTGCTTTGAGAACTAAGCTGGTGCATAAAACTGGCAGTACGATTCCGAGGAGAGTGCAAAGAAATTGAAGGCTCCTCCGGGAAAGACTGTTGCCGATTGACGGAACGACTGGAACCAAGTTCACAGGCCTCCTGGATATCATGGATCGTGTTGTATATGGAAACAAAGCCAGTTTTATCTCCATGTTTGAAAGCATCAACAAGTCCACGCTGCACAGTCGCTCCAGTCCTCAAAAGCCTGGAAGACAGACATATTGAAATTTTGGTGGATATCAAACGGTGTTCCAAGACCTGTTTCTCAATTTCCGCTTGCTGGCAGCGTCGGTATTGGGTCGCGAATTGATCGAAAGAGACCGTGTTCTCGGGGGGCACGGACAACGGAATGTGAACAGTAGAAGCCGGAGACGTAGTAGTGGATGGAAGCTGGTCCTTTGGTTCCGGGGTGGTGCATGTCTCCGGGGTCACCACGGGTATCTCGGGGCCAGACTCACTTACATCAACAGCCTCTGGCTCAGGCATTGGAACCGGGGCAAGTTCGCCAGTGGGAGTGGGAGTGCGCATGGCATGCGCAAGTGGTACCTTGAAGGGAGAGCATTCTGCCTCATTTTGCTCAAATGAGGAAGAACATTCTATTGGAGAAGCCACGGGAGACGGAGGTAGAGCTATGACGATGTTAGCTTTGTGTATAATCGAATCCGTCGCAAGCGAGATTGCGACGGCATCAACTCGATAGGGTATTGTCAATTTGTCCACGATTGTATGATGCGACGAATTTTCGCAAAGAACAGATCGTGGGAGGATAAACGAAGGGGAAAGACATACGAATTGTAAACTCCAGACCCGGTGGGGAATAGGCATGTTGGGCATCGATCATCTTGCCATGGGCGACCTCCTGGCGCCGTTCCCGAGACGATACTCGAGGATGCGCAATGCCCGCGGCGAGCGACACACCAATTACTTCCTAGCGCATAATTCTTATCGCTGATGCGCAATGAACGATTGACCGAAAGACCGCTTGCGCCAAAAATTCCGTTCCTGAATTTCTGCCTCTCTATCCCAAAAATCACGGACCGAGGGTAGATTAAAAAGGAAGAGTTTTCGAACAACTCTGAGGGCGGAACAGTTCAGAATGTGGCGGGGAAGTAGTACGTCGTCTTAGTACGTTGGACTAAGACCAACGTAAAGTCGCAGAAAAGTGGAGTGAGATCCGCTGGCGGGAGGATGAACAGGTTCCGTGGTTGCCAAAAGCTTATTGATAAAGCGAGTAAACAATCAATATCGAGAAATAGCAAAAATCGAAAGATGGCTTCGTATGAAACAGCAAATATTCGGAAGTCGACGCGAAGACACGGCACCGAGTAGGTTTGATGGTGAGAAAAGTCGGTAACAATAATCTAACCAGACCAGCTACTGCCGTACAGTGTCAGGAGGGGTTACGAAACTCGAAGAATGATTTGTAGACTGCAAATCACAGACGTTTCGGCAGTAAGGGAGATTGGCGAATGTACAACCAAACAAAGTCGGTCGGGGGCGTCGTTGGTCTGTGTCGACGAGTAACTTGCTGTTTAGAGTAAGCCGTTTCGATGAGTCCGCCAGACACCTCGAACAATGTAGGTAATATGTAGCCTCTAAGCATGTAGCATATATGCAAGCGCGGTGTCTGGCAAAGCGGCTGGCTGGCTAACCTGTATCTGCACGAGTCCTCGAATTCGGTCTGCTGCAGATTCAAGATGGGAGGATTTCTTTGCTGGACGAATCAGATGAATCGCGTCGCGCAAGGGAAGTTTAGTTCGTTTAGTTCGTGGTGTGTGTTGTCCACCAAGGCTAGACTCAGCTAGGTCTGGAGGGAGGAGGTCTGGACGCTGACGATAATATACTTTGGATTGGTGTCGGTAATGCTTTCAAGGTTTATTCTTTTTTTTTCTCCGATCGACTTGACTGGAGCAGAGGTTGAGGAATAAAAGAAAAATGGTATAGCGAGATGGAAGATGTGGTGTCGCTGTGCCGGTGATGGTGGATGTATGGATTGATGGGATCCCTGGGGGATCACGGGAAGGAGCCCGCGGGAGGTCACAGGGACAGTTCCTGCCTTGCCTCTGCTTGTCTCTACATCTAATGCGTATACTTATAATCCACACCATCTCTATGACATCCAGTATCAACTAGAATTCTACGTATCTCGCCACGTCTCACACCACAGCGTGGAGGCAATACCTTCAGCTGGACATGTACATTTAGTCAGCATCACGATACTTGCTGTCCCTCGGTGAATCCTCCCGGGCAAAAAACCGGACAAGCTGAACAGAGACATGAATTGGACTATATATGACCAAAACCGACTCCCTGATAAAAAGAACTATGTGCAACGTTGAACGTACTGTACACTGTGTACACTGGTGACTCACGACAACCAGCCGTTCAAGCCTCGTCGATCGACTTCTGAGGGTTCCACGGGTGCCACGTCGTTGGCATTAAGCGACCAATCAAAGACAAAACTAAAGCATTTCATACAGTTTAACTAACAAATATATGCAGTTGTCCTATTAGAGTATGTACTAAATTGAGGGCCGGATGTGTTGGCACTGCAGAAATGCGCTGGCGTATCTAAACCGCTACGAGTTAAGCGCGTCATCGGCTGTTTTCTTGCATATTATTTGTCCGTGGCGTTCAATATCTTCATGCTGGTATATCATGCGTATAAAAAAAAACTAGGCAAGGTTTTAAAAGTTTAATGTGTCTTGATTTTCATAACCTCAACCCTTTTCGCCTTTTTTTGATGTGTTCAAACAGAGACGCTTTGCTCGCGACTGCCACTGCCACTTGTCAGTGGATCGGATACAGCACGATCATATTTCTGAATAGCCCTTCCATGAACACGTGTAGATACACAGCATAGCCAGCTGAGACATGGAGCCCTCGGCTCATTGCGGCATGATTCATCAAGGAGTGGACCTAGTCATGTTGCTCATTATGTATATAGCTCGATCATGACAGATTGGTTGCTCGATGTGTATCGCTATAGGTCATGATATGTCTTGTATCTCATACAGATTCCATAGAAAATTCTCGGTAATAGGCCCCGAAGGGTCCCTGTCCTACGTTGCATTCATATTCCTTCTAAGACGACGACAATTCAAGTCAATGTATCGATCCTTGCCATACGTAGCAGTCGTGTTGTCAATCAAACAGGAGATTCGTATGACAATAGCGTAGCCGGATTGACGGGCTTGCCACGTTTTCAGGAACCAGCCACACCCCCGGAACAAGGAACTATAATGATGAATAACCCTGTTGGTGATCTCGGTTGCGCACCAATCGGACTTGATCATGGGCGACGATTAGTCTGTACCACTAGTCTTCCTAATTGGGTCAAAAAGGGAATCCGTGGCTGAACGCTTGCAGAAATGGAATGCGAAAAATCGGCTGGTCTCGATGATTGACGAAATCATTTGCATGTCCATTTCTTATCTGCTTCTTTCTGACCAACGCGAACAGCAACTGCGTTAACAGTGTCTTTGAGAGTATCTTTAGAAACCTTGGGAAAGCTAACAGGTAGAATAATGATCAGCACTTATATACTCATTTACTAGTGCAAAAGAATCGAAGACTTACCGCTTCTTAAGAACCTCAATCAACCCAGCCTTACTCAAGTCACAGCCTTCAACTGTCTGTTTGAACTCGTCCATATGTTCAGGAGGGAACGGCTTTTTTGCCTTCGACACGGCTTTATTATCTGTGATGGCGGCTGGACGGACTGGTGGTGCAAGTGGAGATGACGTATGAGTAGAAGTCGACGGATTGACCCCAAAGGCGTGAAGAGTAGCTCGGACAGGAGGCAGGGACGAAGATGCCTTTGGTGCAGCCTGTTCCACTGCCTTTGGTTTCGGCCAGTAAGTCGTGGAGAAAGGGTCTATAGGGAAGTGTATGGTATCTGTACATTTGGTGTTAGGGTAGTTTTCTGCAACTGTCAAATATGACGGATACATACCTGACAAAGCTTCCATCCGATAGACTTCCATGTCTGGATCAGCATTTTTACCATCTTCCCACCTGATCCCTGTGCAAATAGGCTCCTGATCACCGACAATGAGACGCCTTCTGGAGTCCATCTGCTCGTCCTCGTCATCGAGAAACTCGTCCATATCATCGTCGCCGTCATCGCTCGCGTCCTCTTCCCCTTCTGAGTCGAGGTCTTCACCCTCCTCTGGTTCCTCCCATTCAGCTTCGGAATCATAGTCATAATTGATTTCTGGCAGGACACGAGCATATGGAGTGCGGCAGACCTTATGAGCCTGGGTCTTCGATAATTGTTTAGTGAATGTACCGTAATATGGCGGTCGTACGTCTTCTCCGAATCGCAAACTTTTCATTGTCACTTTCTTGAGCTCGTCTCTCAATGCCGTACTCGAGGTCGTAGGATCTGCATTTTGAGCCTTGGCCAAGGTTGTCTTCACTGGAACGACTTTCAATCCATGCCGGCGTCGATATGGGATCATGTCAAATAATTCTGACCCACGATATGCAGGGAGCGGAATCGGGTGCTTCAAATAACTGTCAAGTTTCTGCTGGATATGATGCAAAGCCTCGTCATCGCGTTGGAATTGATGGGGTGGGGAAAGATGTGTATGGCTCTGGAGAAAAAAGACTGGGAATTCTTTTCGATAGTCGGACTGTGTGTTTTGTGACTTTGCTGGTGATTCTAGGCTGGCAGTTTCTCGCACGGCTTCCTTCTGAGGAGACGAGGGCACTGGACTGGCAGCTTTTGTAACAGGGGCGGCTGGCTTCGCAAAGAAAGCATTGAGTCTCATTTGTGACTGTAATATGTTAGATAAAATATCAATCCGATTGTAGAAGAACAACTCACTCGTTCCTTCTTCTCCTTTTCCTCCTCCTTCTTTCGCTTTTCCTCCTCCTTCGCTTGCTTCTCTTCTTCCTTCTGCTTCTTCTTTTCTTCACGCTCCGCCTCCCGTTTCTTCCTCTCTTCTTCTTTCTCCGCCTCCTTCTTCTTCCTTTCTTCTTCCTTGGCCTTCTTTTCGGCATCTTTCTTGGCCTTCTCTTCTAGTCTGAGACGATCCTTTTCTTCTTTTTCTTTTCGCCTAGCCTCTTTAGTAGCTGGGGACAACTTTATTTTCTTATTTGGAGGATTAGTCGGATTCGCTGCAGCGCCACGGGCAGTAGGTGGTTGTAGTTGCTGACGAGGAGGCGTTGATGGGACAATAGGAACAGTCGTGATGGAAGAGGCGTTCGTTACTGGAGCGGGTGCAGTTGTTGTAGTTTGGGTGGGTTGGTTTGCAGGCACATGTATGTCTGTAGTTATATTTGTGGCCATGCTGGCAACTGATGGTGCGGGCTTGTCAACATCCATATTCTGATCGTGTCGCAAAGGGTCCTGGTTCTCTTGCTCGCCATCACCAACCCATTGCACTTTGTGTGTATCGGATTTTGGTACGTTATGGCCCTCGACCTCGCTGAATGCCCGTTTTCGGGCCTGTACGTTTGTTGGTGATGACATTGGAGGTGGGAGGTGACCGAGGGTAGAGTGTTTGAAATCCATCGAGATTTCCATAATTTAGTAGAATGGTTCTCGAATAAGAGGTCGAAGAAAGGGTGTACGGTGAGGTTTTATGAGAGAGCGTTCTCTCTGGTGTGGTTCGAAGGGACTATCATGAGTCGTTAAGCGGTCGTTCCAAGTGGTGTGAGACGTGACGACAAGCGGTGGTCAAACTAGTGATGAGAAGAGTATCTCACAATTGAATGAGTCGTAAGTGATAAGTAATAAGTGATCAAAGAGGTGAGGTCAAAGAATGAAATCGAGTATGTAGTCCGAGGTGTTGTGCCCTTAATGCCTCCTGGTTGCTCCTTCCTTTGTTAATGCAGTGGATTGATTGATGGAACGCGGTCTCGCGACAGACACGCGTCACAGTGTTAATTCAATCACGTGTCGATATTCGTCTTGTCGGGTCCGAAATAATCCGAGATTCTGACTACGCCCGAAGAAGTAAGAAAGACCAAATATAGCCCTAACCCTAATTGCTCAGAATTTAGATAACTAGATCTTCATTCACCTCCATGTCATTAATCATGAACAGAAGTCGGTGTGTCGCGTTCAGCGATATCCACAAAAATATCATCTAGTCTTGACTTTCGGCAATAACACAGCAGTGTTGCGGTCTTGGACCAGCCCTGACTATTCCCACCGTCACCTCCATACCCAGCTTGAAACACTTCTGTCAATGTCACAGGCGTGACTTGTTCATCGTGAATTTTAAAGAATCTTCCATCTTTCTCGGGACGTACATACGCATAATATAAGCCGCCTTCATAATTGCCTTCGTGGACGACAACACTCACAAGGCGGTATATCCATGACTCTGATTTCGAAGCAGGATCGCTAGTTTCCACAAAAGGACCCAAATCAATCTCTTCGGGAAACTCAAGGAAATCATCAACCTTCTTGAAGCCGTTTACAGCAGGGTCGTATGCAAAACGTTTCAAGTGCAGGTTTAGCACTGGAGGAAACTTGTCAAATAACACCAGGGTATTGATGGATTCGTTTTCGGGCTCAGGATACCATGGTTGAATGTAGTCCTGGAGGCTCTCATCCAGCGAGCGGAGATGGCGAACATTCAACGGCAATTCCAAGAAATTCTCCAATCTCCAGGATCCCTTCTCTTGTGGTGAGAAAGATACGCATGACATTGTCTGACCGACTAGCAGACGTTCTAAGATGTGTCTGATGGGTATCATTTCTGTTCTCGTCGCAAGCTCTTCATGGAAGGTTGATTGCCATCTTTGAACATCTTGTGGAGTGAGATCTGCTGGTCCCCAGCCCAATGCATCTGTAAGCTCCTTGGTCGAAACGGCTTCTTTGGACGTTTGCATGGAGTAGAAGAGACGTTGAAGGGCCCATATAAACCCCGCTTTGTGGTTTTCTCCTGTTGGGACACTATAAATGGTCTGTCTTGTGTTAGATGGTACACCAAGCAAGTGTTCAAATGGCTGCCGACCTTTCTCAAGACTTTTATATGGTAAAACAACTGTAAGACAACGCTGAGCCATCCCGTTGTCCCTTGATTTTTGAGGCCAACGGGCTTATCAATTTCTTCGCTTGGACTCTCAATGATCGTGTTCGTTTCTGTCATGATCTAGTTACCCTCTGTTACCTCCGGGGCGACTAAACATAAGTTAATTCCAGGCCGTTGATCTTTCGAGTTGCAGGGAAACACAGAGACGAAGTGAAGGTAAATTCGAAGCGCTTCGATGAGGTCGGCGAAAGACTGAAGTATACCAAAAAGAGGCACTGTCAAAGTTGAGTGTAGGATCGCCACGAACTAGGTTCTTTGAGAGGTCGAATAGGTGTTGAAGCTGTAATGAGTAGGAACATCGTAGCAAACTCAGCCTTGTCTACCGTGGTGTGCATAGTGCACGGATGCCAAAGCTTACTGGAGCCTCAGATGCAGGATGCGCAGCTGCGGGGTACCTGGTTGTAAACATAATGTACAGTCTGGAGTTCATAGATATAGAGGATGAAGTTAAAGATGTTGGCAGAAACAGTCATTGTGAGGGCAAAGCGGGTGGGCAGGGACCTGCCTTCCGTGGTTATTAGACTGCCAGCCTGCAATTTGACTATCAGTGGGATTGCACGTGTCATCGTCGTCGAAATAGGTGACCAAATTATTATTAAGTATGGAGCCTGTCAAAAGTGCAGAAAGTTGAGTACATAGAAGTAAAGAGATCACCAACGACCACAAAAAACACCGATAATATATCAAACAACCATCGCCAACCGGCCATGCAAATCCGCCCATTGAAGCGAAGCGGACCAAAAGAACGCAAACTCAAAAAAGTTTTGTAGCCAGTACAAGATCGAAAATAAAACATATCAAAAGGGTATCCGATTGAGCTTTTTCGGACGCGAACTGTAATAAAGACAGAAAAACTGGACAGACACTAGTCGTCTGCGTCCGGGTTGGCGACGAACAATCTCACGCCTGTAAGGCTTGTAGTACGATCGTCGACGCTGCCACGGCGTCGGAGGTCGTCGGCTTTCTTGACCTTGTTCATGGTAATGCCGGCGGCAGCTGGAGCGTTCATTTCGCCCAGGTTTCCGAAATCGTGCTCGCCATGTGTGTCATATTCATCTGCCGCTACGTCAATTTGCGACGATGACGACGAAGTGGTATTGATATTGTCTTGAGGATTGTGGTCGAGGTGAGCCGCCGCGGCATTGTGCTCAACAACTTCGGGGATATCGGCCTGTTCGTTTGGAGGCGTCTTGCCCTGCGGACGTTGATAACCACTTGGATAACGGTGCATGCTCCCCAGAGAACTCCTCGCACTTCCCGTCCGACGATGATAGGGCGCGCCCTCACTGGAATGATCATCTCCGTCATCGTCACCAATTTCATTCGCACTAAGCCGCAGAGGAACGGTAGCACCAACTAGCGTCGAAGGCGAATAGCTGGGTGCTGTTTTGCCGCTATGACGAATCTTCCCACTGGTAAAAGTGCTGGAGCGTCCTGAATGGCCATGCAGTTCCAGATAGGCTCGTTGCTTCGCCGCTCGTTTCTGGGCTTGTAAACGCGGATCTTCGGGTTGTGCGCGGTCGCACCATACAGTGCCCTTTTGCCGCCTCATGAGAGCGACATAACTCAGTTGGGCGGCGGTTGAGCGCGAAGAGCCGCTGCGATGGATGTCGGAGGAGGATAGGGTAGACATTGTTTGGGTTACTCGTTGATTGCTGCTGGTTGATGAAGTTGAGGTTGTAGCATTCGAGGAACTGCGTGTGGGGACGGGCCCCGCGGAAGAGGCAGGTTGTTGCGCGTGCCGCTGATGCGGTTGACGGTGAAAAATATGCTGATGATGTTGGTGGTGGGAATGCTTAGAATTACCGACGTAGGGCAAGACGTTCGACGAGGTTGTCCGAGTTCGTGTGTGGGATTGGAGGTGGTCGAAGTTCGGGGCAAGTCGTTGCGAAGGAGAGGAAGTCTCGGGCGACGGCTGCTGAAATTGCAGTCCGGCGTGGTGAGGGTTGCCCCCAACGGGTCTGCGCGACGGGACTTGGTACATGCGATAGTCCGTCGGGTTATTACTGTGCACTGTGGTCGCCATTTTCTTTTTTTTTTTCTTTCCCGTTCTTGTATATTGCTTTTTTTTTTTTGCTTTTGTGTGACTATGAGGGAAGAGAATTAAAAGAATAAACAAAAAACGTGGGATCTTTGTCGTTCGATTAAGTTCTGCGGGTCAACGCAATGGTTCACGCTTGGAAATCCTGGAAGGGCTGAACAGCGAGGACCGAGTCAGTCGCTTTCAAGGCGGTTCCGCTCGGCGTAGTGGAGACTGTACGTAGTCTCTAGAGGGAACAGTGAGAGAGATGTTAAAATGGATAGAGAGATAGGAAAAGAAGAAGAAGAAGTAAATAAACATGGAGGAGAAAACAATCAAAGAACAAGCAAGATGACTCTCAGCCTTAGATAGGTAATGATAACGTATTCTTTCAGCAATCCATGAGATGACGAATTAGTCAGGGCCGGCTGGCTGGATGCACCCCAAAACAGCAACGTGCGAGTACCCTGATTCCCAAAGAGGAATGAATGAATTAAAATGGAGAATGGAGATTACTGTGGTCAGGTCAGTGTGGTGCTATGCAGGTAAGAGATTCCTTGTCGTTGACAACAAAGCCAGTCTGAAGCTGTTGTTGTCTGATTATGGTCTGATCAGTTGAAGCTGAAATGCTGCCCAGTTTCTGTCCGATAAGCAAGTACTATGCAGGTAATACTTGGTACTTGGTAAATTACTGAGTCGTGATACGCTCAAAAGAGCACGTGCAACGCCAAACCAGCGGCTATGAGAGGCTGATCACATCTACACTTCGCTAGTCGGAAACCCTCTTAGGGTTTGAGGAAGTTAATGTTACATGCTCGTGCGTGCCTGATAATCGTAACCGTTTGATCGAGAAGGAGCCAATCAGAGAACAATACGCGTACATCAGACGAGTCGACCAATTGGCAGTGCACTACAACCGCTGGTCCATGACTGAAGTAAGACCTGAAAAAATTCAGAGAAGGTGAAAATACAAAGCAATACATCGTTCACCGAGATTTATATTCGATTATTTCAATAGATCGGAGTCAAGTTCAGTCAACTGTGGAAAGTTTGTACCGAATACGATCGTGTTCCGTAGCGAGCCACGTATGTATTGATACGTACCTCCAGTATGTAATGATGACATGACCCCACACTGCCTCATCTATGAATCATTATTCTGCTTGATCTAGACTTCATAGTGATATTGATGAATGGATCCTTATGGATAATCACATTTCACGTAGGGCACCGCCACAGTACCGTTACATTTGGACCGTCTTGAGTTTGAAACATCTCGATGTCACCAAACCACCGTTTTGTGGCGGCCAGATATACCCGTCATTTGATTGGTCAAACCATGTCTACATTCTCTTTGGTATGAAAACAGATCTAATATATGACATAATATAACGTAGACACATACGAGGTAGATCACAGCTTGGATACACCCTTAGCTGAAACCAAAACCCCATTGTCTTCCTGGTACTCTTTGCCCTTGGTCCAACCAAACCATTCCTTCAACCGTGTTTCACCCCCATCGCCAGCAAGCAGCCCACCGCCCTCCCAGCCTGCCTCATCTGCTTCGAAGGATTTACCAGGTGTACTGACCAAAACGACAGGTAATCTCTGATCAAAGCCTTTGTCTTCTAATTCGTCTTGTTCTAATACAGGAGTAGCACATGCATCGGTTCCATCAAAGATCTCTTCCCATTCCGCGCGAGTCTTGTCCTTGAATCTCTTTGTGAATATCTCTCTAAGGGCCGGCCAATTATCTCGGTCTTCTCTCGCGGGAAGGTCCTTTCTGCTGAACCCTAATCCTTTCAGAAGCGCTTCGTAGAATTGTGGCTCTAGTGCTCCAACAGCAAAGTATTTTCCTTTATCCTTGGTTTCGTATGTGTCATAGTAAGGACAGCCGCCATCCAACAAATTCGTGCCCCTAGGTTCGCTCCATATCGGAGTCTTTCGTGCCAATCTGGGCATTGTTGCCAAATAAGCCGCCCCATCCACCATATTCGCTTCAACCACTTGCCCTTTACCCGTAGCTGATCGGGATATGAGCGCTAACAGAATAC
The DNA here is from genome assembly GCA_022814505.1 of Talaromyces liani. Taxonomy (NCBI): domain Eukaryota; kingdom Fungi; phylum Ascomycota; class Eurotiomycetes; order Eurotiales; family Trichocomaceae; genus Talaromyces; species Talaromyces liani. The sequence continues at coordinate 338,875 of JAKLNL010000019.1, forward strand.
CGAGAAAACACATGGCGCCACCACCAGCAAAGTCTCCTAGCAAGTTCCCAGGTGCAAACGGAGTTTCACCAGTCCGTCCCAGCATGGAAAGAACGCCAGACACGGCGATGTAGTTGATATCATGCCCTGCCATATCCTTGTACTTTCCATCGCGTCGAAATCCAGTCATGCGAGCGATTATAAGACGTGGATTGTGCTTGAGAAGAACATCAGTAGGTGAGAAGCCGAGTCGTTCGAGCACACCTGGCCGGAAAGGGTCGATTAGGACATCGGCTTGCAGTAGTATCGAGAGTAGCAATTCCCGAGATCGTGCGTCCTTTAAATCTATGCATATCGAAGACTTGTGGCGCGTAAGAGGGTCGCCAGCAGGAGGAACTGTTTTGTTGACTGCGCGGTCAATTCGGAGCACAGAAGCACCGTAGTCGGCAAGGAGGAGGCCGGCAAACGGGCCTAAAATAGTAAGCTTGAGATTTATATTATTTTATCAGAATTTGTGAGTAAAGTGTAGACTAACCAGGTGCTAGACCAGCGAGCTCAACGACTTTGATGCCGTTCAATGGGTGAGATGACCACATATTCAAGCCGTACGATTCGATTAGGGAGAAGATTAGGAGTTGCTGGTTGTTGTGATTGACACAGCGATGCTTTCGAATGAGCTTAAATGACTGATGCGCGAGCTAGAGCATTCTACCACTTGCTGTGAGGATAGTGCTGGCGACGACAGTATCCGCGAATGAACAGGAATTGTAAGATGAGAAGAGAGGAAGATACACGGTCTCCCTGAAATCCAAATATCAACTCATGGCTGACGATAGAAAGTAGTCAACAGTGAAGTTTAGTAGGCCGCGGTAACTCGGCAAGTGCGGGGGAGCAACCATATCTCCGGGCTCTTTCCCCATATCACTGCTTGAACACCAGAAGTCCTTGACAGTGAACTGAAGCTTTCTTAATTCTACCAAGCACACACACTCTCCCTCCTAGCAGATGAATGTGATTGGGATCGACATCATCTGAAGATGTTCCGCAAGCAATTTCTTACATTAGCGTCAAAAAGGCAGCGATAGCGTTCAAGGATGGCGATGTGGGCGACGCACTTCTTGTAAAGTGTAAGTTTGATCGATGAATCAGGTCTATATATATTAAATGAACATTTCATCGATGTCCAAGCAGCGCTCCGAAAAATTATATAGTAGTCCTGATCTCGAGCGTCGAGAGGCCTTCTACTCATTGTTTGCATTGTTTGCAGTGCAGCCTTGCTTGAAATTTCCCAAGCGCCAAGACGGAACTATCCGTGACCTTACTCTATGCTGATTGGTGCAAAGTCTCCTTTTGCCCCATCTGGCCTGACGCCTTATCTAGCCGAGGCATATCGAACCTTTTTGGAAGCGGATTTCTACCATTCATTTCGTATGCTAATTACAGGAGGTCATGACAATAAACTCCAAGAGAAAGTGTCTTAGCAGGCGATGGAAATCATAACGCAATTATTATCAGAATTCAAAAATGGAGCTACCGAAGTTTGAAAGTCGACCTACTCCGCAGACCACCATGACGATGAAAGGAATGCACTCCGACAACTCGAAATCATTTAATGTCCATAACATCAACCAACTCGATCGATGGTTTGCTTCATAGAACGAATTGACCATGAAGCACTTCCACGCCCACCTCTCGTTCCGGATTATATTCCACCCTGTTGCCATTGCGTCTAAATCGCCGTCTCCGAGACCAAACAATCAGGACAGCGATCATGGCGAAACCCGCAATCACACACGCGACGGAAATGATAGCGACATTTTTGGAGTTCTTAATGGGATCTGCTGCAAGTAACTGATGTGGTTGTCCGAATTGTTTATGGTCGTGCAGTAGACCCGGAGAAGTTTGGTTTTTGAGAATCATCATTCGTGAGATCGAAGTGTGGATTTACCGCTTATTCCGAGATTAGACGCTGGTAAGGAATATCTAGAATTGACGGAATCTACTTACTTGGTCGTGAAAATTAGATTATTCGCAGTGATTTCGGGATGTTCTTAGCTTGTTTCTGTTATTTGATAACTACCACACCAGTATGACGCTGCAGATTGCAGTATCTACGCTCCATGAACAAAAGAACATCGATTGACCTGAAAACTCAAGAGACACCAGACTCTGAAAGATCACCCTTTGCACCTTGCGGAACTGATTCCGACTCAATCCAGGCCGATGGGACAGTGTTACCACGAAGTGATACATTTTTAGAAAAATCTTACAATCTTGCACCATGACACGTGTCTGAGAACCAGCACTGTTTTAATAAGATGAGCAAACGGTTTAGGAAATCACTGTCTTTTGGTGGTGAAGTGAGGCTGAATACGAGAGTATGGTTGCACAGTGTATAGGATCCTATATATGGATCTGGGCAGTGTACAACCAACAAGAAATTGAGCTCGTACGGCACAAATCGTACGATCTTTTTGCATGGAACAGATTCCGATGTAGTAGATATTGCAGCTTTGCTATTCAATATCCATGGATGATTCATTCAAGTACATGAAGAGTAAATTGCTCCCTCGTTACCATCCATCTCTGCCCTCGGCTTTGCCTTCATCATAGGCATAATCAATCTCATCACCGAATCGCTCAACACTTCCCACTTTGTCTCCGACCCATTCGGCGGCGTTCTCGGGGAAATTCTCGACACTGTTCTCGACTCTGTCGACTTCGTATTCGGCTTCTCCGACCTGTGATGGAAGGCGTATTAGCATTACTGATCGTATGCAGGCTAGTGTTGACTGACCTTGTTGCCGGCCCAGTTGGCAGCGTTCTCGGGGAAGTCTTCAACACGTTCCTCGATACGATGCTCTTCGCCTTTCCATTCATCGTCTACCATAGTCAGTACCCAAGCCAAGTAGACAACCGGCTTATTAACTTACGAATCTCCTCTCCCTCATGCATCAAAAGAGCTCCTCCCACAAGACCAGCAGCAACACCCGCAGCACCATAAGCAAAGTTATGATTACTACGAGGCTGTTCTTGCTGCACATAAGTAGTCTGCTCATATCCGCGCTGACCCTCGCCATAATATCCTCCACCTGGAGCACCACCATACGGCAATTCCCAGCTTCGTTGGCCGGTTTCTTGATTAATGTAGAAATAGCGACGTTCTCGCTCATCCCATTCAGCGATCCAGGGACGAGGGACGGAAGGAGGGGGGCCACCGGGGCCACCGCTGGAATAGTATTCTCGTCGCTCTTCGACGACTTCTTCGCGGCGACCACCGCCGGAGGTGAAGCTCTCGACGACGTTTTGGACAAACTCCATTTTGACGTAGGTGGTGTAGATAGGATCAAAGAAAACCGAAAATTGAAAAGAACAAACACGCTGTGGAAAACCAAAAGTCAACACAAGAAACGGGTCGAGATATAAAATAAATCGATCCGACGATTTAATAGCTCATAATAATCCGAGATCGTGACAGCTAAGCCCCTCTCCTCTCAACCCGCCAACGGATAGTTAGACAACATGGATACGAAACACGCCACAGAGTGGACACCGGTGAATGAATGTCGCAAATCAGTTGGCTAGTTGAGTGCCGCCGTGGCCCTGATTAAGCCAAAAATAGCATGGATGGGAAAGTCAATGGATACTAGGTTCTAACCCCTTTATCCCTGAATGTTTCGGCGTTAGCCTCAAAGAGGCTCTCCGAGAACTTCTGTAGGATGTTTGAGACTCTGAGCGTCTAGACGCATACGTAGATACCACATTTATAGTAAGTACACTGTACAAAAAATAGGAGTTTCGAAGTTCTATGAAGAATATTCACGGATACATACTATAGACAGCACAAGCTTCCACGTTTGCCGGCTCGGGCCGTGTAGCCGGACTGGGCAACGGTGCCTTTACACGTCAACGGCTACCGCAAATCACGATATACGTTCGTAACATGCTTTCCTGACTTCTTGGACAATGATTTCTCTTGCAATGCGATATAAGCGCTGAATACTACCAATTCGACACCGCCACAACTCCAACTACACACCAAACTTGTCCATCGCTGTCTCAGCCACACTCCTCCACTGCGCCACTCGATCATTTGCTTGACCCTTTGGACACACCTCCGTAATTGCTCGAACATGATTGACCACCTTCTGCATTGACTCTTGCAATTCACTCATTTTCATCTCTTCCAGAATCCACTCCACCCCCTTTTCGCGGCACGCCTGCTCAAACACCTCCTCCATCCGCGTGTGCTCGGCCTTATCCTCGGGACTATTCTTGTAATTCCACAGAAATGCGCGTGGTGGATTCCAACGCGGTGCTGGTACTACACCGCTGAACTCCCAGTCTAGGATGGCGGTGATTGGGCATCCTGGCTGCTCGGGGTCGCACATGATGTTCGCAAAGTGCAAGTCCTTATGCGCGAACACATAAGCGACGCGATTGAGCTGGTCCATAAATTCAGGTTTCTGTAGCGTGGAAATGAAGGATTGCAGTCGTGGTATCATGTCTCGATGAGGCTCGAGTGTAGGATGTACCTCTATGGCGTGGATGTACCGCTCCAAGCAGCCGACGTTGTATGCCACATAACTTGGAAATCCCTCCGCTGGGATAGGGTTGATCGTTCCTAATGTCTCGTTTATTCCGAGAGAAGTCCAGTACTTCTCGATATCTGGCACTTGCCAAAACCATTCCTCAATGGGTGGTCCGCGTACGGTTTCTCCGTCGTGGTGGGGAACCAGGCCACCCACGAACCCTTCCTTCCAGGGGTGTAAATGCAACTCAATCAGATAATCTATCAGCTGGCGGACCATGTTGGTTTTGGTTTCTGTCGACAGTGTGTCGTAAACTTTGTCGACACTGACACCGGCAGCCTTTTCGAGGAGAGTGAACTCATATCCGATAAGGTTGTTCTCGGTGGCGTCGTAGCGAACGATTACTGGGACGGGAATATGTGTGTTCTTGCGCACCCAGTTCATTGCGCCAACTTCATTTAGGGTTTTGATACCTGGCAATTGCCGTCCCGACACTCGCAGGACGAGGGTTAGCGAGCCATCTTTTTCTGTGCGCGCTGCGATGCTTGAAGCGTCGGCAGCAGAAAAATGAATAAGGTATATAGAATGGAAGGCAGCAGACACTTCTAGGGGTTCGATGGAAACAGGTTTGGGAAGATTGAGGGAGAGAATGAGTTTGGTGATAGTGTCTGCTGTCAAGGCAGGAGGGAGGTAGCTGGTAGCCATGTGCCAGTTGGTTCCGAGCACGGTCTAAGGATGATCAGGAACATTGAGTCTGCATGAGAACTGAATCTGCATGAGAACAGAATCATACTCTGTGATATAAGTAATTGAGCTTCAAAATTGAATGTAGGCTGAAGTGGGGTAAGATACCAACAATCAATATCAGATTGCACCCAACTAAACGGTCAGTCTTTATGACTCAGTATGACTACAGTTACATTGTGTGCTGTTAAGCACACAACAAGCATTTTAGGGCAACGTGTATACCAAAAGACGTGGTGAGGCTGTTATATGCGTCCTGTAACCTTGGAAGTTTCTGTATATAAGCAATTCAAGGGTTTGGGTAGGACTCGAGTTTCCACAAAAGCCCAACTGATTGTGTCAGTCTGCTTTTAAGATAAGCCTGTAGGCTCGTTCGAGTTGTGGTAATTATCATTAACAAGAATGTTATCATGTGGTAAATGCATGTCTATTGGGGCGACATCATCCGACTCGGATATGTATGCATCTTAACCAAGCCTTCAAGCGTAGGATGATACATGTCCGGCAAGTATCAAGACAGGCAGATCACCCAACTTGAGCCCAAAATTTGTTGTTCGGGCGCATTTCCAGGAGCCGGCTATAATGATGAACTGAACATCATCATGGGAGAAGCCGGATACGAGATTCTCTATTCAGTGCATACTGAAAATCAGAGACGGTCTTGTTCCGAGGTCACTCGCAGGCCGCCGGGGTAGGTGACGTTCGAATGTCCGATATCGTGGAGAATCATAGGAGTCGGAGAAAAAGCAAAGTCAACTCCAATGCTTGTAGCTGGGGAAGCGAGAAATAATGTACCTAATGCGAACGCATGAAGTGAGTACGTAGTGCTGTCACGAACTTATAGCCTAGCAACACTGCAAACCACACAGACATGATAGCGAAGCAGCCCGAATCCAAATGGGAAACTGTTTTTCGAAGAATATTGGAGGAGAGCGGAAGACGGGACAGGGGTGTACATATGCAATAATACTACATATGAGCGATATCTCGCCAGCGACACGCTACTGGCCGGACAACATCAAAAGTGACTCGTATTCCGCTAGTCTTGCAGGTGGAGGTGGTTCATTGAAGAAAAATGATTGACTGTTATCTGGGAAATCACGCTAATTATGTATTGGCAAAGAGGCAGCGTTCGTTCGCTCTTCAAATCATGACGGAGCATTTCTTCAACTTCCTGCGAATACCTCAACAGTTCAAATGTTGTTCATGTCTTTGAAATCAGACCTTGACTGATGTACGTTTTTGTTTTATCGAGTTGACCGATCTCGTTCTTCCTTCTAGCGTTCACATCTTTGAGCGGCTTATCGTGTTTCCCCTCCAATTGGCTTACGCCTGTAGAATTCTTCCGAGATGGAACCATCGCAGGATGCTGGGGTGCCCGAAGACATAGAGGTATCAGATGAAGTGGGTCCGGTGAATGACGATGTACCAGTAGACCGTGACGTTCAAGAACATCTCGAGACCCAGAAAGAAGAACTCACGACAGACGACGTTCCGCCACTTGATATTAGCGGCCAGTCGAAAGAAGGTGGACTACAAGAGGATAGAGACCATGCAGACAATTTCGAACATGATGAGTATACCGTTGTGAGAGGAGAATTGCTCCCCGGCGAAGATATTGTGCTGCCCTCTCTTGACGTCCCCATAAGTTCCGTGCCTCTCAACAGGGATGAACAGCAAGACGTTGCCATTCGCGGAAGTGTGGGTGAATTGAATGGTAAAACTGGTGTCTATTTCTACAAACCCGGAACATCGAGTCTGGCCTTCCGTCAGAAGAAGCGTAATGAAAGTTTGGTCGACGACCAAGGGGAAGCCCTTCTCAAAGCGGTGCAGTTTGGCCAGGCGGATGCCGTCAGGCGACTTCTCAAGGGCAAAGTCTCGACAGAATTCAGAGACAGCGAGGATCGCACTCCACTTTTATATGCTGTGGAAGACAACAGAGTCGACATCGTTGAGCTCTTGCTACAGAGTAAGGTCGATTGGAACGCAAGAGATAAGATGAAACGATCAGCGTTGCATATCGCTGCATACGACAGACATACCAGAGTAATTCCTAGACTTTTGGTACTCCCGGGCCTCGAAGTGGACGCCAAAGACGAAAACTCAGAGACCCCTTTGCAGCTTGCTGCTAGAAATGGAAGTCCAGGCACAGTTAAGCTTCTGCTTGAGTTTGGAGCAAATGTTAATGCAAGGGACAAGAAAGGATTCACGCCTCTGCATCTGGCGGCAGCGAGACGAGAATCTGTCACCCTTGTTGAGATTTTATTAAATACCAAGAATATTGAAGTGGATGCAAGAGCAGGCAATGGACGGACACCGTTGATGCAAGCATGTGACCGGGGAACTTCCAAGGGATGCGATATAGTAGTGAGGTTGCTTCTAGCCATGGACGCCGACCCTGCGGCTCTTGACAATAACGGAGAAACGCCCGTCTACCTGTCGGCTTTGAACGGGAATAAGGAGAGCTTGATTGAATTGCTTAAAGGAAAGAAACCGATCGATATCAATGCTCTGAATACAGATCATCGTTCCGCCCTGTTTGGGCCGGCGAGGCTTGGTTACACCGCGGTTGCTGATCTGCTTTTAGACGCAGGTATTGACAGTACGATCAAGGACCGCGCCGGGAGGACTGCATTTTCAGAGGCAGCAAAGTACGATAAAATCGAAGTCGCGCGTTTGATTTTTGAAGACCTCGAGAGAAAACACGCACAGGAACAGAAAAAATTTCTTCAGCCAGCACTTTTTGAAGCGGCGATCCGAGATAGCTCTCAGGTAGCTCGATTCCTGATTGAACACGGAGCTAGCATGGATGAAAAAGAACCAACGTCACAGATGACGGCTATGGAGATTGCGAATAAGTATGGTAGCTTCAAGGTCGTTGCTGTGCTTCTTGAAAGGGGTGATCAACTTGTTAGCCAAGGTCCTTCACTGGGGGATCCTTTGCAAGAAGTATCATCCGAATCTGAGCCTAAGAATTTGGGGATGGAAGATATTGATATAGACCTCACATTTGAGTTTCAAGCTACCATCGCGTCGTTTCCGAAAGACACTCACAAGAATTACAGAATAAAGAGGCCTCAGCTCAGAACTTTGTTGTATGACCATAGTCCCGAAACAATCAAATATGGCCTCGAGGAGGGGCCAACCGGGAAGAATTTCAGATGGCTACACGTACCTGCTAACAATGTATGGCCCTTCCCGTTTCTCTAGATATGGTTGAGGAACTAACAAGCTCGCAGGTTGTTTGGGTCCATGTAAGTGGAGAAAGCTACGCTGTCAGGAACGAACCTTGAAATCGCTAAGTTGTCTGCAAGGATAGAAATTGATAAGCAGATTATACAAAGATTGCCATCCCCCAGACACGGCAAGCTACTTCCAGGAAAAGTGCAAGCATCTCTTTGGGGAGGAGCTTTGGACGAGACATCAATATCAAATATCATCTCCGTCTGTTGCGCATAGACGATTCGTCCGACCAATCTGCCAGCGAATCAAACGGGGCGAGAAAGATGATAACCTGATGGTAGTTCTTCCTTATATTCACTGGGAGACTAGCAGCGGCCGGAAAAAAATGACACAGGTAATAGTCGACGCAATGACTAGGCACCTTGACGATCCGCAACCTCCTTCAACTCTGAAAGAATTGAAGGAAGCATTGAACGAGCTTGAACAAATCAGAAACCCCAAGGATGAGGATTATCTAGAAGACGACCAGGCCACCATCTTTTCGAGCTCTTATACGTCTAGTTACTATACTGATTCATCGAGTGTATCAAGTGTATCGACTGACCGAGGAACGAGAAGAACTAGAAGGTCCCGGTCCCCAGCAAGAAATCCAGACATGGATTGGATGGCCAGAGTCGCGTCAGAGATGTTAGAGAGTGAGGCCGTTCGAGCAAGACAAGGCCCCACTGAAAATAGATGGGAACGATTGGAACGAAGAAAGAAGAGAATCCAAAGGATTACCAAGGTCGCCGGGGAAGAAGAATACACAGCGGATGAGAAATTGATCTTGGCTTATATGTTCGATGAGGTTCCATTGCATTTTCGCCGAACTCTGGATCAATATTATTACTACAACCTCCTAACGACCGAAGCTCGCGATCTTGATCAGGTGGTCTCCCGGTACTTCGAGAAGACATGGCCTGATGATGCAGATGACAACCTACTATTGATGGTGGACCAGCTCTGGCTATGGATTCTGGACGAAGGTTAGCGTTCTACTTTTGCTTCGCTTTTTAACAACGTCATATAAGTTACCTAACAGATTTTTATCTTAGACACGGTGGTAACGAGCTTTCCACAACGTTGGAACAAGTCCGGGGCAAAAACGGAAAATGACCCTGATCCAAATAATGATTCGGATATTGTGGAATGCATTATTCGCCAGATTGGGAACAATAACAGGCGGCCTCTGGAGAATGTCTTCGATCTGGCGGAGCTCATTGTTGGCGAGTGTATTGGTACTATGTTTGAACATCATGACGTCGCGAACGAGAAATTGCGCTTCGCCGATTTTTTTGAAGGCTCCATCGGCAACGTGGTATGTTTTGCATGATAACCCCTTATCGAGGAACTTTCTAACCGCCTTTAGACCTTCGAAGAGTCAAAGATGTTCGGTGACTTTACCAAATTATCCGGGAAGCTTGCCAGGGATGATCAAAACATTACAACTTCTGATGAGCTCAAAGAGGACCTTAAAAAGCTGTACGATATTTCAGAGGAAACTAGGCTGGCTAAGGAGATCAAGGACATTCGGGATGAGCTCCATATTCTTTCCACTGTCCTCGAGGATCAGGAAACCGTGCTAGTCGACATGCACGAGGCCATTAGAGAAATGAAGACTGCCAAAGCTGTACGAGATGGTTCAAAGATACCGGAGACGACTTTGACTTACCACAGTCCACCTGAGCGTGTCCGTATGCATCAAAAGATTGTTCGCGGGCTAGAAAAGCAGGCCGAAAAGACCTACATAGCGGTATGTTCCACCTCCAGTCTCATAAAGTCGTTGCTAAGCCGTAATAGTTGAAGGATCTTTTAGATCTGAAGCAGAAGCAAGGTAACTTGATTTTTTTTATTTCTTTCTTAGAGTTATGCTATGCTTACGATCTGTTAGCGAATGTCTCAGAGGCTCGGACACAAGGAAAGCAGGCAGCAGAAACTGCTCGACAGGGTCAAACACTTATGTTGTTCACTATTATCACTGTCTTTTTTGTAAGGAACCATCCACAAAACGCATTCAATGATATGAGCTCATACAGTGACTAGCTTCCACTCTCGTTTATGTCTTCCTTCTTCGCGCTGAATATCGACGAATTTGTCCGAAACAGTGATGGCACATTTGGCTTGAAATATGTTTCTGGAATCATGTGTAAGATCACAAGTTATCCATTTTTCTCAAATCCAATATTGACAATCCGAGCAGTCTCTGTTACAGTTATTGTGGTCGCCATTTCTCTTTTCTTTGGCTTCTGCTGGAACCTCTTTCTCAAATTCATCACCTACTGCAAAGATTCTATACGATATTTCGGCAGGAAAGCGAAGAAATTTTTGTTCTCAGCTTTGGAATTCTTTGGGCTTATAATACTTTTCCCCTTACTCTACGTACTTACAGTGATCTCTAATAGACGAAGACGAAGGAAGCATTTAGAACGGGTCGAAGATTGGCGAGAGCGACGATCTGATCGAAGTCGCAGTGATTCACCATTCGATAGTGACGATATAGTCGTCGTTGAAGAATCACCACCACCTCGGCATAGAGATCGCGAATACAGCCGTGGGACAAATCGACCGTTCGGTAGTGACGAGATAGTCGTTATTGAAGAATCATCACCACCTCGGCATAGGCACCGTGAATACAGCCATGGCAGGTCATATCGTTCTTCTGGAACTGCCTCACATTCGATGTTTACAGGGTTGTTCTCGTTATTCGGGCTACAATCAAAATCCGAGAATGTGGCGGCCGAGCGCTATTCAAGCCGAAGAAGTAATCCGCCTAGGAGATTTCAGACAGGATGGTTTGGAGGACGGCAACGACGACGGACTGGAAGGATAATAGTCGAAGAACGATACTTACGACGAGGATACATTTCCTCCCCTCGGAGATGGTATGCTGATTATGAGCGACGCTCTTTCCCCGAGAGAAACAATTGGCTTCCCTGGAACTGGTTTAAGGAAACCCCGGCGCCGGCCCAACGACGCAATCGTGAGATCCGAGTTGAGGATGAGCCAGGCCCCACGGGCCTGAAGCTTATCTATGCGTGGTTCATTGCGCATATAATCACGCCGCTGCTTAAGTTATTTGGAGTCACGAAGCAAGCTTCGGAGGAGAGAGGCTCGAGTTCCTCGAGCTACTTCTCAGATGAGTATGGTGCCGGTACAAACTCGCACGTTAGGAGCAGTGTTAGAAGCAGCGACACGATGTCGCGACACACGCATCGAAGTAGCAGAAGATAGGGAATTTATGGATGGTTGTGGCGTACTAGACTGAGAACATGAGGATGCACATGAATGATCCGTGGTTAGGCCACTCGCTTGTTTTGGTGGTCACCTCAGTAGATACAGCCTAGAAGGCCTTTCTTTTAACAGACCGACTCATCGAGTATTGGGGTGAGGAGGACTGTATGCTCCTGTCTTCTATCCCAAGTAAGGACTGGTTTGCATAAGATAGTTCGCTATAAATTTTCAATGTTTAGAATTAGCATCTCGCCACGCCTTTGTGCTTGGATTAGTTATCGGTAGTAAAGCCTACACTCTCCGGGGCCTCGCCACTAAATGTGCCCCCATACCCGTGCCTAACGCAAGCCCCAGAGGCCCGCTACATGCCTGCGATCCCGAGGGTCGTTATAGGGGCTCTCCGCCCCAGATGACCAAGGAATTCTGGAGCTAAGCCTAATAAAGGTACTACCATCGTCTCTAACGCCCTAGGTGAACGTCTAAGACGCTAAGAGCTGCCTTAGACCCACCTGCGGAATCTCTCCCTTACGTCTACAAAAAAAACTACCGAAGACAACCTGTGAACATCGACACGTTGAAAACAAACTAATCGATCTGATTGACCATTTTATCAGATTTTCCTTTATCCATGAATTACTGAAATGAAAAGAATCGACTGAAGAAGGCCTTTCTTCATCCCCACCATCTTCCGTCCTGGGCCTAATTAATGCGACACAGGATATGTCTGCCCTCGAAGTTCGGCAGGTCAAGAGACCTCGATTGTCACTTAGCTGTAGTGTTTGCCGGAGCCGAAAGGTTCGCTGTGGTCGTGAACGGCCAGAATGTACTAATTGTATTCGAATGAATAAAAAGTGCGTTTACGAGTCCTTGGTTCGTGATGAATTGACTGGTCGTCTCCGACAGTCGTCACCAAGTCTCCCAGACAGAGTTACCACCAGGTTCGATCGTCAAAATAACCCGATCTGGTCTGAGGCAAACGTTTTTAATAGATCAGGGGATATTCGCCCGACACAGAACCATTCGAACCACAATGATAGTATCAGAACTGGCATTGATAGCAACAGCGAACCGAATCAGTATCTGGCACGTGAACTTCAAGTGCCATTAGATAAGGTTCATCCGAAGGTACCTACGTGGGAAGAAGCTATACAGGAGCCCATTAATCACGATAATTCCGGGTCCGGGATTGCACCTCTAACCGACCAGCGGGTATCCTCACGAGGTCACAAGCCTAATATACCCTCTCCGGATTATCTAAGTCTACGACGAGGTGGGCGCGTTCGTTATATTAGCAAAGCCTTTTGGGGTTTCATTCCTGGACAGGTAAGGCCATCCTTGCAACTGTCATCCAACCCGAAAGGCGTTTTATTTATCAACATTGGTGATCTAGGAAAGTCTAAGTGACGATTTTTTTGACAAAAACCGCAATGCCCAACCTGGTCTACCGCTCCCACATATTGCTGCCGCAGATCTAGCCAATCTTCTGAAATCTTTACCCTCTAAGCCCGTGTGCGACATATTCCTTCATGACTTTTTTGTCACAGTATGGCCGCTTACTCCACTTGTGCATCCTGCCACGCTGCAAGCAGACTATGATGAATTCTGGGAATGGTGTCGGAATAGTGACACTGCAATGCCCCCAGCCAAGATTGTAGATAATCCGACATTTGTTTGTCTTCTTTTTGCCATTCTATTCTGTGGTGCTTCTGCCGCCCCTACCGTCATGTGGACCTCGGCCAGCCTGCAGAACTTGCGAAAGGAGACGATAGCGAACCACTTGAAGTCGGCTTATACGGCGAGTCTCTCTATGTGTCGACATATCGAGCACCCAACATTCAATACCCTCGTTTCAACCCTTTTGACAGAGCCATTCATGGACCATCCCTCTGAACCGATGCAGAATCTACTCTCTCTTAGTACAACCGTACGGATCGCGCAGACAATGGGATTGCATTCTGAATCAACATGGCCCGGGCTGGACCCGATTACTCTGGAGTCGCGACGTCGGGTATGGTGGCACATCGTGTGGCTGGATGTGCAGTCAAGTGTCTCCACTGGTTTACCTTTGTGCTGCGGTGAGGTTAGGCAAGACGAGGTTAGGCAAGACGAAGTCAGCATAATAACCTTATCGTTGCATAAAAAGATCAGTAATTGCTATAGTATTCCTTCTCCGCCTGCCGAATTCTTGAAATCGGGAGAATCTGCTGCCATGATCTATGCCATAGGACGGTATGAGGTAGCCCGTCTGGAATCGAAGATCGTCACTAGCTTGCAAAACGAACATGGGTTAATTGGTGAGGGATTGAGAGGAATCACTGCCATAAAGCAGCTTCATCAAAAGCTGGATGTTCTCATCGCTAAGATACCGACTGAAGGGTTTCCAAGAAGGGGTTTTATCCCTTCTAGTTGGGAAAAGGCAAGCCCGCTAACGCATCCAGCTCTCTATAAGGACGATACGACCAAACCAACTATTTTTGCGGCCTGGGTACGCATTATGCTGACGCTACTCAAGTTTGAAGTGATAATATTAGTGCAAAAGCCAATTTTGCAGTCACGTACACATGAAAAACCACACGAGCTAAGAACCTGGATGAGGTACGTAATCATTGAGATTCAGGAAAAGAAAAATCCGTGTTTGACATCTGCGCGTAACTAAACTATGTCTAAAGCATGATACATCTTTGCACCAGCTACCTGCGCATTTATTTACGTCTTTACCACACTCCTGCATTCGTCCCCTATGTGTGGTCCTACCGCACCTTCTTTGGTCCTCTTCAAAGTACATACATCCTTCTGACTTATCTGTTTCGTTTTCGACGACAAACTTTCAATGAACATGAGCCACGGTATTGCGTTGACGGGGCGATTAAAATTTTTATGGCTCAGTATCAGTCAACGGATTTCGACTCCCCTTTGGTGAACGAGAACTCGGATACACCTAAATCACAATTGCCTATCGATATTCAGGTTCTTGTTGACCTCCGTCGGCGTCTTGACACACCTACAGGCATCAATGAGCCGGCTCCGTCGCCAGTAGAGTATAAGGATTGGAAAGCTGCATCAAACGGAGGCATTCATGGCAGTGTGCCTAATTCAAGCCCAGATCAGAATCTAATCGCCAGCTTGTACGACCTGCAGGATTGGTCAGTGCAGTTGATGCAGGATACAAAGTGCTTCTCGATCTGATGATCTCGAACCATTTAGTAATGCTGGGCATTAATGCACCCAGAAGTTTTGATCATCTCAGATATGAAATGCAGATTGTCTTTGTTGGGGAAGGGTATTTTTTCGACTCCTTCGTCTAGTTTGAGAAACTAGTTCTAGAACGGACTTGACCTCGAAGAAACAAATTTATCAAAATTTCACTAGGAATTTCGGGAGCAAGCTAGCTATGAAGATTGAGGAGGACTAGCTAGGGGCAAATGAGCTTCGTTAAAGCTTCATTCAGTCCTAGATATTGAACTGATCAACCAAGATCCAAATATGGCACCCTCGAACATTCTCATCCTTGGCTATCTTTTCCTTTCCTTGCAATTCACTCGAGTCTTGGAAACAAAGCTAAGCCTGCACCTCGGGCAACTGAATACTGTACCCTCTCATCCTCAAACACAAATTGATCCAACATCTGGACATGCTTGTTAATCGTCGCCGTTGGTGCGTACGGATAATCACTACCGTAAAGTACATGGCCAGGCTTTGCGAACTTCATCAACAATCCCAAGCTCCAGTGATTCCCGGATAGCGCCAAGTCGAAATAAAAAGAGCGTGCGGCGTCCAGGAACTCCTCAGGAGAGATATTGGTTAGACCCGTGTCCACCAATAAATGAGCCGCTCTCGTGGCTAGATATGGCAATGTCCCCCCGGCATGCGACAGGATGATTTTCACATCTGGGTTTCGTTGAATGGTTCCAGAGACAATCAAGTCAACTGCCGTCCGGCCGGTTTCATGCGGATAATCGATGACCGGCTGCGGAAGGCTAGGATTGACCAGGTTCGTATCCACAGAATGTGTAGGGTGAACGAATACAACGGTCTTGCGACGATTGAGCTCGGCCCATAAAGGGTCAAAATCAGTATGACCAAGATACTTATACCCGTCGTATCGAGTGAACAGTGTAACACCATCGGCATGGAGGGTGTCAAGTGCATACACCGCTTCTGATACCACAGCAGAGAGATTGGTTGCATCGAGGGGAGGTAGAGCGGCAAAGAAACCTAGGCGACTAGGGTGCTGCTCAACGAGTTGAGCAGCGTATTCATTAACCTGCCGGGTGAGCGTGATTGATGCAGGACCTTGAAGTATGGATGTGCCTGGCGCAGTAAGCGAGAGAATTGCCGTGCGTGTGTCATGTGCATCCATCAGCTTGAAGGTTTCTCCAAGGCTCCAAGCAGGAAGTTTCCAGCCAGAAGGATCCTCCCCGCCTGTGGCATTGTAGGCTGTCGGTGACTGTCAATAGTCTGTCAAATACGGATTCTGTTATCTTACTCTCGATGTATGGCGGCGGTACGAAGTGGTGATGAACATCAATGCGATTCATCAGGTCAGAGAGGATACGAATAATGCTATTCCACAGGTTGATAGGACAAATAGTGCTATATCTTTGAGATAAGGTTTCCTGATATCTATAATATCAATACTGGAGAGGGCCCATGTTCAATCTTTCTATTTATGAAAATCTAAACATCATCAGTGTTGATCGGCCGAAATCAAGCACTTGCACTTGCAGGTGGCTGGCGGGACATAGAATGATAATTTACGTAAAATAACCTTGGGAGAAGAGGGAAACAACAGAGTACCGGATATACGGATTTCTAATCTATACTCTAGTGGCCTATATCCACGGAAAACTAGGGATTTAGTTCTTCTCCAGCACGGGACTGCGGAAGGTCTAGACGCTACCACCTTATCAGATAACTAAATAAGAAAGCGGTTGGCTGATTCTACTATGCAGCATGAGTAAGTGGCGTATTGCTATCACTTTTGACTGCCACCCAAAACGAGGGTTCAGCTCATTATTGGCTAGATTATCTCAATTGCTCCTGATGAATGCTTGTTTTTCATCTTGACTAAGCCATGCTAGAACGATATTAAGAACAAGGCTTTCTGCTATAGACAAGTCGAAATAGTACTATATCACTACTCTGATAGTTCAATGAAGTAACAACAATAAAAAATAGTCTTATGGCTTGGACAGTATCGAAGCCCATGTAGATGCAAGTCCAAGTGCAAATAAAACCCCCATAGACACGACTCCCCTACCGACTTTACTTGAATTGTGGTGGAAGAGTAGTGAGCTGGCTAAGCTCCGCAATAGTCTCCCCCCAGAGCTGCTTCTGCACCTCCTGACCGGCGGCAGATGATACATACTCGCTGTCACTGGTGGGCACAATATCAGGTTAGTTATGTATACAATGTAAGAATCGCGGCAGGTGGCCATACAGGACTACTTACCCAGCGATATTTTTGTCTGAAAAGAATTTCCCATGGGATTCTGGCCCTACAACTAGTGCAGCGTTGAGAACGATCCAGCCGCCCACCTCCACAGGTCGAGCGCGGATTACTTTGACAGCATTCGCCACTACCCGCAGATAGAACGGGAGTACATCGCTCATGTTCGTTTGGATCATTCCAGGGCATAGCATATTGATAATGACCTTTTTAGGATCGAGTCGAGGCGCAAGACTGTACATGAATAGAAGGCAAAGTAGCTTGGAGTCGCCGTATCTCGTAAACGGAGAGAAGAATTCTTCACTATCCATATGTTTGAGAACACCTTCGTTGGGTCGAAGAGCGGTTTTCTGAAGGCTTGTGCTCTCGTATGCTCGACTACCGACCCAGGTAATACGGGCAGGGGAGCCGGTCTTTTCCGCGCCGGCTTCGAGGTATGGCAGCAACTCGGCAATCAGGAGGGTGTTGGAGCAGTAGTTGACCTGGACGATCCGATCGTGACCGCTGGGGCTGCGTTCGAACTTGAAATATCCGACACCGGCGTTGAGGATCAGGATGTCGACAACGGGGACTTCGTCACGAAGCTGCTTGGTGAATCGCTGGACGCTATCGTATTTGTCGACGTCCAGTTCCATGACTTTGATTGCGGCATTGGGATTTTTGGTCTTGATACGAGGATCACCACGTAACTGTTTGACACAACCCTCACCCTTGGCTACATTTCGAACAGCGAGGATGACGGTTGAGATGTTCAATTGCAACAGTTGTCGAGTGACTTCTAGTCCCAAGCCAGCACTGGCACCGGTGACCACGGCTGTTTTGCCTTTGAGGTCAATCCCATCCGGCAGAGGACTTACTTTGGGCTGTGCTAGTTTGACCATGATGAATGTTGCAATCAATGACTGCTGGAGAATAGGAAGGGTGAATAGAGCGAAGCACGAAAATAGAGCCTGAAACGGATTGTGATGAATTCTAGCAGGTCCAAGCCCATGATTCATTCCTCCTGCTTTTAAACTTAACAAACTCATGGAACTACCCCTGTAGCTCAAATAAGCTTGATAATCATCTTCCAGAAGCCCTCATAGTTGCTTATTGAGCAGGTATACCAAGGGCCAATCAGCGTCTGTTGTATGCTTGCTAACTAATCGTTCGGCCGAATCTAAACCCAAAGCGGACAAGCGTCGCCCGAATGATTAGGGTTATGACCCATGCCCTAATCTGGATCACTTCATCACATCCCAACTAAATTCTCTTCGTGTACAAACAATTTGAGCTATGATCATGATAAACGCGCTTTTTCGAGTCTCAGTTTTGGTATAAATTGGGAGTTTGGCGGTTTTCGAGAAGCGAATTGGCTTAACCTTGCACTTCCACTACTCAAGCACTCGTTCATACCTCCTAGCTTCATGAGTACAGCTTGTTTGCTTTATCCTAGAAATTCAAATAACACTCTGAGGTCCTTAAGGGTCTCAACAAGATACAGGGCTTTAACGGTACTTTTGTGACTATACCATAGCTGATAAAACATTAAGTGAATCAAGATCGTCTGATTAGTAATCATTTGAAAAAATGAAAGTATTATGAAACACCACATCTTAGATTGAACTTTACACACAATTTCTTCTTCACAGACGGATTCTAGGGCAGAAACGTGGCGTCAGAACCCCCATTGGACCAACAGCTCGAACCAACAACTCTCAGCCAATGGTCCAACAGTCTCGTGGACCCAGCCAGAAAGCTTGCATTGGCTGCGCAAAATCAAAGCGTAGATGCGACCAAAAGCATCCTCAGTGTCAACGATGCTTAGATCGGGACATCACTTGCATATACCCACAGCCAAAAAGACGAACAAGAAATGTTCATTCTCGTCTCGGCCAGACCGAAGAGCTTCCGGCTATCCAGAATTATGCTGAAACGGATGCTCTGGAAAGCAGTTTCAATGTGGAGGACTGGGGCACATTGGGAGCCGCAGATCTTGATCTTGATCTATCAGATATGATCATACCTTACACTCCACCACTTCCGGCACCTCTTTCCAGCCTACTGGCACAAGAAGTCGGACTTGACAACGACAGCCTCTCGGGCACAACATGCCCGTGGTTTCTCCAAGAAGAGACCTGGGACATGCGACATTGTAACTCAGAACAAAACTGTGTTCTTGTCAAAATGGAGCGTTTTATTGGAATTGTAGATGAAATGCTACAATTCTGGGTCAAGAACGATTATAACAGCTTTATCCATCAACGGCTGTACCAGAATGGGATGCCCAGTTGTGTTCAGGACGCATTCACCACACTCGCGACATATATTGGACGAACCCCAGCCGTAAAGGAGACTATATTACAGATTGTCGAGGATCGTTTGTCTGACCTCGTCCGCGGGAGCACGCCTCCAAGTACTTGCGATGCGCAAGGCATATTGGCTCACCTCGCGCGTGTACAAGCTCTATTCGTCTATGAGTTCATAGGTTTGTTTGACGGCTCCGTTCGTCTGCGCGCATCCGCCGAAAAGCATCTCCCTACACTTCGGCAATGGGTGATCCAGATGTGGGAAGACGTAAGACGATATCGAGGTAATGACTTCTCTCTCGGCCGTCGTCCACTTCAATGGACCGCAACAGAATTCGACAGAGAGTATAATGACTCTTCGGAATTGTGGAAATTATGGATTCTGACTGAAAGTGTTCGGCGCACTCACATCATCATCGACAGTGTTGCCAACACATACGAGGCCATGAACAGAGGGTTAGTTGATTGTACTGGAGCCGTGATGTTTACTGCACGCCATGGTTTATGGGAAGCGGATTCAGCGGTGAAATGGTTCAAATTATGTTGCGAGAAGCCTCCGCTTCTGGTGCCTTCTCTACAACCTGGACCGTTGATATCGCAGTACCCGGCGGAGGAATTGGATGATTTTGCGAAGTTTTATTGGACATATTTAGTTGGGACGGACAAGATTCAATCCTGGATTGATAAAAGTAAGACAAACTGAATTTGACTTGTAGAGATAATAGCAAACTATGCAAATTCTGTCGCAATGTCTGTGATGTGATTGGAGGTTCGTTTTGAAGCGGAAATATTTGCGGATTATTTGCGGAAGTTTTGCGGAGGTAGGACTTTCAATGATACAAAACCACTTTGCAGGGAATTATTTAAAGGGCAATTCCAACACTGTATACATACCTAGGTATATTATCCTGTAACTATCTCGTCCATATTGTACTCAAGTCATTGATCATCTTTCTACGCCCGCTATGTCGCCTCAAGTCCCTGTGAAGATTATCCTCGGCACTCATACGGTAAGCAATTCTTGCCCAGTGACTTCAAATTTAATCTAATAATATCAGATTGGCGATGTCGCTCAGATGCCCGGAGTTATACATTTTGATAATACAAAGGACGTCCAAGGCCTCTTAGACGCATTTCACAGCCGCGGCTATAGAGATCTCGATACGGCCAGTAACTATCCTGGCTCTGAAGCACGCCTCGGCCAGGTCGGTGCTGCCAGTCGATTTACAATTCATACAAAAGTCCGTGGCTTGGGAAACGGAGACTCTGAACCTTCCAAGATTGAGTTGAGCATTAAGAAGTCTCTTGAAGACCTTCACACGTCAACTGTGGAGACTATGTTTCTACACGTTCCGGATCGCCAGACGCCGTTTGAGGATACAGTAAAGGCAATGAACGACGCTTATCTCCAGGGAAAGTTCAAAAAATGGGGAATCTCTAATTTCACTGCCGCCGAGGTGGAGGAGCTCATTAAGATTTGCGAGACCAAAGGCTACGTCAAGCCGAGCGTGTATGAGGGACATTACAATGCTCTCGTGAGAGGAGGCGAAAAGGAGCTATTTCCGCTCTTGCATAAACATGATATGGCCTTTTTTGCCTACAGGTATGCAGACCAATTTCTAAAATGATTAACACCTGACTAACCTCTGTATTAGCCCTGCAGCAGGTGGTATTTTCTCGGATAAAACCAGCACCACGGCACGGTGGAGTAAGGACGTAAGCTGCCAGATCTACATTTTTCGTACTTCTTTTCTAACCGAGTATTCAGAACTTCGTCGGAAACCTGTACAGTACGCTTTATGGCAAAGATTCCGTTCAAGCCGCGGTAGCCACCGTTCGAGAGTCCGCCGCAAAGCATGGTATCAGCGGGCATGCAGCTGCATTGCGTTGGACGGCGTTTCATAGCATTCTGGATGGGAAATATGGCGATGCGGTCTTATTTGCAGTGTCGAAGATGGAGCAGCTCTATGAGACTCTCGATGCAATTGAGGCGGGTCCGCTTCCCACTGATCTTGCAGAGGCTATCACCGCAGTCTATGCTACAGTTGAGGGTTCGGAACCCCCTTACCACCTGTAAAAGAGGCGCCTACGCTAGAGACATGGGATATTTTAGGGCACCATGCCAACAGGGCATATTCTGGATAATTCTTTGGCACATACATGTTGAATGACTCGTGTCGCTCACTTCTGCCTTCTGATCTAATTTAAAAGGACTGTGCAACTCATTTGTATGACTTTTATCTGTAGTCTCACAGACTGGGCAAATCGCACATACAATGTCGAAACAGGTACTGCCTACTTAAGCCGTGTCTCTACAAGTTCCCTGGCGCTGCGACAGCATGGAAGAAAGCTTTAGGGCCAGTTGTACTTACAGCGAAATAGGCCTCGCAGTAGGCGGTGTGTAAGAATAAGAGTCAGTCTATGCCACATGAATCATGTCATATTTCATTGGTGTTTCCCCAAAACAATCATTATCTTCGGGTACACGCTGTAACATGTGGTTCATGATGTCGTTGCGTTGTTTGCAAGGCTGACAGGGATCGGATGAAAGACTAAGCCCTAAAAAGGCCGCGACCGCAGCTAAATTACCCTAAACGGCAAGTCTTGGACTTAGGGCTTAGGCTAGGCTTCGGGGCTGTGCTGGGCTAAATTGCACTGACCATCCAAACAACATTTTCTCGCGTTAACTGAACATTCAATCTTCTGGGTTGTTTTTATTTGTTTTTCTATCCGATTGTTTCATCAAGGCATATTGCGCAGGAAACTAGAAAAGTCTATCCAATGGCTGTGCCTTCTGATAATCAAGCAAGCCACACTAGCGGTCGAACGAACCGTTTCTCTCGCTTACAGTAACTGGATCTAGCTAGCTGCACATATGCAAGCCAATCTCATTTGTTTTGCAAGATTATTCAAACCACAATCAGACGTTTTATAGGTCAATTGCAACAAGATAAACTATATGGAGTAGATTGTTTCCATATTGGCGGTTCGTCAAGGCAATCAAACGAAAGCATATCAGCCTCATTCAATCCGCCTTGCCAAGTTATTCTGTCGGTCGGCGCCTAAGAAAGATTTGGATCAGTCATTATTTATTTGAAGCAGATAAATAATGAGATATAAAGACATGGCTTCATTCAGGTCTGCTCTCTTTATCCAGCTTTGTGTCTCATTAGAAACAAAGAACAACTTCCTAAAGACAATCAATCAATAGTCCGTCAAATTCCGCTTTTGATATCGGTCAAAACCAGCCTGCCACCGGAGAATATTCCATAAATTGAACGTGCCCAGCGGTGTTCATCTGATGTCCAACTCACAAATGCATCTTTACCAGCGGCCGCCTTCATACGCGAGCGATGCTAACAACGCGTCGTTTCCTCCCCCGGCATACTCCCCCAAGACCACCAACGACAGCGACAATTCAAACAGTGAATTCAACGAAATCTCAGGCAACCGTCGGCTCGATTTGGGCGCCCTTAACTCCTTTATGAATTCTGGTGGCCATCGCGCTAGCAACAACGACAATCGTCGCAACAACAATAATAGCAACAGCAACAGCAACAATATTCAAGCTCCCCAGCGTTCTGACACTTGGTTTGAGCGCATGTTCCAAGTCGACACTCGAGGTTATCACACATTAACCAAGATAGATACTCAAATGGGGAACTGGGGCGTCGTCTGTATCGCAATCCAGGGTATTGCAGCTGTAATCCTGCTCTGCGTGTCTGGTGTTGCGATCAAATTGTTCCAGATTCCCTGGAATCAATCATCAGTCATTGGAGGCGCCACTCTATCCTATGCTCTGGCCGGGTCGATACTGGGTTGTGTCACGGTACGTCTCTCTTTTTTCTTGAGGAATTTGCGACATTCAGCTAATTCATCGTACAGGCATCACTCGCGTTATGTCTCGCTTTCCTGGCGTATTTGAACCCTATCTGGGGTCTGGTATTCCACACTGCCATAACTTTGATGTACGCGGGCAGCGGCGCGTTACTAGGATATGGCTCTTACATCACGCGCAACAACGACGTATGCAACAATCAGTACACCGGTGACGAGTTACATTACTGCTACAATATCCGTCTATCAGCTGGCTGGCGATGCGGGATTGTTGTGATTGCTATGTGTGCTATCAACGTGTAAGTTTACCTTTTTGATTAGGAGGAAATGAAGTCAAATATTGATTAGCTCTTTGAAAGAATCACGCCGTTGATATACTCGCTGAAATGGTTCATTACATGGCTGAATGTCCGAAACAAGCGAACGTTCAATGTCAATGGAGTCGTCTAGGCTTCCTTGAATCTGATTGATGTTTTGGGGAGTTTTAGGGTTCTTTGTATCATAGAATGTTGTTACAGCGACTGGCGTCGGTGGGTTTATTTGATTTGCTTTAGGCGATTAGATGCATTGCTCGTCATTTTGGAAAGGCCACTTTATCCAGTGTGTGCTCCATTAATCCATGAATCTTTCCATGCCAACCTCTGTCCCATTATCCATATCCTATTACAGGCGTAAGCCACCGTCTTCTAGCCTTCCTGTTCGAGATAATGTAACCATTTCTCCTTATCGATCCGTCAAAATAAATCGTTCCCAAACCGGTCACCTTTCTCTTGAACCTCCGGCTGCATCTTGAACTTCACTACCAGCGTACGCATAGCCACATTATACGATATCGCCCCAATCCTCACTTCAGCCAGCTCCAACACATTCAACCCATAATCAATAGCCATCTTCATAGCCTCCGCGCCAATCCCCTTGCGTCTTGCCGTGGGATTGATCACGACCCCGGCGGCGCCGGCCCTTTTGGATTCGTCCCCATCTTTCGTAGGACCGATCCAGCCAAGTCCTGAGATACCGATGACCTCTTCATGGCCATCTGCGGTGGTATCGTCTACAACGAAGTTGAGGTAGTTCAGTGGATCGTTGAGAGTTAGCCATTGGCGACATACAGACTCCCGTTCTTGGGGAGTCAAGGATGCAACTGATAAGCCATTTTTTGTATTCTCGGGGTCGGCCAAGACATTGGTTAATGGTTGAAAATCTTTATCTCGAGGGATCCTCAGGAAGAGTGGCTTGGATAGACAGTGAAGGATGGCTGTCGGTTGGGAAATGTCATTGAGATCTGTTTGGTGGGTATAGAAGGGAGATGGTGATGCTTCCGTGCTAGCCATGCTCAACAACCACTGATATATCCCGGTTATTTTTTTATCGATGCGTGTCAAGGACTTCCAATATTGCAGAATACTACACAGAAAGAGATGAATGAAAGTCTCTTTTCGATATTCAGGCAGCAGCTAGGAACTTTGGAACGCCACCCTAAGTCTTTGTTCAAGGGAGTTGATATTAGTTTATCATCAACTACCCTGTAAATCAATCAAAGCAAAGAAGTATTGTGTCATTCGCCTACTGATCTTCGTTTGGGCTGGGATGTCTTGTTTAGTCAATATATTGTCATATAGCATGTCTACGCCATTTCTTGGGAATTCATACTTGCTATTGAACTGCAACCTTTGTATGTAGCATTTAAATGTCACTCAAAAGATGTTTTCGTTTAGACCTTACTACGCCATTGAAAAGCGAATTCTAAGTTGCAGTTATATACTTCGGGCTCGTGTGAGAAGCCTTAGAGAATGATTCAAAAACGCCCTTTAAACGGGGCCTCGTCTTGATGCAGTAGCCCCCAGTGCCTTCGTGGCTATTATTCCGGACATGCACAGAGTTTGGAGGTAATGGTGCTTCTGGCTAGGTCTTTGCTTGCATTTGCCCTGACAAACGACCTGTTTGGACACGTAGGAATCGGTGCCTTTCCAGCCGCGGGGCAATGATCCTGGGCACCTCTTTGTATGGGAATTTGTTTCGACGGGTGATATCAGAACAGAGGTCACGTGAAGGGCTTTATTTGTTTACAGACTCTGCACCTAGTTCAATTCCTGCTTGCCTTCCTTTCCTCGCTCAGCTTCAACTTTCGCGTGTCTATCTATCCATAGCCTCGAGTTGTGGATTGAGCAGCCTTAACGGTGGTCGATCATTCGAGAGCTAAGTCTCTGGGATATGCGTCTATGATATACAAGCAGTTGCTAACGCTCGAGGACCGCGTCGATATCTATAGTCTAAAAAGGAACTCGGTCGTGATTGCGATCCTTCATACAAACAGACAAATATACAGGTAAGCTCGCTCGTTTCTTCACCCTGAAAACTGCGTCGACTTCCCGGAGAACCTGTATGTAACAGCCTCCCGTTTCCTTGACCAGATTGGCCGTGAAAACGCAGGATATATTCAAAATATCCGTATCAAATTCCCCCGCTTCCGTGATATCGACCTCGACGATGCGCGGAGCCTCACCATGTATAATGATACTGCTCGCATTATGGCAAAACTTCAAGCCAACTGCATCAACTGCAGAACGATTACAATTGAACCGGAGACCACATATGAGATGAAGTGAGGGCCTGATGGTACTGATATCCCCTTGGCCTTGTCATTGACGGATTCTTACCTTCGAGGATTTCGCCACCTTGAAATAATCGTCGTCAAAATTTACAAGGATGAACTAAGTCCTTCTTTCAAGAAGTATATGGACCGTCTGGGATGGGTGATTTACATAGTGGATTTAGAGTGCTTGGATAACGACAGCGATTATGACAACAACAGTGACGATGGTGATGATCATAGTTCGTGAATATGAACTCAGTGGAGATGGCGTTGGCGTTGGCGGGTGATAGTAGCGACCTTCGGAGACGAGCAGTGCATTATATCAAAGCCGAATGTACTGAGATGCTTCAAGGGAGGGTCGTCATATTTACCAATGCATCAACAAGCTGTCGATTATAGCAAAAGCTCTAGAATCAATTCCACAAGAGCCTAGCGATGGGGGTTGTGAGAGAACTATACGCTTCCAAATGTATTCAACGGCTAAACTTCTGTGTCAATCAAGACTGGTCTTTTGATAGCCTAGACACTTGCTGTACCTTCACACTCTATTTGATTTGCTTTATAAAAGTGCCCTTGATTACTCAATGGTCTAAACCTTATCTTGTCTGCTCAGTTGTATGTTCCAGGAAACATATTGCTAGAAACTGCATTCCTAGAGTCCTTGATGTTCATATGTCTTTTAATACATCTCAAATCACTGCAAAGCCTGCAAAAAAGCACTTTCCCTCGGATACTGCGCGGCATCCTCATCCGGATTGTAATGAATGAATCCATGCACGACATGACCATACACGGTGATCTGAAACGGCCTACCAGCAATCTCATTTAGAATAGTCTCCGTCTTGTAGCGCGTTCCGGTCGGGAAAGTTGGATCAGTCTCAGCGACTGCAATTGAAAGAGGGCCACCGATTCCTTCGAGCTCGTGCTCTTCTACCAACCAAGGGTAGGCGATGAAGCCGGCGTCAATTCCTTCCATGGCTGCTGGGTTGCATAAATGGCGGACAATGTATTTGGCGCCGTAGAAGTAGCCCGCGCCAGCGAGTTTCTGTAGACAGTCAAAGTGTCAACATGACTGTAGAATGATCGACTCACTATCAGGCAAGGGAGACTCCGACCTCAACATTATAGTTGTCTCGTAACTGGGTGATGCTAACTTCAACAATCCAATCAATATTATCAACCTTGTACATGTAATCTGTGCCACCTTTCAATATCGAAATCTTCTCCGCAACATAATGGTATAGGATCACCACGAAAAGATCGGGCATGAACACAAAATAACCATTTGCCGCAAACAGATCTGCGAGAAGCTGATTATTCTGAAATTTATGGCCAAGCACATCGGTCAATCTATTTACATGAGTCAGCAGTTGGACGGAAATGTAGAATCAATAGAGGGCGAAACAACAATAAAACGGCCTTTTTATAGGTGATATAAGCCTCAAAATCTCGAACTTTGATGTTACCGCCGACAGACTGCTCATCGTGGGGTGGAAGCAGAAGGAATGTGATGTCCTGTTTCCAGTTTTACCCGTTGAGCTTCAGTAATGTAAAGCAATGTATCGTCATCAGTAAGTTTGGAAGGTTCCCGAGGATCTAATATTCTTTATCTAAAAATTGTCACGTCGTAAAAATAAACCTGGCTAAAAAGCCACTTCTCAAGGACTTTTGTTGTATTATACATGGTGTTCTACATTACTACTAGCCTGTGTTGGCCGTCATCTCAAAACGCTTCGACACGACTATGCCATCGGTCAATTCGTGTTCTGAACCACTTTCTCTCATTGAACCGCCAATGATGTGTCTCTCATCACTAAAATTGTCCGCGTCAAAGTCCTCCCGGGATATAGAGACGGAGTGGTGAGACTTTTGCTGCTGGTCCTGCCAGTAGCTGTGAGTGGCAGTTTGCAAAGACGACAAATCGGTCAGGATGTAGCCCCTTCTGGTTTCCTTTCTAGCGCTTGGTTCGGAAGACCTGCCAATGCCGCCGGTGTCTCCGTAGTAGTCCGATGTCCCCTTGGTACTGCCAAAGAGGTAGGGGAAGATTCTTCCAAGTGGCTTCTTGAGAATGGGCAGACAGGCGCTGATAATACCGAGATTAACCTCGACCGTTGTCCAAATGCCGCGAGTAACAAAATTGAATGTCTTGTCCGACACGTTCTTGAGTGAGTTGGAGATAGACGTGACGCGGATGATGGACGTAACGGTGACGCTAAACAAAAGCGATGAGTACAGAAGATATGAAATCAACCGCGTGATTGTACTTACAAACATCCCAGAAGAAATATGCCACAAAGAAGGAGTCTGTTTCGGAGGGAGAGATGGAGCCTCAGGACAAGCGGTATGGGCAGAGTCAGGACCATGACGTCGGTCAATATGTTAATGACCGCGTACGACACCCAGGTGGCATCAGAGTCGACACAATTGCCGGCGATCTCCTTGTCCCACGATGCAGCGATCGGGATGCACTGAAAGATGGTGGCCAAGATGGCGCCTAGACTCCAGCCCACGACAATGGCCATGACGACGAAGCAGGCGATGCAGAAGCTTCTTGTAGGGAAGATGCGCAGATAAAAAATCATAACAGCCACCTTGTTACAGCAAATGGTGACCTTGTATGGCGTCTGGGCGATGTAGAACAGTTTCAGCGCCATGTCGCGCTCCGCGCTCGACAGCTGCTTGATGTGCGCGCCGTAGCCGTACTCAATCGACTTTATGCGGCGGAGGCCATGGCAATGGAGAAGATCTATTGCGCATCATTAGCCACGCACACGCGCCATAAGGCGACGATTTCATGCTTGTTCAATGTCAACAGATTCTTTGTCTTTTGGGTAAGCACATACCAGTCCAACGGTGACGACGACGTCGTCCCAGCCAAATGTGTCATAGAAGTATCTGGTACACAACCTGGCGACCACCGTGAGCCCCGCAACTATAATCATAACGAGCGTGATGATGTAGTACTTCCATCCGTGATCCTCAAACCCGGGAGAAGGAAATCCGATGCCATAAGGCCCCATGATTGATGCTGGATGGAGGTGGAGGTCATGCCCCTTTACCTCGGACAACCTCGATACCCACGTATGCAAACGGAGCGCACCAAAAAGAACGAGTAGGTAGACAAGCAGGTGGACAGACTTGTTTTCTTTTGTCTTTTTGTGGTAGAGAAACAGGTTGCCACCGGTAAGTCGCAAGAAGGTTGGCTTCGAGGATGGCCGAGGACACCCAATATCAGGCCTGGGTCAGGCATAACGCAAACAGACTCTGAGATGCAGCAAGACATTTGGAATCTCATCGCCACATGCATTAGTGTAATCCTGGAACAGAGGAGAGTAGAGTAGATCAACGCACGAACACGGACAATCAGACCGGAACTCGCCTCGATGAGAGTGTGGCCAGGTGGTAATAGTACATGTTATGCTTATATTATCATTTTCCAGCCGCTGTCGAATTGGCTGCTTCATCGCTTGCGGTACAGTACAATAGTTACTATTAATTAGTTATATGGAATAGCCAATTGTTCCTACGATTCTGGGGACATAAGCAGTAGCCTGTGGAGCCTATATCAGTCTGAACCCTGAACCCTGAACGCAACAAAAAAGCACCTAATTATACTAACGCAGTAAGTGAAAGCTTGAGATAACATAAGTGGTGCTATGTCATTAGCACCATTTCTTAGTACAAGTTAGTAGGTAACTAAGGGAGATACTTCCCAATCCAACTAGTATAATCATTAACGAGTCAATGATACGTAGGTACCTACAGAAATACTCATGTCTCCACAATTTTAGGCATGGGCAACTCACTTAATTATAGGTAATTATTGTCTGGTATTCCTCTACAGGGCTTAATTGTTAGCAAACCGTTTCATTTGAGTGTCTGACTTCAAGTGTTCTATATCTGAATGCAAAGTGTATCGGTATGTGGTTCCGATTCTTGGTGCTTCAACTCCCTTGATGAGCTTGGATTAAGAATATACTGGGGTAATCCTGGACTGGGGATGGTTACATCCAACTTCTCCGTAATCTTCGGTGGCTGCTAGCTCAGCACAGGACCAACTCATCCGGAAGTGGCTCCGGAGTCAAGTTAGGATTTTTATAGTTACTAACCACGTACCTACAGTACCTAGGTAGCGCCTTTCAGCCTTCTAGATACCTCGAATGATGCGAAGCAATTATTAATACGTAGTGTTCCGGACCCCTTTCTCCCGTGTACCCACCACTTGGGTAAATTCCTGGAAGGCCGTTAATTTGTTTATATTGCTGCTCCTAATACATTCCTTGTTTTCCTCGTTTGTACAAATCTACACGCTACGCGAGTCGGGCCCGACATCTGGGGGTGCATCGACCTGTTCACGGGTGCGTCGTCTCATTTGCTCCTGGTCCGGGCGCAACTTCCGACTGGTAGCATTTCGTGTCATTCGCTTTTTGGTCGTGAGAAGACTTTCTCTGAAAGTCTCTGCCAGTATGTATGCGCAAGCCATACTCGCTGCCGCGACATGGTTGACCTCGAGTCTTTTCGCCGCCGCTGCTTCCCACCAGTGCGAAGTTTCCATCTCCAAATTTCTCAAGGTCAAGACCACCAATGGCCTGATTGAGGGACACATTGCGGACGATGCACCCTGCGTCGTTGAGTATTTGGGCATCCCGTATGCGAAACCTCCCGTCGGCGAGCTTCGCTTTGCCAGTCCTCAACGTTATGAGGGCAGCCAAAGCTACGAGGCCAAGAACTTTGGCTACGATTGCCCGCACAGCACTTTCCCCTACATTAAATATCCCGGCTTCTTTGACGATGCAAACCGCATCATTGACTACTTTGCTGCGAGCGCCAACACGACACAAAGCGAGGACTGCCTGACCTTGAACATTTGGTCCAAGGCCACTTCTCGCTCCAACCTCGCTCAGAAGCCCGTCCTCATCTTCTTCTACGGTGGCAGTGAGTACCCCATAACCTCCTTGCGGGGCATCATGGGTCTTGTTATCTAAAATCGCGTTTTCAGCAACCTTAATTTGACACTAATATGTCATCTCCTTGCCAGAGTTCACATTTGGAAACACCAACACGCCTTTCTTTTACGGCACTAACTTCGCCAACGCCGAGGACCTGGTTGTGGTTACGGTCAACTACCGCACAAACATCTTCGGCTTCCCCGGTGCTGATGGTCTGGACACCAATCTAGGTATGCGCGACCAGCGCCTGGCCGTAGAATGGGCTCGCGACAATATCGCAGTCTTTGGTGGTGACCCTTCCAAAATTGCCATTAGCGGCCAGTCTGCTGGAGGTGTCTCTGTCGACTACTGGACCTATGCCTACCGCGATGACCCCATCATCAGCGCGGCCATCACTCACTCAGGCAACGTGTTCAGCTTTCCGCTGCCAGACCCTTCTTTGCAGCAGGAAAACTGGGAAACCGTCGTCGATTACGTCGGCTGTGGCAACGTGACCGATACTTTCAGGTGTATGCGTAACGCATCTTGGGAGGATATCAAAGCCGGTGCTGCCACTGTGAAGTCGGGCCATAGTAGCAGCCCCCTGCGGACCGTTCCTGGCTTCTACCCAAAGGCTGATGACACGCTTGTCTTTACCGACTACCTTGAGCGCACCGATCAAGGCGAGTTTGCCAATGCGCCCATTCTTTACGGCAACAACAACAATGAGGCCGGCTTCTATGCCGTCACCGTCTACTCCAGTGGTGTCGTCCCCACGCAAGAACAGGGTGACGCATTTAACCTCGAGTCCTTCACCTGCGCCGTCGCCAAGCAGGTCGAGAGCCGTCGCAGGCACGGCACTCCGGCCTGGGCTTTCCGTTACATGGGCGACTGGAACAACACCCGCCTGTACCCGACCAGCGGTGCCTATCACGGCAGCGATATGCACATGCTGTTTGGCAACTCGGCCGCTGTCAGCGGACTTCCAACCTCGGAGCCGCAGAGGGAGCTCACCAAACTGATGCAGAGCGCCTGGTTTGCCTTTCTAGATAACCCTCGCACTGGCTTGTGTGAGTTCGGCTGGCCAGAGTTCGATCCTAATGAGAAGACCCTCGTCCGCTTGGGCAATGAGAACAAGCCTGAATATGAGCTTCTGTATCCTTCTTCATACAGCGAGCCCTGCTCGAACATCACCCTGGGCTCCCTCGGCTAGAGCACCGCCCATTTTGAATTTCGTAGGCAAAATTCATGAAAGTTAGGGAACTGCAGGAGGACTCCAAAAGTTATTGCATGTCGATAGACAGCATAGATGCAATGAATGGCACAATTGATTAGATATCAGAAGCAATAACTCCTTACAATGGAAGCTTCCTGTATATTTTCAAGTCAATTTACCTGCCTCTGTGACCTCCTCTTAACAGAGGGTCCTTTAGGATCTGATATGTGTAAATTCCCTCTAGGTGTCGCCGTAACGGGAAACCCCTGTCGTTTTGGCGCCCGGCCTTAACCAGTTGACTACGCCACATGAACCGCCATTGATAACTTGCCATTCTAACAACACTACTTACACCACAATTGTAACTGTCTCTTGTCATTCGTGGCTCCCGGTTGCCAGTTGCCAGTTGACGTCCACGGCCCTTATCTCTCCTCCCATCTCTCATTCTCCCTCATCACAGGGTACGACGTGACCACTGTGCCGCCGTCCCAGTCGACACTGCGCCATTCAATCACTTATCCTAGCATATCCCCACTACACATCATAGCCATTTATCTCTCTGCGACACAATAAACGCTATGGGCGACCCAGAACACTCGGCCAAACGTCAAAAGAAACCATCCGACGCCCATACAAAAGCACAAAAGCAGAGACGTCAACAAAAGTATCGGCGCAGCAATACGCTTATCCGAAAGGCGTATAAATTAAGCACAATGGCGGATGTCGATGTGTTCCTTGGTATTCGGGATCGGACAACAGGGCGAATCAAGACGTTCTGTGCTGATGATAAGACTGGGTTTTGGTCTTCAAAAATGGAGCATTTGGTATGGTGTCTCTCTATCTATTCAGATGCTAGATGGCTGACAAACTAATTTCTATAGAAAACGTATTACCCTGTTCCTGAGCAGAAAACGCCCGAAGATTTCTCGTCCAAAAAGAAAAGCAAAATAGCTACCTCAACAATAACGGCAAAGGACGCACCTGAAAAGCCGCCGTCAGAATTCAGATCTGATTCCTCGCCCGAGCCATCAGATATCAGCAACATGGACTGAATTTC
Source organism: Talaromyces liani (assembly GCA_022814505.1). Taxonomy (NCBI): domain Eukaryota; kingdom Fungi; phylum Ascomycota; class Eurotiomycetes; order Eurotiales; family Trichocomaceae; genus Talaromyces; species Talaromyces liani. The sequence continues at coordinate 371,951 of JAKLNL010000019.1, forward strand.
ACTCTGATAAAACTTCGACGGATCATATGTATATTACCTTAATATTTCAAGACTTTAATCTCGCTGCTTGTCCTACTTCGGTAACTCGGTTGGTATTTTTAAGCATTCAAGGCCTATGGTCGTACAAAAGGCTCAAAAAAGATATCTAGTCAAACTGTGTATAAACAACTACAGCATTATCAGAGAAACAATCAATAGCCGCAGGATGGAGTGAGATAGCCTGGCAGCCCTCCAGAAGGTGTTGGGAGTTCTTAAGACTTATTTAGAGCCGTCTGTAACATTGAGTCCTAGGTTGACGAATTTGAGTTGTCTTCGGATGTGCTATTAGCCCAAAGTTCCAGATCGGGAAATAACAACTATCCGTGCAATATTCTAGAATCTATACAGTATACCGAGGAGGAATGAAGATATGGAGCATTTAGATAAAATAAATAGATAAGAAAATGGTAGATAGAAATGGAAATCTGGAGAGCACGAAATCACCATCGAGATCAATGATGTTTGACCAGACCATGCTGAAAACGAGGACACGATAATGTGAACAGCTAAGCCCCAAGATCTATGGATCGGTTATATATCCCCTCGTTGAGTGGAGTAGACTTCAGTGTTATTGTCTCATGCCCAGGTGTCCTATTCTCCGGCTGATACTTGGACCATTTGGCGTTGAATTGGTTCGAATTTCTGTGCCAAACGAACAAGCACTCGCCGAGCGAGATGCAAACCGTCCAACATCAAATTATCGTCTTGACGCTCCTCGAATTCACAGTCTTTTTCGAGAGAAATCTGAACCGTGGCATACATTTGCTTAAGAATATCTCCAAGAGCATCTAACGCTCGATAGCACTCCTTCTGATCATCGTAAACCCAATATTTGCGCTCATCGGGGATGGAACGACCGTTCTTTTTGGTCAATTTGTTGAAATCTATGCCTTTGTGGCAGAATTTGATAATATACTTATCACTGATTTTTGGATTGAGGTACTGCCCAGTTGCTGCTACCGTCCAGTTTTGGTAATTCCTTTCATGGTTTTAAGTAGTTCGAAGTCATGTTTGTGGTGCTACCTGGAGATAATGGTATTAGGTCACGTCACTTCACCTATTTGAAGAGGTACTAGGATGTGTTACCACCCCTAGAACTTGAACAACTTACCGTATGTGGTTAAAGTAAAAGATTATAGGGACGACATTTATATACTCATTCTAGAAACATCATCATTCAGATCAGATCTGCCCTCTTGCTATATAGGTTTTTTTAGCAGTCTGTCCTTGTCTCGCAGCTGCTTGCATGGGAAGTCCAGGTTCGAACTTTCTCACCAAGGAAATGAGCACTCGTCTAGCCAGGAGAATTCGATCCACTATTATAATTCCACCCTCTTTGTTGGTCTTTTCGCGGTCGCTTTGCCTGTAGTGACCATGAAAAATTAGAAAACAAATTACTTGTTGATATCTTTCGGTAAATAATCGTGTAACAGAAGGGCATAGCTCACTATATGTGATTGAAGCGAACGTTTGTGACTTCGGAGAGCTGGAATGTAGATCAACCCAGGATGATAAGTAGAGTTGATAATTTCTAATACCCCAAGGCTGGGAAGAACAACATTGAACCTTCTTATAATTCTAACAGATGGGCTCTCTGGCATGTTGAGAGCCATCTCCATGAGTCACTTTATAGCAAAGGATCAGATGAAAAGGCACCTGGGCACACTATTGATTTTATATTACTATCGGAGGAAGCACTGAATGAAAATCTATTTCTCAATAGATATTTCTTCCGAGTACGTATGGCTTTTCCAAGGGCAATACTTTCAAAAGCGTGATCGAGTCCCGATCATTGATGTATATTGGTTTCATAAGGGTGTTTGAATTAGCAAAGGAATCCTTCCAAACTTACCTTCTGTTCGAACAAGCAAGCATTTCATTCCTTACATATCTTCAATACTCGATTCCAGATAACGTACAATCAATACCTAGACATATTCAAGTCTAGGTACCTAGGTAGCCCGACAAATATGAAGCTCTGTGTTAAAGTGCTGGAAATAACTATATCATACCCATTGCCGAAAAGGGACGCACCACAATTATGTAATGTCCAAGGACCAAAATCAGACGACGCTCGGTGAGTTGTAATCATCAACAACCTTGGAAGTCTGAGATGCTAGTGTAATTTAGGCATGAGAAACTCGACTTGAAGTATCACAATCAGGCATGATGTCTCGAATCCATGGATGTCTTATCAAGCCTTATATGAAACAGCAAGAGCCTCATAAAGAACATAGTCAACTATGTTTTGCATGAGAGCTCTTTATGCTATGCAGGGGTACAATAGCAATGCCTACGGGACTTGATCACGATACAACACGTGATATCTATAGAGTCATCGATCCAGAACGGGTAATAAGCGATACTCCCCTTCTTGGCCCGTCGACAACTCAGCGCACGTGGTTGACAGGGCCAATGGCGGTCCGTCAATCCAAAAAACAGACACGAGATGACATTTTGTATTAGTAACAAATCAAGTGCGTCGAATCGAAGGACTAGTTAAAGCACGTCGGATTCCGACAGACAGGGATAAAATGCTTGTCCTCCAGACATCCCTGTCTGTCGCTAACCCTAACCCCACTGACAGACAAAGAGGGACAAAAATAGACGAGATCGGGATTCGGGAGTTCTCCTGACCGAAATGCCGAGAGAGAACGAGTCAGGCAGCCAGCGCAGGATTTTAAGATGAGGGCCCTCTCGCATGCATAAAGTGCACTAACGATGTACGAGGTAGTCTGTATGCAATCTGTACGTGATGGGGATGAATATCCGAGCCAATGAGAAGCTGTTCTATTGTGCTTGGCTCGGGGACTCTGTATTCCATGTAATCTGATTGGGCCACTGACTGTCTTGGCAGTGTTGCCAGATTTACCTTTGTGGCTTAGTTCCTTGCTTAGCGCACTGTCAGACCGTGGGAAAGAGTTGCCGATGGAGCGGCTTATTCCTCTTTGAGAGTTTTCGACTTTTTATTTCCTGTTTGAGGCGTCTGCTAACTGACTTACTTTTTTGCGTGGGATGAAATTACGTGCCTTGTATTTGCAAATACACGCGTATCATATCTTTGTATCTGTAGTTCAGTGCATAATAAAGGAGGGTGTACGGAGTACAAGCGAAAGCGTTGATTCGGTATCATCGATATTGACGGGTACACGTAATTCAGGAACAGGAAAAAGCCCTGCTGATCCGGTCAGTGCCGTCTTAGCCATACGAAGTTACTTGACTAAATTGACTAGTTACGAACCATATCATAGCGTACCATTGTCATACGCAGTTAGTGTATGCTACCTCATGTCCTGCGCCGCAAATGCAATGACAATTTATCAAAAGCGGCCTAGCTGAGGCTCTGCAAAGGGCCAGTCGAATAGGGCTCGCGGATTCTCTCCACTGCATCTGCCTGTAGCATCAAAGCAACAGTCCATCTCATCTCTTATTCGTCACATCCCCTCTAGCGCAGCTGAACTTTTTAATCTATCACGACTAACCCCACCGAAAACTCTACCAACCCTAATCTTACCAACGACATGCCAGCCAATGCCAGCCAAGATGGCTTACTGGGCGCAGCCAACAACACCAGTCAATACGGTCAAACAACAAAGAGGCACCAGCGCCACGGGCGTCAAATTTCCACGGTACGCCTCTTTTGCTACGTCTTGTTGGTTTTGAAATGGTACGGTCGTATACGCTACTGCGTCTGTCCGCAGCGTGCCTGCAGTGGTTGCACAATTCAACAGTCTGAACACCGTCGAATATGGCTCAAAGAATACAAAGTCGGAACGGTACCTGGCACTAGATAAAGCCATTGTTTGTCCAAACCCAAATTTGAAGACAAGTATGCTATGATGTAAAATGATATCGATGGAGCCTCAAGTACCACTGCCAGGAACCTATGGACCTGGACCCTCTTTGCATGCTAGTCTCTGTAGCCTGCCGTTAACTCGTCGTAAGCGATATTAATTGACTCCAATTTCTGGGCTGTTGGACAAGGGTATTGGCACACTTGGCTGTTGCAGTCTCTGTCGTGGGCATATGTAGTGACTAGTCGGATATTCGGTGAATGCCCCTTGGCCGGCCTGTATGGTTCTATCACAAGTTACCTAGACTGGCAACTAGTGTGTGCTTGTTTGTGGTACACTACTCTGCTTACTCAGTAGATTGCATCTCTTTTAATCCGCCACACCCTCTTTTACTCTCTCACTCTCTCTACTTCTTTCCTTCCTCCTTCCTCTCCTCCTCTAGGCTCTCCCCGTCCCTTCAGGCGTCACTCTCATTTTCAGTAGACACTTTGTCTGCGTCCTTTCGTTGAGCTATCAAGCCTTCGTTTGCTTCTGGATTTACCAGATTTCCATTCTTTAAGGAGGGAGCAAGGGAACAGTATCATTCATTCATTACTAATAATCTGCATTAATTTGAGCACATTCATTTTCAGCGACCATGTCTTCTATTTCTTCCGCGGTGACCTATGCCGGTCTCACCTCGGTTGCCACTTACTATGTATGTTCATCTCAGCTGTTTTATCTCTCTGCTTTCAGATTTCTAACTATTACCAGGGACAAGGAGCATACCAGCCCCGTTTGAGCACATTCTGTGCTGAAACGTCTCTGGATATTATCAACATTGGATTCGTCAACACCTTCCCCGACTCCCCCGACTCGGAACTAACTGGATGGCCCGGGACAAACTTTGGTAACCAGTGCGATGGTTCTGTCTACTACGTCAACGGCAAGCCCACTGGCTTGCTCAAAAACTGTCATCAGATCGTTGAAGACATCCCCCTTTGTCAAGCAGCTGGAAAGAAGATTTTCCTTTCTCTAGGAGGAGCTACCCCTGCTACAGGTCAATACATTCACAGCGAGGAATCTGCTGTGGCGTTTGCTGAGTGGCTCTGGGGTGCTTTCGGTCCTGTCGACTCCGCGTATGTCAGTGACGAAGTTCCTCGTCCATTCCACGATATTGTGTTTGATGGCTTCGATTTTGATATTGAGTGGGGTACTGACTTAGGTACGTCCTCTTAACTGTCTTTTCCTCAACTTTCCCAACTAACCCCAGCAGGTTACGCATCAATGGCAAATCGTTTCAAGGAGCTTTACAATGAGTACATTGAGCAAACGTCTACTACGAGGCAATGGTTTTTGAGCGCCGCACCGCTGTGTGGCCTCCCTAATACACTCCTTGGCAACGCTATCCAGAACGCACCCTTTGATTACATTTGGGTTCAGTTCTACAACGATTGGAGCTGTGGGGCTGTCAACTATGTCAACGGCGTTTCCGGTTTCAACTTTGATGATTGGGTAAGCGTCATCAAAGCTAGCGCCAACCCCGATGCCAAATTGTACGTTGGTTTGCCTACTGAAGAATTAGAGGCCAACCCTGGTTTCTATGTTGGCGCGTTCAGTTTGGCAGGTTTGATCGAGGAGTATATGAACAAGTACCCATCGACATTCGGTGGTGTTATGTTGTGGGAAGCTACCGGCTCCCTCAACAACACCACCCCTGATGGCCACACCTACGCAGACAACATCAAGAAGGTCCTCGACATCTTTGCTACAACCATTGCTCCATCGCCCACCACTCCTCCCCCTACCTCTACTCCTACTCCTCCGCCAACCTCGGCCGCTACCTCAGCCGCTACCTCTTCTTCAAGCTCCTCAAGCTCTTCGTCCAGCTCTTCCAGCTCTTCCAGCTCTTCTTCGAGCTCATCCGTCGTGACCCCGACCCCGACCCCGACACCAACAGGAAGCTCTTCTTCTTCCTCTTCTTCCACGTCCTCGTCGGCCTCGTCCTCGGCTGCCGTTTCCAGCTCGGCCCCAACCGTCACACCCACACCGACTCCAAGCCCAAGTGGAGGCTCCTCTTCATCTTCTTCCTCGGCCGTTGTCATCCCAAGCTCCGCTGCCGTTTCCAGCGCCGCATCAAGCACTTCAGTGACACCCACATCAAGCCCAACTGCAAGCTCCTCAGCCGTGGTCATCCCGAGCTCCGCCGCCGTCTCCAGCTCTGCCTCAAGCTCAGCCGCTTCTTCATCTAGCGCGGCTGCCAGTTCCAGCTCTTCTGCGGTTATTCAGTCATCATCTTCTCCGGCTGTCTCAGCAAGCTCCAGCGTTGTCCCTGCTGCTTCCTCCTCCCCCGTTGTACCAGCCACCACTCCATCCCCATCCTCTCCAGCTGTTGTTAGCACTCCTTCTGCCAGCCCATCAACCAAGAAGCCGTGCACCAAGTCGTCGTCAGCTATCATTAGCGCTTCTTCTGCCAGCTCATCAACTAAGAAGCCATGCACCAAGTCCTCTTCCCAAGTTGTGGTGCCATCTTCTTCCACTGCTGTTCCTCCTAACGGTGGATCTACCAGCACCGGAAGCACTACTGCGGCGACATCTGGCTCTGGTTCTCCTTCTGGCACTGGAGCCACAACCGTCGGAACATCCACTGGATCCGTCGGAGGATCTACTGGTGTTTCTAGCAGCGCATCTGTCGGACCTACTGGAACTGCCTCTGGATCTGTTACCTCTGGCGTCTCTGTCCCTGCCACCACCGGTCCTGTCACTGGTACTTCCACTGCTGTCGCTACCTCCACTGGCACCGAGTCCTGGACCACCACTGTCGTGACAACCTCCTACGTCTACGTCTGCCCTACTGGTCTCGCTACCAGCACCATTACCATCACCGAGTCATACTGCCCTTGCACCGCGACAGCCGGTGCACCCACTGGCTTGCCCACTGGCTGGACAACCACCACCGCCGTCTGCACAGTCTGCGGTCCTCAGCCTACAACCGTGACTCTGACCCTGCCTCCTCAAGTCAGCGCCACCTCCACCGCCATCCCTGGATCCAACCCTGGCTCTCTCCCCGGCTCTGGCTCCTCCAACCCCAATGGTAATGGCAACGGGTCGAACCCCAACACTGGTTCCGCGACTGGTCCTGCCCCTGGCTCCGGCTCTGCTCCTGGTAACGGTAACGGTAACGGTCCTAAGCCTTCATACACCAGCACCGTCGTCCCTGGAGCTGGTGCCATTGGCAACTCTGGCCCAGCCCCATCCTCTACCAGCACCGTTACCACGATCACCGTCCGACCCAGCGCATCCTCTTTCCCCAAACCCAGCGGCACCCAAACCGGTGTCAGCCCCGCCTTCACCGGCGCAGCTGGTCGCGCAAGCCTCAGCCCTATCGTCGGCGGCATCATCCTCGTCGCCTCCTTGTTTGCTCTTCTTTAAAAGGATGGTTAAGTTTTTCAGCTTCGTTGGTCTTGGAGGACTACTACTTAATTTAAACGATATGTTTGCGATTAATTTCATGTACAATTCTTCTTTCTTCATGTTTTTATCATCCTTGTCAGGATTTTCTTACGATCTTTTCTCTTCTTCGTCTTCGCTTTGTTCGGAGGTTCTTGAGTCATCGATGTACCTACAATATTTTCGTCAATTGTACGTATAGACAAGTTGTACGTGACTGCTTGCTTTTTAATTCGATTCTTGTGCAACATATCAATTAATGAATGACATGATTTATCTTCGATAGACCATTAACTTTTCAAGAAGATGTTATAGGGAGGAGAGGTGGTGGTTAAATACTTCCCAGGACCAGTTGCCGGAAGGAGAGGGTTTTAGCCCTACATCCCTGCATTAACCCTAGAAAATTTGAGTTCAGTCAACATTCGAGATTATCCATAAGGGGAACAAAAACGTCATCGAGGGAATCTTTCGTGTCGCAATTTTGTTTAATTCTTTACCTTCGGTTGGTTCTCAAGACCGTCAAGGATCCCTAGAGCATAGGCAGAGTAGGACACCCTCTCCTATTAGGACTATGGCAGACTCCTGGATAACTCACCCTGCACGACAGTGACACAACCGACCTCCTAGACGCGATGAGACGAACAATAAATTCTTTCTACAGGCTATGTATTTACTATCGCGATAGACCTGACGGTTCGCGCCGAGGCTCTAGTATAAGGGAAACTCAGTTATACACGCGCCCCTTAGCATGTGGAATTTGGAACATACGCGCCCGAAACATTCTTCACCACCCACTTGCACGAGAAAAAATCCCCGACCCCTTTAAACTACCTATGAATGAATCATGAGCTAAAATGTTATAAATGTCTGTGAAAATGAGGTGTACCTGTCACTAAAGATGATGCATTCCCCGCCCCTGTCTATTTATCGTCATTCCTTTCTGGCTGGCCGCGTTAAGTGGATTTGACGCGTTCTAGCCCTAATTTTGTCGTCGTTTATATGGGAATGTCCCCCCTCTCATGGTCTATTTTCTACAATTTTTTGATGCTGATTGCTTCCACCGCTGGATTTATCTGCTTGACATTCTAATAATATAGGCAATTTGTGTGATTGCGAATGGTTTTGATGGCTGAGAACTGCTAGCTGAGCTGTCGTATACTGGCAACATCTTGACATCTCACTCCAATCATAATCACCATGTTCGGTCCCTCAATAACCACAAACAGAAGCCGACAGGCATGGATCCGCGCTGTGATTTTCGTTGGTCTATATCTCATCCTTTTACTGTCGTTTACGCAATGCGCGCTTGTGCTGTATCTGTACGGCACTGCGCAGGTCGATGGGTTGATGACGCCTAGTTTGATTATTGGATTAATTTCTGTACGTCCTTATCTCTCCGTTCAACTTGCTAATGAACCGTGCTGATATTTTTCCATAGTCATTCCTCTCAGTCCCCTTCGTCGTCATTCATACAATCCTCTCGTGGCAATACCGGCGAGCACCACGATTGAACATGCCGCGCAACGCGCTGCACATGGCATGCTCACATCTCCCTCGGGTCATGGTTGCGATGTGGCTCGCGGCATCAGTTGCGGGTTTGGTGGTTGTCTCTAAAAAGGCGACGTGCGCAGCACCTACAACAACGCCGCAGTATTGGAAGGCTGGGCTGAGTTGTCAGATTCATAGGGGGAGTATTATTCTCGAAACATTAGCATTGTAAGTCGCCCCTTCCCCCCAGATATCAACCGAGATTTTGCTCATAGGGGGTTTTAGTATCTCCACATCAGCCCTCTTCTTCTGCTTCCAAGTCTGCGAACGCCCCTACGACTCCTCCCTCCTCGGCCTATACGCACCCCAACGCCCGCCCCGAGACGGAAGTATCTTTTCTGAGTCTAGCTGGGAAAGCGAAACCCTCAAGAACGAAATCCTCTATCTCTGTCGCCACCCGGACGCTGGTCCCGGAAACGGGGAATTGTACTGGTCACCTAACGATAGTTCTCTGTTCGAGACCCCCGTTCGACCACCTAGTATACGGTATCCGGGGCCCACAAGGGTTAAACCACAGCTACATCTGAACACGCATACGAATTCGATTAGACCGTCGATCATTGCTGCGACGTCCGTGGAGACGGATACGTCGCCCAAAGTGTCGCCTGTTGATGACTCGGCAGGGGCAACTCGATCTGTCAGTTTGAGGAGTGACATCTCCCCTTTGTCAAGGAATCCGTCTCTCACTTCGACACTACAGCCTGGTACGGAGGCTGCGTTGGCCAAACCCTTGGCAGTGCCGCCTGTACCCAAGATCCCTGATATCCCTTCACCGTCTAAAGTCAAGACGAAACATACGAGACAAAAGTCGTCTGTTTCAAGTAGGAAGTTTTTGCCGAAGGATTGGTTGTCGGAGCCTCTGTCGGAGGATCCGCAGATTAGAGCTCTGGCGTCTCCGCCGGGGTCGCCTGAGATTGAGGCTGTTTCTCTGTCTACAAATAGGGAGAATAACAAGGGCGATGGGCCCAAGGATGGTTGCTCAATACCGAATCTACCCTCGCCGCCAGCACCGATAGCGACGCCGGCGAGCAGGAAATCGTCCGACGAAAGTCAATCTGCTTCTAATAACAAGACTGGCATACAGACGAGACGTCGCTCAATGACTGCGCCCGGAAACCCACCTCCTGTCCTCCCTCCTGTCCCTCTGATGGTGCGCAAGTCAAGGACGTCATATATCAATCCGACCCCAAGATCAATACATCATCCCCATCATCCGAATTATATCCCTCCAGCAATCACACCCAAGGACTCGACGGAGGGAATCAATAAGCCCTCAGCAGCCAGGGCCAATCTAACTCCTGTGAGCAACAGCAATCAGAATATAAATAATAACAGACAAGCTTTGCAACGACACAAATCAACATCAACATCAACCCGTCTCCCTCCTCGGCGCCAACTATCCATGGGTCATCACCCCCATCCACGCTTCCCACCTACGCAACCCTCATTGGCAGCGCACGGCTCAATAAAGGATATCCAACGAGCCCGCTCATCTTCTTCCTTTCGGAATAATCAGTTCCCTCGTCGGACACCATCACACAATCAGCGTCTCAATCCACACCCTCAACATTATCAGAACCAATATCAACATTATAATCAACATATGATGCACCACCCTGCCCCGGCACCAGTAAGACCACTTTATACACGCCGCTTCCACTCCAACGACGGCCGCGGCTTCAATCCGGCGCACACCTTACCGCCCATCCCCCGGAGCGATGATACCGCGACTCTGTACCCGAGTACACGACGACCGCGGAGTTCGACTTATGGCGGTATCCCAAATACCACTATTACTTCCAACAGTAGTAGTAGTAGTAGTAGTAGTAGCCAAGAGGTGATAGGTACGAGACTCACGTCCCTGAGTCTAGCGGATGGCGGCGTTGCGTTAGATGGCGATAGACAGATTGTGGAGAGGAGGAATACGTATCGAGGAGCTGAGAGGACGAGTTTTTGTGCGTCGGGGCCGGGTGGGCGATGGGATTATGAGAGAGAAAGAGGGGGGAGGGATGATGTATGAGATTGATTGAGTGACGACTAGATGTTTATGCTCTGTTTTTCGTTTGAATGATGGTCTTGTATGATAGGTGATATTGATATGCATCGGTTTGCGGGTTTGTTTTGGTGGATACCTTTTATTTTATCTTTCGTATCATGTATCTGTCGTCAGCGAGTGAGTATACATCTAAATGAAAAGACAAGTCATTATCATCAATTGAACTACCATAACACCATTGACCGAGAACCAGGAAGTGTAAATACTTGCAAACAATGAAGAACCCAATATCCATGCCCTCCCAACCAACCCATCCACAATCCCATGACACTTGACAAAAGGACAAACAAGACTACTCCACCGTACCGTACCGTAGAATATGCAGATAACAAATGAAATACAATGAGCGACTGTCGTTACATCAAGATCGCACGACATACTTGTACCTATACCCCTGCCTCGCTTTCTTCTCCTCGGAACCAGACGCATCTCCAGCTGCGGCCACAACAGAAGCAGACGCATCACGATTCTTCGTCCGTTCAGAAGAAGAAGAAGGTTTACCAACCTCCTTCTCACCCCAAGCCCACATCAACGCTTTCCCCATCTTATCTCTCTCCTTGAGCAACAACTCTGTCCTACGCTCCCATTCACGTTCACGCTTTTCGATGGATTTGGCAATCATCTTATCCATTTCGGCGGATGTTTCTTCTTTCAGCGTCAGCGTGGACTGCAGTTGTTCGATTTCTGACCTCAAGGAGTTGATTTCGGCTGATTGGGTGGATGTTGTTGATTGGGATTCGAGGAGTTGATTGTGTAGCGAGGCTGCGCGTTTTTCGGAGGTGGAGAGCATGGCGCGGAGGTGTTGGATTGTGTCGTTGTAGGAGGCGCGGAGGTCGTTGATGGAGGCGGTGTTGATCTCGCGTAGGTTTTGAATTTCGAGGCGATGGGCTTCGCGGAGTTCGTTTGTTCGGTCTGGGGTATTGATAGCAGGTGGTGCTGGTGTTTGTTGAACGTTGACGGACGCTAATTCTTGTCGATGTTGTTCTTTCAAACGATCTACTTCCTCGCGAGCTTTGGTGAGATTGGAATTTAATTCTTGTATCCGCGCTGTCAAACGAGTATTTTCTCCTTCAATCGTAGTGATGAGACTGCGGGTTTCAGCCAGTAAATCTTTTGATCGTTGCCATTCTGTCTCGGCCACTTCCTTTTCGGTAACGGATCGCTGTAGTGCAGACTCCGTCTGATCTAGTTTGTTTTGAAGATCCTGTTCGACTTGTGTGGATTTGCCATGATCGTGACTGGATTCTTTCAAGTCATTTAATCGCTGTTGAAGCCTGTGAATAACTTCTGTATAATCCTTGCCTTGGACCTCGATAGACAAGCCAACCGCCATCGTCAAGACGGCATGTCTCTGCGAAGCAAGCTCTGACTTCACACTGCTTAACTCCTTTTCAAGCAAGATATTCTTCTCTTCAAGCGGACTATTGCGCATCTCCAGCGACTCAATTCTCTCTTTCAAGATATCATATTGCCGTTGAACATCCGCCAAGTCCTCGTCTGCATCTGCAATTTGTAATTCCTTTTCGTCAATCTGAGCTTTGAGATCCTCAATCTCGGAATTCTTCTGACGCAATTGAAGCTCACTGCTTGCAGTAAGCTCGCGTAGCTTCGTGCTACTATCTTCCAAAGCTTCATCCCGCTTTTCCAACTGCTCTCGGGCCTGTTTCAGTTCCTCTTGGAGCTTCGCAATTTCTTTTGCATCATCCTCGCTAGTCGTAGCCTTCTCGTCAGCCCTTTGTTTCAAAGCTTTGAGCTGTTCTCGCAGCACATCTTCCTCGCCCAGTCTTCCATTAGCCTCTGATAGCAACGAATCCTTGAGCTGCAATTCAGCTCGGAGGTTCTGAATCTCTTCTCTCGCAGATGCCAATTCCTTCCGATTCTCTTCAATCTTTTCATCTCGCTCCCGTCGCTGCTCATGCAAATCCTCAATCTCTCGAAGCACAGTCGTGAATGTCCGGCTCTCTTCCATGCCATTTTCCTTTCCGGTCTTGGACGGACTATCATCCTTCTCAGGAGAACTAGGCAGGCTTTCTTCGATATCTTCCAATTCCAACCGCGTCTCCTCTTTTCCCGAGCCATAGTTCTTCCTCCACATCAGGTGCGATGGGGTAGACATGTCCACCGGGGGACCGAATTCGCTTTCTTCCGCTTCTTCATGATTATGGCTATGGTGATGTCGGGCCCGCGGCGACGGTGACGGTGAATATTCTGGTAGTGCATCTTCTTCCGAATCTGGTTCATCTTCGTCTTGCTGTTTTCTGTCTTCTGGAGACGCCGTTCCGTTCAAGTACTTTTCCAAGTTCAGAGTAAAATCCTCCGGTCCGCCGAACTCCGGTCCCTGGTCTTCGTCCTCAAATACATCTTCGATCTTTTCTTTGCTTCCCCCCGGGAACTTGTTGAAATCGACGGTGTATTGTGAGAGTCGTTTGTCTAGGTCCAATGTAGCGACGTCATTCGACGCGGATGTTAACTGGTTATTCTGTCCGTTGTTTCCATGATTGTTGTCTGTGTTTCGGCGCGATTGAGGTGACGGCGACGGTGGTGAGGATGGTACCTGTACCGGAGAGCTCAGTGTTGATGGGCCGATTGTATCGTGAGTAGTAGGAAACGGCGACGTATGAATAGGCATGTTTCGCGAGGTCGACTCGGAGAGTCAGTGATTCTTGAGCGCGTTCAATTGCAGACGTCAACTCTGTTCAATCTACATCGATATGAGGATATCAGAGGGGCTTCAGGAAATCGCGTGTTGACTTGACGCGAAGATGCGACAGAAAACGTTGATTGGATCAAAAATAGATAAAGATGGAGATGTTTATTTTCCGCCAAATCGGGTATAGCGCGCTGTCCCGCCCATTTCAACCAGTGAGAGCAGCAAATTTTAAAAGACATAGCAAAAAGAAAAATGCAAAAAACAAAGGCTGCTCCTACTCGGGGGACCGAGGACCTTGTCATTACTAGTGACACGCTCTACCACTGAGCCATAAGAGCTGATTGGTATTCTACAATCTTATGCACTCATTGGGGACTGTTTAGTAGTTCTTTCCTCTCAACTCGGGTCATTTTGCTCTCACAACATACCCAAGACTTGGAATATGTACAACAGCTTGGGCCTGAAATGACTCGCGCGAGACAGGCATACATCAACACCTATAAACACGACGGCAACTCTCCTGATCTCATTCCATGCTCACACGATGATGTCCTCATAATCCTCTAATGAGCTAGGCCCCTTGCGCGGTCTCCCTCTCTTCCGACCTCCTTCACCAGCACCCTTGCCCTCCTCTGAGGAACGACGTGAAGCTCGTCCGCCTTTCGACGCTATCTCGCGCTAATCAAGAACAAGAACAAGTGTTGTTAGTCTGATTTCAAACACCACTGCAGCTCCACGTCTTCACATCGTTATGTCCAGCCTGGATCACCGCTCCGAGCGAGCAAGCGTCAACACTTACCTGCTTCCCCGGATCCATATTGTGAAACCCGCCGACTCCAGTAGTGCGACCTCCCTTCTGACCGCCCTTTTTGGCAATTTCTCTGAGCTCGTCTTTGGGACGATTCGCAAAGTTGCTTGGGTTGGGATGAGCCGCTCGCGTTGTCTGTGTGGACGTTGCATAGCCTCTCAAAGCCGTGCTACGAGAAGTGCGGATTGGAGGCAGAGTCCATGGGAAGAATGACTGCGATCTGGCGGGACTTCCTTTCAAGAACTGGAGATGTTGCGCAAAGCGCGCGTAGATCTGGCGGCTACCGGACATGACAATATATTCAAGGTGGTAAGAACTATAAACAAGAAAATATATGCTAATATATGATGGGTATAGAAGTAGAAATTCTAGAGTAACGATGTTATACCCGACATGTTGTGGCGCGCTGTAGCCACTCTGCGGTCATACTGTCATCAGTATATTGCGGAACCATCTCTACCATGAATCGATACAGTTGATATCAACATGTCTGGTCCAATGAGCCACAACTCACACAAATATTGTAAAACGAACCATATATCAACAGCACGAGGCTTTAGAGTTATTCACACTGTACGTATAGTATATATAGGGTTGGCTGGGTTTATAAGCCTAATCCAGTCTAACCCTAAGGGTGTTCATCCGCAGGCACTTCCACATTCATTTCAAGTTGTACATTGATATGACTTGGTTAAACCATTATTTACAAGATTAGAGTAATACCTCAACCTGATATGGGCTGGAATCTCACTCGTCCGGTTGAGGATATTGCTTATACTTGACGCGATGACTAGGCAAATGTTTCTCTTCCACCCACTCGAGCACAGGCGAGTCACGATGCAAAGCCCTCGACTGCAGTACCCAATCAAGCTTTCCAAGACTGACATAGGGCATGATCCAAAGTGCAATCGTCCTTTGCAACCATCCCGGCCAGACAGCAGCACGAACACGCTCCGCGGATGCCTTGTATGTTTTCTGTGTGTTATCAGCTCGATCTGCCTGGTATTGCTTAAACACACCGTTCAGAGCTTCAGTGCTCGGCGACGGATCAGACTTGAGCAGTCGACGGAGATGATTCACGAGGACAACCACGTCGATAAACCCACTGTTGTAGCCCCAGCCAGCGTTAGGGGTAAGTTTGCGGACAGCATCGCCAGCTAATACAATGCGATCCGAGTACCATCTATCCACCAATCCTTCTTCCAGATTGATCAAACCAGTATCTTTGAGTCTATGCTCGTAGATGTCGCGAAGTTGGTAGCCCGGAGCCACGAATAAATGACCCCATTTGTCTAATATTGCTTGTTGATCCTTTTCGGTGTACCGGATGTGATCAGAGCTTGGCTTTTCGAGTTGCTCATATAGGTTGAACCACATTCTCTTACTTCCTACTAGAAGTTGTGTGGAAACTTTGTCAGAGAATCCTTCGTAGTTCACGCCCGCTTCAACGCCCGGAAGTTTGGGTAGGTCTCCAAAGAAATTTCTGTGTGAAGCCATATATGGGCTTTTCTCTTCCTTCTCGGTCTCTGTTTCGCCATTTTCAAGCCTGGCCATAACTTGTCTGACTCTACTCCGGACGCCGTCGCTGCCTAACACAATGGAGCCTCTTTCCACATGGCCATCCTGGCATGTAACCTCGACACCATCAGGAAGCAACTTGATATCTGTAACACGTTTTCGTAACAGTATACGGTTCTTCGCATCCTCGGATAGACTATCATAAAGCGCTTTCGCAATATCGGCACGATGTCCCATCAATATAGGATGGCCGCAACTACATACCTCGAGTCAGCACAACATATCCACCTAGGTAGGTGAGCAGTGGAATCACCTACTCAGCCTGCACCAACTTGAAAAAAGCACTGTCATCTCGAAGCGTTTTGGCTGCATCAGCCGTGAAGAAATGCATACGATGCACAATGTCGCAGTGCTCGTTGAATGTGTCTAGTAAATCGAGCTGGTCTATGACTCGCAATGTGGAAGGCATGATCGATAGCAGCGAGCCTAAGTATGGGGTGACGTTATCGTGCTGCTCGAGGATGACAAAGTCTATGCCGGCTTTGGAGAGGATGTGGGCTGTGGTTAGGCCGACTAGACCGCCGCCGGCGACGATTATGCGGAAGGTCATTTTGGAGTTTGATAGGAGGCAAGTATGGCGGCGTCGCTTGCGTGGAAGATGAATTGGTCATGCGCGGTGTCATCTATTATATACATAGGGTTGAGGCTGGAACCTCGGTGGATCCCATCTCTAATATCATAGCTGAAAACTGAATATGCGCCACGTTTTTTTCTTGAGCTATGAATAGCTGCTATACGGCCTGACAACGTCCATGCTCTTGTAGTAAGTGACTCCCGATACCGATTCGGGCAAGAGGGCGCGTCATGACTCGTGGGAGAGCTGTATACGTAGTGCTCTAACTATAATTTATAAAGTATTGCAAGTCTGCTTATTGGATGGTGCGTGTTGTTGTTTGACGACCGTATGGATATGCCAATAAAACCTGTGCGATTCACCTCAAGGGCGAAGAGCTACAAGTAGCTGATAACTAGCATCAACGCTAGTGATTGCAAATGCGCTTCAGCCTCTGGGGACTAATTGTTCGAAAATTGTATCGTAATTATAGTTAAATCTGTGAGCTTATTGGTGAGCTCGTTTATTCTCACTACTAGCTTATCCACTAGCTCTTACAAGTTATATTACATATGCTATGGTAAGCTCGGAATAGTGGAGTACAGGGGCACGGCAAACTGCACTACCGCACTACGTACCATATGGGCAGGATTCATTCCAAACAAGGGAAGCTGAAAATCACGCAAGACCAATCAGCAACATTCAAGAACCTTTTTTTCTGAAATCCATGTTATTATGCTTGTAGTTACTAAGATTGCTGACGTCCAGCTCTGCTTACGTATCGAAATAAAGTGATGGCCAAGGCTTTTTCAGCCCCCAGATGGTGATAGCATCGGTCGAGATCCGATTGGACAGCCCTTACGGTGTCTATTAGTACGTAGTAGTACTTCATTTTCGAGTACGTAGTACTTCTTTAGACTTCCGACCTTATGAACAATGGCCATCATTGTTCAAGCTTTGTTTTCGCCCGAGAAACTACTCCGTAGGCAACCGACATGACCAAACCTCAGATGCCACGCCGACGGGCTTACAAACCCAAAGTCCAAACCGGTGAGTCTTATTCGTCTGCCATACGACCGACGGCTGTTGATCCACTAACATGTGCGTAAGGCTGTATACAGTGTAAAGGAGTTCGAATGAAATGTCCAGAGCAGCGGCCTGTGTGCGCCCGCTGCCAGCGCTTGGGACTTGGGTGTTGCTATCAGCCATCTAAATCTAAGCAAGATGGCCGCAATGGACAGAATCAGAAGCGTGCCAGCATGCGGCAGATACTCCCCGCCACAGCATCTAGGATCGGCACGCTACCGCCCTCGTCTTTTTTATCGTGGTGTAACCTGGAGCCAGGCGGAGGCGTATACCTCGAATGCTTTCGCGAACAACTGGCCCTCATGGACCAGGATCTCGATATGACCGATTTTTGGCTCCGCACCGTGCTCCGGGCCAGCCATAGTGATGATAGCGTCACATATGCCATCATCGCCATTGGAGCGCTTGCACGCACGCGAATGCATTCGAGCAGACCAATCTTCCGTAATCCAGATCCACCCAACGAGGACGAATCGACGCATTATCACACCGCTGTCATGTATTATAATAAAGCCATTAGCACCTTACGCAGATATATTGATAGCTCCAAACCCGACGATGCGGGTGTCCGTCGGACAATACTCATTATTACAGTTCTCTTTGTCGTATTTGAGATCTTTCACGGTAACAATCGAGCCGCTGATGCCTTGACGAGTACCGGCATCCTTCTTCTCAGGGATAAGGTGCTACATACCGTCAGCACCAGTGGTAGTGCATCAAGGTCGTCTCTAGCGGGTTCTATTGATGATCAAGGGATTGTCGAAGCCGAGCTGTTCTTGACTCGATGCGCTGCTATATGCTCAAAGGCATTCTACCTCGCTCCGTATGCGCATGCGGACGGCGCAAAGGCTATGCTGATGATACCAAGCACTGACCTTAATGTTCCGCCGCCGCCGGATGGTGAGGCCAGTATTAAGACATTCTCGTTTCAGTTTCTCAATTTGCTGGCCGCTATTCTGATCTGGCATACGCGTGTCCGAGCGCATCGACAAATGGATATTTCTGTCGACAGCCGCCCTGAACTCTTACAGCAACAAAGAACACTCCTAACCCAGTTGCGGGGATGGATAGAAGCATACGGAGCGCAGCTGGAAAGGAGACATCCAACCAACATTCTGCATTACTTCGAGAGGCAGTTCCTCCTAACCAAGCTGGCGTATGTTATCATCTCCTGTGAGATTGATCCCACAGCGAAACTCTGGGATGTCATGGCACCCGATTGCGCCGAGCTCACCGACAAGTTTCGAGCACATCTAGATGCCGAACTCAATAATCAGTCGAAGCCCGATGGCTCCTTGATCTCCTTAGAGAATACTTTTTCGTGGGGGATATTCCTAACGGCCGCTACGAATTTGTCTGCGCAATGCCGAGATCGAAATGTGCGACTTGCATGGATTGACATGGCTAAGATGGCCATGAATCTGTCCTTTCTCAGGCATCTGCGCGGAAATGTAATAGCTACCGCTTTGTTCATCAAAGCAGAAGAAGAGGGTAGAGATGAGACGGGCGTGATTCCCCAATCGTCGCGGTACGATCTAGATACAGCTACTGTAAGTCTAATCTTTCCCTCACATACTAGGTCTAGAATGCTTACACTTCATAGTGGAACGAAGACTCTGGCCAAGTATGCCTCAGGCTAGTAGCAAAGGAACCGGGCAATGATGGAATGCGCAAGACGAAAGAGGTAGTATGTAACATAAATAAGGGCATCTATATGTAACTTACCCTAACCATAACCCTAATATATTCAACCCTAATTGATGTTGTTTCGCACTGCCAAGAAATCGCTTAGTCATCGAAAGATCAAAGTTCAGCTCGTCAACATTCCTCACACCTACCTATATATGCGACTCCAGCCGTGCCAGTGACTGGCAAAGAGGGGTATCAAGTAGTTTGCTGCCATATGAATTGAACATTGAACTGTCTATTGCTGTTTATTCGTCCTCGCTCTTTTGACACCAGCCCCAACCCTCGAAAGTGCCAAGTAACATTGAACTAGCGAGTCATTTGTGTAACGGACGGCAAAATGCCGCCTCTGCCTCGCGCTGGAATCCCCAGCCAGCAGCGCCGCATAGTGCTTTATCATCAGACCATAGTGCCTCGGGAACGCGGCTATGTGCCCATGTTACCATTGGTAGAGAATTACACCGGCGCAACACACATCATATTAGCTGCCTTTCACATCAACGGCGGGCCGGGCAACGTCACCCTCAATGATGACCCCCCGGACAGCCCTATATACAATACGCTGTGGGAGGAAGTGCCCCGAATACAGCAGACTGGAATCAAAGTGATGGGTATGCTGGGCGGGGCTGCAAAGGGTACTTTCCAGCGGCTTGATGGTCTGCAGGAGGAGTTTGAGGCGTATTATGCGCCCTTGTTGGCGATTGTGCGGCGGTATGGCCTTGATGGATTGGATTTGGATGTTGAAGAGGACATGTCGCTGCAGGGGATCGTCAGGTTGATTGATCGGCTCAAGGCTGATTTGGGTGAGGCGTTCATCATCACGCTGGCGCCTGTCGCGGCTGCTTTGGTGGATTTGGGGAATCTGTCGGGTTTCAATTATCGTGAATTAGAGCGCAGCAGAGGGTCAAAGATCAGCTGGTATAACACGCAGTTTTACAATGGTTGGGGCCAGGCTGAGGATCCGAGGATATATGCCACTATTATTTCTCGCGGATGGCCACCCAGCAAAGTCCTGTTGGGACTGTTGACGAATCCCGGAAACGGGAGTCAGGGATACGTCGGTTCAGAGGATATTGGTCCTGTGATTGCATTCTTGACGCTTCAATTTCCTGACTTTGGAGGCGTCATGGGATGGGAGTATTTCAATTCCTTGCCGGGAGGGTTGGAGCAACCCTGGCAATGGGCTGCTGAGATGTCGCTCAGTATGGGCATGGCACAGGTATTGTCGACGGCGCAGATGGTTGCCGGAATGGGTGCGCTGAGAGAGGGGTTAATGGGGTTCTTGAATAATATTCAGAACCAGAATAGACAGCGGTGATGCTGCAAACGATATTTCATGACATTTAAAATGACATTTATGAATGATATCCACGATCAACATCCCTCGTGTAAGGCTCGAAGCAGAGGTGGCTTCTCGGTTCGTCCAGTGCCTAATGTCAGCTTTAAGCCCGTCTCCATAAATTGGTAGGCTTGACTGTCGAAAAGAGACATATACTGATCAGTAATGGTAGACGCTCATCCGAGAAAAGATGGAGATGGAGTGGTTGCGTGGTTGATATGATGGTCTGATACTGACGTCATCGTTGGCCCTACACAAACTAATTTCGACGACGCGACGACCTGTCATCCCTGCAAAGTATTTTCACTGTCTAACAACAAACATCGCTGATTCTGCTGGTCAGAATCATATACGCATCTCGCTTAATGATACTCTATTCTGAAATAACTCTATAGTGCTAATCCTGTCGCAATGAGCACCTGGCTCACAATCGCAACGGCTCTCAGCTCCGCGGTGATCCGAATCGCGAGCTTCATTTTTCTTCGATGGGTACGTATTTACGTATCTTCAAATAAGAGAGAATGCTAACAAGCTCTTATAGATTCCAGGCCATCCCTTTCCTCCTATCATCTTGACATGTTCCGGCATCTATCTATCGTCGACCTTTTTGTTACTCGGGCCGGCGAATGAAGAGTCGGCGGGGGAAGCAACACAAGCCAAGACAACGAGTGAGTTGCTTGACTCTGTGATCACGATCTAAAACTGATTTTGCAGCAGTCGATAAGTCTCGCACAAAAACGCGCAAGCATGGTTCGCCCGAGAAAGGCTTTCTATCAGCACTTTTGATTGGCGTACCGTCAAAAAAGAAGGTGTTTGCGACAGCGCTCAACATCCTGATAAATCTGGCATTGACAGGCTTTACGCTTGACTTTCTCTATCGTGGCCGAATTCTGTATCCTACAGATGATCTCGCATTCTCTCGTATCGGCTACGTCTCTCCGACAACAGCGAATTTACTGGTCAGAGAACCGCATGTCGCCAATTTCCCTGTCACTATCAAATACCAAGAAGCCACACAGTCTGACACGGAGTACTGGACTGAAGAAGGCAAGATATACCAACTCAATGCAGCGAAAGATTTCACCTTTCCAGTGACGATCAAAAATCTCAAGCCTTCGACACAGTACCGTTACATTTTGTCAAATAACCAGACCGGTACTTTTATCACTGCTCCACAATCTGGAACACAGTCAGCGAACAGATTGTCATTTCTGACTTCGAGTTGCATCAAGCCGAACTTCCCATATAACGTTTTCTCACACCCTTTCCGTATATTGGGTCTTGAGAAGATATCACACGCAATCAAGAAATTGCCATCGTTGAACCGGCCGTCATTCATGCTCTTTCTCGGAGACTTCATCTATATCGACGTACCGCTTCGACATGGTTCTTCTTTGGAGGAATATCGAGCTGAATACAGACGCGTATACTCTTCTCCAAGCTGGCATGAACCCGCAGATGAACGCCCCATTGATCTACCTTGGATCCATACCATGGACGACCACGAAATTGCAAACGATTGGGACAAGGGTAACTTGACACATCCTTACCCAGAGGCTGCTGACCCTTTCAATCTGTACCATGTCAGCGTGAACCCACCAATTCCACCAATGCCATATGCCACCCCAGAAAACACGACATACTTTTCTTTCATTCAAGGCCCTGCATCAATCTTCATGCTCGACACACGCACATACCGCACAACACCAAACCTCCCCAACTCCACAATCCTGGGTTACGCACAACTCAACTCCCTACTAGCATTCATCTCCCGCCCCGAACCAGCAGAAGTAAAATGGAAAATCATCGCCTCCAGCGTCCCCTTTACCAAAAACTGGCGCGTCGGCACACAGGATACATGGGGCGGCTTCCTAGATGAACGCCGCCTCGTCCTCGAGGCACTCTGGCGCGCCGAGCGTGAACTCGGCGTTCGCATTGTGTTGCTGAGTGGTGACCGGCACGAATTCGGCGCAACCCGATTCCCAGATCCAAGCTACGAACTAACCTCCAACGAACTCGCATCCGATGCAGCAGATGCATACGGAATCCATGAATTCAGCGTCGGCCCACTAAACATGTTCTACCTCCCTATCCGCTCATACCGCCAAACCGACAGCGAGGATATAATGGTCAAATACGTTCCGGACGGAAACGTGAAATTCGGACAGATCGATATTGATCTGTATGACGGTACGGGCGGCGTATCTGATGTTTTGCTTGAGAATCTCGAAGGGCCGCATTCGGTGCTTACATACTCGCTACATGTTGATGATAAAGTGGTGTGGAAGTATCAACTCTCCATCCCCTTGCTGCCCGATGAGATTGGTACTGGTGCGGGGGCGCGTTTACCGCCGGGCAAGGTCCTGTTTGATGAGGCGCGATTGCGCGGTTGGGGGTTACAAGATCAGATTGGGTATGTGGAAGAAAAGGCAAAAATCTTCTGGGACGATTTGAAGGAGAGGATTGCGCCGTTTTTGAATTGGGAGAGGAAGGAGATGAGGGTTGATTAGATCGAACTTTTTGATTCGTTGTTATATTTGTTATATTGGATTGGATATAGTTTGATTGACATCAAATAAGTAATATATTCTTCGACGACTTGGTACAGGCTACATTTCATATCCTATCAAACGCCAGACTCCAGACCCCGTCGATCTCGTCATGCATCATGCCGAATAAACAAGTAAGTACGTAGTAAGTTTGAAGCAATGAGAAAGATCACCGCCCCCGTCCTCTACCACCTCCTCCACCCATACCACCCATACCACCACCTCCCATCAACCCACTCATCTGACTCATCATACTCTGCAAATCCATGCCTCCAAAATTCGGCATTCCGCCTGCACCTCCCGCACCACCGGCCCCTCCCTGCCCTCCTCCTTGCAACATCTGCATCATCTTCGCCATATCACCCATACCAGGCATACCGCCCGCACCACCAGCGCCGCCCATGGACTGCATCCGTTTCTGCATCGCGGCCATTTGCTGTTCCTTATTTCCGCCCTTGAGCATATTTTGCGCACGTTGCATTTGTTTGCGTTGGCCACCGACGCGTTTGGCCATGCCGGCCATCATGCGGTGTTGCGAAAGCAGGTCTTCAACTTCGCGGACTGTGGTGCCGCTGCCACAGGCGACGCGCACAATACGGCTGGGTTGTTCGACGAACAGTTTGCCGTCGCTGTCGAGTTCGGCAGTCGTCATGCTGTCGAATAGGTAAATCATGCGGCGCAGTTTCATGGTACCATCTTCGTCATCGAGACCCGCAGTGATATTCGACAACCCCGGAATCATGCCAGATATTTTCGACAGGGGTCCCATCTTCATTATCGATGTGATGTTTTCACGGAAATCGCGTATTGTGTAGATACCCTCGGAGATATGTTTGTATGTCTCCTTTGCGCCGGCGGAATCCTTGGTTATAGCTTGTACGTGCTCGACCAAGCCAGCCATATCTCCCATTCCGAGTAATTTCTGGATAAATGCCTTTGGTTCGAAGCGTTCGAGGTCCATCATGTGTTCTCCAGTACCTAAAAAGATAATCGGTGTGTGCGTAGCGGCGACTGCAGAAATGGCACCACCTCCAGCAGCATGACCGTCGGTTTTGGTGATGATAATCGCACCGAAATCTGCCGTTGCTTTGAACGCTGAAGATTGCGCCTCGGCGGCTTGACCGATGGTGCTATCAAGCACCAAAATGGTCTGGTCTGGTCGCACCGCATTTTGAATCTGGGTCATTTCCTCAAATAAATCTTCTTCTTGCTTGTGACGACCACTAGTATCGACAATGATGATATCGAATCGCTCCTTCTTGAACTGTGCCACACCCTCCGCCGCCACAACGACGGGATCCGTCTGCGTCAGACTGCCATAGTATGGAATCTTCGCCTTGATAGCATTCTGCTTCAACTGATCAAAAGCACCAGCACGGAACGTATCCGCACAGACAAGCGCGGTCTTGAATCCGCGCATCTGATAATGTCTCGCTAATTTGGTACACGTCGTCGTCTTTCCGGCACCTTGTAAACCCACAAACATGATCACATTGACCCGTCCCTTTTTGGGCTTGAATGGGTCCGCATGCGGGTTGACGAGCGCAACTAGCTCGTCGAAGACGGCTTTTTGGATGAGGCGTTTCTTGTTGACGGCTGAGGGGAGGGAGGAAAAGTTGACGCTGTGTTTGATGGATTTGCGTAGGTTTTGGACGAGGCGGACGTTGACGTCGGCAGATAGGAGAGCAGAGCAGATTTCTTTCAACATGTCGTCGAATGCCTGCGTATAAAGTGTTAGTTGAGAGATCGATATGGGCACTGATGATCATACCTTCTCGTCCAGCGTGCTTGACCTCGTGAGGTCATTCACGGCGGCGTTGATGCGCCGCCCTAGATCTTGAAGAACCATGATTAGTTATTATGTGCTCCTCGTGAATCGAAATATAACGCGCAACTTCAAGGCCGTTGTCGAAATGAGGAGAGTGGGATGAACTAATTGTGGCAAGTCCAGACTGCGGAGGATCTCCACCAATCGGAGCGAGGTTGTCTCCCGCCTGAAAAAAAAAGAGACAGAGCTTCTTGTCCGCTAGAACACTATCTTACAACCATACACTCAACGACACAAT
Organism: Talaromyces liani; assembly: GCA_022814505.1. Classification (NCBI taxonomy): domain Eukaryota; kingdom Fungi; phylum Ascomycota; class Eurotiomycetes; order Eurotiales; family Trichocomaceae; genus Talaromyces; species Talaromyces liani. The sequence goes on from JAKLNL010000019.1 coordinate 397,132, forward strand.
GGCGCTCACAGCAGCTTCAAAGAAGAGAAAGGTCCAGGATGGAATGGCCGGGCGGATACAGCCGAAAAAGAAATTCAGAAAACAGACCGAATACCACAGCAGCACCGAGGAGGAAGATGAGAGCGATAATGATGCTTCGACTTTTGCTCCTGTGAATTTACTCGATTCGGATGAGGAGCAAGCAGAGAAAGTCACAAAGCCTAAGTGGAATAAGGACAAGTCATCATTGTCTGCGGCACCAAAGAAATCGAATAAGAAAGAACAGATTGTCGAAGAAGAAGATGAACTCGAGGACGACGAACCAGACGTGAATGCATCGAGTGGAGATGAAGAAGACGACGACAGAGAAGAAAATGAAGATAACGATTCCATGGCCGACGACGATGAAGAAGGCGGCCTCCGTCTGAAGACAGTCACAAAACGCCACGATCCCACCGCATTCTCTACGTCTATATCCAAAATCCTGTCCACAAAACTACCCACCTCCGCCCGCGCAGATCCAGTTCTGTCACGTAGCAAAGCCGCCGCCCAGGCGTCCTCAGAACTCGCAAATGAACGTCTCGAACAGCGCGCACGTTCAAAGCTCCGAGCCGAAAAGAAGGAAGAGCAAGAGAGAGGCCGAGTTCGCGACGTCCTAGGTATCGAACGCGGAGAAGCCGGCGAAACAGCCGAAGAAGAGAAACGATTACGCAAGATTGCGCAACGCGGTGTCGTTAAACTGTTCAATGCGGTTCGCGCGGCTCAAGTTCGCGGCGAAGAAGCCGCGCGCGCAGAACAGAAGAAGGGAACCATTGGAATCGAGGAGAGGAAAAAGGCGGCGAATGAGGTTAGCAAGCAGAGTTTCTTGGAGTTGATAAATGGGAAGAAGGGCAAGGCCCTGAATATTGAGGAGGCTTGAGCCATGAGATACGATACGTCGTTCACTATTGCATTTTTTTGGCGTTCCGGTTTCGTAAAAGTTTTTTGTTCTTTTCTTGTTACATACCAAGGATTGATTATATATCTATCTACAAATACAAGCTGGCGGCTCGCGAGCGCATCCATTACCACGTCGTAGCGTTGAGTAGAGAGCTGAATGTCAAAGAAGGGCAACAATGTAGATGTCCTATTTAAAGTCGCTCGCTTGCAAATTTCTCGTCATCGCGGGCAATCGCACCACTAATCCATCCAAATCCTTTTTCATCTTCACCTGACATCCCAGCCGGGAGGTCTCTGTAAGCCCAAAAGCGAGGTCCAGCATATCGTTCTCGTCATCATCGGGTTCCGGCATCCGGTCGTATAGGTCTGCGTCTTCGACGATTACATGGCAGGTTGAGCAGGCGCAGGAACCTCCGCAGGCTCCTATAGTAGAATTAGTTGGTGTTCAATTGGTCTGCTAGCAGGGTGACGAAGGGAACTTACCTTCCATTTCCAGGTCGTTTGCCTGCGCAATGTCTAGCAAGTTGTCACCTTCGGACACTTGAAAGTCATACTTTTCGCCATCCTTGTCGATGAACGATACATTTATCCTGCCATAGTCAGTACGTATTCTTCCAGTTGTTGGGACTTGACTCACTCTTCGCCCGGCTTCGGCGGAGTGATATGGCCGTGAGCAGCAGCCGATGTGACGGAAAACTGCCGTCTGGACTGCACAATGCCTCGCAAGTATGTGTTTCGTCGCACAGTCTGACTTATTTTGGTGGATTGTAAGAGCTGCTTTCGTGCGCCACTAAGTCCGCTGATATGCCGACGGTCGACAGAGACTGTCCTTGATGCGGCTCGGCGGAGCTGGTGGCCTGCTTCTCTCCAGAGCGTCATGCTGAATCGATGCACAGAAAGAAAGAAACAATAAACTCAAATGTGATTCGTAAGACGAACAAATTTCGAAGTGGCACAAGACAAAAGGTTGGTCTTCAAATGTCCGAGCTAGATGGCTCGGGCATAATTACCTTGTGGAGGCAAGAAAAATAAAGGCGGCAGCGGCAATTTTTTGTCAGCTTAAGCTCGTTCCGCGATCTCATACACCATCATCAACCACAACTTACATACCAACACTGCGTACTCGATTGATTGCCAACAGAGCTCTCATTTTGTTTATAACGAATGTGCTCAACATAACAACGGAGTCTCACTCCTGATCATCAGAATATGGCCGCGCGCGAAAGCAACCCATTACGCCCGTATTACGTCCCTCCTATTGGGCTTTCTCCCAGCGAGTGCCTCAACGCTTCCTCTGCGGCTCACATTGCCTCCCATGCCTCGTCAAGGACAACAATAGGCGGCTCGGCGAGGGATCTGCTGTCGGACTTGGATTATAGCGATTATTTAGATGCGTCGCCGTCGGTGTCGGAGTGGTTCAGAGATCTGCTCGATCGGGCACTATGGAAGTACTCGAGTGCCCTATTAGCACAACCGTTCGACGTCGCGAAGACGCTGCTTCAGATATATGTCGTGCCGGGTGAAGAGGAGACCCAAAATATACATGATGTCCGACGAAGGCAGAGCCAACAGTTTCGGGATGATACTTCCGATCAGGTATGTACGTCTTGGTTGCTAGGCTAGGTAGTTCAACAGCTAATGATTGTAGGATTCTCAATCCTCGGATGACGAGAGCCACTACTTCACCAGCACTGCTCCAGCAACACCCTCACCCTCCACGCCTCGATCACGCAAACCTCGTCATCAAATCACCGACCGAGCCGGATACATCCAGCAGCCTCCGACTCCCAAATACCGTCTACAAATCAAGAACCCCTCTTCATTGATGGAAGTCATCTCACGGCTATGGACTACAAGTGGACCGACATCGGTATGGAAGGCTACAAATGCGACATTCATGTACTCGCTCCTTCTACCTACACTCAACACCTTTCTCCGAAGTCTCCTGTCCGCGATTATTGGTCTGCCGGAAATCGGCAGTGCATCGTCACTTACTGAAGACATCTTGACGGTATCTTCGCCAACTGCTACACTGATTATTACATTCATTGCCTCTGCTCTATCATCTATCATCCTCGCACCCCTCGACACAGCGCGTACATTTCTTATCGCAACTCCGCTCACACACGGTCCTCGATCTTTGTTCCGAGCGCTACGACTTCTACCAACCCCGAATTATACGATACCGACTCACCTCGTTCCGATTACCGTCCTTCATTCCAGTTTACCGAGTCTAATCGCTATGAGCACGCCTTTATTCCTCAAAAACTACTTTTCAATCGATCCCGTTCTTAACCCTTCCGCTTGGAGTCTGTTTAGCTTTGTGTCGAGTGGGCTCGAGCTTGCCGTCCGGTTTCCTTTGGAGACCGTCTTGCGACGAGCTCAAATTGCGACATTCACATCGCCGGCTTTGCGTCAACGAGGCCATATTAATGTCAAATCTCTAAAGTCCTCCAAAGCTCTAGCTCAAACCGACGCAGAAACCGAAATCGAAACAATCGTACCTACACCAAAAACATATCGCGGCATCATCGGCACAATGTGGGGCATCGTCTACGAAGAAGGCGTAACGACAGAATCAGAGGACGAAGTCTCACAAATAGTAGGCACACAACCAGCCCAAAAACGACGAAGACCCGGTCAGGGCATCCAGGGTCTCTATCGTGGTTGGAGAATGGGTATGTGGGGGTTGGCAGGTATATGGGGAGCAGGCTTCCTGGGCGCCGCAATGGGGAATGGCGAGGATGAGATGGTGACATCTACGCCTGGCTTTGAGTATCGCAAGGGCGGTGTTGCGCGTCCTTTCTAATCCATCGTCCGACGGTTTTGAGATCAACTCTCTTCTCTCCTTCAACGCATATATTGATTTGACGAGTTTCGGCGTTTGTACATGATGAATAGAGCGGACTGGATTGGCGATTGTTTCTTTTTTCTGTTGCGATTGAAATTCTCTTCTGCATATACCATGGCACGAGCAAGAAGAGCATGATGATTGATTCCCATTCTTTTTGGACTTTTTTGTGCTGTTTTTGTGTCTGTCTGATGATTCCCACTCAACTCTACTATAATATCCAATACATATTTATAATGTTACCTTATACTCTAAAGGATCCGGTAGTATGTAGAAGCAATATGGGATTGGTTCAATACTTTCTCTTTACATAAACAAATGAAACGCGCCAAAGCTGCCATGTACAATCTACAACTTGCTTTGCAAAGTCTCACCAGAATAGAGAGACTGAGTCCGCTTCAAAGATTCAGCAGCCTCCTTCTCAATACGCGCAAGTAGTACCTGACACGTCGGGATATCGTGAATGAGACCAATGACTTGTCCCGCCGTCCAGACCTAATCCAAATCAGCAACACACATCAAACAATGCAAAAAGAGAACCTGGGGAGGGGGAGACGTACACCAAAGTCCGGATCACCATTAATAAAAACCTGCCTACCACGCTGCCCACTCACAAACGGCGCAACCTCCGAAAACTCGCCGGTTTGCGACTCTTTCTCAATCTTGATCGCTTCCAGGGAGACCTTATTCTTGAATAGTCGCGTCGTATTCTTCCATCGACGCAACACGAGCGCTGTATCCGTCTCCTGCGCTTTCACGATCGCTTCCTTGATATTGTTGTGGATAGGTGCTTCGACGGTACACATAAACCTCGTACCCATATTGATTCCTTCCGCGCCTAGCGACAGGGCGGCGGCGAGACCTTGGCCGTCTGCAAAGCCTCCAGAAGCGATAAAGGGGATCTTGAGTTGTTGCCTCGCGCGACTCAACAATATGAAGTTTGTAATATCATGCTCGCCCACGTGACCCGCACACTCGAACCCATCAATGGACAAGAAATCCACCCCTAGCTTCTCAGCTGCTTTGGCGTGCCTGATAGTCGTGCATTTGTGTAAGATGATTGTCCCGGCTTTTTTCAGTTGTGCGATCACGGGGCCCGGACTGTTGCCGGCTGTTTCGACGATTTTGACGCCTTCTTCGATTACGACACGTGCGTAGGCGGCGTAGTCGGGGGGCACCAAAGCGGGGAGGAGGGTTATGTTTACGCCGAAGGGTTTGGAGGTTAAACTGCGGGTTTTGCGGATTTCTTTGCGGAGGTCTTCGGGGGTGGGTTGGGTAAGGGCTGTTAGCTGGGAGATGTTAGTTGCTTTTCTTTCACAAGGGACGGGGGAAAACGTACGATACCTAGACCGCCGGCGTTACTGACTGCAGCTGCGAGCTCGGCGTATCCGACCCATTGCATGCCTCCCTGGACGACGGGGACTGGGTATACTTCGTCAGCATTTTCCAAGAAGTTCATCGGTAGAGTCAATCTCACTTGCAATCCCCAGTTTCCGGGTAAGCTCCGTATTGAAAGGCATCGTGTCGTGACGCTATCTGTATGTAAATATGTGAAATGCAATCTACAAGACACGGAAGCTGAAAAGTAGAAGTGACGAGATGAAATAGCTGAGAGGTATGTTGTATGTTGTTGTAGTTGCCGGACCGCGGTCGGCGTGGGGAAGAAGCCGAGGCTTGTGATGGCTGATTAGTGAACTGTGGAGAGAGTTTTCGGGGTGGATCTTAGCTCTCCTCCAGCTAGACGGAGTCTTTTATGCAGCTTCTGAATCAATTTAAATGAAGTGTTACTTCAGATTCTGCATATATCATTCTGCTGTTAGCATACGGCCGTACCTGGCAGATTTCGATTTCAGAGGCTGACATGTGATCCTTCTTATCGATAAGGGCATATCACAGGGCTAACCCGATTGGGCAGTGCTCTCTTGCTGTCGAAACGAGCCCTAAAGGGTGATTGTTGTATAGAATAATAACATTTGAAGCAGAAGTATACGTGAGCTCTAATCCGTTTTGCTGTGTGTGTTGTTCCTTAGCTGTGTTGGTCGTGGTGATGTTGCAAGTTGATCAGGAAGATGGATGTGATAAAGAGATATATATATCCGAGCAGTATCAATACTACCTCGACACACATACTTGACGACTCCAGCACTTACATAGCTTAAGGTATTCACCAATCTATAATATTTTGATTTTCGAGTGTTATATCACGCAAACCACCAGTGGTATAAAGTTGGAAAATTTAACCTCAATCTCTCCGTTTGCCGCCAGCTGGTTGCACCCTGACTACAATGCTGATTCAGTGCTGTCAACTGATTGATCTTGGAGAGAGAGATATATATATGCAGTACATGTATCTACAGAAAGGGCCTGGCGACTCACCGTCCTACTGCCATGACCTCTTGTGTAAGAGAACTTTGAATTCACAAGTTCATTTCTAGCAAGCAAATCTAGGTCAGTACCTGTTAATATTAAATGTGAATGTGTTTAGAGAACCAAAGTAGAAGCTGGTATTGTGGATGATGCGAGGATATATCTATTTTCACTACTAGAAGTAATAATTGAAAGTCAAACATTCTAGATTAACGAATTATGCCGAGACAATCTTTTATTACATTTATACCATCCTTCACCTAGCAGGCGAGGAAAACAAAAAGACAAATGATAGAAACAAAAGTATAAGTAAAAAGGAAAACCCTTTAAAAATGTATCAGCCCGAAATCCTCCACATCCCTCTATCGTCCAGCAATGCGCGATACATGACAATTAGCTAGATATGATAATAATTGACAGAGATAGGAAAGAAAACAGATAGTTGTACATAGAGCCCTTTACAAAAGAGAACCGAGAGCGATGCAAGGAACGTTGAGTCCGATAAGGTCGCCTTCGGAGTCGGCAGTGTTGCCCTGGCAGCAAGCAATGTTCTGCTTGCACTGGTTGTTGATGAGATCGGAGATACCGATGAGGACTGTATGTATGTGTTAGATGTGAACTCTACAATGAAGAATGGGAAAAACGTACTATCGATGTTGAGCCTGGAGCACTTGTCGAAAAGACCGAGACCCTTGGCACCGTTCTTGCCTCCGAGAAGGTCCTTGAGGGCACCAGCGAGAGGGCCGGACTCAACCTCAACCTGGTCACCGGTGAAGGTGGTGTCGTCGCAGCAAGCAATTTGGTTGTCGTCACCACAGGCAGCCTTGGCTTCCTCGACGGTCACATCGTCGCTAACAGGCCAGAAAGCTTGCTGTCCGCCAACCTCGGAGCCCTTGGGAGGAGCAGGGCCAACGTTGGGGAGAGCGACTGCGGTAGCAGCGAGAGCAAGAAGAGCGGTGGTGAATTGCATTTTGATTTTTGTTGTTTGAAACGAACGAAGGTTCTTCGAAAAGTTGGTAAAAAGTAAAGAGTGCTTGTCTGGAAGACTGCTCGGCAAAGAAGTGAATGCTTGAGAGAGTGTGATTGTGATGAGGAGAAGAAAGGATAAGTTGAGGTTGTAGATTCAACACCCTTATATAGACGAAGGTGGAGTGGGTTTGGGCTTGGATTATTTTCGCCAAAGGGCTGTTGTGTTGTGCATGCAAGAGTCAAGCAAACTGTATAGTGGCTACGGAATGCAACATTCATCAGGAATCGCACTGAGCTTTTGAGTGTTTGGACGCTGTGATAGGGCCTGGAATGGGATCAAGGTAAGTTGTGGAATGGATCACCCTCCAACCACCCAGGGAGAACCCTCTGCACGAGCCTTTAGATTCAGGAACACCACTCATATGCCGCAGAAGAGGTATGCTAATTTCAATTCTGCTTATCGCGTGTGGATTTTCGCATTCGTGACTGCGATCTTCCCCATCTCTAACGCCGCGCAAACAGGTTACTGCAAGATCGAGACCTGATGATCTTCCTTGTTCAGGCTTGTCCAAAGTGCTAAATCCTTTGAGTTTGCGACAGATAGTTTGAATAGTTTGTACCTTATTGACCCATAGGTGGACAGGCATGCCTTGACGGTAGCATTACTGCAGTTTGCGACATAGTAGTAGACCTAGTACAGCTCCTGTTGCGGTAGAAGCTTGAATTCCGCTATTGAACTTGTTTCAGTAAAGGGATAAACTGTATACGCTGCAGGAATCTCCGATGACTCGATATGAGGAATTCCTAGGGCTAACCGAGTAGACATAGACTGAGTCCATGCATCCTAGCAAACTTTCGGCTCCTGCTTAGGCCACGCTAACCCTACTAATTGATAGCCAAGGTCACGCCTGACTATTCCCACCAAGCCTGTGATGTACGTGGCGCGCCAAGCATCCTGGAATGCATTGCAGGGCGGCTCATACGTAGAATTGCTGTATGCAAGGACTGCAACTGCACGAGGGATGGGGGCATACAGCCAGTCAGGGAGCCGTACGTCCGCGAGAATCAAGCATTTAAATTAGTGAATGAAGGATCGAGAATTTGTGAAGCCGATTCAGTGCTTTGGTCAAGTTTCCTGAATCGTATGTGAGATTTATCAGAAAAGGTATGCGAGGTTATTGTTTGCAATGCGAACGAAAACGTAAGCAGGTTTGGTGTTTTCGGCAGGGAATGATCGGCCCTCATTGTAGGAACGAGGAATAGCAGAATAATGTGTTTATGAAATCGGTAGCTGTTAAACATCGATACCGTTGCATTATTGGTAGTCAGTAATCATGTTGAGTGCCAAGATTCTGTACTGAGGGGTTTCATTGAAGCATTTGAGATCCGAGTTTCTTAGCTCACTGCAACTACGATAAGCTCTGTGAAGTTGGTCATCGGATTTTGCCAGGTATGTTGTAAAGTAAGACTCATCAATACTGATGCTTACTAGCATTTCTGCTGGAGTACTGGGGACAAAGTAAACAAGGCACGGACTGTCGAAAGTAGTGGATTCCCTTTGGGCTGTTTGATTCCAAATTACTAGAGGAGATCAAACAGTGCTTAGAAGAGAGCCGGAAGAAACAATTGCTTGACACTATTCATGTCCCATGTTGAAGATGATACGCATAAAAAACGTACAAGGTATTGTTCCGTATGACGATTGCCAATCCATTTCATGTGATTACAACTCTTTTCAGTCAATATCTCGTGGCATGGGATGGCACATCACGTCTAAATCCTTGAAATCCTCCCAGTAGAACCTGAATAGCTCCATCAGGGCACCTAAAGTCAGGATGGAATCTGTGTCGTTGAACAGCTTCAGTAAAGTTTCCCTTTGCAAAACTTGGCCGTCCCCCGCTAAAGGGATTTATCGCATTACGGTAGAGGTATTCATTAACATAGTGATCCAGACATAGATATGTAGGACGACCTCGCACCGGATCGATGTGTACAGTAACGCGTGGCCTCTCGTTCTCGGCTCGTTCGTGCCATTGTAACTTGTCACGCATCGCTTCCAACAGATCGTAGTACCTTCTGGGGGCATTCTTCTTAAAGAGCAGAGAACTCAATTCAACTGAACGTAAAGTCGACGGGAGAGCTCCAAGTACCGCGATTAGTTCGTCTATGTCAACCACCATTCCCGAAAGGCCAAAATGCCTGAGGTTCTGCCATTTGTCCATGGGAGGAAATATCTCTTGGAGCGGGACCCAGTGGGAATCCTTGTCCGGTAATTCATCATATAAATTGGCCTCAGTTATATGAACTCGAAGACTAACGTGATGGGGATCTTCTATGTGTTCAAGAGCACGTTTCAAGCATCCACTCCGAAATGACAACCAGTTCATCTCTTCACGATATTGACAGTCTGCGAGAAGAGCCAAATCAAGACGTCTGAAATCACGTCGTTGGAGCAATGTGACGAAATCGTTGTATGCTTCACAGGGTTTGTCAAAGATACGGCAGCTTAATCCAGTCAATAATTCGTTAACATCGATAATAAATTCGGTGACGTCGTGTTTTTGGGTTGCAAGCTCATGCATAATTATAGGAAATCCTCGCCATTTCTTCCTCTCCTCTTCCAGATCCCAAGAGTCGCACTCATGTGGTAATCTGGTCTTCTCTGCGCAAAGGGGCCAACAGGCATGAGTGATTGGATATGTAAATCCGCTCGGAAAAGCGCGAAACATCGGTGTTTCATAAAATGGATTATCGAGGACTCCATGGCTCGCAGTTGTCAGGGTGACTCTTGTCAAGGATTTCGCAAAACGATCCAATCCATATCTGAACGCTTCGATATCAGCTCCAGATGAAATCACCTCGTCTTGCTGCTTTAGAAGTTGCTCATAATAGCGCCATGACTCTATCAGTGGAATATCATCAATCTTTCTTCCCTTGAACATTCCAAGAGGTTGATGAGCCCCCTTACACCCATCCACAAACCAGTAAGGAACTCCTTCAACTTGAGTAACGGAATACTGCCTTTCGTGTTGTAGTGCATCAGCAAAGGCACTGGGACCAGGAAGCTGTGCATCATCCCAGATAATCTCCTTGATCCCGTGGCGAAATTCCTCATGGCCAGCAATAGCACGGAATACCTCAATGTTACGTGGATTGGAAGACAGGAACACTCTGTCTAGACTTAAACAGGCTCTTTCTTTCAGGGTCTTGCTTGTTAAACGTAATGTTTTAATGTCCTTGTTGGCAAGAAATGACGACACTGTAGCTAAAAGCTCGGCAGGAAGGCGTTCTAAATGCGAAACCCCTGGAGGGATTGGTATGGACGACATTTATGATTTTGATCTGTTTTGGGGCCTGATGTTTGCTTTGAAGTCTGGTTGGACTAGTAACTCACTTCAGTAGTTCACTAGCTTAATTGAATCGAATAGTAAATTGACTAAGAACATGATTGGACGCCAAGTACTCTGCCTAGGTAGCTTGATGGAACAGAAAATTGTCGTTGTGGTCTTCATTCAATGCTGCCTCGATATGGCACGGACTGTCGAGGGTACAGAGGGGTTCCTTTTGGGCCTGTTTAAGTCCAAATGATGTTGAACGGCCCTAAGAAGCGAGCCAGGAACAGGACGTGCTCGACACTATTGCAAGAGCCATGTTGGATTCTGAAAGATGCCCAGAAAACGAACAAAACAAACAAAGAGCGAAATCATGCACGTGACTCGAGGAGTAAAGTCACGTGCTGTGACTGTTACTGACAACGCTGTCGTCTCATTCGCTCCTTCCCTCCTCATTCTTCGACGTCTCTATTCTTCCTCTTGAACGACTCAATTGAGGAAATGTGATTCATCTCGTTCAAAGTCTGCCTCTGGCAGGCTCTCGCTCGGATTATGCCATCTAGGCGGAAAAGTCTGACATGGCCCGATGATTGGGTTCGCTTTGCAAACCAGCAAATCATGATCAAGTGCTTTATGAACATAGCCAGCCTTGTTGACGACAAGCCAATCCAACGTGAACAGGTTACCGAATTGGCCTCACTGAAATGCAAGGCAAATCCTGTCTATTTTGACCGAACCAATGGAAAGAATTTGACCATTCCCAATTGCTATCCAGCCTCTAGAGGGTCCGACAAGACAGTCTGGATTGTATATAGCGGAGGCTTTTATCAAAAAAATATTTCTATCTCCGTTCTTCTTTCGATAACCTGACTTTATGCATACAGGGATTGCTTCATCTTTCAACGAGATGTCAGAACCCGCGGAAGCATCCTCACAGAAATGCCCCTTTCGGAAAGCCGATGAGCTGAACAGCGATCTCGATACATCGCGAGATTGTTTGCCTGGCTATCCTAGAATCAAGCTCAGCGATGACAAGAATCTGTTAGAATTTGTTCGCTCAGAACTCTGGTCAGAGGATCTCGAGTCGATATCGGACAGACTTTGGTGGATGTCGAAACAAGATAGCGGGAACATCTCCCCGTTACACCGACAAATTGTGAAAGGACGAAAAATTACGATCACAGAGGACCCTCGCCTTCATCTTGTCTGGATCGATGATAGAATTTTCATCAAGCCACTCCCTCGATACTTAGCGTCCTATGTATTCTGGCAAGAATTCATGAGCAATCTACCCAAAGAAATTACAGCCAGCAAGCTGAAAGAGGCGGCTCTCGGCTATTTACGAACTTATTTCTATCTCATCCAGTACGAGTCAGATCTACGCATAGCACAAGACCCAGTTCTTTGCCTACTGCCCAAGGAAGTGACATGGTCTCAATTCTGTCGTTTCTCGGCCGCTTTCAACGACATCGCTGACGACCAGGTCTCGGGGCGATATCATTATGGAGAGATTCGACTCACTCGATTAAACTACTACGCACCGTTCCTCCTGGGAAAAACCCGTTATCAGCGCACTAAGTATCAGTATCGTGCGTACTTTGCTCAGATTCAAGGACCCGTCATCTCTGTATTTGCGTTCCTTTCGATCTTGCTCAACTGTATGCAGGTCGCACTCGCTGCTACCACTTCGGAAGAGACGGATAAGCATGTTGTATTCAGAGGTTGCTATTGGTTAAGCACTATTATTGGGTTTGTGACAAGCCTTGTGATGCTTCTCTTGGTGTCTCTTTTCTTTTTCAAAGTAAGCAGGGAATGGAACTTTGCGTTACACAATCGGCTACAGTGGAAAAAGAGTTCACAGAAGCAAAATTCAGAAGGTCGCGTGTAGGCTGCATAGATGCCCTGCTGCAGAAATGCCTATCTCTTCCCTCTGATGATCACTTTCAACGGCACTTACTGGATGGTAGCAAAACTTACTCTAGATCATCTAAACTGCTGAAACGCTGCGATGGTTTCTGATTATTTACATCAATTTACCATGCATCACAGTTGAATAAGAAGGCTGCAGGCTCAGACTCCGCCCCAGCAGATCACCTCAGCCTTGTCGACAAGGCTGGACAAGGCTGAGGATGGCTCATCTCCCCTGATGCATCCTTGTGATCCGTCCTCATTTCTCTTCTCTTTATATCACATCATCGTTGAACCGGAACACAAGTCATCGCTCCTGATCGATACTCACGATTGTTTCCGACATATCTCGAGTTGCTGTATCGCTTAACTGGATCAAGATGGCCAGCCAGAGAAAATCGCACGTCTTTCGAGTAACAGGTCTTTTGAGGCATCAGCCGGACGAGGATTCTAAGAAAGTATTACAAAAAGTACTCGAAGAACACTTCACCGACGACGAGTCATCGCGGATTTCGCCAGAAATTGCTATCGTGCCATCGTGCTATGATTATGAAAATGAATATGCTGCCTTGGTGCAGTTTCGTGGGGGTGTGCCTCAATTTCTCTCTGACTCGAAAACAAATCCGCTGGGAGAATGGCAGGTTGAGGCAGGAGGAGACACTGACTTGAACTTTGACTGCCACTTCTTTGGATTTACGCAGCTTTACACATCCGACGAGGACAAACCAGTGATCGCAGAGTGATATTCTTCCAACCATATTGGAACTCAGAACCATGCTAACTGATAGAGCAATGTAGTATCATTGCTATCTGCGATCTCGATGGGCACGCGTACGGATCGTGGCAGGGTAGAGGTAATCTAGGGAGAATGTGGCTTCGTGACTTTCTGTCAAAAGATCTTCCGCAATGCCGCACGATGATCTACGGCTACAACTCAAAGCTGTCAGACCGTGGAGTCGAAGGGATACTTGACTACGGACGGCAGCTGATGGAGGAGATCAAGCAAGTTCGGAACACGAAGGAGGTGAGGAATATAGTTACGAGTCAAACAAGGTATCCAGAAGAAAGCTAATCATGAAATCAGCTCCAGCAAAGACCTCTTATTTTCGTCGCACACAGCTTCGGCGGGATCATTTTAGCCCATGTTAGTCTAAGCAGAATCGCACTTTGTGTGTAGGTCAGCTGACGTTGATTCTAGTGCCTTGTCAGGGCAATTCAGGCGATCGATGGAGACCACCCAGCCGTCACTTCGCTCCATCGTGCCACCTACGGCATGCTTCTCTTTGCCATTCCACACAAAGGCCTGGTGGTGAACGACATCCAGCAGATGTTGGCTGAAGATAAAAGCCATCCACGAACGCAATTGCTACAGCAAATCTCTGAAAAATCAGACCTGCTTACTCATCAGCTGGCCGACTTCAAAAATCTGATTCGAGATCGAAAGGTTGTCAGCTTCTATGGAACTGCGCAGACCAGGCAGTTAGTTCTGGTATGACTTTGCTCTACTTCTGTGTAAATTCTCTGTACACTTTTTGACTATGTATCTCGTAAAGGAGTCAGAAAGCGGACGATGGACACGCACCGGCGACTTCATCACGACAGTGGACGCGGACTCGGCTGTTCTCCAGTTGCCCGACCATGTGGAGGACAAAATATCGGTACACGCGGATCATTCGATGATTGTAAAATTTGATGCGCCGAGTGCGCCAGGGTATCGGGCTGCGCGCGAGAAACTGAAACAATTCGTCCAAGACGCACCACAGGTGGTGACGGCTCGGTTCGGTAAAGTTTCCAACTAGCTTGCTCTTGTGTCTTATCATAAATTAACCATGAGTCTATCTAGCACAGGCACGCCACGGGCCCCGGCCGTGCTCCACGGTTCCCTTCAAGAGGGATTTGAAATTTATAGGGCGAGAAGATATTCTTGAACAGATCAAGGAGCGATATCAAGCAATTGGCCAGCAGCACGAACGACTAGCATTAGTTGGACTAGCGGGTGTCGGGTTAGTAGACCCATTTAACGGTCTTGTGACTTACAGCCGATGCTAATAGATCACTATCCTCAGGAAAACCCAGGTTGCTATCGAGTATTCTTATCGCGTGCGAGAGTCCACACCCGGAACGTGGGTTTTCTGGATCCACGCCAGCAGTGCAGCTCGAGTGGAACAAAGCTACCAGCAGATTGCTACAGTTGCTGAAATTCCCGGTCGAGACAGCCAGCAGACAAATATTTTTCAGCTCGTCTATCAGTGGTTGAACGATGAGCGCAATGGCCACTGGTTGATCGTGTTGGATAATGCAGATGATGACGACCTTTTTTTCAACGAAGAAGTGGAAAAAGCCCCATTGGTCAACTTCTTGCCCCAGGCAGCAACTCACGGGTTTGTCCTGATCACATCGCGCAACCGTGACGCGGCGAGAAACTTGGTGTGTGAAGGCCTTGTGATCGATATTCAACCGATGAACGAAGATGAATCGCTTGCCCTGCTACGGGCCAAAAATCCAAACGGGCAGTCAGTGATTGAAGACGAAAAGGCGCTGGTACAGGCCCTGGATTACGTTCCGTTGGCCATCACCCATGCCGGATCCCATATTGCTAGTCGATCGCCTCGTATTACAGTTTCCCGTTATCTTGAACTCTTTCGTGAGAGCGAGTCAAATCAGATTCATCTTCTTATGGAAAAAGAACTAAAGGATTACCGGCGAGATTCAAGCAATAAATACACGATCATCACGACGTGGCAGCTGTCATTTAACCAGATTCGTCAAAGTAAGCCGTTAGCGACGGATTTACTTGCACTGATGAGCATGTTTGATCGACAGGGAATTCCCGAATTCCTCGTCCGTCAAGATCTTGATACACTGCAGTTTGAGGATTCTCTGGCATCCCTCATCAGCTATTCTCTTATTCAAACTGAAATGGTCGAACAGGCATTCAATATGCAGCGACTGGTGCAGTTGTCAGTTCGAACATGGTTAGATGTCCACCACGAGTTAGCACGTTGGCAACGGAAGTCCCGAGCAATACTAGCTCAGAAACTTCCAAATGGGGATTATGAGACTTGGTCTCAATGTCGACTACTCCTTGCACATGCCAAGGAGGTTATGAAACACCCTTCGATAAACCATGATGAAGATTTGCTGAACGCAGCCATGATTTCCAACCATTGTGGATGGTACTTGACTCTAAAAGGAGCTCCGTATGAAGAAGGGGAAGTAATGCTAAGACGAGCACTAGAAGCACGAGACAAGGTGCTTGGACCTAAGCATCCCAAGTCGATCGACGTTATGATACAACTTGGCCATGCACTCTACATGCAATCGAAACATGAGGAGGCAGAAGAGGTGCTTCTACTATCTCTGATGAGATGTTTAGAACCTCCTAGATCAGAGAACTCACTTGTACTCCGGAATACATATGCACTTGCCGTACTATTCCACGATCTGGGGAGATTTGAAGAAGCAGAGATGATGTATAGACGGGTACTGGAAGGGTTGACCACTATTTTTGGACCACAGCATGTCGACACACTTGCCGTTGCCCCCCATGTTGGTGCAGTACTTTCCAGTCAAGGAAATCACAAAGATGCGGAAGCGATAACCCGGCAGGTTTTGGAAGGATATGAGAAGTTGCTTGGACCGGAGCATCCCCATAGATGTATCTATCTCACTCAGCTTGGTAATTTGTTGCATTCTCAAGGGGAGTATAAGAAGGCGGAAGAGATACCCCGACATGCGCTAGAAAAACAAGAGAAAGTGCTTGGACGAGATCACCACATCACGCTGGATACCCTGAATTTTCTAGGAGCGGCATGCGAACGTCAAGGGAGGCACGAAGAGGCGGAAGAACTGTATCGAAAAGCTTTAGAGGGAAAAGAGACCATACTTGGGTCAGATCATTTCTCTACAATTAACGGTGGCACTTTACTTGAGCGGCTATTGCACGCTCAAGGGAGATATGAAGAGGCAAAAGTAATGCACGAGCGGATAGAAGAGGCGAAAGCGAGGAATCAAAGAGTACTAGAGGCCAAAGGAAGAAGGCCACTGCCCAAAACCCATATTTGGCTGACATAGTGAAACAAGACACTCCGTGCTCTTTCATAGTGCCCAAAGTGGTTACTGTATCTGGTGGTTTTGCATGGTAACCCTCTCACTGCTAAAGTATCAAAGTTGGAGTGTTTGATAACTAGTCAAGACCAAGGGTCGTTTGAGAATCCAACCGAAGGCACCTGGATATGGTTTGAAGTACCGATTATCCGACCATGGTGTGGAAACCCAGCCTGGATTGTGAAGATCTGCAACAGTGTGCCAAGATCAAATCTCGCCCCTGTCCCGAAAGCAATCATCAGGGACACCATAGCAGTAACCCTCGGTGTGAATTGCGCAGAGTTCTCACCACTTATATCGTTGATAGCTCACGATGTCGTAACCCATCCTGGACCTACCAAAAACCAGCTACATATGTAACCTTGGAAACAAATACAGGTTATCGGATGAAAAACCCACTCACCACATATACGGGCACAGCACAGATAACACAAGAACACGTATATCCAGTGTTGCCGGATCAGCTATCTCGTCGTCAATGTCGATTTTCCTACGGGGTCATTGCGAGGAATGCTTCCAAGGTTGCTCATAAAGCTCTGAACTCTAAGAACCTGGAAAGGAGACCTGGTTGTCGGAGTCGATAGTCAATTTGGGCTAGAATGCACAATACAAATTTTATCATGTGAAACAATTGGGCACCACGTAGTACGCAACTACGTAGTCAATCAGTTTACTTATGTAGTAGTCGTTTTGAGCCGCCTTGACAAGTGGAAGCAACATCACTGAAGCTACTGTACCTACTACCTAGGCGCCGTTGATGCCTAGCCCTGGCGCCGCAAGGGAGGCACTTACATCCGCCTATATTAGGCTGTACTGGATGTACTAGAACATGTATATACCGTTATATCTTGGTAATTATATACAGCGCTTCTAGAAATAGTAAACACAGAGGTAGTCTGCCAGCCAGGGGTGGCAAATACCTCCAGTCTAGCTTTTTACGTGCATCACAGCAGCAAGGCAAGTATCCCACCAGCAACAGCCAAAACACCGCTATTGAAGCTTCCAGAAAGTTCAAGTGCAGCTGACGACGAGGATGTAGTAGCAGAAACTCCGGCGGTACTAGTTACACGTGCTGATCCAGAGGATACACTCGACTCTAGACCATATGAAGTTGTTGTTGCCGGGAAGGACATACTGGCTTCTGCTTCGAAGGAACTCTCAATCGATTCATAAACTTGCTGCTCATGCAAAACAAGACTCACAACCGCAGTAGGGACCGAAGTAAGCCATGTGGGCAGCGAGTTCACATCGATACCCTGATAACCCGAACACAACAGCGAGGATGTCACAGATGCTGGAAACGCATTCATAGCTGCTGCAAACTCAGAATTTGCGCTCGAGTATGTCGGGTTCTGTTCGAAAGATTCATATGCTGAGTAGAGTGCTTGGTTCATCTCATCGGCTATTGCCGCAGGTAATGGGCTTTGAAGTTGACATGTCAATCTAGTAATCATTAGTATAGGTATACTTGCTGTTTTTATGGTGATACCGTTTACCCAGTGGTTGTTGTCTGTACATGTATAGATAGAAAGATGGCGAACAGAATTATTGCAGTGAGACCTCGGTTTTTCATTTTGGCCGGTTAGAATTGACTGATCCGAATCAATTGAAAGGTCTTGAAATTCAATGGACGTATGTACTAGACACGCATTCGAGAAAAAATCAACCGACTATTTGGAGATTTACACCAAGGAGGGAATTTCACAGATCATATAAGGACTGCTTTAGCTGCCGCAGAACAGATGTATTGGAAAAGGGGAGTTTCTTTGTTCGTTTTTCATTGATAGCACCAGAAACCTATCTACGTCCTTAGTGCATACCGGTATGTTACATCGGGTAACTAGCACTTGGAGGACCGTCACATCACAGAAAACCACAGGCTAACCTGTATTTGTATAGATATATGAGGCTGGTTCACAAATACCCTAGGCGATTAGATTAGCCGCATATTGTAAGGAATGACTGACTCGTACTTGCATAAAGATTGACTCCCCGGGTTGATCTCTTTCCGGATAACAAAGGAGTTGGGGCATTTGATGAATCAGGACTACGGTTTGTGCGCAAGACTGGATCAGTTCTCATATCGAGGCCACCGAGCTGCCTACATATGTGTATATATCTTTAATTGTATGACTTCTTCTATTTAATTATTTTTCTTTAATTATAGAATCACTATTAATGCTCTCCCTGCTTATGATTACGAAAATCTTCCGGATCTGCTGTCTCATGCGTAATCTCAATCGTCGTCTCCTGATACACCCCGCCCTCAATATTCTTCATCTCCCATTCATCGGGTTGAACAATGCCCTCCGCACTTTCATTCCGATAATCATTAACCGTATCATTAAGCGTCTGTAATCCCCTCCTCAGCTTCGACCGCTTCTGTTTACCTCCTCTTCCACCAACCGTACTAATTTGCGTCTGGTACGCATGGGACCCAGAATACGCATTATACAGCCCATCCGACGCACTCACCTCCGTGACAACGAGCAACTGCCGTCTCGTAAGCGTGTAGACAGCCGTATCAAACAGACCAGATAACGCCATGAGCGATCCCGCGACGGCGAAATACGCTCGACTCGGAACGATGTGCCGTGCACTCGACATTCGGCCTGCCGCGAGAGGAAGGGAAAGGAGAATGTATGTAAAGGGGTAGATAACCATGTAAATAACGACGCGGTTAAGACGTTTAAGGCTCTTTTGGTGGGATTGTTGCAGTATTGCGGCCTGGAACATGCGGCGGCGGAGGTAGAAGAACATGATGCCGTAGAGAATGATGGTGCCGAATTCAGCGAGGAAGATCCAGAAGTAGTGGCCCCAGAGGCGTTCGGCTTCGTGTTTGGGGCTCAACCAGCACTATCTCACCAGACGTAGGGCACGTTAGTTATCTAGGATAGTAACTAGGAAGGTATAAACGCACCCATCCAGCTTCGGATATGACAAATGTCTCGGATTTATACATGGAGACTGGGATGATTCCTAGTATAATGATAAATCCCCATATACTGACGACAGCGTACAAAAACACGGAATATGGTAATTGTCGTCCTCGAAGAACAACTGCCCCCGTGTGCATCGCGATCGCCAAAACGAAGATTCCACTCCCCGGGTCAGCGATCTGAATCCACCATCCTTGAAGCGCACAGGCGGCACTCGGATAGTAGACCTGATTCTGGCCAACCCAGTGCAGACATAGGAGAAATGCAGTGGCTTGTTGGATATCGGCGAGGAGCAGGTTATAGATCAGAACGACGTATTGATTGTGTGCGAGGGGTTGCTTGTAGTATCGTTTCCAGAAGATGAAGCGATACGTTAGGAAGAGAAGGAGCCCTAGAGCCGAAATGAAGGATAGAAGGCCGCATATGCCCATGGCAATGAAGCCGGCCTTTGTCGTGCTGCTGAGGGATTCAGTGTCAGCATCTTGTCTAGGGAGGAGCCGCGACTCTGTGGCATGTTCGATAGCGGTTGTCTGGAGGAGGTGGATGGCTCGTATAAGGCTGGACATGGCGCTTTTATGAGGTGTTCGATTGCACAGAAGACTCGGCACGATCCTGAGGAGGAATTAAGCCTTTTTAACTTTCAAGTCAAGTGTATTCGAAGAACTTATTAAGCTCTTTCTCCTGAATATGAGAGGATTCCTGTTGGGTCTTAGGGTTACTCGCTAGGATTAGTGAAAGCTTTTTTTGCGCTTGCTATACTGAAGAGGAAATGGATCTACGGATTTTAGATCCGTAGGAGACGCAGACAACTGGATATCCAACAAATTAACAAAAAGACCAATTCTTGGAGAAAATACAGTTTAGGATCTGATTAGGGTAGTGGCCTAATCGGGTGTATTTCGCCTTTCCAACTGTCATACCGCAGAACCGTGCGGTCTTTTCTCCATCATGAGATAGACTTTTTAAAGGATTACGTACATAATTAGACAAGATGATCAGTTGTGATCAGTTGTGATCAGTTGTGTATACGGAGTAATCGACAATGGCCAGATATATAGGAGTTTTTTCCGCCATTATCTACCAGTATCCCGAGCATTAGAATACTCCCGCTCCCACGTCTTGAAGGCTTGAAGATGGCATACCTAAGTAATTATTTTTTAAGCGCTCAGAGCCTCATAAGTGGCAAAATTAACTCACTAGTATCGCTACCTAGGTAGTGGTACGCTATATTATAGTCGCGGCTATGTAGCCCTTGTAGGTAGGTGGTGGGTTCATGGCTAGAGTTAAATTACGAGCTAGCAAATCAACAAGACAACAACCTGCAAGTTTCAAGTTTCAACGAGAACGAGTCAGACAATAGTCTGGAAGGGACGGACTGAAAGTCATTTGGCATTGCCTTGAGTGGAGGAGGTCATTAAAGTCTTTCCGCAGTGCTTACTGTTCCAAATGAAATCTGAACATGGGAAAGAAAAGGAGAAGAAACCAACAAGTTGTCAAGTTCTCTCACAGACTCACACACGTTCCAAATTATGAATAGAAAAGTGGAGGCCGCGTGTCATACCCACTTAGGCTCTGTGCGCTCTTGTTAGGGTATGCTAGTCATTTTAAGCCCTAATAAGGGGAAGCACTGATGTTTAGTCTGTAAATTGGTGCTATCGCCGCATGGAAATCACTTCTAACCGAACAGGTATATTAACCCGTATTGGATGATTCTTAGACGGCTCTTCTGATCTTGGTCTTGCTTGATTCTCGCCAAGGGAAAATAGAAGGTCATGTTTTAGGGCTTGGGTTGGCTACAAATGATATAAAAGGACAATCAAAAGCTTCCACCATGTAACACTTGAGATATAAAAGTTGCTCACTTTGGCCGTAAATACAAGTACGACTGTATATCTCCTGTTCGAGCATCTCCTTGAGCTTCTTCCTTGCCGTTTCGCTAGATACACTCGTCGTGAATGCAGGAACCTATCAAACCAGGAACTTCTAGTGGTACATTCTCAAACTCATTTTGTCCGCTGAATACGGCCAAAACTCTGTATTCATCCGCCCAAATTCCTCCATAAACAAGATATTCGTCGGTATGACTTGATGAGTCTAAGCCACCGTCGCGTTGCAACACCTTTGCGACTTCGTATGCATCATAGACGAAGGGCAGGCCTTTTGACCAAACTGCAATGATGACAACTTCTTAATTCCCTGCCTCTAGGAGCCGACGTCTCCTTTTCAATGCACTTCTCCACTTGTTTGTGAAGGGAATGAACGGTGTATTGACGTGCGCCCGCGAGAGGCAATCCCGAAACGCTTCTCTGGTTACCGGTCGATTGGGATCTCGTGCCCTCATGCCGTTATCTGAAAAAGTGTCATTATATGCCATTGAATTTGGATCATGGCATTCCACTCGTAAGAGGATCACGGGTGGGGTTTGAAGAGGAGGGGGGAGTGGTATGGAATTCATCATTCACGATGCTGAGAAAAATTCAATTATCTCTTTCCACTTCTAGTGTAGATATCACAATATCACAAGTCTTGAACTTCGAAGTAGAAGGTTATACTGACAAGTGGAAGATCAGACAAGCTGTGAAGCCTTGCGCGTAATGGCTACCTAAGCTTCATTAGGGCTAGCGTCATCTCAAGGGCCTGACAGGCCTGACTGTCCTCTAAGCCTCTACAGAGTTTTTCCAACACCTGTCAACTAAAGGAAGTGGGAGCGTCGCTGACCATTAGCTGGCCCGGCCTACCAGTACCATACGTATCAGTCAGTATAGGCTGATAACTCCACACCGCGAAAGCCGAATTGGCAACTCAACCCCGGCTTTATGGTGCGGGGAACTTGCCCAGGTGGTAATTGGGGTAATTCACCGACTTTCTTTTATGTTAGTCGGCATGTCGGTATGGACTACCTAGGTAGCCGACTATATTCGCTTGATGATGCGAGTCGTGGCATTCGTTGAGGATCTAATTTTATGTGTCTGATTTTGTTTACATACATTCAATGGGAGAAATTGCCTTCTAGACATGCGTCCTTTATCTTCCTCCGGTCTTCGTGTGTTTCAAAGAGTATCAAATTCTAATCTCAGAGCATCCGGACAACGACATGCTCGGAACTTTGGCTCGAGTCCTGCCCGAGTCTACGCGAATATCACATCTGCATCAATCAATAGGACGAATGTTATAGACCATCAATATGAGTATGTCCATGCTTCTCTCTTGGTACTTCATCATTGCTGATCTATCAGTGCCCTCGTGGTGGGAGCAGGAGGAGCAGGCTTACGAGCGGCCCTGGGCCTTGCTCAGAGCGGACTTGAGACTGCTTGTCTCACTAAGCTGGTATGTGTCTCTCCTTGGTCTTGACCACTCCTCTTACAGTTATACCCAGTTTCCTACACGGTCTCATACAGTTGCCGCACAAGGTGGAATCAACGCTGCGCTCGGAAAGTAGGTTTCCAGAGGACCCGGTCCCGGACACTACTGACTGCTAGATTTAGCATGCAAGACGATGACTGGCGATGGCACATGTACGACACAGTCAAAGGCTCGGACTGGTTAGGAGACCAGGATGCAATTGTATGCCCATATTATCCCATCATTTTGCACGTCTCTGACAGCCGATAGCATTACATGTGCAAAGAAGCGCCACGCGCAATCCTAGAACTTGAGGCTTATGGAATGCCATTCTCGCGAACTGCGGAAGGAAAGATATATCAGGTTCGGAAGCCTGCCGACTATTAAGGAAGCATTAGACTGACCGTCAGATAGAGACCGCTGGGAGGTCAATCACTTAATTATGGGAAAGGTGGTCAAGCGTTTCGGACTGCTTGTGCTGCGGATCGGACCGGTCATGCTTTACTTCATACACTGTATGGACAGTCTTTGAAGGTATGTTTTTGCACGCGTGTGGTTATGTTATGGCTAACCCATACAGCATAACTGTAATTTCCTTGTCGAATACTTTGCTCTGGATCTGATGATGGTTGATGGTGAATGTGTCGGCGTGGCTGCCATTGACATGGAGACCGGGACGCTTCATCGGATCTTTAGCCGCAACACCATCCTAGGTTTGTTGTCAACTTACCCTAGATTATGCATGATTGGTACGTGAGCTAATATGGATAGCTACCGGTGGTTACGGACGAGCTTACTTTTCATGTACTTCTGCTCACACCAGTACTGGCGATGGTTGTGCCATGGTCTCAAGAGCCGGTCTCCCTCTGCAAGACATGGAATTCATCCAATTCCATCCCAGCGGAATATATGGCGCAGGTGTACTAATCACCGAAGGAGCGCGGGGAGAAGGTGGATTCTTGCTGAATTCCGAAGGTGAACGGTTCATGGAGAACTATGCACCTACAGCAAAGGACCTGGCCAGCAGGGACGTGGTATCGCGATCAATGAATATCGAGATTAGGGAGGGCCGTGGTGTTGGACCTGAGAAAGATCATATATACTTGCAGCTCTCGCATCTTCCGCGAGACCACATTTTGGAGAAGTTACCGGGCATTGCAGAAACTGCATCAATATTTTCCGGTATCGACATCACCGTGGATCCCATTCCCGTCCTACCAACGGTGCATTATTGTATGGGCGGTATTCCGACAAACTATCACGGCCAAGTCCTGGATGTTCATTCCTCATCGAATACAGAACACACAGTTCCGGGCCTTTACGCGATTGGTGAAGCTGCCTGTGTCAGTGTCCATGGAGCGAATAGGCTAGGCGCAAACTCGTTATTGGATCTGGTTGTATTTGGCCGCGCAGCTGCACACCACATCGCCAGCAACAACGAGCAGGGAATGAAACACAGTTCTACGCCGGAGGATATAGGCATGGCCTCCTTTGACGATTTAGAGAAATTGCGCACAGCAAACGGCACCCGACTCACTGCAGAACTGAGAACGTCGCTGCAAAAATCGATGCAAACCGACGTCGCTGTTTTTCGTACTCAGGACTCCCTGACCGAAGGCATTAACTCTGTCCAAGATATAGAGCGTGCATTCCGTGATGATGTTTGTGTCAAAGATCGGTCATTGATCTGGAATTCAGATTTGATCGAGACCCTAGAGACGCGCAATCTACTAACGTGCGCGGCGCAAACAGCCAAAGCAGCGCTGGCACGGAAAGAGAGTCGCGGAAGTCATGCGCGAGAAGATTTTAATGAGCGCGATGATGAGAATTATATGAAGCACACATTGACATGGCAGAGCAGGGAAGCAGAGGAGATTAGGGTGGGATACCGGGATGTTGTCTTCAAGACGCTGGATCAGGAGGAGTGTGCAACGGTGCCGCCGATGAAGCGGTCGTACTAGATTCAAGCAACGGATATAATTGAAAGATATAGACATACAACATGGTTGTAGTATAGATAGAGAAGTGAAAAAGATGAAGTTCAGACCGAATGACGTAGAATATACAAACGACCCAAACTGGTTAGCGCAGTGACTCGATCTCCACTCGCTTTTCTGATCCAAACCACTTCCTCTCTCTCTCTCTTCTCTCAGTTAATGATTCAACTCTGTCAATATTTCATGTGACTATCTATTCAGCTACAACTGACAACATACGGGCGAGGCTGGTACACTGATTTAGCTCACTTTGTGATTTTTCTGCGTGCTGAATAACTTTAATACAGATTGAGAGTTCTCTTTTCACTGCTTCCAAGCTTGTGTATCTACTAATCTCAAGGAAAAATGGCCGAGGACGATCGCTCGCCTGTCGCGACCACAGCAGATAGTCCTTCGACGAGCGCATTGAACACAGAGCCACCGAGCGCCGAGTCGCCGAGGACGGAGCGAAAAGAGGAGAACGATGGGGTAGAGAACGATAAACAGAGCAGTCCTGAAGGCGAGGACGAGCAGCAAGGTGAGAACGGTCTCGAAGAAGAAGAAGAGAAAGAGAACAAAGCTGCAGCTGCAGCAGAAGATGCGCCACCATTACCGGACGAAGAAGCACCGCCACTCCCCGACGAAGCACCTCCAGGCCAAGATACGGAAGGCGACGATGGATGGGAGCCCGTCTGGGACGCAAACGCACAAGCATTCTATTTCTACAATCGGATTACGGGTGTATCGCAATGGGAAAATCCTCGTGTACCGGATGCTGCTGCTGCTGTCGCTGCTCCAGCAGTGTCGGCACCAACAAGTCTAACGGAGGTCGAACCAGTCGCGCGCGGAGGGGGTTACAACCCCGCGATCCACGGCGATTACGACCCTACAGCTGCATACGCGCAACAATACGAACCAGACACGCAACAATTACAAACCGCGGCAGCAGAACAATTACAGTCCTACGCCGCTACGGGCGCATTCAATCGCTTCACGGGCCGATGGCAAGACTCGTCCCTAACGCCAGAGAATTTCAATGATGAGAATAAATCGCGACGGCAGATGAATGCCTATTTTGATGTCGATGCTGCCGCGAATAGTCATGACGGGAGGAGTCTCAAGGCTGAGCGGAGTGGGAAGAAGCTGAGCAAGGCGGAGGTTAAGGCTTTTCGGGAGAAGAGGAGGGAGCGGAAGGAGGAGAAGCGGAGGGCTTGGTTGAGGGATTGACCATCTCTCAACTTGGAGATTTCTATTCAATTGTGAAGCCATACTGCTATGCCTGGGACGTGATACCATTGGCGACTGATGTTTTCAACATGCTGTACTATCATTTTGTATCATTTTGGGCGTTTGACTGGGATTTTGTTCTGCATCGGTTGGAGTTGTATCAACAAAGCTGTCTCTTGTTGACTTGCTACATAGCTATATATCAAACTACTGTACTACAGCAAAGTACATTCACCTATACTTGAACTAGGGGTTTTGAAGAAAATGTAGATGTCAACATCTCAACATCTCATTTCTCGAGGTCACGTGGAGATACCCGCGATAACCACATGTTTTTTATCGCAGCTTTTTTTCATTCAAGATCTTGCTTCCAAACAACAGTCCAAAAAAGTTGTACACACTCTTTTGTGTCGAGAATCGAAAGGTACGTACATTCCAGGCTCTTCTGTTCAATATTATTTATTGCTTGACACATCATCAAAACATCAATCTTGATATCAATTTTTCTTCCCCCTCATTTTTATCTATCTACACCCCGCGGCCGGCAATAGAAAAAGCTACATACATGTTTCGTCTATTTGCCCAACCCTTTGTACGCAATCCAATTTGGCGTTTAATTTGGGCCATATATACTCTGCAAGTCTCGAGACTAACTCAAACATAGTCTTTAAAACCTCTCACATATCCCACCTACATAGGAGCTCTTTCAACAAGAAGAAAGAAAGAACGACAAAATGTCGAAATCATACACCACCAACCCCCCGGCACCCGTAGCGCTCTCCTTCGACGCAATCGACGAACTCATCTACAACGCTCGATTAGGCGACATCCAGGGCCTGAAAGACGAGATCTCAAAATCTGCGGGCGAACACAACGTCTCTGCTTCGACGATCATTAGATCTGCACTCGATACTGAGGATGAGAGTGAAGGAGGCACTGGGGCGTGTCTGTTGCATTGGCCTGCTGCGAATGGGAATGTTGGTTCGTCGCCCCCCTCTCACTCATCTGTTCCTGTAAGGGAGGCGGAAGACTGACGGATGTAGAACTCTTAAACTATTTACTGCAAACCCTTACAGCCCCCGACGCCGGCTTGACTTCCGAAGACCTCGCCTCATTCCTCAACTACCGCAACTACACAGGCAACACACCCCTACACTGGGCCGCACTCAACACGCACCTGGACTGCGTCAAAGCGCTCGTCGACGCTGGTGCGGACATAAGCCTGAAAAACGACGCGGGACACGATGCGCTTTTCTTAGCTGAGAGGGCTGACTGGTCTGTCGTAGAAGAAGACAATAACGAAAATGAGAATAATAATGATAATAGGAAGGAAGAAGAGGAGATTGAGATTGAAATCAAAGAACAGCAAGAAGATGAAGGGAAGCCGGCGCCGCCGCCGACAAAGGCGAGGGCGGTGGTGGAGTGGTTGTTGAGTTGTGATAAGGGTGCTGGGTTTGAGGAGGCTGTTAATAAACAGGAAGATACGAAGATGGAGGATGCTAAATAGACAAGAGAAGAAAGACAGGTGAAAGATACCCGGTAGATAGAATAAGGAAGTATATAAAAAGGGAAAATGCAAATGTAATATCCTATTCAATGCTATATATAACGTTGAGTCATGCCGAATCCTTTTGAAAATAATCAATATATGTACATACAGAAAACGTCAATCTCTATCTTCTCTTTCTTCCCATAAGCCATTATCAATACTCGTTAGTCAAAATATATATATACCATGGAAATGTGAACCAAGACGAAAAAAATTAATCTTTTCGAATCTTATTCCTCTCCGCTATGGAGGAACACGACGATGATGATGAAGAAGAACTCCGTCCGACAGTTGTAGTGCTACCATTCGAGTACGACGAATCCTTGACATTCCGTAGAACACCAGGCTGTACGGATCGATTAACTTCACGCGCTTTCGTGTCCCACAGCGAGACATGGAAAGAGCGATTGCGCCATGTCACGGTTGACCCGCCATAGACAGCCCAGAACCAGATGGGGAAAGCGAGGGATTCCCGAATCGTCCATGCCGCCAGCCACTGCAGAAAGGGACGTCGGGAGGTTTTGTTCTTGGAAGATGTTTTCAGTGGGCGCGCGAAGGGGGGAGTGTTTTGGTCGATTTCGACGGTGGCGCCGGAGTGGAGTTTGAGGTATAATGTCCAATCGGTCATGCACCAGATGAATATGCTCGTGGCCCAGAGCAAGAAAAAGGTAGGCCATTGTTGGAGGTAGGCACTTATGTCAGTGTAGCCGTGGGTTTCGAGGTATTTGGCGACTACTGTACTCATGCCAAATGCGCCGTATAGCGAGCAGACGATTGATTCAGTGCCAGGCTCGACGAGCGTCGCCGCTAGAACGGTATACTTGCGTACACGCAACCAGCGGACTCGCCGCGCAATATAAGCCTTGACGCTCATATTAGCAACAGGCTGAAAGGCGAAGTCTCCAAAGACCATGCCATGTTTTCCAAATCCCTTTCTCGATTCTTTCTCTTCTCGCACTTTATTCCTCCATAGCCAGTCGCCGATGATGTGGTCTTCACATAGTTGGTCGGAAACCCAGTCAATGCCCGGGTTGCGAGCTGGGCCTTGAACGGGTGCTGTATCTGGACTTTCTGTGAGATCGTTAAGATGGGATTTGCGAAACATGTTCGATTTCCCCACGATACACGGTGCGATCGACACGGTGTTGATGGCTGTATACATTTTCGCATGCGACGAAGACAGAAAAAGTTCCTCGAGTCGGCCACCTCCTTCTCTGAGTACGGAGTCGGTGTTGTTTGCACCGATCTTGTGCACACCATTCCCATTCGCAAGTAGAGGCTTTGACTCGCCAGTCAATGCATCCTCCGGGTCGACGTTGACTGCAATCGGGAGATGATGCACGAATTTGTACCGTTTCCCACCGTAACCACACAATTTATCAACCATTCGACCGCACACCCCCGTTCCGACCCAGACATTACAATCAATAATCCAAATAACATCCCCCTTAGCCTCTCTATACGCACGACTCATGTTGCGAATCTTCGGGTTCGGGCCCATGGGATATGTGCTTCCTTCCTGAAGGAGCGGATCCTCTTCCTCCACGTATATGCGCACATCGCACGTGCTCGAGAAATCCTCGACTAGTTTTTCGAGGATGGGAAATGCCGGGTCGGCTCTTGTAGATACGCAGATACACGTCGTGAGTTTGTCGTGCGGGTAGTCTTGTCGTAGCGTTGACGCGAGGCATTCGTACAGGTATGGCTCGATGCCTTTTACGGGTCGGATGATGGTGACATGTGGTGCGTCCGAAGAACTGGCGGATTTCGATCTGGGGGGCGCATTGGAATAGAGCCGCCATCTATACCATTCATTAGACTCCTGTAAACACAGAGAGAGGCGATTATTCAGCAACTGCAATCAGACTCACATCTGCAAATACCCCAAAGCACACACAAACACCACCAGCGAGTACCACGCAATGGCCACCCAGCCAACACCCTCAATCAGCCATTGTGTGTCGACAGTTGAACTTCCGGCCGCCGCGCGTTGGAGGACAACGGAGGAGCTCAGCGGAATTGCTATCATGAGCGGCGGCACAACAACAACAACAAATTGAGCATTTGTACAGTATAGGCAGTCGCGTGCGGCATTCAAGGAACTTAAGAAACAGAGAAGAAAAGAAAAGAAAAGGAGAAAGAGAGTTTGAATCCAGGCACAGATGTTATTCTTTTTTGTGGTTGACGAACTGGAAGGTTAGGTAGAGGTGGAGCCCTGCCGTACCGGAGGAGCTGGAACGCTTTTTTTCATTTCGGATGCTTCGGTTCGTTGTTCATCTCAATCTCTTCCGTTGGAACCGTTTCAGCTGGACTTAGAAGTTTAGACTATGATCGACCTTGGCGAGTTGCTACGATGCTTGGATGGCGATTCAGCTCTGTTAATAATGCAGGCTATTATTCGTGGAGACATGGACTTGTCCGATTGCGTAGATCCTGATGTATCTACGACAAGAATACGAACTCTTTACTGCTTTGACTTCATTATTTTTTCTTCTTTAAGTAGAATTCAGCTATGTCTTTTTCTTTTTGCGGACAAAACTAGCATTCAAAACATTGACCCCTCCTTCTTCAGAGTCTTTGGAAGTTTCCACAGGTTTGTCTTCAATATTTGTATGTGCAGCCTCCGCTTCAACGCTAGCTGTCGTCGACGTAGGTTCAACCTCTTTCTTCCGTTTTCGAATAATAAGCCCTGAACCGATCGTCTGCGTCGATACTGCTGGCTGCGCTGTTTCAATAACTTGCTTCCTGCCAGTAACCTTGACCCCCCACCAAAGGACATCCGCGACCGAGGCCACTTTGCGAATCCAAGCCATGGTGCCTTTCATGGCGAGCTCCTCAGTCTCAAAATCTTGATCGAGTAGGACGTCGTTTGCAAGTTTGTAATCTTCTTCGCTCAGTATGATTTCTCCTCTGCCTATTTCGGGCCAGTAGAAAGCGCTGCGACTGGCGTCTGATGTATTTGATGGTTGAGATTTCTCATCTTGTAAAGCGGATAATGATCTGTCGTCGAATTTTGCTTCTGCCGAAGTAGTAGGGGGAGCGATTTCGTCCTCATGTAGCTTCTCATTCATACTAACAGCTGCGGTTATAGCACCCCGACTCACCAATCCATCCGAACTGCGTAACCCAGGCGGATTAACAACCAACCACAAAAACCCAACAAGCCTCCCCGCAGAACACTCCTGCCGAAAAGACATCATCTCCCAAAACATCTCCAAAGACCTCACGCTCCGCCAATGACCGGGTTTTTTATCCGTCTCGGAATTATCACCACTTGTTGAAGTGGCAAGCAACTCATCATCCAAGTCATCCAAAAACCGTGCTTTGGGGTCATCCGGAAACCTTGGGACAAGACATCTCGGCGGTGCGTCCGGGTGACTACAAATCTGATTGAGAGGGTACGACACACGCCATCGGGGATGAAGCTGATTATCATCCAATCGTGCCGTGGGTGGAAAGAAAGCGCGAGTCTCGTATTGATCGCATCCGGGGACGAGTAGATATGCCGTCGCCGAGCTTTTCACACTCTCCACATTTCCATCCTCTTTGCTTTCTGGTTGTTGCTGCTGTCGCGACTCAGCAGCATGTTCGCGAAGCAACGGATCAGCAGCCCGACACCACCACTTAATCAACCCGCGATCATCCAAAACATGTTTCCGCTCATTATCCACACTCCCCGGAAACAAATATTGATTTTGCGCTCGCGCAAACAGGGACAGAACCAACCTCACCCCGGGCCGTTGATACGAACGCGCCAAAAATCGTATAAAAGTAGTCGTCAACAATCTCAACACTGAAACTTTCGGCGCAGCAGTTGTTGGAGATGCAGCCGTAGACAAATGCACGTATCCCGTCGAATCAGCCTTGGACACAAACAGCGTCGTAAGACGATCAGTCGTGTAGACATAAACCTCCAGCCCCAAAATCGCTACTTCATCATCCACCACATCATCACTCTTACTTTTATTAGTTGTGACAATGAAAAAATGGGATTCGCAGTAGGTGATTTCTGGCTGCTGGCCAGGCGGCGCGGAGAAGATGGCCTCGCAGCGTGTAGGCGTTGTGGAGACGTGACGGACGTTGAGCTGGAGGCCTGAGGGCAGGACCTCAGCTAAGAGGTCTTCCAGCCGTGGTGTAGCCATGATGCTCAGAAGGGCGAAGAGGCATTACGACCAGTCATAATTTATAGGTAGATGGGTTGGTGACTTTGTTCCTTTTGGTTGTTCCAAGGTTGCCTTCTTCAAGGCTGGGCCCGCGTGTGATTGGGCGGTTGATTTGAGGTCACGTGCTAAACGTCAATGTATGTGGTATGTATATTTTCCATGGATATTCACATTCTTGCGAGTGAGACATTTGAACAATTTATTGGCACTTCCTGCACGCGCCTCTACGGAGTAATTTAACTTGACGTGTCAAGCCGCGGTGTGAGGTGGTAGAGACGTTAAAATGCTGTATGATTGGTGGCAGCCAATAACGACGCAAAAGCTCTTCCAGATTCACCTCTTCGAAGTACAATCGCTCCAGAGGGAATAGGGAGAAAAACGCCCCTATTATGAAGTATCCCTCAATGATTTAGACTAGTAGTTCAGCCAGTAACAAGGGTTCTTGGTTAGGTCTCTAAGGCGTTTCATACTTAGTTTAAGTATACCGGTCATGCCAGTAGCAAACAAGTCGATGGGTGTAGCCTGCACATTAACAGCACCTGGAGTGCCTTTCTATTCACTCCAGAGTATCCTCTGGTAGGCCTCGGAAATTCCGAAAGTGCCCGTCTACTAATGAACTTTATTAGTTTCAATTGCCTTATTTTGGGAGTTGAGCGTCCTGATTCTGGACGAGTCGTTGGATTCTTGCACCAGGGAGAATGATCCTGTTTATGACTTCCCCATTATAAACATGCATGCGTATCGAGCGGAAGTGGTTTCCTCTGTTGCCAACATTGTGGAACGTGTACTCTCATCACCAACTGAGCAGATCTTCAACCTTGAAAAAGGTCTCGACGCCGAGGTTCCCATCCTTGCCTACCACATTACTCCGAGTTTGACCGCTACAGTCTTTCAAAAAACCATCGAGAGATCGATTCACTGGGAGAATTTGGAAATTTGCGCAGCAAACTCACTCGGCATGGATCCTGTCTGGCAACGGCAAATCGATATCGTCATGAAAGGTCTCAGCTCCCTGAGTGTGACCGCCGGCGGGTCCGAGGTGGCCGGTGCGGTTTTACAGTCGATCATGTCCCGGCACGGGGATATTCTTTGTGAGTGTTGGACGTCCGATTTTAGCACCTGAATTGGTACATTCTCCTCGATCCCAGTAAAGCCAGCATGGCATGGCGGAGCCGATTGGAGCCGCCTTTCTAACAGAGATAAAAATAGCCTTTCACAGAGGACCCAGTAGAAGTTCCTTGGGTATAGCAAGCATTATTTGCCTGATCAGAGCTCTACTCTGTTCACCCCGTACTCGGTCTTGATAACTTGTGTTTTTGGCGCACGTGGAACAGAAACAAGAAGCCTCCGTCGCTATGTTCTACATGGTCGCCCCTTTCGGCAGTATGCTCTCTCCTCTGGCTTTCATTTTCGATTAGTTTTATTCCATCTACTGGCTGGTTTTCCCGGACCCAAGCTATGGATCGCCCTTCCTCGTCTTTCGCTATATCTCTCTGATCAGGGGACGGCTTGCATATCGACCTGCGAGCATTTCACAGAAAGTATGGGGGAGGGTCGTCCGCTTTGGTCCAGACGAAGTCTCCTTCCTTCATCACATCTCAAGCATGGAAGGACCATATACGGCAGACTCTCCAAAGTACTTCACTCATCAACAAGTAATCCATCCGACATCATCAGCGCCCAACAATATACATGTACAGACCACCGCCGCTTCCGCTCGGCCTTTGGCACATGCCTTCTTTGACAAGGGCCCTGCAGGTACAGGAACTGATCCTCCGCAGCTAGTATGTGGACAAGCTAATTCAGCAGTTGGGCGAGATTGCTGTATCACCTAACCCTAAGGCTAATACGTATAGCTAATATAATGAAGTGGTACAACCTGACCACATTCAACATCATTGGGGTACTACATTATCCAACGAATGAAGATGCAACGAGTAGAACAACTAAATGTATACCAAACTTAATATATTCGAAAAGTGCGCTAGTTAATGGAACATGGAATGTTACTGTGCTGCAATATATCTAATCATATAAACGCCAGCAAGGCTAAAGCTGCAAGAATATGTATAATTATCCGCCCAGTTTAAACCTCGCGAGTCGTCGGCGAATGGACACTATTCGGATTATCCTGCGTATTACTGTTGCGTCCAGGCAGTCTCAAATTACCTATTCGGTTAACGAGGTTGCTGCCCACAGCATCAACGGCGCCCTTTGGAGCGAGCAGTGACGGGCCCTGAGCAGCTGTTTCCTGGACCTTGAAGAGCTTGATACCCGTTCCGTTCCAGACGCCTACTGAGCCGGGCGTGGAATTACTTGCTGACCCGACGAGCATTTCGCTTGAGAAAATGAAGCCCCATAGTAAGGATTCGTACCAGCCCAAGGCGAGTGCGGACCATTCGAAGGAGTGGACTTTGATGGGTGATGGATCCGCTAGGAGAGCGCGTATGTTGGGCTCTTCGGCGAAAGTGGGGAGGTTGTTGATTAGGGTTCTTGCTTCGAGGTTAGAGGATGATTGTAAAGCGGCGTCGGGTATGTGTGGTAGTATCGACGAGATGATGGTTAGAACTGTATGTAATGGGAGTTCTACCACCCAGGATTCAATCTACACAATGATTAGTAGCTGAGTAGGTCCTTGTAAAGGGTAAACGTACCCATGCAGCAGTTGGAGTGAACATGGCTGGCGTAGAATGAATGGCAGCGGAATAACTGCTTAGACTGGTCAAGCTGTTTTGTCGAGAAAAGCCCATTTGTCCGGCTGGCATCTTTCCTCTAGCCTTTTCAGACATCCCTCGGACTTGTAATGGCACGCTATCGTCAAGAGAAGATGAGATCGAGGGAGCGCGTGAAGTTCGTAGAGAAGGAGAAGATTGCGACGGAGTTGTTGGTATTTCGCCATCATCATCAGAGTCGTCACCCCCAATAGCGAACGGACTGTTCTCTGGAATGTGAGTTAACGGGGATCGTGCACCACTGGATCTACGCAAATCCTCCATGGACTGAGACGCTGAACCGGTGAGTCCATCATGCGAAGAAGCTGCTTTCTTGAGTTGGTTCTGCCTTTCTATTTCTTGCTGTCCACTCTCTAGCGTAAATGTACGCAGTGCTTCGAATTTCTTTCTCGTTTTTAGTATGCCATAGACCAGGAACGGATTTCCTAAGACAATTAGCTTCGTCGCAAAACATGGAGAAATAACATACTCGTAAATTGATGCTCCAAAACCACATTGATAAACTCAAGCAAAGCCGAAAGAAGGTAATTGTTCGTCTCGTTCGCAAGCAAAAAACTTGGCGATGACATGGATGCAAAAAGCTGTAGAATTTTTGAGCAGGCGGTTGATGACAATCGTTCCACGTACGCTCCGATATTTTTAAGAATAGCCATGAGTGCTGGGTAGACAGCATCGAGTTTTCCTTTACTGCTGGTCATCAAAGTATGTATGGACTATGCCTGTTAGTGAGAGTCGGCAATTACATGTTGGCACACTTACAATAATAAGATAATCAGCATAAGTACCGCGGAAACCAGCAATACGGATACTCGTCGGTAAAGTGTCTTGAGCTTCAAATTTCATATTTAGACGTTTCCCGAAGCTCTCCTCGACGCTGAGAGTCTGAAGAATGAAGATACACATTTTCACCATTCCCTGTTTTGATGGGTCGTTCCGGTACTCGGTCGCATAGAAAAGGCAAAGGATGACAAAGTCGTGAGATCTGTTTGATTCAATGATGAATGCTCGGAATCGCTTGTTGCATTGCAAGGCTTCCCAGAACAGCATGAGCATTTCAGGGGCCCATTTGACGGATTTTTGGCTGCCGGGGAGATATGAACTCGTTGCTTGCATCTAAATATGTTAGCAGGATATCCCTGAATAGGATGATTTCACTCACTGGCTGGTTAAGGATTCTGGTTATGCCTTCAACGAGGAATTGAAAATCTTGTGGCCGATGTAGTCGTCCAAAATAGTGACGATAATAGTTCTTCGGCGGCGAGCCACGTCCATCCTCTGGAATAGGATATAGTAGGATTACCAGCAATAGCTGTAGACAGTAAATGACCAGTATTTGCTTTGGATCTTTCCAGACTACATGATCATAAGGCACTCTCCAAATAGCCGGGTTGTATTTCATGGTCTAAACTCCAATCAGCAACGCGTCACAGAAATCTCATTAACAGAACTTACTGTATTCAATAATGAACAGAGGAGTGTCAGGACAATCTGCTTATCGGAGCACGTCGCAAGGTATGTAATGGCCTTGACACCTTTGACCGGAAGGAGGGCTATTCTGCGTCAGCCACGATACCCGCATGCAAGAGTATGATAGGGGACACTGACTTGGAGACATATACATAGATTTGCCAGTCAACGTAAGCAAAAGTCTCAATATCTCCATGCGATTATTCTCAAATTCCTTGGTCGAGACCATTGCCGTATTGCATCCAACTCCGCTCTGCCATATCGCATACGACACTTTCCCTTCTGAGGTCGAAAGTTTTGGGATAGTGAAGCCCTTGTAGAATAGAAGATCCGTAAGTGTATCGATCAGCTCCTCCGCCAAAGGTTTGGCATCTTCGCGGTCGTCGACTCTGGGTTGAGTTTGTGCATTGTCGGTCTCTGCTTGAGCTTCGTCAAACAGTATTTCGGTCGCGACTTGGGCCAGGCGAGTCTTTTTCTTGCGAGGTGCCCAGAAGAATTGTTCCTCCCATGCCTCTAGATGATCTGCTTCGTATATGAACGGAAGGACTCTCGTCAGGATGCGGATGCAGTTCAAAGCATGAGTATCTGGAGCGAATTCTGGGTCGGGAAACGAAAGATGATTCTTTAAAACGATCAAGCGTGAGCAAATAGCGAGGAGGAGCGTTTCGAGGTTGGGTAAGGACGAGTCGCGAGCCCGGCGTATGTCTGTCGGAGTGAACAGGCTAAAGACATCTTCGGTAGATTCAGGTAGCTCCCAGAACTGGACATTTGAACATGTATCAGCGTAGTCTTTTGAAGCAGTATGAATATTCCCACCTTAATCCAAAAAGGGTCGTCCGCGGGTATGTTTTTGTCCTCATACAAGCGGAAGATGCCCTTCTTGAAGACAAGTTTCGACTCCGAGGCTCCCATCTCCGCAGCGAGGCGACTATTGTTGCGTTGCCGTCATCCACATGTAGATAGTCCGTTAAATTGTCTAGGTAAGCTTCTGTCTGTTTTGCTGGAGCTGAGCCGCTTTGACGTGGGTTGAGCAGTTGAACTGGAATAAACAGATGCGGGCGGCCTTGGACTCTGTATCTGCCCCATGTCTCCAAGCTCCAGCGTCTTATCCCCACATTAAGTTTGCGCTACAATAGTCTTATCATCTACAAAAAGACTTTAAGAGAGAGGAGGATTAAGTAAATATCGTCTATTGGCTATCACACAATTGTGAAAATTAGTAGAAAAAGCCATTCAACTTGTTATGGTACAAACAGGACAACGCCAGAAAATAAATCGCTTCAACCAGCGCCAGACTCCATAAATCCACGAATATGCGATGATCGACTAGACCCTTAAATCAGGCTATTTCCAGCCGAGTGTCTGCGACTTTTCTCGTATAGCCACTTGTTGCTCAGTCCCAGCTTATTTCCCTTGCCAGCTGATGGTGTTGGTGTCGAAGGAAGAGCCGTAAGAGACGACGACTCTCGCAATGAGGCGTTCAATGTAGAAGAACCAAAGCTTTGTCGACGACCGCTATCGCGACTTCCGGGAGCCATCGCTTTTTGAAAAAGTGGGCTGGTCGTGGTGGGGGAGTACGAGGGCTGGCGACTAATGGGGCTGCCACTTGCCAGAGGTGAGGTGCCACGACTGGCAGGGCTGCCAGCGCGCGATCCAGAGACGACTCTGTATCTTGGCGGAGTGGCATACTGTGTACCCGGGGTCACGGGTGGTCCAGAGTTGGGGTTGAGACCGAGCAAAGAGCGTTGAGTGGGTGTCAATGGTATGTCTGAAAGATCGTCTTTTGGGCGAAACAACGGGTATAACGCAGTTAGGATGTTGACGATAAAAAGCAAGCGAAATATGACCAGAAGGATATCTGCTTTTGCTGTGATACCGGCAACCGCAGCGAGCCTGGTCGTAGTGAGTTAGCATTGACGAATGTTCGACGGTGACACAACTCTCACATTGAATTTAGCGGCTTCTCAGCGATGAGAGTTGCCAACATAGCGCTGACGTTCAGTGCAATGGTTTTGACATTGCGACTGTCAAATGTGGTCGCATTCTGTCGCTTGACAATCTCTTTGAGTCGAGGGTGTCGCCATTTTCCTGGCGACTGGCTGTCGACAGCAGGAGAGGCAGCTGCTCTGGGTGTGGAGGGCGTCGCGACTGAAGCCATTGATGCGAGGGTGTAAGAGCGAAGTCGAGAAATAGGTGAACAATGAGGTGTTGCTGTTGAGTAGTGAGCCGCTTGTGTAACTGACTCGTTGAAGATTCGAGGACGACTTACCTAGAAAGAGGAAAGTGAAATACTTACCGAAATACTTACCATTCACGAGTCATGCTGTGTTAGTGAGAGAGAGACGCGTTCATTATTGTCGCATTGTCGAGTGTCGAGTCGAGTTGGTGAGGGAGGATGTTTCTTTGATGTTTGTAACTAAGGAAGGTAAACGGGCTGTCCCAGAGACGGCGGCAAGAGCTAGCCCGGTCGGGTTAAAGCCACCGTCATACGGTTAAGCTCCGTCCTACATAATGGACTGTTCCGACCCCACGCCAGCTTGTTCTGTCTTACTTTCTTGCAACTTCTCGCAATTACCAATCCAATGTCGACTACCACCGGCAAATGATCCAGGAACTCTGCGCCGAGTTGAATGAATCCTCAGCCGATAACCTTACCTGCGTCCTCCCTGCTCTGAAGGACCGTTCGTTCCTCAAAATGGCGGCAGAGGCCACCGGATTGGCCAAGCTAGATGCCTTTCTGGCCGGTATATTCGCCGACTGGGATATCTACTCGACCGTCATCACCACCGCCATTGTCTTATTCGTCACATATTCTCTGCTATCGTCAAAGGATCCTGATGTGCATCCTTACCTCCTTGCTAGACAAGCTACAGAAGCTCCTGTGAGGCAGCCAGGTCAATCCGCTGCATTTAGAAACCTAGAGGTGCCTCATGGCTTTCCCTTGAAGAGCGGTCTTAATGTTAAGGACCCCGACGCTCCAAAATGGACCGGTGGACGCAATGGCGATTTGCGTGATATCTGGAAGACCGCCGTTCGTGGCTCAACTGGCGAACTCGGAACTCCTGCAGGCCAGCGCGGCAAAATATTCAGTGTTTTAGGAAAGAGTGCCGTTGAGCGCAGCCTAGATGAAATCACTGCAGAGATCAACGTCATTGGTAGATATGTCCAGGAATCCAAGGCCAAGGTTGTCGCTATCAGCTTGTCTGATTCCGTTGAATTGTTAGCTTCGCTGTTTGGTAGGCTCTTGTCTTCTGAGAAGCGATATAGACTTTTTACTTACGAATTACAGCTAGCGCATTCTATGGCTTCCAGACGGTCTTGATTCCACATAACCTAGATCCCAAGAAGTTGGGAAGATACCTCAAGAAGGTTCAAGCGGAATTGCTCATTGCAGAAGCCGGCGCCGTCGATCTGACAGTTATTACCTCAGGCAACGAGCAACTTAAAGATGTCATTTGGGTTGCAAAAGAAGGCAGCCGACACATGGATTGGAATGAGGTTCCAGCAAAGCTCGCTGGCAGCGTCAAGGTTGCTGTCTGGCATGAGCTTGTTGAGGAGAGGAAGAAACTCGATGACACAGAGGTTCCTGCTTACGACCCCAAATCTGCAACTCCTTCTATAACTGCATTCTGGCCGACAACTGAAGAATTTATTGAATACAAGCCCCAGGTGAGTATACGCATCCATTATGTACTCGACCACCGCTTACTGGAATAGAATTTCGTCTCTGCAATCGGTGCACTTCTCAGCTCATTGCCCAGAAACCAAAGATTGGACTCCAAAGATGTGGTCCTCACGATTGACTCACTTATCCGTCCGTATGCATTGAGCTGGATCTTGGCCGCCCTTTACTCCAACTCATCTATCGCATTGAACTCCGTCGCTGGTGAAGGAGTCGACTTTGCACTTGCCACTTTGGGCATTTCACCAACCGTGATTATATCTTCGGCACGCACCGTTTCAGACTATCACAAGAAGTTCATGAAGCCCCACACTGGCCTCATCTCGTCTATAAGTCGCTCGACCCAAGCACGCACACTTGATGCCGGACGAATGCCGTCACAGAATGTCCTCAGTCGATTGGCCAACATTGGCCCGACTGCTGAATTATCCTTGTCGAAGCTTCGCTTGCTTGCCATTTCGTATCCCGTTGATGGCTCCCCGGAGGATCTTTTGAGTTCAGAGTTGTTAACTGATCTCCGAATCTTTACCGGTGCCCGCATAGTTTATTCT
Source organism: Talaromyces liani (assembly GCA_022814505.1). Lineage (NCBI taxonomy): Eukaryota > Fungi > Ascomycota > Eurotiomycetes > Eurotiales > Trichocomaceae > Talaromyces > Talaromyces liani. The sequence continues at coordinate 437,212 of JAKLNL010000019.1, forward strand.
CTGACTGCGCCTGGTGTCGCTGGCGGTATCGCTCAGACACATTTGTTTGATTATAGACGACACGCAGGTCCCGCCCATTTCGGTGCCCCGTTGAGCAGTGTTGAAATTGTGCTCAGCGGCCACACTGAGGATACTGGCATTGAGCGAGCCGTTGAGGGACAGGTATGTCGTTCCCTTCAAGCTATGGCTATAGACTAATTGTTGCAGCTTACGATTACTGGACCGGCGGTTGTTACGAAGACTGTTACGATTCCTGTGCGTGCACGTTTCCGCGATGACAATACACTGCAGTTGCTCAAGTAGGTTGATCCTTGAGTACGGACAGATACACCATTTGAATCGGCATAAAGTACATTTCGGAATTGTATGAATTATTTACCTACAGATATGGACAAAGTGATACTAGCACATCATGAATCAGCTCTAAACAAAACCCCTCAGTTCAGGCTGTAAGAAATATTTAGGTATTCTAGATGAATATAAAGTACACAAGTTATGATAATACACTATCGAAATAACCACCCATTCTATCCACTATAGAATGGATTGAATTTCCCTCAACCCCAGCGTGGGCACTTCCTTCCTGCTTTCAGGGGCCGTCTCCACGGCACGCTCAGCAACAGTCTTCAACTGCCTCAACCGCTGCTCAATAGACTTGACCAAATCCTTATTCTGCGCCACGCTTTTCACTTTCAGCGCCATCTTGAGTCCGGAATATATAAGCGCAATCTCCTGCAATAACTTATCCGTCTCATACCACGATTCTGTTGGCCGATCTAACTGCGCAAGATCCCACGTCCCCAACAGCTTTTGCGTATACGAAAGCACCTTGCCATCCACATCCTGACTTTCAGCCTGATCAATAGCGCGAGCAGCACTCAACTCCGTCAACAACGCCACGAAAAACGGCTGTCTTTTCGCATCCTGCAAGATATCGTTATTGGTATGTGCCGGCCACTCCATTAATTGGGCCGCCTGCTCCGCATATCTTAACGAAGCAGATAACGCATCCCCGCCAAAACCAGCTCTTTTCGCTTTGCCATGCAACTCAAACGCAAACCTAGCCGCGACCGCGCGATCCGCAAACGAGAATCCCGTCTTACCAGTTTGTTTCGCCGCTTCTAAGATGAAGGGTAGGGTATCCGATTTGCCCGCCAATCGCACCCATTTCTCTGCATGCTCTGGTTTGAATTTGTATTTGGAGTGTAACGAGCCTATCAACAACGGCACGAAATTCTTCCAGTCTTGTGCGGTTTGCATATCTTCCACAGCGCTGATGACTTCGCGTTTGTTGGGTAGGGATTGTCGATTAGCTGGCGTCAAAGTAAATTCTTCGTTGCCAATTGTGATTTTGACCTGTTCTTGGTTTAGGCGTTCGCGGTATCGGTCGCGGAAGACGAGGCGTTTTTGGTGTTCGGCAAAGTACATGGGTACGAAGAGCTCGGAGCGGATGCGCGCGAGTTTTTGGTCGAGGGCGGGCGAGGAGCTGGGTGTGAATGATGGGACGGCTATACATCTCGTCAGAGTCAATTTGCAAATGAGATGTTGACTAGGTCGTACCTTTTGTGGATTGGCATCTTCGCTGTATCAGAGGGCTTAATGTCTGTTGGAGTCCGCTGGAGCGAAAGAGCCTTTTTCCAATGGCGTTGTGCGCCATTTTGAGGCGAGTAGAGTCTCTGCTTGTCAATCGGAGTCGTAGTGAAATATGAAGCAATATGGTATCGCTGGAGAAGAAGAGTGCTATTTGATCAATGTTGTAATTGTTGAAGAGTGAACAGAGTCGGCGTAGATAATCTAAGTTGACCAGCGGAAATTCTGCAGACGCTCGGACCACGCGACCTCCGTCGTCTCGCGCTGATTTCTCCGCCGAAACATCTTCTCGTCTTAAACAACCAACACACCACACCACACCAATGGCTTCGTTTCTACAGAGCCTACGGCCGCTGGCCGTGGCTAGACCGAGTAATGGTCTCCTAACACAATCGCGGACAGTTATGCGAACAATCACGACCAAATATACCCCGAACCCGAAACCGATTCCTCTGCCAGAAAATCTACCGCAGCAATATTATTCACAGCTTCCGCTGCACATTCGTCCGCAGCCGGGTACGTCTTTAGGAGTGCTTAGCTTATCTCTAGATTCAATCGCGGCATAACTGGTTTGGTGGCAATTGCTGATAAATGAGAGTAGAGAAGAAAAAATGGCGAATCCACCCATCCCCCCCTTCGGAAATGAACATCTGCAAAGACCCCGTCGCCGTCGTCTCAGGCCGACAAATGACCATGCTCGACCCTACAGGCGAACGCAAAGCGCTGTTTGACTACCGCCGCAGCGCCCGCAGCGTGAAGCCAGGCGACATTGTGCGGGTGACATTCAAGAGCGGCGACCCCTTCTCTGGTGTTTGCCTAGCAATCAGACTCCGGGGCGTTGATACGTCGTTCTTGCTGAGGAATCAGTTGACCAGAGTTGGAGTGGAGATGTGGATTAAAGCGTATAGTCCGAATGTGGAGGGTGTTGAGATTGTGCAGAGGACGGAGAAGAGGAAGAGGAGAGCCAGGCTTTATTACATGCGGTACGTTTCCCCCTTCTACCTGGGTTATGATATTTCTTCTACTGACTTACATGATGCAGCCAACCTAAACATGATATGGGCAGCGTGGAGAATATTGTGCGCAATTACCTCCGCCAGAAGTCGGCTATGGCTGGTCGGAAATAGAGCGTCTAGCGGTAGGGCTGGACTCGTGTTATCAATATCTGTATATTAGAGAATCGGCAATGGATTTTTGTTTCGTTCTATGTCTTCTTCTATCGACGAGTTCATCTGGAGACAATTGACATTTAGGATTCATAGATTCGCACACAGGTCGTCTCCCATACATCCGCGTTTCTAGGGATCAACGTACTGACAAACGAGTACTACGTAAGTATACAGACAAGATAACTAACCAATAAGCAGCAACTGACTAAGCATATACTGACATTAGCAGAAAATAAAGAAACTGGGAATTCGGGGCTGCGCGGGCTCTGATTGGTGGGCTTGTCAAGACGACACTGTGATGTCAGTTTACATAGCACCGACGTATATAAGAACATCGACACAATGGAAGACTGGACATTCAACTTCCTCCTTGCATCTTCCTACACATCAATTGATCTAATTCAACACATCTAAAAATGGCCTTCGCTCAAGCCGCCAACCTGGCCGAAAAGGTCCTGCCTCACGAGCAGCAGCCCATCACAGAAAACATCAGCAACTACTCTGCCGACGACTATGGCGACCATAGCCAGCTGATGAAGGCGCTGACCTGGCAGGGCAAGTACTCTGTCAAAGTTGTCGACACCCCTAAGCCAAAGATCATCGACGACACGGATGTTATTATCAAGGTTACTGGAAGTACTATCTGCGGCAGTGACTTGCATCTTTACCACGGTACCCCCCCCCCATATGCACCTCACCTAACGATTAGCGTTGACTGACATGTTGTAGGAGTAATCCCCGAAATGCAAAAAGGCGACATCCTCGGCCACGAATTTTGTGGTATTGTTGAGTCCACCGGCTCCAAAGCCACAAAATATAAACCCGGCGACAGGGTTGTGGCCTCGTTCCAGATTGCATGTGGAGAATGCTACTATTGTCAGAAGAAGCTTTCGTCAGTGTGCGAAAAGACGAATTCGAATGCATTGGCAACGAAGTTGTATGGGCGACGGACTGCCGGTATGCCTTCTCTTGTGTATTATATAGAAGCGTGTTAATGAATATGGATAGGAATGTTCGGATACTCTCACTTCACCGGCGGTTTCGCCGGTGGCCAGTCTGAATGGGTCCGCGTCCCCCTTGGAGACGTAAACCTACTCAAACTCCCCGACAACGTCCCCGACGAAAAAGGTCTCTATCTCTCCGACGTACTCGGCACATCCTGGAACGCCGTCGTCGACACCGGCGTCGAAGAAGGCGATACAGTCGCCATCTGGGGTGCCGGTCCCGTCGGGCAAATGGCCGCCGAATTCAGTTTCATCAACGGCGCAAAGCGTGTGATACTAATTGACGGTGGCTCCGGGTCATGGAGACTTGATTTCGTCAAGAAGCGTCTGCCCAAACTGGAGACGATTAATTTCACGGATTTGCCAAAAGGGGAGAGTGTGACAAGTCAGTTGAAGAAGATGTGTGATAATCGTGGGCCCGATGTGGCTATTGAATGTGCTGCGGGAGAGTATGCGCAAAGCTGGCAGCATTATTTTGAGAATTTGTTGGGTTTGGAGACGGATACCTCTGAGCTGCTTAATGAGATGATTACATCTGTTCGCGCCTTTGGTCGTTGTGGTGTTACAGGCGTTTACGCTGGATATGTTCGTTCCCTTTACGTTCTGTTTATAGTATGATGCTAATACCAAACAGTGCAACCATTTCAATATCGGCTCTCTCATGCAAACCGGCGTCCGCTTGATCGGTAATGGTCAAGCTCCAATTCACAAATACTGGGACCATCTCCTCGAACTCATTCAGGCCGACAAAATCAAGCCCTTGCACATGGTCACCCATCGTTTTGACGTGGCTGATATGGAGAAAGTCTACAGTTTGTTCGACAAGCGACAGCCTGGTATCCAGAAAGTGTTTATTCAGACACGTCATTCGGCTCCACCTGCTCCTGGAGCGCCGGAGTTGACTCGATTGTAATGCAGTTTTGACCTTATGAAGTTGGTCTATCCGGAGTAGTGGAAGGTTTGTGTTTGTTAAAGTTTGGTTCTTTGTTTGATTATGTGTATTATGTGAATTTCTACCTTTAATCACAACGAGAATGATAAGTATGATTTAGACAAGAAATCCTTGCTTGTTTATAAGGCTGTAAAAGAGATAGATGAAGGTAAAGAAACCTCTCAACTTTCGGAAGGGAAGAAAGAAAATGCCAAGACTGTGAAGTTTAGGGTTGCCCCTTTGGATGTGATAAGTCTAATCACAACATCTTAGTTTTCTTTCTCTTTCTTTTCCTTGTCTTACAGACTAAGTCCCTTTTATCAATGACATTATGAAGTGAGAAGAGATGTGATCTCTTTACAAGAAATGTTGTAGAAAATTTTTAATCATGCAGAAAGATGCTATCAAAGACTGACTACTTTCTCATCAGAGCATAAAGCAAGTTGCAAACTATGGGTGGGACAGCTAGACTGCTAAAATTCCATACATAAATACCTAACTGATTCCATCCTTCCCTGACTTTCTTCCTCTCCTTCTCATCATCAACCCAGAAGACAATATATCTGGGGTATATATACCAGACCAATTTAGCAATGACCGATACCACGGGATACCGAACTGAGCTATCACCACCCGGCAGTCCACTCTCGCATGGCTCCCTTTCGCTGCTGCTCTAGCGTTGCATTGAGAATTTTTATCGTTGATGGCCCTTATTTCCTTCCTCAAATTGCAGTGCAATGAGTTCAATGTCCCTATTGCGACTGAGGAATCAATCATGCCTAGTCAAGCTCGCACCCGCATCCCAAGACCATCCCGGGGGTTTTGATCGGATCGTTCTACATGCATGTACATCCCCAGCCACATGCAGCGCCATTCAATGTTAAGTATTCCAATGACCGTGTCACCGCTCGAGACGAAGGGTTCCAAGGTTTCTGGCGTCGGGCTATTATGGTCTAGAGTCCGGTAACTCCTCCCGCACAACACGCCGTGTCCGACCAATTCATGGATCGTTTTTATGGCAATGGTGACTTTGACGAGAAGCCTGCACATGCAGGGCTGGTGGTGCTATGGTAAGTCGAGATGCTGCCTATCTAAGCCATGAAAAGTGTCATTACATCACTGACTTTTGCATTTTGAGTAGTTGACAACCTTACATCAATTCTCTGGCCTATGTCTGGCACTCCATTGAAAACAGTTCCAAATGTATGTCAGGATACCGTGCCGCATTTCGAGCGGAGACTAGCCTGACACTGGGCTCCCTATGTCTCCTCCTGATTCGAGTCAGGACCTATGGACGGATGTTATGCCACCGAAATCATGGCTGTACATATATGCAAACTTCAGACGATTACTTCGCTACCAGTTGAGACTGCTTCGCCCGTCCGTTGATGCTCGTCCGGACTTCTACGAAAGCCTCTACTGTCAGTCAGATACACAATACGTCAATGGCTGATTACGCAAAGACGTTCCGATTCTTGTGCCAAAGAGAGGTATTATTTCTCCTTCCTCCCGTGGAATATCTTACGATCATGCTGACGATATTTGATTAACCAGGGACGGACAGTCAACCTCATGTCCGACTTTGGTTCGGTTTCCATACCGATGCTAATTCCCATAACATTCAAGAGGATCAACCAATACTTGCAAGAGATGCAAAGTTGTGCATTCTCGGAATGCATGGAGCGAGTCACGAGAACCAATAATTCGTGGAGCAGAACAAGTGAGTCATGCAGTGTTGAGACACCACGTTGATTATTCGGGATAGATGCTAAGATGGAGTTTCTACCTACAGAGTCCGGATCAACAAAAACTTGAACCTGTTCAACGGTGACAATGTCACTCTCTTTCCTATTTTATTCCACGCGCACTCACAAGATGTCGACGGACAACTCGCAAGAACGATGCACAATGAATACCCTACCTCGCAGAGTGGGCGTCTCGACAGCAACAAACCTTCACACTTTTACAAGCCTAGGCATCTCATCTATTCGGAGGGCAGGTTCCTGTCAATGATGTCAATCTCCTTCATGGCTAGACACAATCGAGGAGTCCGCGGCTTCGGAGACTGTCTCTTCAAACAAAGATCATCTTCGTACTGGGGTTGGACCCATTCACATCACGCAGATGTCAAGCCTTGACTCGAAGCCTTGACTCGAATGAAAGCAACTCAACGAACATCACCCATGATGGAGACTGCCATATGCTACTCAGTCTGCTACTGAGACCCGTGCATCTCAGTGATCCTACAAACTAGCAATGATGCATACGTTTTCCATATTCCTCCCAAAAACACATGTCCAGCAATCTTGTTAACATTTTTCGGGATCGCGGTTTGGATCGGCCGATCATGAGTCAAGCGAAAACGAGGAACACGAAGCCAAAATAGGCACAGGAACCATCTATTCTTCACGGAAAAGAGCCCCCTGTCCAAGCTTAAGAGCTGTGGGATCGTCTCAACAAGGACAACACTCGTGAAGGACGTGCACCATCTTGTTCAATCGGCAACTTCAGCATCAGGCTTTACCTTTCCACCGAGAATGAGACGCCACGGGTTCTGCGGATACGTGTATAGTCCGACCTGTTCCAGCAGCTGGCTCAAATCGACCCAGTCCTATTCGTTGTGGCCCTGCCTCCGAAGGGCTGGAATGCAGACACAACCCAAAGACCGCCGCCTATTCCCCAACACCTTCTGAAACGCAAAGGTCTACATTACTGGGTTGCTCTTCCGCCCTTCCCGTATAAAAATTGTGAGGCCGGTTCTCTCGATTTCGCCTACGAGTATCACGCAGCCGAGATTATTGCTATAAATACGACATGCGATGCATGGTCTTTTGAGAAATGGCCGAGATCAGCAACTTGAACAAAATCGAAGACGGAGAGCATGGTACTAAAAAGAAAAGGGCTTTTGTGCGAATATCACCAGTGTCGATATCATTGAATCTGATGAGAGTATCGACCTGAAGCCATCCCTGCTGTGCCGCCATCCTTGTGATTCGTTCTTTTCTCTCCCGGGGCGTGCACACCGTCGCGTGCACACCGTCGCGTGAAGGACATACAGCCGGTGCTAAATTGTTGTAAAAAAACATTACACAGACGCCATCCGAGCCAAAGGGGAAAGAATATCCATGAAGAAACGACGGAATCAGACAAAAGCACCTACCAACAAAGACAGTTACCCTTCACAAGGAATGGAAGATTTCTCGCTGGCATGTCGCTATAAATTTGGTTGCAGATGCCCCGTTTGGTTGTGTCTTCATGGAAAAGGATGAGGAATATATGTGGTATCAATGTGGGACCAGACTTCTTTGGTATTTGGTCCCCCTATATCGGACGAGAATGATGTTCCTAGCTTTGAGTTACCGGGCGCGTTATTTCTGCCGATGTCGAGTGTCAGGTATCCATCTCATGGTCAGGATGATGATGACCAAAGGTAGCTGGCTGGCTGAAGAAGGAGCTTGATTTGAAAAAGTTCCGACAGTGGGCGCAAAGGCTCGCTGGAAGCACATGGGACATTCAGGGGACAATTCTCGCATCTCGAGAGATTCATCATTGATCTGCGCAGTAGAGTCCGATGCAGGCGACGAGACGTACTCAAAAACGAGCAGCGTGGGTGCTTCTTGAAGAAACAACGATAACGACAAGGAGGGCGAGTACATGTTTCTTCCGGATGTCGAAATGAAGGATTGATGACGTTTGTTGTCTGATTTTCTTGACCTCAATTATGCTAATCTGGATACAATGTACGCTTGTGAAAGATATTCTTTTCGATAAACCGTTCGCCCATCTTTCCTTCGCTCAGCGTTTTGGCAGACAACAGATCAACTTTCAAGTTTATCGTACCAGGTCAATACATATGGGTGCCTTCTTCCTGCGTCATCTGGTCAGAATTGTCGCATTATACAATTCACAATGACAGCAGAAAATATGAAGGCCCAATTAACAAATTTTGGGACCAAAGAAAGTGTGCTATTGTTTGGCGCAATTACAAGAAAAAGGTCTTGACTAGCTACTGCTCAAATGGACGATATTGGGAATGCAAATGGCCTCAAGGAGTTCAGATGCCAGGTTCCGGAAAAAGGTAAGATTCTTTTCCTGCACTGTCATGGCCGAGCTAACATTGCTCAGTATATAAAGGTGCAACGAGCCGACGTTCTCGTTCGGGCCAGCAAAATGTTTCGTACCTCACAACTTCTGCAAGATCTTCTGGGTAGATGGAGAAGGAACTGAAACGCGATAGACACAAGCCCTCTATCCCGGGTAAGGATCTATAGGATTTGAAAAGGCTGTTGATGAACCAGGTCAGTGCACAACTCTAGATTATGGTGATTTGAAATGAATACTAGCTGCACTCAGAGCCTTGATCTGCAAGCAGCAGTCGTGAGCTGCGAGATGTGGAAGGAATGCATCAAACGGTGTTGACACAGCTGAAGACAGGAAGTGCTCAGCCGTCAAGAACGGCAAGGCAAAATCAGGCAACGCTCTATCTTCGAATGAAATCAACTTCCTACTCCAAGCCCTCTATTCTGCAAACAGTCTTCGCCCGCACCACTGGCGCCGCTACTGCCCACACACACCCAAATAGGACGTACAATAATGGCAACAGCAGCAGATACGGATAGAGTATTTGGAGGAAATATGAGAAGAAATACTTCAAAAAGCAAGGCCTATGGTTCTGAAAAAGGCACACCTTCGAACATGGGGAGGCCGGACTCCATGTGTTTTCCCGGAGAAAGCTCGACAAGCTGCCGTCAAAATTCCAGTCACCGTCGCGAATCGAGCCGAGCCAAGGACAGACAACATGACTGAAAGATTGTCGCCGAGTTGATGATGAGACATTTCCTGTCGACTTCGCATTGTCTAACACTGAACTCGCAGATAGGGAGTCACCAAGATTAGACAAGATCGACGAACAGGAGATGACGAAGAGGTCTGATATTGAGTTTATCCAGATGATGTGTGAAAGGACACCAGACTAGACCAGTCGTTCACAGGAGAGCAAGCCAACGTGCGTCAATTATGACGCCTCAGACGACATGTTTCCCAAAGATTCCTGAGTTGCTGCCTCGATTCGAAATGCCAACCCTATGAACAACAGAATAGCAACTCCATTGATGATCGTCTTAGACTGCTCTCGTTCTGTGCCCTTTTATACAGCGTCACAATTATGGAGTACTTCCTCCGCTCAGCTGCATGGAATATCTTCCTCGCCGAGTCACCATATCTATATAATGGCACGCATTGGTTGCATATCACGGAGCTCGGCTGCTCTGATATACGACGATTTGGAGAGATCCACAACGATAAATCAAGTATTAGCCCAACACCAAAGCCCCCATCTTTCTCAACATACCTGGTTGGACATCACCTTCATGAAGCTTCTAAGATGGCCCAGCTGCGTCCAAGTTCGACCAAGACGGAGTGACGATTCTGTTCATGAACTCCGACGAGCGATGTGACTATATTCGCAGCCGCGAAGAAGACGCTGAAGCTCTTGTGTCGCCGCGTTCGTCTCTCCAGTCTTACGCCTAGAGGTACCAGCTGGAAGAACAAAGTCTTGGATCCCTTGGTCTCTGGTCCTCCTACCCGCGCTGCTCTTCTCGAGAAGCATAGAGATATGGCATATGTTTGCATTGTACAAATGTGCGTGGTTTTTACTTGGCGGTCGAAATCAGCTGTTCTCCTACCGCGAAGTCAATGTGATTCATTTGCTATTCAGCTACGTCAATCCATGATCGCACGCTATCTCAAAGATCCTGGTGGATTGAACGTGAGGTACAGTAGGGCGAGAGATGGATGTATTTTATAGTGAAACTGGAATGTGTCGAGAAATGGACATCATCTAGCACAATTGTGCAACACACCTCAACTCCATGTCTGCCCTTGCATCCGGTGATCCCATGGACATTGATGCAGCCAAACAATTCGAACAGTAGTGCTGTCGAGCCATCCCAATTCGACGCTCTAACAGCGGCTCAGGCGAGAACAAGGCATACTGCTGTCAATTGGAAAAGACTCACGGTATAAAGGCTCCCCAAAAGCCACAGATGAAGATGTGTGAATTGGGGAAATGCATAATCACAAAATCCCAAATCTCGTTCTTCTCACCCAGTGTTTCACTCCTCTGAGCACGGAGCGAACCTCGATGTTGCAATCAGTTACACTTCCTGACTGCTGAACATTCCATACATCCAAGTCCTTTCGGTGCGGAACTCGATGGGGCTCAGTGCCGAGAATCAACTCAGAAAACTGGATGCACCTGTTTATAGTTGCGAGCAGATGGTTGGGAAAGAACCATTTGATTGTGAGCAACAATTGGATCGCGGCATTTTCTATATATACACTTCCAATTCGGCCTGATGGCGGAGAAGAGGCCACCAAGCCCAGACGACCAGACAGAGAGACGCTCCGCGATTGCCAGAGCTTATAGCACCCCTTGCCGCATTGGTCTCTCATGCGATGGGTAGTACACGAAACACCTCATAACCGATTCTCATGGACACAAAAGGTCTACGTTATTCCTATCTTGACATGAAACCAGTTGGGGACATTGATCCGTTTGCTGAGGGCTATGAATGTCCTGACTTGGATTTGACGAGCCTTGCAAATGGGTCGTAGGCAATATATACAGTGTATCCGTCAGTATATAGGCGCCACATCGACTACGTATGCGCCAGAAGAGATCATTCAGATTTTCGACTGAAATATACCTCTTCGACTGCAATATCTCTCAATCAAACAGGAAGAAGAGGAAGCACCAGATCAGAGAAGAAGATCTTCGAATGCCATGTTCCGGAGAATTCAAATGTTGCCTATCCAAACCATTCCTCTTCGACTCAATCATGCAGCATTATACAGAAAGAAGAGAAGGCACCAAATCATACGTCTGGCTAGAAATATGATCCGTGAATGTCATGTTTCGGAGACCAACATATTTCCAGTCGACTTTTGATTTTGCGACATCAAACTGGCAGCAGAGAAGACACCAAATTCGACGTCTGGTTGGACATACGATCTTTGAATGCTAATCTGATTGGACTGATCCGTGAATGCCATGTTCCGGAGACTCGTCTTTTCAACACATTTTTTCGTCGACTTTTGATTTTGCAACATCGGATTAGGAGCAGAGGAGGCACCGAGCCAGACAGAAGACGGCGAAGTCAGGGTCCTCTTCTATGGCTTAGTGAATTTTGAGTTTGATCAATTTCTTCTATCTAGTCTCTCTTGATACCGTTGTTTGTCACTGGCATATTAATTGAGTTTCTGGTGCTACGTGCTGCTACGTGCTGCCACGTGCTACTAAAGGCCTGCTTTTCAAGTCATGCTTTGCATGCTTGTGCTTTCACAGACGAAGACTATGCAGACGCGGACTAAAGTGGCACTCTCACTCAATGGTCCTTCAAGATAGATGCCAAGGAATTATCAAATGAGATCCGCTTTCTCTGCCACTACCTGCTTGTTGTAGTAAGCAGTCGCGCACTACTCATGAGAAACTACGTGGCTATATTCGGCTCGATAAAAGACAATGGCATCGTGGAGGTAACCAATTTCCAGTTGCGCCTGTCACGTTGGAACCTTCAGATGAATCGCAATACCAAGCACACTTACGATGGTTTGGTCGGAAGTCGTGCTTGAAGGTCTCGAATCGCTGCCCTCATTCTATGCCGCGAGGGGTATCAACTTCAACTTACATCAGGGAACTACCATTAGACATTTGGACTTGAGGATTGGGTCGAAACTTATTCCACGCCCACTTTGCCAATTGACCCCTATCCCGCCTGGAACAGCTGCATGACGCATGAGAAACCGCTGACTCAATGACTATTGATGTCTCAGTCCTAATCAACAAGAAGATGGATATTATGCTGGCTACAATCAGAATGTCATCAGGATTACCTCGGTCTTATGTGCTGACAAACTACGAATACATACTTCACAAAGGGAAACTATGGCCCTCTGTTATATAAAAACCAACATAATACCAAAGGGGTTTCATCGCAAATCCCTCATCAGACATCACTTTACTGTTGACTTGGACGTTGAAAATACTGTTCTTTTCGAACCGGTCACCGCCTTAGTTCTCCTGGATTTCTTTCCGGTACCCTGGATATCTTCAAACCCTGCGCCAGAGCGATTGGATCTGACAAGGGATTCCCAGTTAACTTTTTTAGAGTTCATCAACCATCATGTCATTGATTCAAAGGACACCCCAATGGGAAATGTGTATGTAAGTTTCCTATCATCTGGTGCATGGTTCTTGTTACTGACTTTGATAGGAACTTCTTTCCCAAAACACCTACCGAGCTTCTTATTATACGGTTTGAGTGCCTTAACGAGACCTCCAATGACCGGCTGACGGATGTCTCCAGCGATCAAGCGCCAGATATCATATCCATCATCGTACGATGTAGACATGAACTCGGGCCACAGAACCTTGAAAATCCTTTGACTAGTGGATTTGGCTTTCTTGCCAAAGTGCCACAAGAGTGTTATTTGTGGGGAAAACAGAGCGACGCCTAATTGAACAGCAGCTGGCTATCTTCCCTGAGGATTAGACACGTGCTTGAGCACTGGCAATACTGCTTGCTGGTGTCCCGATCATGCGCAGCATGCTCCCAATTATAATGACCGAAGCTGTGCCTAGAAACAGCGGTGTCTAATCTGGACCACTAATCTTGGTCAATAGTGGCTTGTTACTGCAGTCCTTGGGCTTCTCATCTTCAATGAGGCACAGGCCATCCGGAATGTTTACGCCGAGTCATTCCGGCTGATATACAACCTTGCAGCACCGTTCAACCTACTGTATTATGCGTAGCGCCGTATAGGAGAGCTCGCCTATATCAGGCCATTGCCACACAGTAGTTGGCAAGTCAGCGATAGCACACTCCATATCACCACAACAGAGAGATATTACGTGCCATTCCGATCCCATGATCATACAATCGATCCAAGCCCAGCTCCATCTCCTGCTCTCTGCCACCCCGATGCTCAGTCAGCCCGAGGATCTCAAGGCCCTGATGGACATGATCCTGAAGCCGGAAATGAACTCAGCCTAGAACAAGCTCAGCGTGGAGGAGAGGGATCACAATCAATTTCTAGATCCTCCCATAGGTTGAGAGTAGGACCCATCCAAGCTCCCTAATGTGGTGTTTGCACCTCATCATCTCTAGTTCCCTTTGTATTTTCAGTGCGGTGCTGTGCTGGGTGTTTGTTCCCCATATTGGACAGGTATGTTTTTCCTACATTGAGCGGTCAATGATAGTCAGCTGATTTATTTTCCATAGGACACTATTCAAGAGAATTACATTTCTTACTTACAGTAGTGTGACTGAACTAGTGTCAGCAACTAAAAATAATACTGAAATATTGACATGAATTCGTGCCAACAGCACAGAACATACGTGTATTGGATTACGAAGTTTGCGTCGTAATTTCTTGATTATATGCCTTTACACTTCCAATACATATAGATGTGAAACGGATGTGTAAGTCGTCCAATATTCAGGCTGTTCTTAGCGTTCACCAGCAACGGGCCCTTTAAGTCAATTATCCTAACTCTAAGGTTGTGGTGAAAATGCATGGTGGCATACGGCGAGAGATGTCTCCCGCTGCCCATGACCACTGAATTTGGGGGGACGAGGCATGAAACGAGAAAGGAAGGGTGTCATGATGATTGATTTGGAGCATGTCGCGGGTCCCGAGCAGAATATCGGGGTATTCTTCCCTCAGGAAAAATGAAAAGAGAGGGATCAGCGCTTTGACAAACATTGCAACAGTGGCGCATCACTCCTGGAGTCTCGAATTAAAGCATGGGTGGGTCCATACTCTACTACTCTACTAGGAGAGTTTACATCAAACGGCGGCACTCACCAACGAACTAAGCTATCTTCGACAGACACTGGTTTCAAATATGGCATACACTGGTGTGCCGAACCAATCTCATCCACATAGTTGCAAAGGGAGGCAACCACAACACTTGTCAAACACAACGCTCGTCAACGCTAGTGCGGAAAGGATTCAGCATCAACAAGAGAGACTATCGCGGGAGAACACCACTACACCAAGGTAGAGACGAGAAGATATGATAAATTATCTGCTCGATTCTGGAGCAGATGTCAGGCCAAGTTCCCTAAGACGAAAGCTCTCTCAGACGCGGATGGTAGAAGCTTTTATTGTCGGAGACGGAAACTTCCAACCGGCGCATATACTATACAATAGTCGAAGGTGTAGTCTCACTAGGCGTCGGATCGAACGGCGGTGTGGTATGTTTTGCTGGCAACGAAAAAGGACTACTGCACCAAAACGAGGACCCGTTGGAGTATGGTTGATTTAGGCATGATTTTGGTTAAATTCGTCTCACACATGTATATATGCCATACCTAAACGTGCGGATCGACAAGAACATACAAGAAAATAGAAACTTAAAGGAGTAAAAACCCCTCTACTTAGTAAAAATCTGCTCGATTAGTGAAAGAAAAGGAAGTAAAAGGCTTGGCCGAGTGCAAATCAGGCCAGTTTATTCCGGCTGATATGCCAAGTGGAGGAGACTATACAAGACAGGCCAATAAGGGGAGAGTGTTCAATCAGATAAGATGATCGGTACCGAAAGTGCAACCAGCGACATCGGATGCTCACGTGATGCGATCTAATCAATCAGATAATCGGGAGTCCCCGCCGTTTTCTCTTTTCTCTCCTTCCTCTCCTCATCCCATCGCACACTCTCACTTTGAGTCATCTTTATTGTTGATTGATCAAGTGTTTATGACTATTTACAACCCGACTGACTGCCTGCCTGCACGCTCAGCAGTCGGTCTGTCACCACCATCAGCCACTGTGATTCTCGGGAAAGTCGTGCATTTTTCCGAGCTTCCGCCGACGCTCAGGCCGCCACTGCAAAGCCTTGATTCATCTTCATCCTCACCATGTCCGCACCAGCTACTGCCGCCCTGGCTCCAGCCATGCAACCAAAGCCAATGAGTCCTACTGACACTAACATGTCTCCAAGCCCCGGCTTTACGGGCTCTCTGACCAGCAAGGAATGGGTCATCCCTCCTAGGCCAAAACCTGGTCGGAAACCCGCTACTGATACTCCGCCTACAAAACGCAAGGCTCAGAACCGCGCTGCGCAACGAGCCTTTCGTGAGAGGCGGGCTGCTCGGGTTGGTGAACTTGAAGAGCAAATTAAGAAAATTGAAGATGATCATGATTCTTTGGAACAAGAGCTTAGAGATCAAATCACCCAACTTACTAAGAATCTGGATCAGGCTCAGAGTGACTTGTCATGGTGGAAGGATCGGTGTCGCTCATTAGAGCAGGAGCTTATACAAGAGAGGAGCCAGAAAGCCGTTGCAGATACTGTGCCTATCAATATACGACGCAAGACAAGCAAGAGGACCGAGACACACATCATTGAGCAACACACCGACCCTGTCAACAATCAAGCAGACCTTGCTGCTACCGGCTGCGGTAGCTGCTCGACAACTCATTGCCAATGCATCGAGGATGCTCTCCAGGCCACCAGTTACAGCGACAAACCTGATGAACGCTCGGCTCCTGAGCCAGCTATCAAGTATGACCCAGATCAAATGGAAATCGATTTCACATCTCGCTTTGCAACTCCACGAACCACCACCACAGCGCCATTAGTTGAGACCAGACCGACAACATCCACTCCTCCAGCAGAGCGGTGCGGATTCTGTGGGGATGGTACTGCCTGTATCTGTGCCGAAATGGCGGACCAGGAGTCCTCAAGACACCACGACGACATCTTTGAGCAGAATCGCTTGGCTCCTATTCAGAATTATTCACAATTCACGCCGCCCCCTTCCGATAGTGATGCACGAGAGGTGACGCTTCCATCTATCTCGCAGGCCACGAATCCATGTGCCAATGGACCAGGTACATGCGCACAATGTAGAGCCGATCCTCGAAGCACACTTTTCTGTAAAACTCTGGCTGCTTCTCGAGCTGCCAGCGGTGGACCATCTGGTGGTTGCTGCGGCGGTAAAGGAGCCGATGGCGGATGCTGTCAATCACGCCCTGCGCCTCGCCCATCTGTATCAAGCAATCCATCGCCATTGACGCTGACCTGTGCCGATGCATTCACGACACTCTCGCGCCATCCAAACTTTTCTCAGGCCAGTGATGAATTGACCAGTTGGTTGCCAAAGTTGCATACCTTGCCTAAACCCCGGGAGCCTTCTTTGGCAGACAGTCTAGGATCGGCGATATCCGAGCGGCCAGCTATGGAGGTCGAAGCTGCTAGTGTGATGGGAGTTTTGCGCTATTTCGACAGACGGTTTGCTTCGAAGTGATGATCGCCGAGAAATGTTATATTTATATTTACATCTCAACTCATACATCCAGACCCAGTCACATGGTGTACGCCAACCTTATCTCGAGCGGCGAACTGCCTACTACCCAGAAATATGCTCGCCGGTCTCGAAAGAGTGTCGAGCCATTAAGGACTTGCTACGAGCTATGTGGTCACGACAATGACCATACCTATCGACCGCCTTATTACTTGATGAATAAGTGAAAGAGGCGAAACGCATCGAGTGTACATTATGATTAATATTCAGTCTGCACAAACTATCAAGCATGTTTTGTATATACTCTAAAGAACAGTACTCAATGATAATGATTGAAATTTTGATATCTATTTCTAGTCATGCATATAATCTAAGCAGTTGTACTTGTTTAATGAGATCGAGGTATGTTGTAGTGTGTTGTGTTATGTTTCCCTGATATGAAACCCAGCCATTTCATTGACAGAAAAGAGTGGGCGATTAACGACGGGCAAAATCCTTCTCAGGACACTCATGGTCAAGTTCTCTGGCGATAACGACAGAAAGCCGCATCAGTGAGACTTTTGTCCACAGACATGGCATTTTACGACAATTCGAGCTGTGGACGGGAGATCCTTGAGAGAGAAAGAGGAGAAAAGAAGAGAGAGAATGATTTGTTTGTTAAATGATGAAATTTCGGGTAATGTTCTCCGCCTACTTGTTTCGGACTGGCAGATTACGGCCGTCTGATTGGTCGGACAACAGGAGAGGTCACTCAAGCGTCCCGAGGTTCCCCGTGACCGGCTTCAACGCTTTGCCGGCACAACCTCGAACTTGCTTCCGTTCAACCTCCGTTACTACTTACCTGTACCTGTACCTCCACCTCCAATCTCCCCTCTGCGTTGCGTGAAGTCCGGACAATTCAACATGATCGCTCAAAAGGTTGCGCAGCAATCGCTGCGGCGATGTACGTATTTCTCTTTGCTTCTGGTCGCGTGGAATGCTAATTCGAGGCGAAATGGATAGTGGCTGCTCCCTCGGGAATGGCTGTGTCAATGGCCAAGTTCGCTACTCCAGCTGCCATTGCGACTGGTAGATATATGCAGATGAGGTATTTACCCGTTCTCTGCGTCTTTAAACCTTTCCATTACATTGTGTCTATTGGCTTGGTGGTGGGAGTTGGATATGAGAAGCAGAAGACGTCATCCGAAAATCCCAAGCAACACTTCGGCTAACATGCAACCTACAAAAAAAGACCAACATCAACCTCGACAACAACAACAACAGATCCCACCAAAATCCTTGCCGAGCAACGTCTCAGACGCCCCGTCTCTCCTCACCTGAGCATCTACCGTCCCCAAATCACCTGGTACGCCAGCGCTCTCCACCGCATCACAGGCTCCGTCGCCTCGGGCGCTCTCTACACCTTCGCCGCCGCCTACCTCGTTGCACCCGTATTCGGCTGGCATCTCGAATCTGCGTCAATTGCAGCCGCATTCGGCGCGTTGCCCTTCGCCGCGAAATTTTTTGTGAAATTGGGTGTTGCGATGCCGTTTACGTTTCATTGTATTAATGGTGTGAGGCATTTGATTTGGGATACGGGACGGTTTTTGACGAATAAGCAGGTTATTCAGACGGGGTGGGCGATGGTTGGGTTGAGTACTGTTAGTGCGCTTGTGCTTGCGCTTTTGTAAGAGATAGTATAGTGAGAGGTCTTTCTTTGAATTTCTTTTTGTCTGTGTCTGAATTTCTGAACTTCAAGAAAGGACTATATATGTTGTATAAGAAATAAAGTCGAATGTCAGATTGAATATCAAACAGTATGCATCAATATGTTGCCTCAACATAGAAATGTCAACGACTACTATTCAATGTATTGGAGCCTCCACATGCAGATGCCCATCTTCCGAGCAGATGGACTTGACTGCTCCTTAGACAATCCAATGCAGCAGGGATTATTCAGCTAGATAGTTCCAAGGCTTGGGCCATACCGTTTTGAGTATGATCTATAAATGCCGTACTATATAGAAAACATTTGAAGACTTGATGGGCTAGTCACCACCACTTAACATCCTCTTCCTAATATCATGGAGTATCTTTTCTCAAACACAATCAATTAATATTCAGCATATATTATTAACTAAATCAAACGTAACCTAGCACGCAACAGGATTGAAGAAAAGAAAGAAAGAAAGACTTCTGCAAATTACATCTAAGTATATGAAATCAGGTATAAGAATCCCATCCAATCCAATCCAGTCACCAGTCCATCCTGAATCCTGCGCGACCCTTGTAAAACATGGCGATGTCAATATTCCTCGCATATTCTAATTACTACGTATTAGCATAGCCTTCTAACCCCGAAGGCAGGGAGAGATACATACATAACCACCCTCCCCATTCCCATTCCCATTCCCATCCCCTCCCACGTCCCCAGTCCGACATGGACATGATCCTCTCACCCATCAACGCCATGAACAGGACTAGGCGGCGGATTCGGCGGATACGGCGGCGGCGAAGGCGGGTATTGCGCTGATTGCGAAGATACTATAGCGTAGTTGTGTGGTGTTGTTGCGTCTGTTGTTGTTGTGCCTCGTCTCAAAGGAATGGGGCTTATGATGTTGATTTGTGAGTTCATGGTTGATGCGAGTGTTAGAGTTTGGATTGGTGTGATGATGGTTGAGTTTGGTTGGTAGATTCTTCGGAGTTAGGGCAAGCAATATAGGGCATCGAAATGGAAGGTTTCAATCAAGGCTGATAGTGAGGTTGAGAAGATGATGGGGTTGTATGATGAAGAATATGAACGATAGTCAAGAAGGTCTTTGAAATGAGTGATTTCTATGGTGCTTATGCTTGATACCAGCACACAAGTCAAGTCAATTCTGATATTCCAAAGCGACAGACTTATAGTTCTGCTCATCACATCTGGTAGATGGGGGTGATTTGGGCGATTTTTATAACCCCATCCCCTCAAGTGCTTCCAACTTTATACAAAACCTATGGCGAACATGCGTGTACTTCACCAGTTGACATTTGCCTATGTATGCATCCAGGATACCTGCTTCTCGCATGCAGGTCTGATTGATTGGGTCGGTGTTTCTTCCAGACCGCCATCTTGGGATCTCCTCAAGCCACGCAGTGCTTTTCGTCCCTGTCATATTTTTTTTCCTGGTCTATTGCAGCCCAACCGGATAGGAGCCTTGTATCTATTCTAATCAAATGTAATTTTTGCTTTTTCTTGGTTTTAACACTTCCATTCCGTTATTTTCTGGTCCGTTTATGCAAATGCCCGCACAGGTAAAGCTAGCTACCTGCATAAAAGTCCGTTCGACGACAAGGCATTCAAGGTGTGAAGGAATAATCCCTTGTAAACGGTCCCGGCTTCTCATCTCATATGTAGAGTTGACATGTCTACGGGTATTTGTCGTACTGCAGATGTGTTTATACCTTAAATGATGACAGTCTTTTCTCGTCTCTACACCGTTTGTTTTGATGATGTTGATTGGCGAGTGTGTTGGTCTGGCTACCTGATCGGTAGGGCATGGCATTCTTCGACAATGCGGATTGTCCGTTTGGTGCTTCCGTGATTGCACCCTTTGCTAAAGAACTCGGAGTGCCTTGCCCTTTCTCGAGCTTCCGTTGTTCGGCGGTGGTCTAGGCGTTAGCAGCAGAGGTATCGATTTGACTTCTACCCCGAGTCGGCATTATCACCAAGGTAAATTTGATAGAATTGGTCATGTTTCTCGTTCTGGTCGCCATGGCATGAACAGCTGAAGAAGTCAATATACCAAACAGAGGTACCCCATGAAACAGTTCCGAGATGTGCTGTCGGGATTAAGCATATCAATCCCAGCCCAGCCATGGTATGCAAGGAACCGTTGTAAGCAACGTCGAATGGAAGTAATTATCCGCCTGAACTGGTACCAGATTGATGCCCGTGTGTAACTCTATTCTGAAATTCCTCTCATTCGTTAATATAGCTCTTTTTCCCCCCACGAGTGCATCATATATCACAGAGCCCGGTCTGGGCATGTAGTGCTATTTGGAATTGATGGGAAACCTGAAGAACTGCTCAAGGTAGGTATAGCCCCAATGCGAAAAGTGCGTAACTTCCTAGGAAGCTGGACTCGACCTTGGTAGCTGTTTTTAGAATCCGTATCACTGAGGTGCTGACAGTTTGCTATGGCACTGCGAATGTCTCATATATCCCGCCGTAGATCAGCATCCACGTGTTTTTTTGCACCATCTCTATCACCATGTGTTCGCTGTATGAGCCCAAGATCCGTGTCTTTGGGTAGATTAGTGGTAGCGATGCAAGTTCATTGCAACCTTGACGTCCCCGTAGTATCCCAAAGTTGGATGCCGAACTGAATATATATCTTGGCTACCCACGAGTCAGACATATAGGGCATCCAAACGATATCCAGTGTTTGAGAGGTCAAAGTCAGGTCGCATTGGGCGCCTATACTTGACACTCGTCATGCAAATCGTGTAACTCGATGAAGAATGACTAAATCAAAGCATACCGCTATTTTGCTCAGACCCCTGAAAAGCCTGGTAAGTTGCAACGTTGATGAAGAAACGGTGAGTTGGCAGCAACGTCTTGGTGTTGCGCGGTATGACGGTAGTCGGCGATCTCAGATGTTTACGCGAGCCTGGCTCCTGAATGAATGCCGAGCACGCCAGCCTATCTTCATCATTTCGAAAGTCAGATGGAGAGAGGAAAGGAAAATGGAAAGCAGAGGGTGAAGAAACCAGCCGCTTGGCGCCTTCCGTGATGTCCTGACAAAACGGGACTAGCGCGGAAACAAGAACTTTAGTTTCGTCCAAATTAATTCGGCATCATCACCAAACATTCATTCACGAGATACTACTACGGCCTCTCTTCCGCACCATTTCTATCGGATAAGCGATTGCTCGCCGCGCAATTGCTTACTCCCATCTACACCATGGCGACCACCATCCCCCGCCAGACGATACGAGTCCTCTCGTCACGAGCACGCTCCTCCCTCAGACCATCTTCACTCTCCCCGTCGCAACGCACCTTTTCCAGCTCGGCGACCTGCGCCGGCGAAAAAAACAACGAGTATGCAGACAAGCCGCGCTGGTCGTACACTCCTCCTGGTACAAAGGCGCCTTTCAGTCTTCGTCAAATCGACAGTACCCGAGAGCCTTACAAAGCAAACGAGGACCCGGCAGTCTTGGACAAGTTTTACAGGGTGCTGTTGGGACCCAATGGGGATAAAATGCTTTCGGAGGAGATTAAGTGGTTGGCAGTGACTCATAAGAGCTTTGATCAGGGTCGACGAGGCTATAATGATCGTCTAGCGCTGCTCGGTATGTCCTATACTATCTATGGATTTTGTCTGCGACTAATCATGTTTAATTAAGGTAAACGGATTGTACAGCTACAGGCGTCGTTGCTTCTCGTCCAGAACCCAGGAAACTACAAAACCGAGCTTCCGCCTTTGAGCAAGGAAGACCAGCGTAAAACCATCAAACATCCTGCTCTAGAGGGCCTCGAAAACCTCACCTTGGATAACCGTGGATGGTTCACGCACAAGTTTAACGTTGCGAGAGTTGCGGAAAAGTACGGATTGTTGAAGGTTCTCCGATGGGCGCCCGTGAAGGTAATCATCATCAGAATGTTCTAAATCGATTACATTTAAGCTAACATGTGTCCGAACAGCCCAATGATTTGGAACACTCCGGCCTCAACGTCGTTCTCACCCACACAATGTACGCTATCGTTGGAGCCATTGCTCTCGAAAGAGGAGGTGTTGAAGCCAACAAATTCGCTCGACAACGCATCTTGGCTCCCCAAGGATTGGGAAGCAATTGATTGTTCACGGGTTGGGCTGTTAGCGACAGGAGCATTCACGGCGTTATCTTTTCTTCTCATGTATTTATATTCGGTTGTACGTGGTCGACTGATTGGTTTTTTCTTACTGTCAAGAGTTTAAGAGGGATATATGTAGAACAACATCTTGTATTATACGACTCCAGACCGGTCATCTCAAACATACTGTATAATGTTCAGTGCCACGATTCATAACCCCAATCTTTACTTTCAAACTCAATAGACTATGGATGTATGATTCATCTGACACCGCCTGTGCAACGGCGAAAAATACACAGCCAGCTCTTATAGAACCGATGATTAAAAAGAAAATCCTACTCTCCGCACCTCAATATCGCAAGGGTCAGCAATAGAAAGCCTGATAGGTACAACTGACAGAATGCCAGAGTAAAGCAGGTGTTGCCTTGCACTGTCTTTAGAGAGCGTTGAAGAAAGGAAGAAGAGAAGGAAAAGAAAGGAAGGGAAAAAATTGAAGAGAGAAAATATATGGAGATGAAGACGCTAGTCTGTTTTGGGTCTGGGCTGCGGATCTCGTCGTCTGGAGCTCTGATTGGTGGGAGGCTAGAAGGGCCACATGTTAGGCTCAATCAATATTATGAGGAGCACGATGATGCTGCCCGCAGTCAGCGATAACATTACTACTTCACGGTTTCGCATTTCTCTCTGCTTGTTTAATTGTTTCACCCAAAAAGGCTATTAGGAAATATCTGTCGAAATGTGCTTCTAATTGATTGCATTCAACCCCCACCGACGACTACATACCTCCGAACCCCCCAGGGACGGACCTCGCGCAGCACTCACATCATGGCGTCGGCTGTATTCTTCTTAGACTTGAAGGGCAAGGTACGGATATCATGACGAAGAACTGCGAATATCATTTCAATGCTATCTGAGCGGAAACCGGGATGTATCCTGTACGGAACTGACTGTGTGCAGGCCCTTCTTGCCCGCAACTACCGCGGCGACATCCCCATGTCCGCCGTCGAGAAATTCCCTATCCTCCTGAGTGAAGCCGAAGAAGAAAGCTCAGCCGTGCCTCCTTGCTTTTCGCACGAGGGCATCAACGTACGTTCTGTCGCCCCGCCGATTGCCCTCCTATTCATACTGACTAATAAACCGGCAGTACCTGTATATACGCCATAATAATCTCTACCTTCTAGCGTTAACGAAACGAAACACCAATGCCACGGAAATTCTTCTCTTCCTGCACAAGATCGTCGAAGTCTTTACCGAATATTTCAAAGAGTTGGAGGAAGAGAGTATTCGGGATAACTTTGTCGTCATTTATGAATTGTTGGATGAGATGATGGACTTTGGGTATCCGCAGACTACTGAGAGCAAGATTCTACAAGAGTTAGTCATTCGCCCCCTGATAATAGGTTATTAGGTTAGACTGACTTGGGTGAATGACAGGTACATCACGCAAGAGTCACACAAGTTGGAAGTTCAGGCCCGACCACCCATCGCCGTCACAAACGCCGTCTCGTGGCGAAGCGAAGGTATCCGCTACCGCAAGAACGAAGTCTTCCTCGACGTGATCGAGTCCCTCAACCTCCTCGTCTCCGCAAACGGCAACGTTCTGCGCTCCGAAATCCTAGGAGCCATCAAGATGAAGTGCTACCTCAGCGGTATGCCCGAATTGCGCTTAGGTCTAAACGACAAAGCCATGTTTGAAACCACAGGACGAGCAACAAGAGGCAAAGCAGTGGAGATGGAAGACGTCAAGTTTCATCAGTGTGTTCGTCTGTCGCGATTCGAGAATGATCGCACAATCAGCTTTATTCCGCCGGACGGAGAGTTTGAGTTGATGAGTTATCGTCTTAATACGCAGGTGAAACCACTGATTTGGGTGGAGTGTGTGGTGGAGTCTCATTCTGGGTCGAGAATAGAGTATATGCTCAAGGTATCAAGCACGTTATTCCATTCTTCTATACTATACTAATTATGTGTGGATCAACAGGCCAAGGCTCAATTCAAACGCCGTAGCACAGCCAACAATGTCGAAATCCTAGTCCCAGTGCCCGAAGACGCAGATTCGCCTCGTTTCCGCACAAACATAGGATCAGTCCACTACGCACCTGAAAAGTCGGCCATCATCTGGAAAATCAAACAGTTCGGTGGCGGTAAGGAATTCCTCATGCGCGCCGAACTCGGTCTCCCCTCTGTCAAAGGCGACGATGAGCATGGTGGAGGTATGACCGGCGGATTTGGAGGTAGTATGGGAGGAGCAGGTCAGACTGGAAAGGGGAAGCGTCCTATAAACGTCAAGTTTGAGATACCCTACTTTACGACGAGTGGTATACAGGTGCGATATTTGAAGATTATTGAGCCGAAGGTAAGATCCGTCGAAAATAAGACATACGTATCGAGTCTGACAGGTCTAGTTACAATACCCATCTCTGCCGTGGGTACGGTACATTACACAATCAGGCGACATTGCTGTGCGCTTACCTGATGTACAATGATAAGTTGAGTTGAGCAGGGAGGGAGCAGAGTACAGCTGTATTGAACAAATTATTTAAACGATTAGATCAAATAACTATTATAATGAGCGTTTATTAAGCAGTTTATACCATAGTTATAGTATATAACTACAGCTGTAGTCTTGGCAGGATGACGTTGACATTATCTAATCCGCTGATCAGGGTCAACAATCACCAACACTATAAAGACGAGAAAAATCCTATAGTCTCTCAACTACAATGTAAAGATGGCATTTACTTACCACGAAGCCATCCAAATCCTCCAAAGAGAGGCCACATCCCACCGCACCACCTTCTACACAGCCTCTGAGACAGTCCCATTAGCACAAGCTGTCAATCACATAACCTCAAAACAATACACTTCTCTCCGTGACACGCCTCAATGGGACACCTCAGCAATGGACGGCTACGCCGTCAACTCACAAGTAACCCAGACTGCCTCAGAACATACCCCAGTAATCTGCCAAGTCAAAGAAACCATCGCAGCTGGAGGGAAGGAAGTCATCATCAGGCAAACTTCGAGCCAAGAAACAAAGGGGAATAGAACGCCGATATGCGTGGAAATCATGACTGGAGCCCGTTTCCCGCGTGTCGAATTTGCGCATCCTCTCGACGTCCTGGACTGCTGTGTGAAGGTTGAAGATACACGCCCACTATCAAGCAGTACCGCCAACGACGGCGCGGAATCCAGTTCGAGGCTGATCCAAATCCTTGCACCCGCTCGTCCAAACCAGAACAAGCGTTTGGCAGGCGAAGACTTTCGGCGTGGAGATGTGATTGTCGATCGCCACGTAGTCGTTCGACCAAATCATGTCATGGCGCTTGCATCCGCAGGATATGAGTGTGTAGAGGTTCTGAGAAAGCCTCGTATCGCGCTATTCTCTACAGGAGCGGAGATTGTCCCTCATGCCGTTGGAGATGGTGCTTCGGGCCGTCAGCAGGTATCCGATGTGAATGGGCCGTATATCATGAGCGTCTTGCAGGAAGCGTTTGCTTGTGAAGTGGACTTTTTGGGTATTCTGGAGGACAATCCTACGACTGCGGCGGATACAATATCGAACCAGCTTACGCGGAAACATTATGATATGGTGATTACTACAGGAGCAGTGTCTATGGGTCGATTTGATTTTGTCCCTAAGGCTTTGGAGATGCTTGATGCAAGGGTGCTATTTCATAAAGTGGCTATGAAACCGGGTCATCCGGCACTATTTGCGAAGATGCCAGCTGTGAATAATGAATGCAAGTTGACAATTCCGTTCTTTGGATTACCAGGAAACCCGGTGGCTGCTGCTGCGTGTTTGAGGTTTATCGTCTTTCCGTTTTTGAGATGTCTCCTATTTCAGGATCTTGAAGAGCCTAGACAGGCTGTCATCAGATCAACGGTGTCGAGCGAACAACAACTTTCGTCGAAGGACGACAGGGAAAGGAATGCGATTACGAAATTCCCATCAGACCGAGATGTCTTCCGCGCTGGCACAATCATACATCAATCTCGAAACAATCGAGAAGTACAAATGATCCAAGACCACAGTCCGGGAAAGATAAGCCCCTTTCTAGCGGCTGATTGCTGGATACACATTCCCAGAGAAACGACAACCCTGCATGACAGGGATATTGTAGATGTCTTTCTGATTTGAAGCCATCAAGCCATACTCTTGAACAGATTGCAAGCGTTCTCCCACTCTTCGACGGTATTCACGTTAAACAACTCTACCTCATCCTCTGGGCTCATGATTTGCGCATCAGGCAATTCGTCAAGCACAAATCTCGGCCCTGTGCGTCCCTGTCTCACGTTCCCGGCAAGCTTCTCAAGAGCTTCCGGAGACCATACGGCCAGTAACGGCTCACAAAACCCCTTTGAATTTCGATAACATGCCATCGAAGAAGAATCTTGTTCTTGCGCAGATATCAAGCGCTGCAGTGTCCTGGCTTTAAGAAGCGGAAAGTCGCACGCGACTACAAGCCAATTTGTCTCCGAATTGGTGCGATGAGCTGCTAAAAGGCCAGCTGCAGGACCAATATCACTTTCATCCCTGTTTTCGAGCTGCTGGTCGTATATAAACCGTACCGATATATTGTCCCTCTTTGACTGATCGTGCCGCCTCTCAGATGGCGGCATAAAATCCTCATTTTTGACTGACATGTATACTGTATCAAGTCCAGGAAAAGCTTGCCTTATAATGTCCATGAGGTATTGATACATTGGCAATCCACTGGGGTGAGGTAGTAGTTCTTTGCGAGCGCCCATGCGTGACGACTGTCCGCCGGCGAGGATTAGGGCTTGGAGGGTCATTGTTTAGGTAGATGCTGTTGATGTGTATAGAGCTCAAAGTAGAAAACAGGGTATGTATTAAGGGTTTAGCTAGAATACTGGGGTCGAACATTCCATAGTTTACTTTCGGTATGATGATCATGCCAAGTTCCAAGGTTGTCCCGGTCAGGTGTCATTGACATATGATGTCACTTCATAGCACCTAGATTCAAGGTAACTTCGTGCGGCAAGATTAAACATTGATGCTACCTAGGTATACTTCTTCCAGATGTCGATTCCAAGTATACTTAACTTATATCCATGGATATCAAAACTTTGCATATACAGTAGAACCTGGCTATAACGAACAGAAGGCTGTCCAACGTACGAATCTCAATTTGAGTCATATAGGATTAACCTGTCTGATCAATAACAGTTAGGAGCACACTCCGTATTCAAATGAATAATATCTAACGTCATATCAATAATATAGCACTTGAGAGATATGGGGTCTTTTGTTCGTTATAGCCACTGGGCAGGGTCTACTGTACATCCACCAAGACGTCAACTGGTTCTCGTCTTCTTGAAATTTAAACCCAAAGAGGTCTCGCTATTCTTTCTCAGATAGCCTTATAATCAAATTTCTCGTAACGCTATTTATATGCAGACAATGATGAGCTCGCTTTTTGGTCTACCTAGGTATTCATGTCCATCACAACATAGTAAAAGAATGACGGGGAAAGGTATATGCTCCATCAGCTACCCACGTCGTCTCCTGGACTCCGACTTTCTCCTCTCCATCCATATTTGTCACTGAAACATTTGGGCCAGTAATAGTGAAGACGGTGACCTCCGTTTCTAATGCAATTCCGTTGGTCATTGTATGAATATAATTCCTCTCATGAATGTTGACTACACACAGACTGACAACCCCCGTATCATTAATGCTGGCACTCACATCCAAGAGACCTAAGCGCTTCCCAGTTGCTCTCAACCATGCAGGTGTTGTTGACCCTTTGTAGGTACCACATTCCACATCAAACGCTACCAAGGAACCCTGTACGTATCGACAGAGTTCATATGGCCACCAGGTAGTCTGCTTCGTCAACCCCTTCTGGGTCGTCATCAGCGGCGCAATTGCATTCACTACCTGCGCTAAATAAGCTATTTCCACATCGCGGCACTGGCTAACAAACACATTGAGCCAGATTGCTACAGCCAATGCATCGCTCAGAGTATATTTTTCTTCTCCTCCCAAGGAGCCGATGGCACGCGTCGGGCCCCAGACATTCCACTCGTCGAAAGCAATGCCTGGCCATTTTTGAATTCTCGTAAAGCGAAAGATCGATCAGTTCCGAGGTTACTTCAATAAACCTCTCTGCGGCGAGAGGAGCAGTCGCGTTCTCCTAATGCCCTTTGCCCGCTGTATAGTAGTGAATATTATCCAATCAACCAGCGGCGGTCGAGGGCTCGGTGCAATATCGTCGGTCCCGGTTGGGCGAAGTCATCGGCGTAGTACGTGATGATCCCAGTCCGTCGGGCCAACTTTCCTGCAAAGGATGAGCTGAATACTTGGGATCAACTAATTTGATTGCCTTGGCCCATTGATAGGCCTTTTCTGCCACTGAATCACCTAGCAACAAGCAGATTCTCCTCCGACCCGCAACCCAGAAACATGGACACGCAGCTCTCGAGACCGTCGTCGAACTAGGTGTTTCGCAATAAGTACTAGACGCCACTAAATGTCTACCAAGCATCCTTTTTTGTATCACAAGATTAAATTCCTCAGGATCTTTCGAATGACCCTACCGCGCTCATGGTAGGTCTAACAGACCACATTCCGCGATGGGTGCCCGAACTAGTGATCAAATGGACCGCTGGGAGAATGGATTATGACAGTTTCAGATTGGTGAGATGAATCCTCTCTCGGTGATGAATTATTGTAGTGAACCGCCGGGACTTTAGCCATCGGCTATTGCTGTTACGAAAGCGTTTTATCAGTTGCCGAATATTCTTTCGACAGCGATTACGGATTTCCGACCATTTTGAAATGATTGCACGTTCAATATCCTAAAAAGCATTGTTAAATGTTGAACCTAGTCAGTTATTCATTCATGCTGGGTGTTCAACGATATATGCGTGTATGTACCTTAGGGCTAAATTACCCGAATAGGCAAATCCATTACAAACCTGCTTTGGGAGCTTTAGGCTACACCTTTATTTTCGTTCCGACGATGAAGATTTTATGATTGTATCTGCTGCCGCACTAACTATTATGTACGAGCGAATCATATCTAAAAAAAAATTTGGCGCTTTGAGTTGTGGTAACATGTCATTTAATAATCTGTGGTGTATAGCAACCGTCAACTGGTGCAGCCAGTCCCTTCTGTCAAAACCTTGAATATATCATACGAGGTAATTGTATTGTCATTCTTCCAGATGTCGGAAGGTAGATACTACTCGGGTCCAGATGTTCTCGAGGTACTTAATTTTAGAACGAGGCCTTTTGGTGGTTGGGTGCGTAGATGCTAAGCTGTTACAACTTTATTGAAGAGGATACGTATGCAACGCAAGAATCTTTGTACATCAATGATAGAGTAGCAGGCTTATGACCGAAATATAGATATACTTTTGACCTATAATCCTAGCTTGACAACTCTGAAACTGGTATTAACTTATTCTCGTAATCTTGTAACAGTATTAATATATCGATCTTTAGCACCGGAGGCTGGCAATATGTCCAACTTCTAATAAAGATTAGCCTTTTATTACTAAAGATTGATATGTACTTCAATAACTAGAATAATAATTATTTCACCGGGCCTCATATCAACTGAAAGTAATCCTTTCTAAAGCTTGAAGAAGGGTCATTTACGTACGCAGCATTGTATTGCCTATAAGAGATGCATTTCATCCTCTTCAAGACAAGATGCCACATACGACAAGGGTGGGAAATGGAAATACACAAAAAGTAACAACAAAAAAAGGAAATTACAGGTATCCTACAGCATCCATGGCACGGCAGAACATGTCGATCTTAATGTATGTCACGCGGAGCTCATAGTTGATTGCACAAGTAGGACTGGGGCCAATAAAAGATGTCGAGCTTTCACTTTGAACTTAGAGCGTTACTTGGGATCCTACGTCGCCAATTCCACCTTCCACTTATAAAAGAAATCTCCCTTGGACCAGATGTTCTAACCCATACTAGGATGCAGTACTTGTCTGCTAAAGACTAATGATTCTCTGTCATATATAATGCAATAAAGCAGGCTCTTTGGCTTGCTCTGGCCATAATTGAAAATTAGTCTGTGATTTTTACAAGTTTACCTGGTTAGTATAAAAAGGTAAGAAGACCTGAAAAGATGAAATATCGATATATTCAGTAGTCAAGAAAGGTAACACTACTGGATATTTCTTAATTAAATACATCTTGCATCATGCAAATGAACTCCTTATGCTTCCTTTGTTTGAGAAAAGGAAAAGGAAAGAAGATTTAGGGCGCAAAAATCACTTGAATACGCTCTTCTCCTTCATTAAACTTTCTGCCGTCTCAACATCATGACCGAATATCAACCTGGCTGAAAACAGTTTTTGCAGGCGTTTAATGAACTTCCCACTCTCAATCCAAGCGCGGTGATCTCTCAAAAGCCATCCATGAGCCTGATTCAACTCGTATTGTTCTCGTACGTGATATTGGTCTGTAGTCCAGATGAAGGTCCCGTCTTCCTTAAGGTTGACCTGCATAATACACAAGCCAGGAGTATGACCAGGGCAATGATAAAAGGTAATCCCAGTGCACAAATCGAGTTGTTTTTCAGTAAAGGTTTGCCAGTTTAGTGTATCGAGATTCAAGTAATCCGCGCTTCAAAATTCTGTTAGTAAGGACAGCGCTAGCTGTGGATGCGGTCCTAGATAACTCACAGATATACACCACTATCGGCGTTAGTCGCGGCTGCCCAGCAGGCATGCTTGAACTCATCTTCATGGACATAAATTGGCACACCAGTGCTGCGAAAATGTTCCAAGCCTCCAGCATGATCCATATGCAAATGACCCATGATGACTGCCTTGACGTCTTTTATATCGTAGCCAGCGCTCTTGATGGCTTCTGGTAGATGATTTCGTGCCGAATGTCGCGTTACA
Source organism: Talaromyces liani (assembly GCA_022814505.1). Classification (NCBI taxonomy): domain Eukaryota; kingdom Fungi; phylum Ascomycota; class Eurotiomycetes; order Eurotiales; family Trichocomaceae; genus Talaromyces; species Talaromyces liani. The sequence goes on from JAKLNL010000019.1 coordinate 468,930, forward strand.
GGAAAGAGGTCCAGAGCTTCCGGTCCCCATTGCTGGTATAATTTAAGTATCCTGAGTTGGGAGTAGGAATATTAACCGTGAGATGGAAATCGCTTTCATACCTTGTATACATCTTCGGCCCCGCCAGTCTCAAAAAGAATTAAACCCATTTCGGGGTGGTCAATCAACCCGGCAATAAGCATTAGATCCCTTCTCCTATTTGTAGGATTCGGGTTGGATGCAGAACTCCCATTCGCGCCAACAAGGAGCCTATAAGCGTGGAGTTAGGATGACATTCAGTAAAGGAAACGGAGAAGCTTCGCAATAGTTCATCATAACACATACCATCCCTCGTCAACGTTCATAGTGCCTAAGTTTAGAATATGCATTTTGGTGCCTGGTGGACAAACAAACGCTGGGACGCTCGCGGCCGCGAGCTGATACATTGGGAAAGCCATTGCTATGAAGTTTCTGGGAAAGGTCCTCGAGTGTTGGACTATGCGGTCGAACGTTCAATATCGCCTTTGGAGTCCAGACATGTTTCCTCCATATTACAGAAAGACGAAGTCTTTAAATACGTCGGGCCAAGCAGGAATCTATATGCATCTGCTTACTAACATTGGCAAGCTAGATCGTTGATATATAACAGAGTTGGCTTACTAAATGCACATGATGAGGCATGGAAATACCATCTAGTACGTAATAGCATAATGATAAGCAGGTAGAGTTTGCCTTTAGGTACCAGAGCCCAAAAATTAAACGAGCTGGCCAATGAAGGTAATACATTCATCATCCCCTGAGAGGATTATAAAGTCGGATTAGGAAAGTGAACTTTTAGCTTCATATTTGTCAGAGTTAGCCCACCGCATTAATTGAGTTAGGGCTAAGTTAGGAGTATTGGATATCTCTAGGGCTATCAAGATTCAAGAGCCCTAGCGGAAATTCACCCTAGCCGATACCAAGTCAAATAAAATCCTGTTTATCATGGTAAAATACCAAGCGGTCTTTTGTGGAGTACTACCAAATGATTAGTATTCTGCATGACCAAAGTGCATACTCCACAAAAGACCGCTTCGTATTTCGACCAATAGTTATTGATGTTATCGGGAAACATTGAGAGAGACACGTCAACAATTATATGAACTCTTTGGTTTTTCGGTCCTTCCAAGAAGAAGAATATTTTTAAATCCTGTTAGTGGCGTCTGAGTTCAATTTTCCCTTATTTTCCGGTCTGTTGATCTTCTTGGCCTTAGCTGCTGCTTTAGAGACTTATTAATGTAGCTTAGTAGAATTTTAACCTTGTTAGATGGCTTGGACAATACAGAGTTCGTGGATGGGAGAATGGTCTAGACTCTAGAGAGAGCTTGAACCAAAGACTTTGGAGAAAACCGACATTGATATCAAGCCGTGCTCATGCACTGTGGTATCTGTGGCACTGATTTACACGTCCTACGAAGTGGTTGGGTAAGTTTACTTTAGTTGTAGGTAGATGAAAACGGTAACAGAAAGCTTACTATTTTACCTAGGGACCTGCTTACTATCCATGCTGCGTGTCATGAGATTGTTGGAACGGAAATCCGTGTTAGCTCAAAGGCTGTTAATGGCATCAAAGTTGGTTATTGTGTTGGGTAGTATAGTTAGAGTCTTGTCTAGGGCGTCCAGGTGACCTGTCCTGAATGTTCCACGGGTCTAGAGCAATACTGTACTCATTGACACGTCCTATAGTGACAAGTCCTAATGGTGGCTATGCACTGTATACCTGCACTCCCACCCATTTTGTGGTGAAAATCTCCGACGGTATCTCATCTGTGGAGGCAGCTCCTATGTTGTGTGGTGGTGTGGCTGTCTATAGCTCCCTAAAGAATGACAACTGCGGACTGGGCACACTGGTGAGCCTCGGCCACTTTACAGTATTTATTGCCTCTAATGATGAGCTAAACTGGGCCATGAAACACCTGGCATACCTGGTCATTGGATATGGTTCTCGTATCCTCAACACGGTTCGAGCACTGCATTGTACAGTTTTCATCCCTCAAGCCCATGAAATATTGGTTTCCTACCAGGATACACTATGTATTTGCTCGCTCCATATAAAAAAAAAGCATGCCAGCATTCTATAGTAAGTTTCGGCCCATGTATATGGGACAGGGTTGTCGACTTCTAGATACCGTCCACTAAACGCTGCTTCTATAGAGAATATATTTTAATTTAGCTCTGTTAAACTCCTGCCGGGCCATTCAGCATGATACTGTTGTGGTATTAACTTTATGAGAACAGATTTACCTGCCAGCTAGGTAAATGACTGATCATGTTATTGAGCCTTTCTGTAAGGAATATGCCCCAGGTACACGTAATGATGGCGGTTATAATTGGGTAGCTGATCACTTTAGAAGATACTGGTGTAAAGTAATCAGTAACTTAAAGCCCTGGAGTATCTGCAATCCTATACACCAGCTTCTTGGCAGATACCTTCCGATCATGCAACAACTGGATGCCCTCTGCCACACTCTCTAAACCTTTAGGTAGAATCTCGTACGGATGGGGATCGAGCTTTCCGTCGGCGAGTAAACGGCTGATATACCTGTAAAATGCATAGGCAAACTCCTCATCCTGTGCTGCTTGGGTTACGTCTCGATATTTGTGAGGAGAACCGTAGGCGCTGGAGACAAAGGTCCTCGTAAATTTGATTCCTGCAGGCCATTGCCAAGAACCTCGATCAGGATTTGCGGTGTCATCAGCTGGAGGATCAACCATGTCGATATGACCGTTTCCCGAAGACTGGAGCACTGCAACGATGTCTTCATAGCTGCGATTGTACGAGACTGCATCGAACGCATAATGCAGCTTTTGCCCATTCAGGGCCGCCTGAATATTTTCAACGACTTTCCCCCGACGATAGTCAACAATGTGGGTTGCTGCGTCGAGAGATCTCACGAAGTCGATCCCATTTCCTGCCACGGTAATGATAGGTGACAAGCCGCTGAGTTTTGCAAGTTTTAGAGCGTAAGCACCGACAGCTGAAGCACCTCCATAGATAAGGATCGGAACATCTTTATTTGCCGGGTTCCACGGCAGGGGCAGTTTCAGGTTCTGGTAAAGCGCAAGTGCAGCCGTCATTAATGAGAGGGGGAGAGTTGCTGCGGCCTCAAAAGAGATGTTTTCAGGCAATCGAAAACTTGTCGACGCTGGAGCAATCGCATACTCGGCGTAAGAACCATGAGGCTGGAACATACGATGAAAGGCAGCAACACGATCTCCCGGAGCAAATTCCCACACGGAGCTTCCAATTGCATGGACAATACCAGCAATATCATCGCCTTGGTTTATGCCCTGGCCATCTTCATGGTTGCGGGAAGCCTACCCATGCTCCTATTAGTATCCTTTCCCTCTCTGTGTGTATGTGTCACAGGAATATTCAGTGGTATGCACGATCTTCTTACTTTCCAGTCTTTTGGATTCGAGCCCGTCGCGATAACCTTTATCAGAATTTCATTCTGACCCGGTTTGCTGTCGGGGACAATTATCATATTAGATGCGCTAGAAGTAATATGATGGACGGATGACCTACGGAATTGGGACGACAAGTCGAGTCGCTTTGATGGTCCCCTTTTTCCCACTTATAGTGTATTCAATCATATTTGAAGTCATTCTGGCGCCTGGCGATTGATTGTGAAACCCAAGTTTCCTCAAAGCCTTTAAAAGATAAGTCATGTCAAAATTCCTAGGTGCGTTTGCGGTCTCACCTATATAGTAGACTGTGCTTAATAATTATGACCATGTCTGCGATACCATTGTAAATAGTTATTCTGAAAGTACCATTTATAATCAAGACAAGAAACTGGTTCGTTAGTCTATAGCTCCGTGAAAATAAGGATTAGAAATCATCATTTGAGATCGCTATGCTGCACCTATCTTACAGGTGATTGGTGGTACTACTATTACCTATTAGAGTGCCCACTAGCCCAAGGCTTCTCACGGTGAACCAGGAACTGTTAGAAAATATCGAATAGACAATAACTCTATCCAATCAGACAGAAGCGCTTTAAGTATGAGGGGTTTGAAATCTTCAAAACCGAGGATATCCCTTTCTATCGTTTTAGTGTCTACGCAACTACTCGCATCGTGCAAGAAACGTCTCCAAATTACGGGGCCTCGCTGGAACAGCGCGTTACAAAATTACAAAGTAAGGGGTTCCACTGTGTAGGTGCTAGAGACCAGTTGTGTGCCATTATAGGCATGATTTACGTACCCTGATTCACAAGCGAAACCGTCCTGCTGTCAAGAATCCGTAGAGGGTTGGGCTTTTCTTATCCGAAGGGACGCTTTGAAGTGAACAGACACACTGTAGAACACGCCCTTGAATGTCTAGATAATTAGATTATACACATGATCACATTTCATATAAAGATCCCTGGGACCAGGTAGGAAGCTTATAGGCCCATTGTGAATCCTTCCTTACGAAACAAGGAACGAGCGGAATATAATACTACTGCATATCTCTTTTCGTTATGAATCGTGCAGTTTGGGTCTCATCCCGAAATAGAAACAATGGGTGAGGCCTTGGAGGATCAACCTAGTTGCATGCTTTCAAAATCCAGGATGGCCAACCTCTTTCAATGCCTCTCTGACCACCGTTTCCAGGTCTGTCTCTGGCAAACCAAGCTCCTTGTTTCGCACAGAATACACAGGCTCGAAGTGGCCACTATATGTGCCTTTTGTGAAGCCAATATTGATCAATCCGTAGCCTGCAGACGCATCGCCATTCTGCCAGGCTTCTTTCAGCGCTGGAATAGTCTCCGCGGTATTGATAGATTTCCGTTGCCACTTCTCGCCAGTGAGACGCTCAATGGTCTCAACCATCTCCTTCTGTGTGGTGGCGAAATCACTGAGGAAAACAATTTGGTTGGCCGTGGTGCTGGGGCTGAGCAAGATACGGTTTAGAGCCAAAGTGGTGCTGTCTAGGGTGGTTGTAGAGAAATAGCCCTCGCCGTCATCAGTATAGGTCATTGTGCGAGCGGCATAGTCCAAACCAAGGAAATTATGGCGAAGGGACCTTTGAGGCGTGCAAATCAGCATCGGAGGGCTGTTGCAGACAAATAACGATGAGGAAGTGAAATGTATGCGTACCATCCAATCCACATTCCGCATGCAATTGCAGTCCATGTCAAGCCAACAGACTCCTTACTCCGAAGGTAATCCTGCACCGAACCCTTGTCCTTGAAGACAGGGGACAAATCCCGGGCCGCCGGGTTGTTGTTGTCCAAGCCGAATTCAGAAGGCACATAGCGCTTCACACCAGCAACGATCGCAGCATCAATGAACTTGAGCTGGTCCGAGACCGAGAAACTAGTGATGGCATTGACCACCGCATCCTGGCCCTTGAACGCCTTGACCAAGTCGGCCGCCGGGTACGAGTCGTCAATGTCGATTACGGTTGCGTTCGAAGGAATACTAGACCGCGCCTTGGACGACTGTCGGGTAAGGATCGAGACCTTAAAGCTGGATTCTGAGAGAAGGGTCTTGAGGAGTACGCTTCCCAAAGATCCGCCGCCCTTAGTGAGGGGTTAGTAATTGCTCATTTTTTGTTTCGTCCCAAACAGGCCAGAACTTACGCCGACAAGGATGATGTTTTTGTAACTAGTGCTAGCCATTATTCAATCTTGTTCGGGACTTAATTCGAAGAGATTTATAGTAAAGTAGAAGATTTGGTAGAGGGAAGTGAGAAACAACATCCTGATCGTGCCGGATCCCAACGTCTATATATGTCTTTTTTCCCAAATTTGCCCGGTTGAATACACCCTATACTTTCTCGCCATCAAGGTCGTACCAGATTATAATAACTACGTATAGAGAAATTGCTGAGTAATCGGGAAACAATTGAGTAGCGAATCCAGTGTAGGCACTGGGCTGCGCAGTCTAAAAAGCAGCCACAACCCTCTTTATACGTACTTGCGGGCTATTGTGGAGCATCGAAGTTTAAACGTTGAAGTAACGCATTAACTAACTACTGTATTTAAGGGATTCAATAGTCTAACCATATTCAGTAATATTTTAATCACATATAGATATCCACCCCTAACGGGTAACTACTACATAGCCTAAGAGCTAGGGTGCCCCTCGCTCCAATAATTAAGCTAAAAAGACTTAGTTACTTTTTAGCTCTAGTAGATTGACTAAAGTTTGCAACACTACACACCACGTTGCCTTCGTTGCTGGCTATCTTATAATACTAGATCATCTAGTATCCGCGCTGCTTTTGCTCTAGCTGGTTCCGAACAAAGTATGACGAGCCCCGGCGTGCATAAATATGGGCTACTGCTTTGCGTAAATTTGTCCTAGATTTTGGGCGAACTAACTTTAAGGGAGACTCGTTATGCGATTGTGACTCTGTGTGTGTTCGTTCCTCAATCGTCAGGAATCCTCCAATCATAGCACCTACCCTTTATGCGCCCCATTAGTGAATGGCGAGTCTGCCGTGTCCTCGGATAAAGTTGACAAAACCCTAGATTTAGATCGAATAGATCAATCAGTACGTACTTTTCCCGATAGCTTAAATCAAAAGGCACGGCCCGCAGTGGGAACAGTTTGCATACTATAACCTGTCAGAAGATTCCGATACTGCCATCAGACTAGACTACATAGACACATGGCAATTTTACCCGCGGCTATTTTGACCTGTGCTCCAGATGTAGATCACAAAATCCCATAAACAGATGAGCTGAGCTGAATCAGACTATTACAAGCTGCATCACCCAAATTCTGCGAACTATAAAGATGTGTACAATTCCTTCTTCATTCCACACTTTTCCATCATTCATCAGCAACATCTTCTTTACCGGTCATTGACATAGATACCAATGCACCGAGTACTTTTCAGAGCATAGAATAGTTAAAGAATCCCAGTGAGTGCCTACTGACTCTTCGGACCGGATTCCTGGCTAATAAAACCTTAATAGAATTTCAAAATGTCGACAGAAACTAGCGTCAATGATTGGCAAACCTCCTTTGAGAAGGAGATGGAAATGCTTCGCCTTACCGCTACGGAAGGAAACGTCGCGTTCATAACAACGTACCAGGAGAAAACAATTGCGGATGCTTCTGCTTCCAGTAATAAAAGGGCTATGAATGTGTCTGCAAATTATGCAGTTCCAGATGTATACAAACAGATGAAAGAAATGTGCGACACCGCAATCAATGAGAGCAAGTCTGACTATGCTGCGCTCGAAAAATCATTGCGGAGCTTCAAGGAAACAAAAAGTGATGCTACTGAAGAAGATTGGAAAAAACATCTCAGTGAACTAGCCGACAAACAAACGGCTGCATGCAATAAACGATTCGATGATATTAAAAGGTTTGCTGTTGAAATGCTCAGGAAAATACCAGAAGCAATCCGGGAAACTGCAGCCAAAATCCACAAGTTAGCGATATCTGCCATTGGCAAATTGGTCAGTACCGTCTTCAACTGGCTCGACCATGCTCTCCAGTTACCCCAAGGATTTTATTCAAATATCCTCGAAAAGATCAACGAATTCGGTAAAAAGGTTGATGAATGGGTTTCCGCTGCCTTCAACGCTGTCAACACTGTTTTCGAGAGCGCTTCGAGGGCTTCATCTCATATGGTGCAGTTGATTTTGAGCGAATGAAGCAGGTGATACTCGATGGCGTGCCTTCCACGGCCTCTTTAGGAAAAGTCTGACTTGGTCTGTTGAAATGAAATTGGGCAGTTTTGGGTCCGTGAACTGTATTTCTTTCGTTATCCGTCTTCGAATCATTCCTTACAAATTCTGCGGGTAGGCATGGGAAGCTTGTACAATACCGGATATGGAAACCGTGCAGATGTGATGTGCACTATGCTAGACCATCAGCATTTACCTAGGTACCTTTCATAAAATAATTTTTTGTCTTGCTTGGTTTTATTTTTATCTTATTTCAACATCTTCATATACTATAACATGCAATCATCATTTATCTTCAAAGATTTGTGTCCTAGATGCCAAAAAGATGTTCTATATAGCCGTAGATTGAACGAGGTTGACCTGACATGGATATAGATAATAATGTAACGTAAATCGATTTCTTGTTACTATAACATTTGGTCTCAATACTTAGTAGATGAGTACAAATTCATAAACCTCAACACCTTTGCTGCTGCCATTAACCCACTCCTCATAGCTCAAGAACAGGGGTAGCCTGCCATATCATTCAGCACCTTCAGGTGTCGTCTAATCCCCACTTTATAGCTCGAGGCCGGGTGTTGTGTGTTGTGCGACAATTCTTTACTTTAAACATCCCTCTTCACGGTCTTATTTTATGGTAAATGGATAAAAAGTCTCCCGATGTGCTTCTTGAGTGGGCGACGTGGGTGTATTATGCAGGGGAGCGGGAGTGCTACGAAAATTCTAGACTATAAGAACTCTATAGCTGTTTTGCTGCTTTGATGATCACAGTTGATAGACGATTGAAAGATTTTGATGCTATGCGAGCCTTGGAAAGAGCGCTCGAATATACTATGCCGTTTTTATTCCTCCAGCTAGACCAACGTCTAGATTATTGATTTTTTGCTAGAACTTCCCAAACGCTTTTTATGCATACTGCTCATCCAGGCTAGGAGATGGGGGCTAGGCAACCATGAAGATACTGATCTAGAAATATGCTACTGCTGCTGTAGGAGACATAATAATGGCTAATCAGCAATGGCTGGGCTGTGGAAATCTCTGTCGGGAGGGCTACAAGGATGGACAAATGGTAGTAATGGAGGAGCCGAGGTCTATAAATTCGCGATTATCTATGGATGTCTGTGTGACAAGGCTTGCATTGATAGAGTAAGTCTCTTCGCAAATCATATTCTTGCCGACTACCGCACCTGTTGCGATGCGGGGTTTGATGCACGCATATCTTTCTCGTTTATTTTATCTTGTCTGATATCTACGTCGATGTCCTTCGTATATAAGACTTTCTCGCGGGCCTCTACATACGTCAAAGGCTAATTGAAGAAAATATACAGCATGGCAAGTACCGCTAGTCTCGATTCTATTGTCTTCTTCCAGGATAAGAAACGGCAAATTCGGGTTTATTATGCCTTTCCGGATGAAAAAGTAATCAGGGAGTCCTGCTATCATCAGGATTATGGATGGTTCATACGAGGAGATGGAATAGTCACCAGAAATTCAAAAAGCAATTCTCCCATAACGGCAACCCGGTGGACTGATAACAGTGGAATTACACAGGTACATCTATCTGAAATACTATTTTTTTTTTTGATATTAGGCTCAGTGTCAAGCATAGGTTCGGGTCATATACATGGACGATAAGAATAACATCTGCGAGGTAGATCTTCTTTAGTGACGAATCAACGAGTTTGAGGTGTATACTTCAATACTAATCAGCTTTTGATTCAGTGTCATGGACAAGACCCCACAGCTGGATTAGGTCCATGGGAAACAGCCATAATCGGAAGCGCAGAAGAGACCGAAATCGCTACAACTTCAGAATTAGCAATCGCCCGTCCTGACAAGGATGACACGATTCTGCGGGTTTTCTATCAAGAGGAAAGCAACAACGATGGGAAATCTGCCGGTCTGCGAGAGACCCGTTATGATCTCAAATATAAGACGTGGGCAGTCCAAGACAATCCCATCGTAGGGGATGCTCTTGTAGGCACTCGACTTGCGGCAGTATCGGAAAAGGGCCAGAATGAAGTACGGCTCTACTATCAAGGCACAGACCTTGTTCTACGAGAAATGTACTGCCGGAAATGGAGATGGGATCCTAACTGTACGTTTTTTCTTTCCTTGGAGCTATGCATCAATGGTTCATACTAAGAACGTTGGGATACCTCCTAACTAACATGTCGATTTAGCAAACAGGATCAGACGAGATAAGCTTGCTGAAAGGGCACCCATTGCTGCCGTCTGTTGGGCCCCTGACGCGTCAGACTTGCAAATCCGTGTTTTCACTGTCCTTTCCTCAAATACGAGTGCCATCGCGCAGTTTTCGTACAGCACTCCGAACTGGAGGGTCGAACCTGCTTTGAAAGAGACCTATCAAGCCGGTTCGGCAATTTCCTGCTGCCGAAACACAGCATCCGAGACTGCTGCTCAGAATCCTGTTATTCTGTTTTATCAGCCTGGGAACAGGGCAATCAACTTCAAGGCCTTTCCCGCAGATGAAAGTATGATCAGTCAACAGATGGTAGCTGATATTCGTCAGCCATATGGCATTCCGCAGTCGCGTGATGTGGGAACAGGCAAGCAGAAAGAAGACAAAAACACAGATCCTGCTCCAAAGCCAAAGTCCGACGATGACGAAATTTCTGCCTTGAAAGAAAAGGTTGAAAAATTGGAACAAAATCTAAAGGAAACCGATGGTAGACTGAAAGACGCAAACGAGCAGATAGCTAGTCTTGAAGAAACACTCAAGAAGACAGGAAAAGGTAACAGTACGGGGGATTTGGATCTTGAGCTGATGATCAAACGCCTGCGCGAGATCACTGATCAGATTAATAAGGACAACAAGGGAGCAGAGTGAAAGCCTGCGTAGAATGGAGGTGATGCTTGACTAGGAAGATGAATATTGTAGCAGCAACCTTTGAATGGTTCGGGAATATAGTGATGAGACATTTGACCAATAGCAAACTTTCAATTCTGCGCATGATGCATGCAGTCTCATCATAATCGTATTGAATTATTAATCCATGATTTGGGTAATTTCTTCCGCTGGTGGCGTGGTGCTGCACCAACAACTTTCAAGAGATGCACATAGTAATACGAGGCATACTCCTGCCCCTCTTTTCTGCAGTGACTTGCCTTCAGCGTTTCCATCTGAAGCCTGATATCAGCCCATAATTCCCATTTCGTGCTCAGATTTGAAGGTTGATAGTGAAAAACAAAACAACGGGCAACTAACAGACCACGACACTACTATTTCTACAGGAATGGGAAACTCCACACCAAAGGATTCTCAAATAGGAAACACAGGGAAGTCTTTGCAATCCTCATTCGACGCAGCTGTGTCAGATTTGGTCAAGGCGACACAAGACATGCAAGAAAGACAGAAGAAAATAAACTGAAGAATCCGAAAAAGAAATTCGCAATCTCAGAGAGCAGATTAACGAGCTCAAAGATATTTTATTGGAGCAAGACGACACAAAAACAAGCAATAATGACAATAATAACAGTGGCCAGAATCTAGGAACCACCAATACGGGAAGCAAGCCACCACCACCACAGCCTCTTCGAGTGACTAAAGTCTTGAATAGAGGCATTATGCAAAAAGGATGGCAATACTATGGATGCGTGGCGTTTTAGTCAGATGGCTGCTGCTTGCGTACGCGGATTATGCTGGATCTATAGGGCTTTGGGACGTCGCGAGGGGTTACGAGCGGAACAGGCTCTATATTAGGGCCCATTCGGTGGCGGGTCAATATAGTCCCAAAGTCACAGCCATTACCTTTGAGCCCAAGGAGTGGAAACTTTGGTACGTTGTCAATAGCCTGGGACATTAGTGCAATTCCCGCGAAAAATAACAGCATCTCCACACAGAATGTTGGACAAATATTGAGTCCCAACATCTCTTGCAACATTGCTATATCCCCCCAACAACGACATACTTGCAAGAATTCAAGATGATATACATTTATGGTCACTAACAAATTTAGGGCGGCTTCATAATACACGGAACGAAGATACTTTGTCCCTTGCCATCTCCCAAACTGTCTTTGCAAGGTCAGGCGCAAATTGCGAGATCCTCATCTGCAATCTCATTCATGGTCAGGTGCACGACACGCTGATCGGACATACGAAGCGTATTCGAAGTATGGACTTTTCCCCGGATGGCAGGCTACTGGTCACAGGCTCCGAGGACAGCACTTTGCGAGTCTGGGATATCGCTGCCAAAAGGAAAAAGCAATTGCCATACGTTATGGTCATACAGAGGCAGTTCTCGACGTGATATACCTGCCTTTTGCGGATAGGAAGCTTGTGGCATCTGGCTCTGCTGACCCATGGCACGGTGAGAATTTGGGACTATGGATTCGAGAAAGAAGTTGACAGAATTTATGATTATCTTGGTCAGGACAGGGGTCTCAACCGAAGGATGTCGTTTTGCCCGCAGTATGGTCTACTAGCAGTTGCCACCGGAAGCCAGAGTGCGCTATCTGATAGACAGGTTCAAATTTAAAAAATGTCCTTTACCTAGGTGGGCTGTTATGAATGAAGGGATATGTATAGGAGGGTCTGGTATTGAATGTACTTGAGCATTACTAACATAGTCAGTTATAGCAAGCATTGAAAATAGTCTCGCAGTCTAGTCGTGAGTTGTGCTATACTGTGCTCGGGCTGTGGGAATTGATATCTTGAGGCGAAATCTTCGACTAAACATTTCTACTGCAATGGTACATGTGTAACACTCAGTCCAGCTTGATTATTGATTAGCAGTAATTTACATCCGTGGATGTATCAGCTCAGCAATAAAACGGCAAGAAGCATTCAAACACTGTGGCAATCACCTCATTTCCACTATCATCACCTTGATCCTCCTAGAATATACAATACGTAATATCATTTTCACATATCGTATATCTAGCTGCCTTGAAAGAAAAGAGCAGCCTAGAAGGTGCTAGACAGGGACCACAGTAAAATTGCCTAAAATCGGGTAGATTAGCCCTAAGACGCTAACCTCGCGATCGCGCTACGATGTAACAATAATAAAGCACTCACCATGCAACAATTTATTCAGCAGCCTACATGTAGTTAAATTGTCGCAACACATATAAGCCGAGCACGTGCTTCGACCAACACTCACTTTCAACCTTGAATATTCTCATGTCAGCTTTGCAAGCACAGAAAAACAGAAAATGGCCTTCGACGTCCTAACCACCACCGCAGTCGATCTTCAACACCTCCTATCCCAGCAGAAGCTCACCAGCGTCCAGATCCTCGAATCTTATTTCGCGCAAATCAATCGCCATGAATCGCTCCTCAACGCGCTCATCTCCCCCGCGCCACGCGACAAAGTCCTCGCCATCGCCGCAGCCCTAGAAGAAGAGCGCCAAAATACCGGGCCCAGAAGTCCATTTCACGGAATTCCTATTGTATTAAAAGATAGCTTTGTGACTGCCTCAGAGTTGGGGATGAGTACAACCGCTGGATCGAGGGCGTTTATTGGGTCTGTGGCCTCAAGGAATGGTGCGATTGTGCAGCGGTTGATTGATGCGGGGTTGATTATATTGGGGAAGGGAAATATGACCGTCCGTTTCACCCTTTCTGTTCTCAGGAGTAGAAATCGTGGGATTGATGGTTATTTATAGGAGTTCGCCGGTATGAAAATGACCATGATGATGCCCGGCTGGTCTGCGCACGGCGGTCAAACGCTCTCGCCCTACGTTGGAAAGATGGAGGAGAATGAGAAGTTACTCGGTCATTCCGTACGTCAAAATACACTAACCTATTCAATATTTTCCTCTGCTGATGAGTTGCACAGGCCCCAGGCGGCTCATCAACCGGCTCCGCAGTCTCAGTAGCAGCTGGTTTCGCTCCTCTCGCCATGGGGACAGAGACAATGGGCTCCATCGTCACACCATCCACACGCGCTGCTCTATACGCGCTTAAGCCCACAGTTGGAATTCAAGATTCAACAGGGCTGTATTGCATGACGGATCTTTTTGATAGTCCCGGTCCAATGGCAAAGTCAGCCGCTGATGTGCACGTACTAACCGAAATTCTACTGGGAAGGAAATTCGATTTGCTCGTCGAAACGGATATCTGGAATGGGGTTGAGGTGGGTTTTCTAGATCCGAAGGTGTGGAAGATGGCAGACGATTTTTGTACGCAGTTTGAGGGGACGGCGGAGCAGATGGTGTGTATGCATATTATGACTATGTGTATTGCAAACAAGCTGACTTTTCATTTGGGCTGATGAATACGAAGAGACCGTTTCTAGCCTACGAAGCCACGGCTGTTCATTGAAGTATCCGATCAGTCTGAAGGATACATCATCCCTGAAGGGAATACTCGCGATCGCATGTACGTCACCACCTATTGAAGAGCAATGGTGTTCACTAACCACTTGCCCCAAAGACTGGGACTTTAAAAACGTTTGTATACCTGCATTCATCGACTCATTCGACGAATGTCCCATAAGCGGCGTCGCAGATATCGTAAGATACAACAAGAAGAACCACGAAACAGCCCTTCCTGCTCGTAGGTAACCCCCTTTCCTCTTCTCTTCCGACTCCTTACATCTGCTTATAAGATACACAGCATACACAGAACAAAACGACCTCGAATCTGCAATGAACAGCACCGAAACAAGACAAAACATCGACAACCTAAAACATGACCTTCGCAACGCAGCAAGACAAATCCTTGATGAAGTATTTGCCGAACAGCAGGTCAAACTCATTGCTGCACCGGGAGATTCGCCGTTGTGTATTCATGCTGCTGCTGCTGGTAGTTCCCATCTCTTCTTTCTTTTTTCAAATAAGGGCCTCGGCTCAGGGGCTGATTGCGCTTTGTGTAGGGTATCCCATCGCCACGGTGCCGATAGGACAGCTTCGATATAACAATCGGCCGTTTGGGTTGTGCATCGTCGCAAAGGCTAATCAGGAAGAGACTCTGCTACGGTTTATGAATGCTTATGAGAAGGTTGCTAAACCTCGTCCGGTACCGATATTATAATTATAGACATATATGCTGTATACAGAATTACATGACTCCACAATCAAGAGTCGTCCTTCGGCGGCCGTTCACATTCCAAATCCACCTCCACCGGCACAGGTACCAACAAAGTCTGCGGACTCTTCGTCTTAAGATGAAACCGTGCCCAGGCCTGCTGTCTTGCGAGCTGCGCCTGCGCAAAGCCCACCGCATCAACGAAGCCCTTATCCCATAGGGCCATACTTGCCGGTTGCAATGCCGTTAGATACCCATCAATATACGTCACGAAGAGATCAACTGCTTGTAGCGTTGTAATAACCCGAAAAGAATCTGAGCCACGGGATAGCGAAAACAGCGAGTCGCGCAGATCATGCGAGATTTGTGCGCTGTATCGGCGGCTTTCGTGGTATTTCTCTATGTATGGTTGGAGATGGTCGATTATTTCGTGGGTCATACTACACATTAGTCTCAGACCAGATTGGATGTCTAGATCTTGGATTAATTGTGGTATGAATTCGTCGTATATCTCGACCAAAGTGTTTAGAGCGTCGTGCGTTGCGCCGAGCCAGGGTGCGAGTCTTCTTTTGAATTGGTCTCCTCCTTGCTCTTTGTCGGTTGGTTTGGGGTTTGCCTCAACCTTGTGCACGGCTTCGGATTGTCGTTGTCTGGCGTGGATTTTTACTGCTCCCTCCTCCTCGTGGTCGTCTACTTTTGTCAGGCTGACGGCGCCGGATTTGAAGGTTGGTTGTTTGGAGATGGGGTCCCATTGCTCTATTCTCGTTAGCTTTAGGTATCCCACAAAACAGAATCGGGAGGAAAGGGGGATACCGATTGTCAACTCATTCGCAGCCCTTGCACGCTCATCCTTGGCATCGAAATATCCGAAATGGAACGGGATAAAAACTTGCCCCTTTTCAATATTGCCAATAACGACGGGAAGCTCAACGGCGCCTCGACGGGAGCGGACGACCACCATATCTTTTTCTTTTAGTTGTAGATCCTGCGCATCTTCGTGCGAGATTTGCACTACTGCCTCAGGGAATGCGCGTTGCAATCTTTTGCTTCTGCCGGTTTTTGTGCGCGTATGGAAATGATACACATTCCGACCCGTCGACAACCTGAACGGATACTCTTCATCAGGCGTCTCCAGCGGAGGTCTATACGCAGCAGCCTTGAGTATCGCACGCCCCGCCGGATTGAGCGACTCATACTGTGCCTTCGTCATCGGCGCCCCCGTCTCAAGATCATGTCCATAACTCTCACAATACTCAATATCCGTGAAAAACTTTCCATCCGTAAACAGCCTCTCCTTGCCATGCGGATTCTCCGCATTACAAGGCCATTGCACCCCCGATCCACCGGTTAACTTCTCATAACTCAATCCACTATAATCGCACGGTCTACCCTTGGACATTTCTTTCCATGCATTAAATACTTCTTCAGGCTCGGACCAGGGACATAAATCATTCCCATCTTTGTCTTTAAATGCCATGCGTTTCGCAAAGTCAAGGAATATAGACATATCCGATTTTGCCTCTCCGGGGGGCTCAACGGCCTTGTGGGAGAGGTGGACTGTTCGATCGACGTTTGTGAAACAACCTGTCTTCTCGCCCCATTGTGCGCAAGGGAGGACTACGTCTGCTATTGCCGCGGTTTCGGTCATGTAGATATCCTGACAGATTACAAACAACTCCGGTTTCGTGAATAAGTCGCGCACCTGCTGCAGATGCGGTAGACTGACTAAGGGGTTCGTGCCAGAAATCCACATGATATCAATCGAGCCATGCTCGATATGTTTGAGCATAGTCTCTATATGCGTCGGCTGCGCCCAGTGCGGGACATGCATGAAATCAATATTCCACACATCGGCAATCTCTTGAACATGTTTCGGATTCTGGAAGTTCCGGAATCCAGGATATTCGCCATCGCACCCAGCTTCGCGATTGTTTTGGGCTGTGGGTTGGCCGTTCATTTGCAGTATGCCGCTGCCCGGTTTCCCAATTAGGCCGCGCAGGAGGTTGATGTTGTTGATTTGGCAGGCGCTGGCGGTTGCTTGGTTGGATTGATAGACTCCCTGTAAAGCTGTTGACAGTAAGCTCTTTGTTGTGCCGATTATTTGTGCTGCTTCTCTGAGTTGGTGCTGAGGGACGTCGGTGATTTCTTCGACGTGTTCGGGTGTATACTTTTCGACTGTGATTTTGAGTTGCTCGAGGCCGATGACATGCTCGGAAACGTACTCCTCGTCGATCCATCCATTGGCAAAGAGGAGATGTTGTATGCCATTCAGTAAAGCTAGATTTGTCCCGATTTTCGGGGCGAGATGAACCGTCGCACGTTTCGCGGTATCTGATCGTCTTGGGTCGACGACGATGAGTTTTGGTGGGTTGGGTCCATCTAATCGGTCTAGCATTCGACTCCAGAGCACAGTCTGCGTATGCGAGACGTTATGACCGACCAGAAACAAGCAATCCGTATAATCAATATCAGCGTACGAACCAGGCTGCCCATCAGACCCAAACGACTCGCGCATCGAAGCCGCAGCCGTCGCCGTACACAGTCTCGTATTCCCATCCCTACACAGTCAGCTCCCTTGAACTCTCGAGTCTTTTAGAATCAGCGTACATATGCAACGTATTGAGCCCCGCCTTCCCAATCATCGCCAAAACATAATACTCCTCCAAAAACAGCTGTCCACTCGTATAAAACCCAATACCATGATTCGTCAGCCGTGCCTGAGTCTGCTTGACTCTCTGCACGATCGTATTCATAGCTTCGTCCCATGAGACGTGCTCTAACTTCCCGTTTTTGCGTACGAGGGGATGTTTCAAGCGGTCTGGGTGGGATATTGCTGTCCACCTACGTATGCATCAGGGGATATGAATTAATGGTAGGGAGGCTAGACGAACCCGTTCAGTCCCTTGGGCCCTAGACGGCCTTTGTTCACGCGATCGGTTGCTCGGCCGCGGACACCGACTACTTTTCCATCTTTGACGCCGATGTCGAGGCCGCATCCATTACTGTATATCATCAGCTCATGGCCGAACATGAATGTGTAAAACGGGAGGCGGTGAAGTACCTGCACAAAACGCACGCACTCTGAACCCATTTCTCGGGCTCATCGATCAATCGTTCATCGACTCGAGTCGGCCATTCGTGCTTGTATGGGGTACGTGGACCCCAGATATCGGCGATGGCGTCGCGGGTTTCGTATGCTTTTGATGAGGAGGAGCATGGGGCATCATTCTCTGTGTTCACCATGGCTGTGGTTAGGAATCATCACTTGTAAACAGACATGACATTCAGAGGAGGATCTGAAGTGGTGAGGTGGGCTTGTTGATAGATTTGAGGTGTGCTGATGGGCATCATCATGATGATGCAACCGCCTTGCCCGGATTTGATCATCATGTAACTTTTGCTTCCTTGATTCTTTTCATTTTCCATGCTCTGCTTCACAAAACAACCCCGCCTATCTGTTGAACGAATTGAACGGAGCAATGAAAGTGTCTGAGCGAATGTTTTGGTGTTGTCGGACAATTTCTCCGCGGAACGATCTTCTGAGGTATCACGACCTACCTAGGAACTCGATCATTTGTAAGGTCTACTACCGAACCCGCGAGCCACTTACATACACTTAGCCAGATCAATTCATGTCAGTTGATGCTTAGTTTACAGGTTTAGGGTATCTGTTCATTTTGACTATGTACATGAGATTTGTTCGTATCATCAAAACACCGGATTCCAGATTCATACCGAAGAAACCTCGCCAGTAACAACGCCATCGCTGAATATAAACAATAGGACTGTATCATCCAACAGGCAAGAAGGAAACTGTGCGAATCTATAGAATCTATGGCATAATCCGCGGCAATTATATCGTTCATTTCATCAATCATTCCCGCAAAGATCCATATTGACCTCCATTCTGCCCCTTGGAATGCGACGCAGCAGACGACGACATCGGCAACGGAAACCCATCACCACCATGCCCCGCCAACGCCGCCTTCGCAAATCCTTCTCTGGCCAACATGGTATTCAGCACTGCGCAGTTGTAGGCAGCTTCGCCCGGTGGCACAACCACAAAGATGTACGTGTTATCCGTAAACCGGCCCAGGAAGACGTTGAATTGCGGCGTCTTGGTATGCATAACCAGAAACCCCGCGGAGGCCGGGGTGGTATGCGTATTGCGAGCTGCGCAATGTTTGAATGCCTTCATGATATTTGATAGTCGTTCGTGACGATCGTAAATCGGGTTCAGGCTTCCGACTTCAGACGCAAATGATGTAACCGTTAGGAAAGTCGAGCGCTCAAATAAAATCACCTCCTCGGCATCGATCTTGGTCGCGAACGCGCTCAGAAAGCGCTCGATAACGTACAAATTCGGAATGAGTTTGTGCACAATCCCCGCCCACGCTTTGTACAGGGATTGGTCCCAAATACTGCTGCCAAAGGTATCGATATCGAAATATTTTGAGCGATGACGGATCAGCGACGACCTTTCTTCGTAGATGCGTTGTCGGTGTTCGGCTTGGATCAGATCGAGTTTGTGGATGAGACAGAATACGTGGGCGCTGGGGCTGTGTTGGTGTAGGGCCTCGATGACGGCGTTGTAGGTATCAAGATCGCGCTCGACTTCGCGGGATTCAATGTCAAACACGTAAATAAGGACGGCGACGTCGGAGAATATGTTGCTTCGTTGGCCGCCGAGGTAGGTTTCCATGAAGGCATCTTGTCTGCAGTAGGTCAGTTCTGCAGGAAATCGGCAGAAGAAAGGAAAGAATACCCTCCACAATCCCATAGATTCAAGGTCAAATTCCCCATAAACTTCACATGGCTGTGTTCTACATCAATAGTTGCACCTAATCGGCGCACATCCTTTGCAACATAATTGCTAAATATAATCGATCGCATTGAGGACTTTCCAGAGCCACTTTTGCCCATGAGAAGGACCTTCCTCTTCTTCTTGCGGAGATCCATGTTGGATATGACTGGCTGATTACCAGTGTAGACAGTGAACAGGTCTGGTTGTGTGGTGGATAATTGAGGTGGTTGTTCTCAGTTGGGTTGGGTGTGTCGCATGGACAGTGGTCCTGTGCGTTAGAGCTGGGTGGGAACTCCCATACGGTGGGATATGTATGAGTAATTTCAATATATTGATAATAGGCGCAAGTACACTGTACAGATATGTCAGCTCTTATGCACAGTGATTGAATACTATAAGTTAGTACAAGAAAAGCAATGAATTGAATGAATGAATGAATGAGGCTAATCAGAGAGATATCTACGGCAAGGCAGGAAAGCCAGTGCGTCATTACTAAGAACTGCTGCCAATAGCCACACAGCTCTACCCCACTTAAGTATGGTAACATACATAGTATACAGAGAAACAGTAAAGGAATGGAAGAAATAAAGAGAATATTCTCTACAAGTCCGAATATAAAATAAATATTTGCTCAAGTATGTCACACCGGGTACCCAAAGGCGTGCAAAGAAGTAAAAAAGAGGTTGTAAAAAGCGAAAAACCAGACAGACCGTGGTCTTCTGTCAAGAAGTGAAGTCGATGCGTCCATTGTATCGATTTTCTGATATTATTATGCTGGTAGATAAGATGTGGTCATGCAAGCGTATGTTGCATCATCAGGATATGGTCTTTGCCGTCGTGATAGGGAAACTCATTTAACCATTGGTATCATCATCAATCAAAGACGTCTCTGTACTGGACAAAGGTGAAATAGGAAAACTGTCGAGAAAAGTAGAAGCGAAGTGTAAAAGGCTCGTCATATTCGAAAGTGATATGCCCGAGATTTGTAAAGCCGGTTAGAACACGGTGCCGTCAGATATAATCATGATCGGTGGTTCTTTGGTGTTTGGTCTTGAGACTTCTGCAATCTCGCGTCCGCCCTGTTGATCGCTAATTAGGATTTACGTTGTTAACATTAGACTGAAATAATGACTCACCTTCCATGTGCCAGCTTCAAGCAATTGAGCTAGAGATAGAGCGTCGTCTCCCCGGAGACCGAGCTGATGATTGACCTCCTCTAATAAATCGTCCAAGAATCCCACGGTGACGGCTCGCCATTCAACAATAACGTCGTCGTCTACTGAAAACACCGGAACGACCTCCATACTCGGCTGGCCCTCTCTCCGAGCGTTATCTTCATAAGCCTTGAGACCTCTCTCCATCTCCGCATCCTTGAGGGTCAACAGTCCCAAATCAATCAAAAGTCCGCCGTTTCGGTACTCAGGAAGACCTGTTAGAAGCTCGGCGCCGGCGAAATGGATCTTCATCAACCTTGTCATTGGCACCATTATGGAATAGCATAACCATTGTGTTAACTTATGGAACGGTGCAATGCCCTCCCAGGGCTTAGCTGGCGGTTGTTGTGGTAGGCTGGAACACCTCCATGCATCGCCAATCGAAACTCCGTCGATTTGTGTCCGTGATGGTGGCCAAATAGCAGCTAGTCCGTCCATAAGAACGGACCATAATGTGGGTATCGACACGATTGGGACTGATGATGCGAGTGTAGTTGGGTGAGAAAGGAGGTAATCTGATATAAATTAGCCTTGGTTTCCGTCTGATCGAAAAAAAGAACATACCAAGCATATTACCCGGCCGAGCATCGACTCCAAAAAGCTCTTGATTGTTCAGCGCCTCGGAAAGTCGTTGCAAAAGCCCCGCTCGACCTTCCAATCCTGCAAGTGGATTCTGCTCCGAGTGTTGCATACCCTTCGCCAAAGCTGCAACAGTCACTTTCTTCAATCCGGCTCCATCAACCTGGCATGGCTCTGTAGGATCACTGCTAAACAAACCCGTCTTGAACATTTCCAAACTTGCCACAGCAAGACCCTCACTTCGCGAAAACACTTTTCCGGACTCTTTGGATTTATACGACCATTTGTTTCCTGCACCAGCGTCTAACAAAACTGATATCAAAAACAGGTCGATTAACCTTCTGGTTCGTTCTGTGGGATCGATTGTGCTGGGCCATGATTGTAAAAGCTGGTCGATTCGGGGTCTTCCGCCGACATCGAAGTGTTGCCAACGACCGTGGGGAGGGATTGTCGAGTAGTCAGGGGCATAATCTCTCTGAAACCAAATTAGTGGAAGCCAATACAGTAACAGACAACCGGGTGCACCTTTATGATGGAAACGACATATGATGCAGTCGCTTCGAATTTGCTCATGTCCACATCAAAATGTGTCAACTTATCTGCTCTCGCTTTTTGAAGCACAATTCTGGAGCGCTCGCGAACGGCGTGTATGCTTCGTAGATAGGCAGCTGGGTCGAGATTTGGGTCAGGAGGCTTGGAGATTGGCATCTCTGGAATTGACACTGGTAGATTTCCGGTTGATTTGATTGCGGACGACCTTAGGGAGGCTGTTGAATTGCGTGTACTATGCGCCGAATGGGCATCTTGGTCCTCCTCGCTGTGAATGGAATGTTTCGAGTCTTTCCTCTTAAATAAACCCATTATAACTGAATACTCCGGTTCAATTTATTGGGTATTCCAAAGTGTTTTGGTGGTGTTTGAGTACGCGCCGCCCAGCATAAGAAAGAAAAGTCGAGGAGCGGGGAAGGGGTGAGGGGAGAATAAAGGAGATTAGATGACACGTGCTGCAGATGTGGAAAACCCCGTCACAAAGCAATGGGACGTATGGATCACAGCTCAATTCGGATTGTCACTTGAATTTTCGCGATTTGGCAGGCTGGAAGTGGTCCCAGAACGGAGGATTAGAATCAATAGTACTTTTTTTTTGTCAAGCAAGGAGCCGTTAGTTTCGTGAGAGATCTGGTGGGGTGAATTTATTTTTGGACTGTTTAGCAACGAGCACCGAAGAAAGAAGCACTTTTGGAGAAGAAGAAAAGAAAAAGAAAGGAGACAATTAAAACAACAGCAGAACGAAGACCAAGAAAGGATCAAAGTAAAGTTGAAGGAGGAAAGATCAAGAGACCGTAAGCGTCGGGTAAACTGGAGTCCTAACTAGTCGGGGTGCCCGCCGGCTAGAGCCTGGACCCTGCTATTTTGTTAGTTGAAAGTTCTGTTACGGGGGAGAGAAACTCTGAACGCCCCGAAGTGACCCGTGAATGGCGATTGGCATGGTGAAGAAGTCTGTTTCTGGACGGAGTGTGTATTTTGATCTGTACAGAGTCGAGTACGTGCTCGGTGTTTGAGCGAGGTGAGGATGTTTCCAGTTGGTAATACCAGGTACCTTCCAGGTTGGTATTAAGGAGTATCTAGATAGTAATCTACGTCTCAATCTATCGCTATCTGGTATGTGCTCCGTGCTATCTTAGTGCGTACGAAGTAAATAATACGGAGGACTATCCAAACTGTCGACATGGACTAGCCAAGGTACGGCGCAGACCCTTATTTAACAATACATCGCGCCGAGGCGCTACCTTGCCCCTCACCAAGTTAGCACATACTATATAGCTACTGCCTAGCATCTTGTATGTAGAACGGAGTTCGCCGTCCAACCTAGGCTTACATGATACAAGCTTGCATCCTTGCTTGCATGGCTGCATGGCATGATAACTAACATAACAATCTTGGACGAGTATATAATAGGTATTTTGACAATGTAATTTACCACGTATTGTATATAATTAAACGACGCTCGGAGTCTATTTCCTGGCTTGTGCTGTCTGTTTGCGTGTGTCAAAGCACGGACTCCCGCCGACCGATTGCAATTACCGGTACGTTTTTACTGTTACAAAACACCATACCCTGGCAGGGTTACAGTCCTATCTTTTATCAATTCATCTATTCGATACAGACACGCGATCAATCCTATCAGAATCAGGGGGTCGTCGGGCCGGCACAATTTCTCGATAAGTCGATCGCTTGTAGCTTAACAGTGCCTGATTATCGATACTGATAGTGATACACAGTTGATTTCTACGTAGCTACGTATCAAGCAGCCAGAAATCAGTATCCCCGCAGGGCCTCCATACTCCGTGCATAGCTATCTATCCATTAGCCCGTCTCGTCTAATACTCCATCCGTGTATTACTCTCCAGAGTCTTCAGACTCATTGCGGTGGCAAATTTCATCTTGACAACTCAGAGACAAGACCTTAAGTTTGATCCTTCGACTTTTAGTTTTGATCGGGGTAGCTAGCTAACGGCAAATCTGTAATACGATGTATTGTTGTTCCTCTCGCACGGAGTATGTACTCCGTACATGACCACGGAGATTGTACCCTTGTCAGGAAAGGAAAGTAACGATCATGCTTTCTTTAGCTTGTGCGAAAAAAAGCAAAAAAAGGAACACAAGAAAGTCAAAGTTGCATACGCAAAATAAGCAAGAAGAAAGCTTGGGTTCCAAGGCCTTGACGCCGGGTCGCAGGTATGGTCTGTGATTCGTGTATGTAGTCCGTAGTACAAATCAGACTGGACAGTGCACCGAGTAGTTCGACACAGTTTACTTATGTATGTACGAAGTACTGTACCTATCGAATGCATAATTACGCAGATGCGTACGACTAATACGTACATGGTACTGCAATAAAACGATGATTATAGCCGCATAGCGTGCCATTGCATATGCCAATTCGGGAGATATAAGTCGTCGATTACCAGAATAGTATTAGACTGTCGCACATTCAGCACTGCAATATGCATGCACAATATGAATCTACATGCTGCTGTTGTCGCTGGGCGGAATGCACTCGGCAAAAATGAAGACAAATTTCGCTTGGCATTCGATTGAGTTTTACCAGTGTGTAAATAATATTCAATAGTCGAGAATACGGTAGTAATACGGGCCTGGTATTGGTGGAGACACTCTGTGCTCCACGGGAAGACTTCCGATGCGTCAATTCAGACGAACTTTAAGAATGAGGCCCGCCCGAGGTAAGACTCAAAGAATGGACTAACTTGACAATGGAGCATCTCTCGTGACTCTGTACTATGAGTATGGACTCTGGATAGAGTCATGTGGTGAAAATCAGGTGACTCTCCCCATACATACTCCATAGTCAATATTGGAGTGATTATAATCAATTATGTTTTGATCGTCTGATGATAGTTTGGTGTTGCATGTAAAGATGGCGCCATGGGCTGCGAATGATGGCGAAGCATTGACATTGATATTCCTTGGCAAGCTGTGGGAGCCTTAGGCAGAAAGCTTGATCATCGCTCACCAGCCACAATGCCAATGCCAACCCGCTGCCACACTATGCTTAGCCACATATCAGTGGCTGCTCTAGATACCTAACTCTCCTGCACAACATCACTGACAGCTAACGGCGCTTCGTTTCAGACCTGGATTCTCTCTGAACAGTCTACAAGTCAACTGATTGACATGATTTATCTGTAATACCGTTTATATCCTCCATGACTCAACCCCCGATACTGCGTGCCCCCCTCGAAGCATCCCGCACAACCTCGAAACGCCTCCTGCCGCCTAACGAGTCTCCTACTTCACGATGGATGATCTCGCCGGTCTGAGCTGGACTCCCAGCTCTAACGAGTCCAACAAGAAACCTCCGCCAATGAGCTCCGGGTTAATGAACACAATGCGCGTCCCATCAATCCAAGCACGACCGACGCCGCCGCCATCATCAAACGGACATTCTTCCAACCCACCATCCAAGCCTGCGACTCCGGCTAATGACAGCTTTGCCAATCTGGTATCTTTCGGAGCGTCTAATAACAACAAGAATTTATCTTTGCTGGAACAACAAAAGAAGCTACAAGAACAAAAAGCCAAGCAAGAAGCCGAAAAACGGAGTCAGTACGAGGCACAGTATGGAGGACAGAATGCTCAATTTTGGGACACTTTGGATCAGAAAGGCAGCGCAAGAACTGCGTCGCCGGCATCTGCGGCGCAAATCTCGTCTCCAGATGAGGACGATATATTAGCTGCATTCAATTCAGCAGCGCCGGTGGATGCATCTACGAACTTTCCTATTCCTTCTGCTTCTACTTCTCGATCAGCAACACGGAGCCCTATGAATCGGATAATAGCCGAACCCGCGAGCAACCTGGGATTTGATGATGACGACGATCCATTTGGTTTAGGGACAATGCAGCAATCTAGACCAGCACCGGTTCAACCCACAACGCAGGATAATGATGATGACGATTTTCTTGGGTTACTTGGAAAACCTGTGTCAGAAGCTGCGCCTGCTAGGGCCAAGTCAAAATCACCCGCCCCAAGTCCACAAGCGCATGCCGACGATCCACGGGACCGCGCCGTGGCCGAGCTAATCGATATGGGCTTCCCACCAGAAAAGGCGGCAGAAGCTTTACAAAATACAGAATCTGGTGTAGATGTGCAGGCTGCTGTTGGATGGTTGCTGAATCAAGCACACTCAGAATCACGACAGAAAGCAAGGTCTAAAGCTGGACTCCCGCCGGAAGAGCATCCACCACGCAGCCGGGAGGATCAACGACCACGGAAACAAAACATGCCTTCATGGATGAGAGAAGGGGAAACAGATGGACGTCGAGGGGATAGCCGATCACCGCAGCCGCACGAGCGAGACGTCGGTGAAATGGCTGCTAGTTTTGGCAATTCGTTATTCAAAACTGCGAACTCGCTATGGAAACAAGGAAGCAAGAAAGTGCAACAGGCTGTTCAGGAGTTTAATGGTGAAGCAGATCCAAACCAACCTAAGTGGATGCGAGAAGCTGCTGCTGCTCGAAGTCCAGAAGAACGCGGTGCTCGTCCTAAAGTTCCGGAGAAAGATGTGCAACGACGTGGCCCTGTTCCTGAACAGCCCGCAAATATGACAGATGAAGCGTTACTTCTAGAGTCGGGCGCCGGTCGACCTGCTCGTAGTGCTCCCCGGAGATCTGGTTCTGTAGAGCCACGGCATCAACCTGCACCTGCACCTACACCTGCACCTTTCACCGAGGCACCTGAGAGACGGGAGAATAGAAACCCTTTCCGGCAGCCTCAGCCTCAACCTCAGCAACACCAACGGCGGCCTCAGGAATTCGGCAGAGATGTCAAAAGCCAGCTTACTCGAAATGCGTTAGAAGAGCAATCAGCACAGGCATATATCAGCCCAGCAAGACGGCGGAGACCACAGCCTGCCCCTTCAGCAGTCACGAAGGATAATAACATAGATCTTTTGGATAGCCCAAAACCGAAAACACCTATCCCTACGAAAGCACCCGCTCAAGCTTCCATCATACGACCATCAAAACCATCAACACCTATTCCATCCCGACCAAAAGCTCCGGCGCGTACAATCCCTTCGGTCTCACAATCGGCGCTTTTATCATCTCACAAGGATCGCGAGAGCGGAAATGATGCATATAAACGGGGAGATTACGGCGCGGCACATGAAGCGTTTACCAAAGCACTATCACATCTTCCAACAAACCATCCCGTCACGATAGTAGTACTCAGCAATCGAGCCATGACTGCATTGAAGATTGGCGAGCCGAAAGTAGCCATCTCGGACGCAGAAACGATTCTGGCATTCATCGGACCTGCAAAAGGCGAGGGAGAAAGCATCGAACTCGGCAACGGTCAACCCGCAAAACCAATGAAAGACTTCTTCGGCAAAGCGCTCATGCGCAAGGCCGAGGCACTCGAGCATCTCGAGAAATGGGTCGATGCAGCACAGACGTGGAAACAAGCCGTTGAAGCAGGCCATGGCGGTAGCACGAGTATACAGGGTCGAAACCGATGCGAAAAAGCAGCTGGTATTAGCAAACCTGCGCCAGCCGCTGCTGCACGACCTACTACATCACGTTCCCCTCCCAAAAAACCGTCACCAGCCCCTCGTGCATCCGCTATGAGCCACCTCGCAGGCCAAAAAGCAGCCCCCACAGCGGAAGCAGTCACACGTCTCCGCGCTGCAAATGAAGCCGCCGAGCGCGCCGACGAAGAGAAACTAGCTCTAACGGATAGCGTCGATGCAAAGATCACAGCATGGCGAGATGGGAAACAGGATAACCTGCGCGCTTTATTGGGAAGTTTAGAGAATGTCCTGTGGCCCGAATCGGGGTGGAAGAAGATTAATATGTCTGAATTGATTCTGGCAAACAAGGTCAAGATTCAGTATATGAAGGGGATTGCGAAAGTGCATCCTGATAAGGTATTCCTCCACACTTCAAGTACTTACTCTTGTTTTATTAGTCATTGTTTACTAACTTAGGGCAGATTCCTACGGATGCTACCACCGAACAACGGATGATTGCAGGAGCGGTGTTTAGTACACTCAACGAAGCATGGGATAAATTCCGGCAGGAGAATAATCTATAAACATCATCAATTTCCGGCGAAAGTAGAAAGAAGCATATAGCGTTGAATATTGCACATTCCACATCACACGTTTGGCGTGATACGGTTAGTTAGGGGGTATCACTGAACATATTACGAAGAATTGAAATGATACATAGACGAACAACATAAACCATCTCACACAGCTTCTAGCATTTTATACTTCTGTAGGTATAGACAGTCTATGTAGGTCGTGACGGCCACTGCTCCCTCGCTCTCCGCTCATCCTCCGCGGACCAGGCGCGAGGCAACACCGCAAAAACGAGATATGAAGTATGCGTTTTGAGATCCGGTTCGGTACGATGAACCAATCGGCCCATTTCGTATGACGGAATCTGCGATGACTTTTCCTTGCTCTGATTATTGGTTTGCTGTTGCTGTTCATCCGATTCCTCGGTTTTGATATGCTGTTCACCCGACTCCTCGGCTTTGATAGGAGCGGCTTCGCCATTGGCAGCAGCAGCAGCAGCTTCAGCAACCTCCTTTTGGGCTTTCTGAAACACCTTCAACCGACCCTCCACAACCCTCAATTTGCCTACCGCCTCCTCCACCGATCTCGGATACACCATCGCCCTTCTGACCCCTTCCGTCTCAAGACCCACGACTTCTCGTCTAACCTCAATCCGTCGATGTAGTACCTCCACCATTTGGATTTGTAGCCATCCTTGTTGCCGGAGGGCGCTGATGGTTCTTTGGACTTGTTCCATGCATGGCGAGAAAGTGCAGATGCGGACTGCGCTTGATGGGTCGAGGGGGGATATAGACCCGTCGGTAGGGTGGCGGGTGAGGTGTTTGAGGGCTAGCCAGGGGGCTGGTAAGTCCAAAAAGATTGCGTTTGCTTTTGGGGATGATTTCTCGGTGGAGGTGTCATTGGGTAGTAAGAAGCCATCATTGTAGACGTCGCGATGCGTGACGCGGACGATGTCTTCGAGGCCGTGTTGTTTCAGCTCCTCTTGGACTTTTGTAGCTCTTGTAGCGTGGAATTCAAAACTACACACTTTCCCGAATCGTGTCTTTTGTTTCTTGTGTGCTGGTTCGTGACTTGCGTACCCATTAAAGACGGCTCGAGCAGCGGCATGCGTAAACGAGCCACTGCCCGCACCAGCCTCGATAATCGTCTTTCCCGGCGTGGCACGTAATCTGTGTAGAATATAGCTATAATCCGGGGTATAAACAACCTGCGTTCGGTGCGGCAGTGCCGAAGTCCACGATTCAGGCGTAGGCGGTAATAAATGAATAAACCCACTACTCGCAGCTTTCGGAGAGGATGCAGCAGTCGCAGCATTACTTGTCGTGGTATCATCACCACCATCCGCCAAAGCAGCCGCTTTTCTTTTCCCTTTTGTGCGCGATCTTTTACCTGTGTTGACGTCTGAAGCTATGATTTGAGAGCCCCATGGTTGGCCGATTAGTGTCGTATGTGGAAATGAGCCGAAGCGTGTGTTTACGACTTTGCCTTCGTCGTAGCCTTGTTCTTCATCGTCGTGGGTGCGGAGGATTGTCGGGACGAGAGTGTCTCGTCGGAGGTGGAGGATGGCGAGTTGGTCGGCGGAAGAGGTTGTGCCGGGGTTGAAAAAGGGGGAGGGCATGATGGCGGCCCTTCAGAAGTTAGTATCAGCGATAGTGAAGAGTTGACATGAATTGCGCATCTGTCGCATGTCAGTTGAGCAATCTATAGATTGATTTGATAAACTTTTTTTTGCGGCCCGCAGAGCTCACCGACGGCGGTTAGACTAGGGTTAATAGGGTTATCTTCCAGAGAGTGACCTGCCTGAATGACTCTTCTGTCAACTTTTGACTCACTGCCCCTCCTTGCGCCATTCTCCAGATGCTACTGGCAGCTCAACAATAAAAAGCCCCTCATCCCTTCCTTTCTTTCTTTCCTTTCAGACCGCGCTCTCTCTCTACATGAAATTCAACGTTTCTCTCTTCTCTATACCCCGATTGCGTCTCAAACTACATACCCATTCGACCTTCATTTCGATCTTGTCCAAAACCATGGCGACTGCTCGCCAGCAGCCAGCATGGCAACAACCCGCTGTTTCAACCGACGCAAAACTGCCCTCACTCAAAATCTATAATTCCCTGACCAGGACCAAAGTACCATTTGTCCCGATTGATCCCAATGGGCGGAGAGTAACTTGGTATGCTTGCGGACCAACTGGTCAGTCCATACAACGCTACCCTGCTAAAGTATACGCGCCGGCGCATAGCTGACTTTTTTTTTTGTTTGTTTCTGCAGTATACGATGACTCACATCTTGGCCATGCGAGGAATTACGTTACGACTGATATTATTCGTCGCATTCTTCGCGATTATTTCAAGTTCGATGTACATTTTGTCATGAATATTACCGATGTCGATGATAAGATTATTCTCCGTGGCCGTCAACAATATCTTTTCAACAAGTTCGTCACTGCACATCCTACAATTGATGCAACCGTGCTTGAGACCGCAAAAGCTGCATACAAGGCTTACCTGACCAAAAATTTGCGACTGCTTGACCCCGAACTAGGGCCGTCGAAATACAAGGCCGAGGTGGAGAAGGTATATGCAACTGTACTGAATGGAGGTCCTCTTCCCGGAAACGAGAAGCCCGGTGACGATGAAGCCAAGACGAAGATGCACATCAAGACTCTTGCGTCGGCGGCAAAGGTGATTGCGGAGGCAGAGGTTGCTCCTCCGGCATTGAGCGAGACGTTCTATACAGAGGCACAAGACGTTTTCCTTCCATATCTTGATATGCTCGAGGGATCGACGATCGATGCGAGCGATTACTCCATCTTCACGAAGCTTACGAGGAAATACGAAGAACGGTTCATGCGAGATCTACGAGACTTGAATGTCTTGGAACCCGATGAACTCACTCGCGTCACCGAATACGGTCCGCAAATCGCCCAATTTGTTGCACGCATTGTGGAAAACAAATTCGCATACGTGACTTCGGACGGCTCAGTCTACTTTGATATCAAGGCATTCGAAGATGCCGGTTTCCCATATGCCAGACTTGAGCCATGGAGTCGGTCCGACGGCAAACTCGTCGCAGAAGGAGAAGGAGCTTTGACAAGCAAGACGACCGAGAAACGCTCGCCATCTGATTTTGCACTCTGGAAGGCATCCAAACCAGGCGAGCCTAGCTGGTCCAGTCAATGGGGCAAGGGTCGACCGGGCTGGCATATTGAGTGTAGCTCAATGGCAGTAGACAGACTGGGCAAGTCGATTGATATTCACAGTGGTGGAATTGACCTGGCGTTTCCCCATCATGATAACGAATTAGCGCAAAGTGAGGCTTATTTGAATACTCATTCACATGATCAGTGGATCAACTATTTCTTGCACATGGGACATCTTTCGGTATGTTAATTAATCACTTTCGTATAGATGTCAGGCTGCTAATGTTGTGTCTAGATCCAAGGCTCGAAAATGAGCAAGAGTCTAAAGAATTTCACCACAATTCGAGAAGCTCTTGAGCGAAAGGATTGGACCTCCCGCAGTCTGCGCATTGTATTCTTACTTGGCAACTGGAACAGCGGTATTGAAATTACAGAGGATGTCATCAATTTCGGCAACGCATGGGAGGATAAGCTAAACAACTTCTTCCTCAAGATGAAGGACCTCGATATTTTGAAGAAATCGACTTCCGGAACAGATCAATCGTTGGGCGAAGCCCTCGAAGCCGCCAAAGCCGCAGTTAACGAACATCTTTCTGACTCATTCAACACCCCAGCAGCCATGGCCGCCATTTCTGACCTCGTCACAAAGTTCAACTCTGCGGACAAGGCAACAGTCAACCCGGACCATGTTGAGCAGATGGGTAGATGGGTAACGAGCATGGTCAATATCTTTGGATTGAATGGATCTGCATCACCTGACGCTTCTGAGATTGGCTGGTCTGGAATTGATGTGCCGGAAGAGGCGAAGCCATACTTATATCCTCTGTCTGCTCTACGAGACTCGTTGCGGGAAAAAGCTCTGTCTAAGGAGGGTATTTCGGCCGAAGATATTAAGAACATTGTCAGCAGCCAAGCAGAACCTGAAACAGCCTCGGACTCGGCCAAACCATACGCAAAGGTTCTATCAGACTTCAAAGATACAGTCTCCGCTCTCGACAAACCAGACACCATCGGAAAAGATATATTAGGTCTTTGCGACCGTCTCCGCGACATCGACCTCTTCGACCTCGGCATCTACCTCGAAGACCGAGAAAACCTTCCCGCTCTAGTCCGTCCCGTCACAAAGGAACTACTACAACTACGAGAAGAAAAAGCAGCCAAGCTCCGTCAAAAACAACTTGAGAAAGAAAAACGTGAGAAAGAAGCGCGCGAAAAGGCCGAAAAGGGCCGTTTGAGTCATTTAGACATGTTTAGGACGAATGAGTATAGTGCTTGGGATGATGAAGGTGTTCCGACGCGCGATGCCGCGGGTGAAGAGATTACGAAGAGTAGGGCGAAGAAGTTGAAGAAGGATTGGGAGAGGCAGAAGAAGTTGCATGAAGCTTGGTTGGTGGCCAACGGTGCGAAGTAAGAGAAGAAAATGTACTGTTTGAGATATTTAGGGTTATTGGTGAGCAGTTGCTTTAAAAGTAACACCTGCATGTAAGGCGTTTTGAAAGTTGGTCAGCTTCTCTTTGTCACTTTGTTAGTTGTGCTATGTAGATGCTCAATAACATCGACAGAAATATACCAATCAAAATGATCTCTTCGTTTATGGTGTCAAGCTCTGGAGTTGTTAGTCTGGTCGATCAAGCTCCCCGCAGTGCGGAGAAGGTCGTGGAATCTTTTTTAGAAACAATAATGAACCTCAAAACGTTTCCATCTTTCATCTAACACATCACATCTATTCTCGGCTGCTCCAAGTCTCCGTCAAGGCTTGACTTGAGCTAGAGCTGCTCGAATATTTCTTCTTCCATCTTTCCATCTTCTCACTTCGATACTTTAAACCTCTCCACTACTTATTCAACCGCCCCGCACTACGTAAGCAGCCCACGATGAACGAAGCAAACCAAGGCGACAAAGCCGCCTCCCAGTCCAACTGGCCCCTCGCAATAACGCACTACACAAACGCACTCATCGAAAACCCGCGCGCTCCCAGCTACTACATCAAACGATCCACCGCCTACTCGCGCCGCAAAGCCGTCGATGGCGGACCGGATCTAACCGCCGCTTTGGGGGATGTCGAGCTCGCTTTGGCGCTGGCAAGGGAGCGAGGGAAGAGGGAGCTCATTATTGAGGCGCAGTTGAGGCGGGCGATTGTGCTGTTTCAGTCTGAACGGTTTGGGGATGCGGAGTATTTGTTTGATTTGCTGGAGGATAAGTTGGGGATAAAAGATGGTGCTGGTGCTGGTGCTGCGGGTGACAAATCTGCGCAGGTGCAGGCTGCAATGACCGCGCAGAAAGGGTCTCAGCAGAAATTGGAGAATGAGTTGAAGATTTGGAGACTCAAAATCAAGGGAAAGATTGGCAAGTTGGAGGCCGGTGATGAGAAGCTTGCGGTGACGATTAAGGAGTATCCGGATCTCAAGATTCCAGAAGCAGAGGAGCTGAGGAAGCGTCTTAAGGAGCAGCTTTCTTCGTCTGGAGCTGCGTCGGTTGTGGATAGGACGAAGGAGAGTGCGCTTGATGTGTCAGGTTTGACATCTGCTCCGTTTACAGCTGGTCCTGGAGCGCCTACAGCTACTACAGCACCTGCGCCTGCATCTGCACCGGCCAAGATTCGTCATGAATGGTACCAGTCTCAGGAGGCCGTTGTCGTGACCATCTACGCCAAAAATGTTGACAAATCCAAGCTAGAGACTGATCTCCAAGACAACTCTGTAAGCCATACCCTCCTCATTTCAAATTCCTTCGACTAACAATTACAGCTATCCCTTGAATTCCCCCTCCCATCCGGATCAACATACTCCTTCAACCTCGACCCCTTCTACGCTCCTGTCGACACCACTCAATCCAAAATCAATGTCATGTCTACAAAAATCGAGATTACGCTTCGCAAACGAACCCCGGGACAGAAATGGGGTGCGCTCGAAGGCTCGGCAACGGCTCCTGTTATTTCAGATGCCACAATCACGGTAAACTCAGCTGCCACGGTACCAATCACCCAAACCCCGGCTCAGATCAACAGCAACGTCGGTGGACCCGCATACCCGACCTCATCACGACACGGAGTCAAGAACTGGGATAAACTAGCCGAAGACCTAACCGCCAAGAAGAAAAAGGACGATAAGAAGAAGAAATCCGATGATGACGAGAACGCTGAAGATGACGATGGCGACGCGGCATCCGTAGACTCAGACATCGGCGGGGACGCAGTAGATTCCTTCTTCAAGAAGTTGTATGCAGGCGCGGACCCGGATACGCGTCGAGCAATGATGAAGAGTTTCTATGAGAGTCAGGGGACGGCGCTGAGCACGAATTGGGATGAGGTTGGGAAGGAGAGGGTGGCTGTTGTTCCACCTTCTGAGGATTAACCTTGCCCTTGGGAGAACGAAGGCAGTCGATGTGCTTTGCTTTACTGCTAAATGTCCTATGTGTTTTCTTCTTTTATTCGTTACTGTAGCGTTTGCCAGCATGTCGGAGTTTTCAAAAAGATATGGATTATCTCGGATCGGAACAGTGTGATGGAGTCCTCCTTATGACTAGTTGACTAATTAGCTTTTCAGTTAGATGCAATCAATAAGATCAACCGATTTCTTATACAAAAACATTTTTCTATTTTTATTTGATGACTCCGTACAATCAATAATCATCGTCATCCTTCTGATACAGGAAAAACTGCACGAAAATAGCCATATCCAACAACAACGTGCCCAAACTCCCAATTAGCCATGAACAATTCACGAGAATGTATCGCCCATAAACTGCCGACGCCTCGCCCGGCTCGCAGATATGTGACTTGCAAACGGGAGAGTAGGCGAAGATTGAGAGTACGTAGGTGAGATTGCCGATGCAGGCGAATAGGAAGAATAGAAGCGAAACACCTTCGGTGGACTTTCGTTGATAATTCAAGAGGAGTTGAGGGATGCGTGAGCCGAGATACAACACGGCGCAGAAGTAGCCGAAAATTTGGCCCCAGAGGTCGAATGTGAGCGGCTCAGAGGTGGGGGAGTTGTTGTCATCATCGTTTGGCTGTTTGTTGGATACGCGTGCGCTTACGTACCATCCTAGAATACCTGCTGCGCAGACGAGGATGATCACAAACGTGTTGATGAGAGCCGCTTGGAGGTTGGAGGTTGATGAGCGGGTTGTATCCTGTATAATTTCGTCCTCTGTAGGCGAAACTGCGTCTATGAAGGGAGTCGCCGGGGAAAGGTGTGTACCGTCGACATGGATAGTGTGTTGGTGTTGTTGCGGATGACCGTTTCCGCTGGTGTAAACATGTCCATTGCCATTTCCATTTTCCTGATTCAACAACGCCGTGCGCTCTGTCGGCGCCTCCTCATCGATATCCCCTTCTTCTAGGGTCCCGCTCTGTCCATCCTTTACAGTCTTCTTGCCTGAAAACCAAATCCCGCGATAATAAAGACACTGCCCTAACAGCACAATATCTGCAAGCGTATAGTACACCGCCAAAATAATCATCGTAGGCAATACGCCCTGGAGCACTGCTCCAAGAATATTAAAGACATCGCCCGCGAGCCAGACGACGATAAACAAAAGAGAGAGTCCATCGGCTGATCCGCGGCGGAAATTCTCTATGATTTGGGGCGAAAAGACAACCACCCAACAGGCTATCGAGATAGAGCTATCAAAGACAAATTAGTAATTATGTTTCATCGAGGCGGGGGTTCGACGTACCCAAGAATACCACTCAGGGCTTCGATATCTAGATTACTAGATTGTGGAGGAAACATTTTCGGATAAAGAGGGCATCAATCCACTCTTTTATAAATATAGCAGAATATATGACGGGCAAGTTTCCTGCTCGCTCTCGGGCAAAGAATGATCATCCAACACTGGCTTTATATGATGACGACATGAACTAAAAACTCAAAACCTGGCATGGATCGGGTTCCTCAATTGCCTTGACCAGAATCAAATCCAAGCCCAGGAAGAGTACAAATGATAGCGAAGGACGTGGAAATGACCCTGTCGTGGCACTGAAGAACTTGACAGAGGTGAGAAAGTGAAACTTGACGATGGAGTTCCAAGGAAAAACTTTATGTCATGAGGTCACGTGCGGCTTCCTGATTGGGACGAAAATCTGGGGAAGCTTAGCGTGGATTACTTGGGATTAGCGCGCTGTTTCATGGTACAAATTAGATTCTTTCTATGAAAAGACATTTCATTACTCTTCATACTCCTCATATGTCTCATTGTTTCTGTCAAACAGGTAATGTTGAAGAGTAGCTACTCCGACTTAGACTTGATCAAAGCAATCAATTTGTCTTGCATGTCGCAGAAAATGTTGATGGCCTACACACACAAAAGTTAGAAATATATTTCTGAAATTTTGTGTTGATAACGTACCTGCGTCAACTTCTCCTCACTCGCTCCCGCAAGATCTCGTGTAAATGCAATCCGATATGCCGCTTCGTCTTTCAAATAAGGCGTCTTCGGGAACGCCAACACACCCGAGTCCTCGCTATCGAAGAACGACGGAGTAATAGGACAGTCTGGGAGGGACAGAAGTTCTAATAGAGGCGGAGAAACTGTGATATGGTCCACACCAGCTAGAGCGAGTACTTCATCTGTTGAGGTAAGACTGGCAGGCAGGACTTGAGTGACTGCGCCGACGGATTTGTAGTACTTCTGAATCGCGACACACAAAGAGAAGAGCTTGTTCGGGTCGATGAATCTGTTGCGTGTCAGTATGTGTTACATCTCAAGTGTAAAAAAATGGCAATTATGAGGCAACCGACCCAGATTCAAAGTGTACTTTCAGCTGATTCACA
The DNA here is from genome assembly GCA_022814505.1 of Talaromyces liani. Classification (NCBI taxonomy): domain Eukaryota; kingdom Fungi; phylum Ascomycota; class Eurotiomycetes; order Eurotiales; family Trichocomaceae; genus Talaromyces; species Talaromyces liani. Next base: position 505,698 of record JAKLNL010000019.1, read on the forward strand.
TATGGTGCGACATATGTACAACCCACCTCTGCAGCAAGAATCGCCTGGGGCATCGAGAATAGCGTCGTGGCTAGCGTATGCACGCCGGCTAGTTGCAGTGTCCGACAAGCCAGCATTCCTTCCCAAGTGCTGGGTATCTTGATACAAATTCTGGAACTGTCCCAGTTGGGCGCGAACTCTTTGAAGAGATAGACGATGCCTGCAAACAGATCAGACTAAAGTAATTAGTTATGTGGGCAGCCTTACGAAAAGCGTTCGCGACTGTCTTCTCAGTTGAATATGCATAGTATGGGTTGGTCTGGATGTGCATTTTCCCTTGAAGATGGGGCGTGATTTGTATGGCTACTTTCACGGTCTGATCAACCATTAGCAAGTTAACTCAGAATCTTCAGTGTGGTACAATTTGCATACCGCGATTTCAACAGCTAGCTCATCAAGCTCAATACCTGCAAACCGCGGGTCCTTTGTCTCTGCCATAGACTTCAAGAGGGTTCCGGCTCTGAGATGGCACTCAGCAAGTAGTTCTTTGTGTTCGGGTTTTGATAGCTCGAAGAGTGCGATTGCCTATCAAGGTTCATAAATATGAAGTTATAGAGTTATTGTCTCGTAGATATGAGGTGGTATACCTGATTAGATGTGCAGTCCTGAAAGGGTCCTAATGCCTGTGCCACTATTTGGTGAAGTCAGTATCACTTCTCATATAAGATTCATTATATTAGGGTATCGAAAAAACAAGTGCCTTTAGCATCAAGCGTATCGCAATCCACCAAACTTCGGGTTCGGAGATAACCCAAAGCGGAGCCTGGGGTTACAGCCATGTTGTTGAGCTGCTCTTGTTGCGAAAGTTAAGGGTTTAAGTATCGAAATAGGTCCTAACGCTTGAGGAAACTAGGAAGAAAGTGTGGCGCAGGGTGTAGTTGAAGAGTGAAGAGAATGGCGGTGATAGTTTGACTTTGGATGTTGTTGTTCGCCGATCGTGCAGTAGCTGTCCCCAAAGGGGAAGGTATGCCGATATCTCTGATCTTCCCCGCACGAGTCAACCGACTTAGGGTTAGCATGGTGTCACCTGCTATGGGAAGAGAGGGTGGCTTGCATGCTATAAGCCTCAAAGTCAATCGTTTAGGCTAAGGCAAGTGCATCTTTTTCGACGTGGCTTGATGGGATCGTAAATGCTTAGTCGGTAAATCGGAATCGACTTACAACCCTAGGAGTATGTCTAGAAACAAAAAAGTTCGAGTTTATCGAGAATTATGAGTATATTAATATTACAATATTGTACGAGAGTCATGAAAGAATCTGAACATCATAACAAACAGCAACAGCTCAGAACAAAGCCTCATTGCCATACCTTCGAGAAAACAAACCCAATGCTCGGATGGGCCAGTAGAACTTGTAGTTGGGATAGGAGATCATACTATACAAAAGTCAGTCATGCTTCGCCCTTGCTGCAGAGTCGAGTACTTACCAAGACATGTTGAAAACACCTTCGATCGACTCTTGGAGCCACTCGCCATTCGCTTGCTGTCGGGACATGAGAAGCTTGATTCCTCTGCGGATAGGCTCTGGGTCAGGGTAATCAGCTTCCATAAGAGATAGACACACCCAAGCTGTCTGGACAACTTGGGACATCTCGTGCTGGGTGTAAACGTGCAATTCGCTGCTGAGATACGACTCTCCCCAACCGCCATCTTCCTTCTGCTTGCTCAATAAGAACTCGCATCCACGGCGAGAAGAATCGCTCGTGCTATAAGTTTCACCAACACTGGAAAGACTTTCAAGCGCAAACAGGGCCGCATAAGTATAGCAGATACCCCAGTTACCATACCAACTCCCATCTGGATTCTGCACGCGTTTGATATATTCGACTGCCTTGTGCTTTGCAGCTTTGATCTCTTCGGCACGATAGTCTGGGTAGAATCTGCTGAAAAGGGACATCGCGGTAATAGATGCAGTCGTACATTCAACGTGATCGTAACTAATCATGATTCCGCCAAACACCTCTGCTGCGTTGAGCCATTCCAGAAGAGGTGAGCCTCGTCTGCTTTCATACTCACTGAAACCACCAGTACTGTTTTGCAGCAAAAGAATACAATCGACCGCGTCTTTCAAGCGATCTGCGGAGACAAGTTTAGGAAATCCGTGAATCTCCTGAAGTTGCAAAACCGATCGTAAACCCTCTGCAGTGCAGTCGCTAACCGTATAACCCTGAACCTTATTACTGAAGGGCCAAGCTCCTTTTCTATGTTGACGATAACACTTGTCTTGGTTGGGAACATTTTCACGAAGCTGATGATTATCCAGGAATTCAAGGGCTTTGGTCAGCATTGGTCGCCATTTGGGATCTTCCGCGAAGCCAGCCACAGAAACAGCCTGCGTGATAAAGGCGGTGTCCCAGACTTGAGCGCCGTTGGTGCCATTGCAGAGCATGCCCTCCCCTTTCATCCATAGATATTCGTGTAGCGCCTCGCGGTGTTTTCTCACCGACTCACTTCCTTCACCGTCGTGAATGTAGCAACAAACAAAGTTCAGAGGGTTACTGACGGGAGCAAGTCCTGCATAGTCCGTGTTCTCATCCTCCATTCGAATCAATTCCCACACCCAGTCTTCAGCTTTCTTGGCCAGCGCCGAAAACCGAAGCAAGGGCGTCCACACGTTCACGAGGAGAGTGTTGACTACGTTGAGGAACATTGTCTTTGGATAGTAATTGTCTTCTTTAGCAATGGAGTTGCGGTGGGAAGCAAAGTCTATACTTTCATAAGGTTGCGCGTATATCTCGTTTCTGAGCTGCCTCGTCAATTCGTTCTGGGGGAAGACCCATTTCTTGGACCACAGGTAAGACATTGGTAAAAACACCATGCGCATGTGAATCCACCATCTATAAGGAGCGATCGGTACCCAGTCAGGAAGTAGCCTGCAGGAAGTCAACACTTCCATAATCTTTTCCATGCTTTACTATGGTGTAAAACTTACCAAAGCTCCGGTGGCACAGGATTGGCACAGCTCCAATCCATGACACCCAGAAGAGAAAGCCAGACCTTCGCCCAATGTGGCGCGTAAAGTGCGCCTCCGAGCTTATGAGCAAATCCGCGCGCTTTGATCATTCGAGGATCTTCTTCACTGGTTCCTAGTAAACGCAGGATCACATAGGTCATTACTGTTCCAAATGCCGAGCTATGACCTTCAATATGAAGTCCCCAGCCGCCGTCGACTGGATTTTGTCGCGCAAAGAGATATCGCTTAATTTCCACCGCATACTCGGGAGGTATGGGCGTGTTGGTGATATACCAAGTGATGACTACACCTGGTAAAAGAAACATAGGGCCGCCATACTCGCATGCCCAATGCCCAGTTGGCATCTGTAACTTGGAGAAAAACTCCAGGCCATTGATAGCTGCGTCCAGAGGAGTCTTCGCTTTTGGCAGCTCCGGGGCACCCTAATCATCATGAGTATGACGAAACAAAGATGTTTTAGAATCACTTACGGTTGGGAGTCCCAGGTTGTATTTGTCGTAAAAGGTTTGAGGCCATTTCTCATTCTCTTCATCGCTTTCTAGATAGCGCCACGTCAAGCGGCCGTCATTGTCGTGCAATCTCCACCTTGCATAGTCGGTTTTGTCGTCTCCCTGGGCATCCTTTGTTAGGTGGCCATTGGCATTCGTTCGCCAATTGGCAATGGGCCGGATTTTGCTTTCTTTCGCCATGACTGCTGCTTGTAGTGAGTAACAAGCTACAGAACGAAGGAAGTCAATGTGAAAGAGAAACAATCGAGGTGGTGAATCGAAGAAGCCTAAGGACGCCAAAGTCTTTATTGAAGTTTATTCCCCGGTCAAATTTAAGGAGGCAAGGAGTCCTGGCCAATCGGAATCTCAGCTACATATTCCGATCTGCGGTCACATGACTTTCTCCGCAGTTGATGCTATTCCTATTTAATCGTTAATCGTTTATCTAAGCGCGAAATGAGGTGACAGGGACGGACCGTTTGTGATTGGTCAATGAGATTGCTCAAGTATACCGAACAAGATTGAAGAGAGGGTGTTCAATGATTCGAGTAAGACACAATGGAAGAAGAAGTCATTTGCGGTTCAAGACTCATATATAGAAGCAGGATAATGAAAGTATTATGTAAGCATGGCATAGTAGTTAACTTACAGAAGGAAAGTACGATGGCGACGATGAGGAAGGAGCAGTGAAGGCAGTCCGCACCTGCCACAACAACACAACACAATTTAGGAAAGAGCAGAGAGACTTACTTCAACTTCAACCCTTGCAATGAGTGGTACGTAAGAAATGGACCTCCTTCAGAGTAATATCATCGAGAACCCTCTCGTCCGGCAATTCTTTGACCAGCTGCAGTTATCATTCCTCAACGAATTCGACAAAGATGTCGCCCAACCAGCAATCGTTTTGAAGAAAAGGCCGTCACGTTTTCAAATCGCTTCTCATGATGAAGAAAGGCTACTGTCAACGGAGACTAATGGGTCTGATCGACTGATAACATATTCATGGCCAGGAAAATCTCCTTATGAGGCCTGGAAGTTTAGTATGTGGCCCCTGACAGCACTCTTTTGGATGATGCTAAATATAAAAAGCTTGTGTTCTTCGCGTACTGTCTCTTATCTTCGAAGCCGTCCAAGAGAACCTGTTGATCACGAAGAGGTCTGGTCCTACCAAATCAGCTTGAAGATCGCGTTCGTGCTGACGTGAAGTGAAGAAGCATCTACTACGACAACCCAGGGTTATTCGGCACCCAGGCCGTAGTGAATGTAATTGTTGACGACATAGCCTATACAATTGGAGTTGACCGCACGACTCTTCATATCGTATGTCCCCTCTGAACCTATTCTTGAATGGAACCTGACTGTAGAACAATCCAGATCTCAGTCGGCAAAGGATTGGTGGTAGGAGCTGTTCGGATAAAGACCAAGAGGGACACTGTGCTTGACATGACGGCTGAGGTGCGATTCAGTCAACGTTTCTCCTTCTGAACGAGCTGACCTTGTGTCGAAGGATGCGCTTATACCCCGTCTCGTAGAAATTAGCAGCATCGATATATCCGAGGTCAAATGGGTATGTGTCGTGGAAAAGGAGGCGAGTATCGTCCCAAGACTGGTAATGATAGACTTGATCTAACAGAAACAGGCTGTCTTTCGAAGACTTGCGCATAACAAATACCATCTGGAATCGGCCGCTGGCAAGGGCATTCTGATCACTGGGAAAGGCTACCCAGACATCTGCACGCGCGAGTTTGTCCATTTAATTTCAGACATTGCATTCAGAAGACACAGCTCGACTCTTCAGAACCCTGAGATCTCTCCATCGCCCACGCCACCGCGCTTCTTCGCCTTGGTGGATGGTGACTGTGATGGCATGGCTATCATGTCCACATACAAGTACGGCTCCATGGCTCACGCTCATGCAAGTGCCAGCCTTAATGCGCCGAGACTTGAATGGCTGGGAACACGACTTGAAGATGTGATTATAAAAGAGAACAGAGCCGAAGTCGAGGACGAAGATTGGGTAACAATTTCGTTATCCTCCAGAGATGTGAAGAAAATCCGAAGCATGTTGGGGAAGAATCCAGTCTTTCGCGAGGACGGCCCAGAACTTGAATGGAGGGCGGAGTTGCAGACGATGATGATGCTGAACACAAAGATTGAGACTGAGGTTCTGTATGGGACAGAAGGTGGTCTTGAAGGATGGATTGATCGTAAGATGGAGAGTCTATCTCCATAATCAGTACGGGTTAATGTCTTTTCTTTGACATCTCATGTCATGTGCAGTCAGCTTGTTCAATAATGTTCAATTCAATTGCCTCATAATAAAAACACCTATGCATATATATGTCGAATCAGACTCTACCCAGCGAAGACTGAGCGCCAGCTCTGAAATCAAAACGCCCGCCGTAGAAACAAATGCATCCGATAAAATCACGCATAACGATAATCAGTATGGCAGTTTGGCATCGTAATCACAATCCACCTCGTCTATTTCCTTGGTAAGGAAACCAAGACCTAAAGACCCAAAGTCTTTCTAACTTCTTCCCTGACGCGCTTCTCATAGTCCTTCCGTCGCTCACGCCACATCTTTGCTGCCTCAACATTCGCAGGACTCTCATCGTTCGGTTCGGCCAGCATACTCATTACTGAGATAAGGATTTTCTCGACACTTTGAATCGGTGACCATCGCTCCGAGGCGTGTTCGTAATGGTTTGGGTCGTCACCGGGTGGGTGAAGGATCGATATACACACTGTTCCATTGGGATACACTATCGTCCAGCAGTTAGCATACATCCAGAATCTCAATCCAAGAAGTAAAAGTTGTATTGGAGAAATACCATTCGGATGCCAAACCCCACCCAAAAACTTCATCGTAGGCGGACTCAACGGATAATCCTTCGGAAACTTAAGCTCCGCAGCAAACACGCCTCCTTCAAACGGTGTTCCCTCGGGTCCTTGTATGAGAGCTTCCCAGTGGAACATGTCATCTTCGGTGATGGGGCCGGCGGTGATGCCTTCCGGAGGGTTGGTGGAGAGGTTTTTGTATTCGTGGAAGAGGCGCTTTTGCGCTACGTTGGAGCCCATTTTTCTCTCTCTCGTGTGCGCTTTAGACTTGATGGGTGGGTAGAGTTGGCAGGAGCGGTGACGTTGAGTATGGAGGTTGTCGAATGGGTTGCGTTGAAGAAATCGGCAACGGTGAAAGATGCTTAACTGTAGTGCCGAGTGACTTCGTCGTTATTCGGAATGATTCAGAATGCGATTCAATGTTAGGTAGACGTAGATCGAACCAAGAAAGACGGGGGTGGAATGACACAAAACGGTCTACGGCTTTTGCCCCTCACGAACGAACGGTGGGTCACTGCTTATCCGCCAGCCAAACACTACAGATCACCCGTTATTTACAACAATGCGCAGACGATGTCCTTCCCGGATAGGTGATAAGAGTAGCATAGTTATGTTCTGTCGATTTTGAGGGGAATGTGTCTATGAAACAAGCCATGAAACCTCGCATTGGATCGGACAGTCAATATCCACATGCTAGAGAAACAAACTCAAAGAACCAAAACAAACCAAATCAAACCAAATATACAATGCAGACCGCTAATATACTCCAAGAACTCTCTCCAACTTCCTTATACAGGCCACAGGATATTGACAATCACAGAAGCCCCTTGCGAGCCAATTCAATCTTCCGAGCAGCTTCCCCAGCCGCCCATCCTCCTCTCGATACACAAACAGCACTTCCCTCACCCAGTTCGACCTTCTCTTCAACACCCGGATGCGGACATGGACAATGATGCGGGAAATGGACGCAGGCTAACGTGTTTGGGCAAAGATATCTCGTGCAGTGCGCTATTTGCCCCGAAGTATTAGCTCATGCCATATCGAGCCTGTGGTATAACACGATAGTTGAGGGTATGCTTACCTCCTTCCCATGTTCGTTGATACCAAGAGCTATCGCTGGAAGCTTCTTGTTCTTGTGGATGGCCTCCTTGCGAACCGCCGCCGCTGAACATGTGCTCGAAGAATTGGAATTGTGCTTGTGCCGTTGAGATGAGGAGGAACAGTGTCCAGATGGCGGCTAAAGGTTTGGCCAGCATGTTGCGGAAGCAGAGCTCAGAATTGTCATGAAATATATGTATATTTGCGATCCTTTCTCACAAATGAATAAGAAACAAAATGGCGTTAAGCAACTAGTGATTTGTTTGATTGTAGAATGAAGCCAGATATCGCATCGTAATGTACTGCAGCAATCGTGACACGTGACCTCTCTACTTCCGTCGTTGGTCCGTGCTCCGGTTGCTCCCCCGAGAAAAAGTCCGCTGTCCGCAATCACCTCCATCTGACTTCCTTCACCAGCAACCATTGTACCTGGACCACGCGCCACACCTGGCCATTGTGCTCCCAGGAGCAATCTGATATAAATCTTCACAATGCAGCAAAGTCTCAGGACATCATGGCGGGCCCTGGAGCGCTCGTCAATCCTATCAACCTCTCGCTCCAGCCTTTCCTCGTCAACACTCAGATCAACACCCTCCATTTTCTCATCCATATCTAATAACCTGACCACCACAAAATCATCATTCCCCCGCTCCACCATCCTCTCCGCCCTCCAAATCCGCCACGCCTCACACGCAACCCAAGGCCGCGCAAACGCCAAAGCTCGCGATCCCGCCGGCAAACGTCTCGGCGCCAAAAAGAGCGGCGAACAATACGTCGTCCCCGGAAACATCATCTTCAAACAACGCGGCACATTATGGTTTCCCGGCGAGAACTGCGGCATGGGTCGAGACCATACGATTTATGCTACGGAGGCGGGCTATGTGAAATATTACCGGGACCCGGAGTTGCATCCGAAGAGGAGGTATATTGGTGTTTGTTTTGAGAGGGAGGGGACGTTGCCGACGCCGAGGAATGCACCGACTAGACGGAGATTGAACATGATTGCTGTTCCGCGCGTGGAGCCGGTTAGTGAACAGGGAGACCTCAATGCGGACGTTGAGGGTGATGGCACGAAGGTGTTTGATGTTGAGGGTGCAGCTAAGAATTCTCTGCCGCTTCGTCCGGGATACATGTACCGTGAAGCCAATTGGCAGATTGGTAGGGCTGGCGATGAGGTTGCTGCCACTGCTGAAACGTTTGATCGTAATAATCGGTGGTTGGCGTGGAGAAAAAGACAGGCTCGTGCCCAGCGTGCTGCTCAAATGAAGAGTTTGAAGGGCAAGAAGAAGGCTAGCAAGAAGGCCAAGAGGTGATCGCTCCGCTAAGGTCTGAAGGTCTGGTGATTGGGTTTCGTTAAAGGCGTCTGCCTCTCCTACATTGTATTTTATTTGTTATAACGGCAATCAGCCGAATCTTATTGCTTTCAGCTGAGTGCCAAAATGTATTATACTACGAGCATATTCACGTGTACGAAATTGATTATCTTCTCAATATTTAATTGTGTCAGCGAAACTCTGTAGTCTTTCAGTACTCCGTACATGGGTGGGTATCTTCTCGATAAAAGAAACGATGTGTAAGCAAGCAAGCACGTCAACAGGAAGCAAACATATATAACAAATCTACTTGCAGATCTTCCCCAGGATCAAGCTCTGACAAACGAGATCATTACTTATAACTCGTGGAGACGCTTTGTTGTCCCCGTGAGCTTCTATGAACAAGGCGGATCGCTTCCTCTTTTTGCCAGTATTAGCTGTCTCGTAAGGGTCGTCCATCATTGCCTCTGCTGTAGCTTCCTCGCTGTCGTCAACATAGAGCCAATCCCATCTGGGTCCCTTGGCTTGCTTTCGAAGTAGTGTCTTTGCAGACCTTAGATCAAGGACACGCGCGATTCTTGCGGCTCCCAGAGCGTACATGAGGAAAATATAAGCTTTGTGTCTTTCTTCTGTCTTACCACGTCCCAGTACTAGAAGTACAGATTGGTTATCAAGTAATTTTGCTCGTGCATCGAATGTTTGTGGGAATAGAGCCTTGTCCGCGGCGACTGGAGTAAGCACCCTAGACTTGATCGCTCCATATAGAAAACTCGATTCACCAGCAGGGAGAAGATAATGTTCCCAGTTGACAATACGATTCTGTTCAACACAATCTTCGATCCACCGTCTAGAAAGACAAGGCACATTGAGAGCTAGGGCCTGCATATATTTGGCACGGCGGGAGTGTTTGTCGGCAATCAAGCATGCAAATCCTATATTTTCATACTTGGATGCTAGACGGAATTCTACCGCTTCTTCGGCAACTTCAGCCTGTGACAAATTTTCGGCCTGTGTGACTGCAGGTGCACTAGACGGATATTCAAACAGTTCTTCGAACCCGTCTTGCAGGATCTGCCCACCATTCAAGGATATCAACTTGACAATTCGACTCTTATGAGAATCCTGGTCGCCCAAGGAGATAGCGAACACCATTCCAGAGAAAAGACCCAAGCGTATAGTGAGATGGGTGCGTGAAAGCCTAGAGCCTGGCGATAGTGGTGTCGAGGCACCTCGACTTGGAGTTTGTAAGGCAGTCGGGGCTGGCTCGGCCTTCTTAGGGACAACAAAAGAGCGACCTTTCATCTGGTTCCACAGTATCATGTCTAGATAGATACTATGGATTGGAACTTCGATTGTTTGCTCGCTCTCTAATTGGCCGCCGGCTGGAATGCTTTTACGCTGCTTGGCAGCAACGATGACAGTTGAGTATCCGTAAATATCCGTGACCGGCAAATATCCGTACTCGTTCCTCTTCGTCAGATCCTCAGGCTTAAGTTGTTGGGAGAACCCGCGAATAATATGTGTGACCTTAGGCACCTTGGGGAAATCAATTTTGATAGCATCTCCAACTCGTAGTTGTAGTTTCTTGACAGATCCAAGTGCAACATCGACAGGTCCACTATCTGCAAAAGCTACCACGCATCGTTGTGTCTCATCTGCATGCATAAAAGTGGCAGGGTAGTAAGCACGTTTGCGACCATTCCAGAAGGCCAGTACCTGATATGGGGCTATGATCGGGTCTTCCGGCTCTGGAGATTGTATATCGGAGGTAAGGTTCTCGGCCTGCGAATCCCTAATCGACAATTTGGTGCTAGTGGGGATGACATGTTTTTCATGAGTCGTCGGCTTTGCTGGCTCTGCTTGAAATCGATTGGCATCTGTCTCTTTGGCTGAACGTTGCGAGCCATGGACTGAGGAGGGTGGCTGTAGGAGCGCAGACTCCGGGCCCGTTTCTTGCAGAGGAAGATTTTGAGACGATCCAGATACGCGACGTGTGAAGGCCGACTTGCGAGCTTTAGGTGATCCATCCATCTCATACAAGTCCTCTCCGAGCTGTGATGGCCTGGCGCGCTGACGACGAGGCACGGCGCGCATGGGCGGAGATTCTGAATATGGAAACTCTTCCTCGGGAGGCTCGGACTGCTCTACGCTCAGAGTGTGAGTTGATTCCACGTTTTTCAACGGAGAAGAGCCGTATTGTAAATTGACATAGTCTTGGGTTGTTCGGAGCCTTTTCCTGGGTGTACGACGAGGGCTTTTGAAGATGATGTTAAAATCCTGGTCTTCATTGTTCAAGAAATCATCAAAGTTGATGGGTTCACCATTAGCTGATTGAGGTGACATCTCAGCAGATAGCTCTGATAAAGATTTGATGGATCCTTTTTCTGGGCTCGAGCCGATCAAAAAGCTCGGCTTCTTGTTGGGTGAGGATCTTGAGGCTGGTAAACCACTGTTTCGTTGCCGTATGTGACGTTGAGGAGGCAAATCGTCATCTTCTTGCTCGGCCTCCTGCATCGTAGGAAGTTGATTGAGTGGTCCTAGAGCTAAGCTAGACTGCTGAATGCGATGCGGGCTAGACTCAGGAATACTTGTTTCAGGAATGGTGTCATAGGCGACCTTGTTCAATGGAGTGTTGGCGACATGTGACGGCATCGAGGATGGTTTCTCTGTGCCGTTTCGAATTGAGGAGACTGGATCGTTAGATAACACTTGATCCTGCGAAGACCGAGTTGGAGGTCGAAATGTCGCAGCTGGCGAAGTCTGCTGCACAAGTTGCTTGCTAGGTGATAGAAGAGCCTTTTCTGTGATATGATGTCGGCGCTGCCTTTTCGTGGGTGGTGACGAATCGTCATAGGATGATTGGATATGCACAGACTCGGCCTGGGATAGTAGACTTGTAGTTCTCTTATGTCCGGATACTGGTTGACTTGGTGAGGGTTGCGAGTCTCGCACGTTGATCTCCTGTTGGGTGTTTTTGACATAAGTTCCAGTTTCCAGTCCGTGTGCTTCCGCTGGGGGGGTGTCAGTCATCGTCAAGTCGCCATGCATATCTAGGGCCTGTGACAGACGATCATGTGCAGTAGCGGCTGCCTGTGGCATATCTGTGTAAGGTCCAACGTGATTCTCCTTGTCCTCTTCGGAAGACAATGTAGCCTGCCGAACTTGACTTTGGGGAACTTCAGTAATATCCTCCTTGTCCGTCTCTTCTTCGCTTGCGGCTTCACCATTAGGGGGGATAGAAGGCTCTTGAGTTTCATCCGCTTCTACTGAGACGTCTCGACTCAGAAGCTTAGTTGAGGCGGTTGAAGGTTTGACTGCAGAATCACTAGAGGACCTTCCATGTGTGACAGACGCCAAGCGCAGGCTGGTCTCATGGTCAATGTCTCTTCGACGATTCAGGCGCTGAACAAGACTTGATTCTTCTTCAAAGTCCCTGTCAATTGGCTCGTCCGAGTCAATATTCTCAGCTGATCTTGTCCGTCTCTCCTCCATCATTTGGGCACGGCGTTTCTGCGACTCATCCATGGAGACATATGAAAAAGGATCGGTGTGGGTACGAGTTAGATTAGCCCGGGGAGTGCGAGTAGGAGAAGATGTGTATCCGCCTAATGGGCGAGCTTGTATAGGAAGATCGGGAGAAGGACGATCTGACAGCGGACCAGAAGGTAATCTATTTGCAAAGGGGGAGACAGGAGTCTGAGTTGCCTTGAAGAGTTGGCTCATGGAGAGCATGCCACCGCTGGAGCTCATATCGGCGGCAAGAGGGTTCCGGGGAAGGGACGGGGTCGTGGCTGCCATATTGGGAACGTCCCGCCGCTTCTCCGCTGTAACTGGAGTCTCCAGGAAGCGCTGGGATTCTGGGAAAACATTATGGCTTGGAAACTGTGCGGGAGAGGACTGCCCGTCTTTTGAGCTGATTGCCTCATCGTCTGAACTATAATGCTGTGCGGCAGCTTGTTTATTCGACTCAAAGTCGGCTAGTAAATTTATATGGCCCGACTCTCCTTCCTTGACTGTCATCTGAAAAGATTCCTGGCCGACATTGTACGCATCTGACAAACCATGTTCGCTGGTCTGTGAGGGCTTTAAAGATTTCCCGCGCGATATAATATTTTCGAAAATCGATTGCGAAATCGGCTGAGTGTCGCCGGCGGCGGTATCCCCGGCACTCATCTTGGGTATATTCGATTCGGGAACGGTACTCAAGGCCTCTTCTTGTGTATTCAGGACTCGCTCGGTGATCTCGTGGACATCGTGGTTCGTAGACGAAACTACGTGAACGGCGACAACGGACTCGACAATTTTCGCACGAGACGGACTTTGAGGGAAAGGAACACGTTCTTCGACGTTTATATGTTCGGCTGCAAGACACTGGACGTTGAGAGAAGAAGAAATTTGAGATTCAGCCTCGCTCACAAGCGCTTGAGACACATCAGTTTCCTAAAAGCGTTATATTAGCTGCTAGCGCGTTTAACCAGGATGTCGAACGCCACCCTCATGCCGATCGGCTCAGTGCAAGGCGATGAAAAAGGGCAACCTACATCGAAGCCTAGCGCAAAGCGTTTTAACTTTGCGATGTCCAGGCTGTCGGATTGTGAATCCATAATCTGAAGTGACTGATCACTTGAAGAAGGACATTGTTGGGTGGGTTTATTCGACCTCTAGACAGTCCACTTTCTCGGACATCATGACGCGAAACGCGTAAATGCACGTGACAGTTTCGTGTCTTGCGGGGCTACTAATATAGCCTTCTTTAGCTAGCGTGGTTTCAACGATAATTTCTTTTCTGTTTTAACTATGTAGCAGCCAAGACATTGTTCAAAAATTTGAGGTAATTCGAAGAATTTGGGTATCATGCTATCATACAGTCATCATGCATCTATATACAGACATATAGCAGTTGCTCATATTAAACACAGTCACGATAAATCAATCGCGCGACCGATTCGGCAGCCATCGTCGGAGCAGAATCTCGCGCACTTTGTATCCACGTAGAGTCTCTCCTAGGTTATCCAATGACCTTGGCGCTGATGGAGGCGGCACATCAACAAAGCATAGAACAAGTGTCTTCTTGACTTGTGCCTGCACACGGTTGACACCATGTAGCCACCACCAACTCCGCGATTGCTTCTTTGCCGAATACTCTCTGAGCTCAGGGGTAGATTCCCAGTACGGGTTTTCATACGAAGGTAGAACAAGGACCGCGAATTCTGCATGCGCAAAAACCGGTCCACGGTTGTAGAGAAGGTAGTCGGTGCCGAATTTGACACCGGATCGAACTACCCAGCCAAGGGAGCGGAAGTGATGGTATGCCACGTAGGAGATGAGGAACGGGTCATCCGGGGCGGTTGGTTCCGAGTCGGAACGCGCGGGAAATGTAGAGTTCTGAGTGAAGAGTTTGATGAGAGATGGTGTCGAAATGATGGTATTGGTGTCTTGGTCAAAGACCTGAAGAGCTCCCAAACCATATACAAGGAAGAGGGCCTCCTCGTTGGTAAGCTGAAGATGCTCCTCGTTGATCAGGGCATCCTCTGTAATTTTTGTCGAGCCATTGATATGCCCATGCTTTCGCTCAGGTCTGAACTTTTTCTCTTCAACGACCGGCGAAAAGCGTACGGTCTTGGTTGTGCTCGATGTTTCGCTCGACGAGACGGCGATGGTTTCAGTGGATCCATTCAAAGAGCCATTTGCGTGCTCGTCAACCGTCACTGTCTCGGATTCGATGACAGGTTTATCGGCAGATCCATTGAGAGTGCCATTCATGCGCTCGTCGGCAGAGGTAGCCGATGTCTCTGAATGAAGAGCAAGACCCGCTTGCCGAGCTGCCTCCTCTTTCAATTGCTGCGCAATAGCTTCTTGCTCTTTCCTCGCTCGCTCAAGTTTCATTTCACGACGCTCTACTCTTCGCTGGCCCGTTACTTCTTCATTCGTCTTGTTGGCTAATAAACCTCTCCTCTTCTTCTCGCGTTCCAGCCAACTAGGTTCACTTCTGCTCAGGCTACCTTTACCGAAGAACCCCATCTCCCACAGAGCTCTCATGGTTTTTGGGTCCGTGACTTGTATGGATGAGGTAGAAGCATCAAAATAAGCGGAATATATTTCTTTCTCTGGTGGAGAGACTAAGTAGGTTGTGAGATACGACAGGATGACACTAATGACAGACAATGGGTTGTGAGGAATCAGAGGTGGTAGGGGATGGACTGCAACAGGAAGTGGGAAGCGATGAATGTGTCTGTAATTAGGCTTTTGTGGTCGAGGATGCTTGTTCTTGACGCCGCCTTGGGGCTGCGGTGTCGTCGAGGACATCATGTTTGTTTGATGCAAGCCGTATAATTTATCTTTGGTGGGTTCAATACTATGACAAGTCAGTTAAGTCTTGTCACGCGTCACAATAACTCAGATTGATATGCAGATGAAGTAGGAAATTCGCTTGCTCAGATACCGTTGTAGTCTATAATCAAACGCCACCATTGACAAACAGCAAGAAATCAAAACGCCGTAGGTCTAGGCATATATGATATGGTGTCATCACCGAAGCGAGGGTCGTACCAGAGGGAAGGGTAGGGGAGACAGCATAGGTAGCTTACCAGTTATAGCAGATGTAGGGAGTAATCCCTGCAATGGCGGTGCGTTCGCAGTTTTCAAGGTGCTTCAGTTAAGTTCATCATCTCATAGCTTCAGCATTATCATCAAAAGTAGATACTTGGAGCTGTGGAATGAATCGTGGTTGTCAACAGAAAGAAGCAAGAGAAGATGAAGAATAAATAGAGGGAAAAATCAACGGGAAAAAACTGGCTTAGTAAAAATCTCTGTCAGCGCGGCTCCGGACCAATGATATGCCGAAATCGAGGAGCTAGCGTGGTCTGGCGGGCGGTGAGAGAAGTACACCAAAAATTTCTCCGATAGAGAAAATTGCTTGAATGCATTAGTGATCAGATATCGTTACGAGCCAGCATTCTTTACCAAAGCATATATTCCCAGATAATTCAACAACGCCGTCAAAATGCATCTTATGGTATGTTCACTTTCCTACTATCATTATCAGGGCAATGGCACTAACAGTGAGGTAGTACACTCTTGACAAGGATGGCAAGCGCATCTGTCCGTCTCCCATACGCAATCCGAAAGCCGAAGCAATCTATGTGCACTTTACTAACATAAATATCACAGATACGCTTAAGAAAGTCCTCAGCGGTGAAGTCACCAAGTCCGCACACCCCGCACGATTCTCCCCGGATGACAAGTACTCGAGGTGAGCTCTCAACTTTCCAAATCTAAATCAAGACGATCTCGCTAACACAATCGCCGACATAGACACCGCGTCACATTGAAAAAGCGTTACGGTCTCCTCCTCACACAACAGCCCGACAAGGTGGCTGCTAAGATGTAAAGTCCTTGTCGCAAAAAAAATGGGAAAGCAATGGCATCAGGCAGGCGTGCCAAGTTTGCAGTGTGATACCTCATCGAAATATATGGCGAACGGTGTTTGATCTATTTGGGATGTTGTTTGGATTCTTGAGTTTGAGATTTTTGGAGGAGAAGCATATCAGGTTGCATAGCTGAAAGCAGACGATTTCTACTTTGATATAACATTGGGATACTTTTCTCCACATATTTCATCGCGCGAGTATATATGTACTTTTGTATTTCATCAAAATCGTAAACTAAGAGAAAACAGGCATAGGCCCAGAAGTATGTATATGGTCCTCCCAAACGCCATCATAATGCAATATCATGTGCGCAATCATCATCGTCTTCTCGAGTTCACATTACGACCAGCTCCAACCTTGACTCGACCACCCGATCGATGTCTCTCACCAGTCAAAATTCCAGGAAGATAATCCTCATCCATAAGATCCCGCTCTCTCCTCTGCTGACGCTTTTCATCCGTCACTGCACGCATATACTCCTTTTGATCCTCAGCAAGGATGAGGTTATTTCCCCAACCTCCTTGTCCACCGCCGCCTTTCCATTTACCATTGGAAGATCCATGAGTTGGCTTAGGAACGCTAAAGACGTTGCCGCGGTTGTTCCACTGCATGTTCTTCTTGAGGTGGAGTTTGAATTGACCGTTGGCGTCGGTCGAGCAGGAGACTCGTGTGAGGGTGTCTTTTCCACAGCGAGGACAAAATTGCTTGTTCATTTCTTTGGTGATGGAGAAGCATGCATGACAGCGCTTGACGAATGTTCTGAGGTGACGAATTCGTTGCAGTGTGGTCGTTGATAGCAGATTCAAGTTCATTTGAAGAAGAACGTTTTGACACTATGAAAAGTTAGCACATGCACCGCTTTTAATTGAATGATTGCAACTTACAGCAAAATCGGTTGTCATAGTGGCCACTTGCATGACTTTGGGTTCTGGCGTTCCTGATAAGCCTGCTTCCTCATCGCGAGCTTGCTTTTTCTTAATATTCGAGGGCGTAATCCATTCACCACCGCCATCCGAGTCTTCGCCTTCTTCTTCTTCGTCTTCAACAACTTCGACAGTGATCTCATCTGTATTATCTTCCGCTGTACCATCAATAGGAGCAGTCTCCTCAGGCGCAATTTCAGTTGCTTCGGTGCACTGAGTGGCATCCTCTTTGATTGTCGTTTCGGCCAAATCCTCAGCGACCTTGTCGACATCTGCCATAGTATTTTTAATCTCCAATTCTCCTTCCTTTTGCGTTCCTTCGGCAGCCTCATCAACCCTCTCAGTTGTTGCATTTTCAGCTGATGCCTCCCCCTCCTTAACCGGTGGCTTTCCATTCACTCTTTTCTGACCAGGCACACTCCTCAACCTCCAATCACCCCCATTCCTCTCACACTCAATCTCATACGCAAGCGCCAAAATCTCGATATCAACCTTACTCAACACCGCGCGATCTCCCGTCTTGCGCGCAAACTCGCTTATGACCTGCACACTTTTGGGTGATGGTGTCCTTTGTTTCATAAATGGGAGATATAACGTCTCAACACGAGATCGAGCAACCGGATCACGGATTTCGCCTACCACTGCGGGCGTGGTCACTAATTCTTCGGCTTGGGCGAGTAATGTCGATAGCGGGGGAACGTTTTTCAAGATGGGGCCGGCGTCAAGCACGATTGTGTGCACCGGTTTTGTTGGTGCTGGCTGTTCAGCCATATTTGCGGGAGATGTATCGTCCTCGTACCTAGCGACTCGAACTTGACTCGAACAGAATGCTGCAGCAATATAGCAGAAAAGTTGGTGTACCTTGTAGGTTGCGATTGTAGAATTTCTCCCACTTTTTCTGTGGATGGCCCGTGCACGGGTTTTCTTATCTCTTATCGTAGAGTCCTTATCTTATCACTCTGACTGCCAATTATGGCGATCATCATCAGCCCTAAATTCTCATCACCAGCTTTGATATCTGTTTTCAGGATGATTGAATAATCAATGCGGGGTAATTACATATAAGTACTTGTTATAAATGTCTAGTTGGCTCTCTAAATGTCAGAAAATTGACCGATGGAATGGCATGTCAGCCGGTAGAGCATGGAGGCACCCCTCAGATAACCAAAGGAAAAGAAAAACTGGTACTTTTTTCAGTCAATTCCTTTTTGAGAAATAGCAGTACTCATAACATCGAAGTCCAGTGCTGCTTTATCGTAAATCTCAGTTATGGAGTGCTGTTTGTTATTACTGGAGGCCAGCCAATGGCTCCTAACACAAGAAAACTGATAGACCATAGGATGATATCGTACTCTGGGTATACATAGAGCAACCAATAGGCCCCGATATAATATCA
Organism: Talaromyces liani; assembly: GCA_022814505.1. NCBI lineage: Eukaryota > Fungi > Ascomycota > Eurotiomycetes > Eurotiales > Trichocomaceae > Talaromyces > Talaromyces liani. Next base: position 524,199 of record JAKLNL010000019.1, read on the forward strand.
ACTTTGAAAGAACATTGAAAGAATACCCATTGATGGCATGCCATAGTCTGATTGCCTTCTTTCGAGGTGGTTGGACCAGTCTTTGGTCCTCGTACAGCCTCAACATCAGACGATATCGTAGACGACTTCTTTTACACCCCAAGCCCCTCAATTGAGCATGTCGATGTCGGGCGTAAGTACACCATCCGGGCGCTACTTGAAGCTACTTATTCTCGACCTTCCATCATTCAGGAGTAACCTTAGCGAGAGACCTTGGAGTCTGAAGAAGTCCAGACATGTGACGTTCCTCTTCCTCCCTCAACTGTCTTTCCTTTTTGGGTTCGTTTGGTTATGACCACAACATAAACAACATCTTGCCCTCACTAGCTGGCCTCAGCAATCTTTCTTTTCTCCTTGATTATTTCTTGATCCTGACGTTCCATTCCCTCGATACTTTCCCTCTGTGACAAAACATTAAACTCTCTCGCTCGAAATGAGCAGCTCTGAACCTCACGTGTTCCCTCTGGGACACGAGGCTAAGCACGCACTAACTGCAACTGTGACTCTCATGACAGTAGCCATTGCCTTGCTGTTTGCGCGTTTCTATACTCGCCGCCATCTCATTGACGCTGTGCAGGCGAGCGACTACATGGCTTTGCTTGCTTCGGTAGGCGCTCGTTTTCTAGCTTCTTTTAAAACCATCGTCTGACATCGCAATGCTTGACAGATGTTTGCCGTGACCTTCGTTGGAATTTTCATTGCTGGTGAGTCCACTCCTCGTGTTGATATTTATCGTCAGCAGATCAAGCTGATAAACACATTAGCTGTCATCTATGGCGTGGGTATGCATGAATCAGAAATCGATCCATTGGATCGTATCCAGCAAAAGAAAGTAAGCAAAGTCAGACTCTGAAGCAGATCAAGTCCATGGACAAACACTAATCGCCAATTAGCTGTACTGGCTCAGTACCCCATTCTACAACGCTTCCATGGTCACCGCCAAAGCCTCCATCATCATCCAATATTTCCACGTCTTCCCAACCAAGAGAATGCGCATTGTCTGCTGGATCATGGCCATCGTTATTGGCATATACGGTACTTGGGTCATTCTCAGCGGGTTCCTGAACTGCATCCCAGTGGCGCGTTTCTGGGACCCAGATGTTCCAGGTCATTGTCTCGCATACAGGCCGCTTTGGTACTCGAACGCAGCCTTGAATATCCTGACTGACGTGGTGATCTTGATTATGCCTATTCCTGCTTTGATGCCATTGGACTTGCCCCTGAGGCAGAAGGTTGGGTGTTTCTGTGTTTTTGCGCTGGGTGGTTTGTAAGTTTCGTCCTCCTTCTCGAAGATAATAGGTGATATATCACTAAGATTCAGTCCACCTCAGCGTCTGCATTACGAGTATATGCCGTCTTTATAGCCTAATAACTGTCTTCAACTCCCATGACCGTTCTTGTGAGTTCCTTGCCCCTGTATGCTGGTAACAAAAGCTGATATATCCCCTATTCTCTTCTCAGACGACAACCTAGCCGTCTTAATGTGGTCCGCCATCGAATGCAACACAGGAGTTATCTGCACCTGCCTACCAACCCTCCGTCCAGCCCTCGCTCGTCTCTGGCCCACATTAACATCAATCGTCTCCGGCCATCGACGCGGTCGTACCAGTTCTGACGACATAACGTCCTTCTACGGCCGAAGTGATGAAAGTGCCGCTGCCCCCATTGTCCATGGGATACTCTACGCTCCTCGAGAGCTTCAATCAAACCGCGGATCTGTGGCTACAACCAAACCTGGGAGCAGTGCTGGTGGCAGTGCCGGTAGTAGTGCCGGTAGCAGCAGTATGCAGCAGCAGCGTCCGAATGTGAGGATTATACCGACGCCGGGTAATGGCTTTGCACAGGATCTTGCGCGGAAAGGCTCGTTTTTTGAGCAGCAGCAGCGTCCTAGCAGTCTAGTTTGATGGTGCGGGCTCCGAAGTTATGAATTACGATGATGTTATATGACGAGGCATTGAGTCTAAGAAGACAGATGGTGGTGATAAGGATGCTAGTGGTGTATTGAGATTTGACATAGGAGCGCAGCAATCAAACCATGATGAAGGTTATAGTCACGACTATTCTTACATATGTTCCCTCTATTTTCTATATACTGTCAGCTTGGCTACGTTAACGAAGTAAATATAGATCTCTCTTGGTCCCTTAGCTCCGAGTGTAGCATGTACTTACCGATGAAGATCGCAGTATCTTATACAGACTCATCAACCGGCTGCTTCCTATACCCTTGTCCTCTTTGCTCATTACGAAAATATCGAGTCCTCTGATGCCCTCCGGCGTCGAAAAATACAATTTTCATTGATTTACGAATAATCTACATGACATCATGACCGGGTGCTGCCTATCCCTCGTTGATTTTTCGGAGCTCTTTCCTCTCAAGAGACAGACGTCCTATATCTACCATACACATACCTTTCCCAAAAGGCCTCGCTTTCAGTGCAGTCGCAATTTTGCCAAGTCACTTTCATCATGCCATCGTCTGTTCCACTCAAGCCAACCGTCATGAATATGCAAGCCGCCATCACGAAGACACTATCATCCACCCCATGCAGAGAACAAACCCACCATTTCAACTGCACTATTGACGACTACATCCAACTCGAAGATTTTCTAGAATAGAATCATAGAGAGACCTGGTAAAAATCTCGATTCATTCCTATTAACCGCGTTCTTCAAAACCATGCAGTAAATGTACTAACTTTCAAAAGTGACCTCGCGTTCGCTTCCGCAACTAACGAGTTGAGGTTCGTCACGACGCTTAGCTTTATTCATTCTACCTCTTATTGGTATGGTTTTGGGAATGGGTAAAATCTTTGCCAGAAGTGCAGGATATAGTTAAATGCACTAGCTGTGTACGAATTAAGCGGTCCAAGGGGGAGTTTGAGGGCAGGTGATATATTCTATCTTTCGGCAGTAAGAGAGAAGTAGTTTTAACGTGTGCTTAGTTCTTAGTATCAAAGCACCCGATGGCCAGCTTTACCTCCCATTGCGCAGAAGGTGGCCTACCGTCGCTCTCAAAGTCGGATACTCGGAGACATAGAGACATCAAGCGTGACATGAAGCTTCTCATTGTCGGATACTCGGAGACATAGAGACATCAAGCGTGACATGAAGCTTCTCATTGAAGGATCGCAAGGCGTATTTTGGGTGTGTGATCCTCATCAAAATCCAACCGTTGTCCGCAACAGATCAATCTATCCAAGAAGGATTCGTGGAGGTTTGGAGATTCGACCAAGCCACCAAGAAGGCCATACAATATCAGGAACGACAAGTACTATATCCAGTTCCGGACAATCACGCAACTCAGAGGATTGAATTTTCGTGGGCAGAGATTCTTCAAGAACAGAGAATGGTACGAGAACCGACACAAAACCACCTCCTTTGATGCTTGATGGTCTACGGGAGTGTCTCGACAGGACGGCCGTGCAGGAGATTTGGATGAAATCCTGTTGAACATGATGATCCTGCCATTGGAAACGAAAGCTAGTAGCGATAGATATGCCTTGAGTACTCCTGCAAACCGTAAAAATTCTCATAAAGATCATGAAACGATTGCATCCAATTCTATTCACTCATCTAGTCCAACTACCAAGCTATATGCTAAAGCAAAAACAATGTAAGGATCCTCCTTGAACAAATGTAGCACATCTATAAGCTAGGAAAGCTCTTATCAACCTCCTCAAAATGATCAAAGAAGCCCTTGAACAACTTCACGCCCAAACCGGGATCGAGACTTCCCGTCGTTGCTCGAATACTATGCATACTCAACTGAGGGATACCAGCATCGATGGTCCTCAAACCAATTTGAGCACTGGTCATAGGGCCGATGGTGCCACCAGACCGAGAATCGTTTCGAATCTGGAAGATTTGTAGTGTGGAGTCACACTTTTCGGCGACTTGTTGAAGGATTGCGTGGCTGACGGCGTCGGTGGCCATGTGGCCGTTAGGGTCTGCGGAGACAGTAACTCCGACATTGAGACGGGGCATATGGTTCGGAAGGTAGGCGTTGAGGAAGTTGGGGTTCACGGAGTGGATGACATCAGATGAGATCAAAAAGCTGTTGGCGACGGTCTGGTTGTAAAGGTTTGGTCCGTAGTTGTTGTCAGCGAATGCCTCGACGATGCGCTCGATAACGCTGCTCAGATAGGTTGATCGTGCGCCCTGGCGGAGGAGAGATCCAACTTCCTCATCGTCGAACATGCCGACGAGCTTGACAAGACCCGGTGAGGTGGAATCAGGTGAAGCGAGGAGAGCCTCCTGAGCTGCAAAGCAGCAAAGCCTGTCGTCAATGCGACCAGCGAAGATAAGATCCTTCTCAAGACCACCAACCTGCGCAGGTTGGCTGTCAAAGAGCTCCAATTCCCAGTTGATGATATTGCTGTAATCGGTGATACCGAGTTCGCCCGCAATAATCTTGACCAATTTGGGAGGTTGGGTAGCTGCAAAAGTGCCAACCTTGATACCCTCTACTGTCTCATCGGAGCCAGATGCGCTACCAAACAGATCGGAGTTATCAATTCCGATGATGGGGACCATGTTGGTCTCCGGGTTGGCAGCGGTTGAAGCTGCGCCGAAATGGGGAGCTAGAGTCGGGATACGAGCAATGGGCCAGTCGAGCTTGACCAACTTTGTCTTAACAACGCCATCTGCACCCTTCACCAATACGCGACCACCGATACCCAAGTCGCGATCCCACCAAGTCTTGTTCAAGGCACCTGCATATGGAGCAACGGCAAGCTGTTTGAATCCAACCTTGGTGGGCAACGTCGGCACGGGCTTCAATCTGGCGGTCAACGCATCGATGTGTCCCGCAACAAGTCCAATACCATTACCACTCTTGTATTCACTACCCACGGCAAATGCGATCAAGGAGCTGTCATTGCGACTGAGGTAGTACTTTCCACCACGCTTCAATTCGGATGTCCACGTGTCTCGTTCGGAGAGTTTCTTGTAGCCTTGAGCTTCGAGTTGCTTGCCGAAATGGTCTACGGCATGAAAAATAGTCGGGTTCTTGCTGATAAAGTCGATAAAAGGCTGTGTGTAAGCTTCTGGGGAGAAGGAAGTGGTCGGTTGCTGCTGCGGGGAAGCTATCGGACAGGGTTCCTCCACAGCAACAGGCTCGGAGAGCTGCAGGTGCGAGACCGAGGAGTGAAGGGATGAAAGTTGTTTTCTCGTCATATTGTGTATGCAATCAAGTATGCAGAACGAAGGGAATAGAGCTGATATTGATGGGTGTAGTGAAGATAGGGAGCAGTAGTTATGTATAGTCGGAGAGGTATGCGAAGGAGAGTAAACAGAATGGGCGGGCGGAAGGCAGCCTAAGCAAGGTACCAGGAACCAGCCGCTAACGATGATAATAACATCGGCGCCCTATCAGCCGCCAGGGTCACGCGCCCTCTTATCTTATCGGTAGAGATCACGTTGTACCCCCAGCCCTAATTACGAGCTCCGATATTTTACTCCGAGGCTAAATGAAGCAAGGCACACCGACTATTATCTGAGTTATTGAATGGATATGAAATGTAAAGGAATTTAAGATATGCTTTTGAGGTATCCAAAGACAAACAAACATGCCGCAACGAATTTTTATACAAAATGAAAGGATTGAGGGGCATCCCATCTAACTCGATCCAACAACTGTGTTCCAGTTGACCATCCCATCAACACAATCAGTCGTGATAGCTGGGCCCGTGGTGTATGCAACTTCTGTCTCGTTTCTCATGATCCAGAATGTGGTATTTCCCGTTTGACCATTGAAGGGTACCTCAAACGTACTCAATCCGGGTTGCCGAGCATAAAAGCTAGTGATGTTGTTGTTACTGCCAAGTTGCACACCAATCCAACTCGGCTCCTTGATCAAGACCGCAATGTAGATCTTATCTTCCGCAAGGGCAGCTGGGTCCATCGCTTGTTGACCCTGTTGCGGACAGTTGCCGGTAGTACCACCATTACTACCGGATTGATTTGGGTTTGGTCTGTACCAGTAGACCAACGTGTCTCGCGCGATGCGGATTCTGGATCTGTCGCCTAATTTGTAAGATGCAATAAAATATGGCAGTAACTCTCGCCATGCGTCGTGGGGATTGTTCTCGACGTATCGTGACGCTCCTTGCGGGATGCCATCGGCATGAACGGGGCCGATGTAGTGCGATTCGCCATAGTCATTCCACGAAATAATCTGAACAAAATCGGGCTGAAAATGGTATATCTGTTCCCAGCGATATGTCCAAAGCTGTGCGCCTTTCCACAACCAATTCTTGTTCCATTGTGGGAGGTTCGTGTAAAACCATGGTGAAACGGGCATCATATATGGTCTGCCATGTGTGGCATTTTTCCAGACTCGGTCACTGTTGATTGTCTTATCATCGGCACCAGCAGGCCATGCATCCCAGCTGAAAAAGCCATCCACATTATGTCGTAATTCTGCAAATCGCTGGGGTCCCAGACTCGTCCAATCCGGCATGGCGAAACAGTCTGTCTTGTTGCGTATCGTAGGCCAGTCATCGATATTGGCCACTCCTTCAAATGTTGATACAAGTGGTTTGTCGTCATAGTAAAATTGTGCCGGTGATTCCTTGTATTTGTTGATGGCATCGATTACCCTATCCACGGGCCAGGGACCACCGGATAAATAATCAAACGAAAGGAAAAGAAAGAAATCTCCAACTTGTCCTGCTGCAGCATACGCTTTCTGTAAGATTTGATCCGTGTTTGTGTCTTGTTGCGCTATGTTTAGTGCAAAGCCGTCGATGAGTGAGTGTTTGGCTAGTCTGATTTCTGATTCCCATTGCTCTTGTGTGAGAGACGCTGCATTGCCCACCTAAGAAATAGTCAGCTGATGACCTTCATGAAGGCAAATATTCCACTTACAATAAAGTGTGCAAAGACGAATTTGGGCATAGCAGCCATGACATGGTCTATTAGGGCGAAAACGAAAAGTGCCAAATAGACATTCATATTGACCAGTAGCAGCCCATGAGACATGCGTTACAAAAGAGAGGAAACTAAAACTTCAAAATGGAAAAGGAAAATTGAATTAAATATGTCCAAACTCCATTCTCCCCTAGTGCGTACAAACCCTAAACCTTCAACATTCTTACATCCCGTCAACGGGCCTGGGTACAATTCGTCAGAGAAGGAATAACAACAAAAGCACACATAACTCGACTCGAAAAATATTAGCAACATAGTTGTGCATCCTGAAAACTTGACGTGGGTACGTAATCGATTTAAACTCTCAATGTTGTTGTCTCGGTCTGGTATGGACAGGGAGGCGTTTCCACGTGTTGGAATTTCCGGGAAATTAATTACGTATTTGATCCAGCTGATCAAGGAGTTTCCCTGCTAAGTAAAGATTGGAAATTTCTAAGATTCATGTATGGGCATTGGTTGATGGGATTCTAGCGGGCTAGGAGAACAACACTTGGAGCCTTCAGGTCGTTTACTAGTCCTAGTATGCGAGCCCCAGTGTCGTTTGATGCAAACAAAAATCACATGATGAAAAACAAGCTAGACATATTTAAAGATCATCAACTTCTCTAGCCTGTAATTTGATATCAAATGGCAGTATCCATGCCCTGTTTCTTATCGTTCCTATAATCTTTCTATATACCAACAGCTAGAAAAGCACGAATGATAATAGCAGAGCCAATGCATGTTCCAAATTTAACTACACGTTGATATGTTTCACCCATGAGTCGGGCTCAGGTCATCTTTATCCCGTAACACATTTTCCACATACAAGTTAGACGCCCACACACACGTAGTAACCTAACCACAAGTTGTCACAATTAGAGTCGACAGCCGGGTTCCACGAGAGAAACTGGGCTTGTGTAATGCCATTAGCTGCCTCAATAGCCGCGCAACCGTCTCCTGACTGAACAAGATAATATTTGTTGCAGTTGCTCACGATACTAGGCATTTCCGGAGTCGGCCCAGTAGACGTGGCAGTAGGGCTAGTCGTTGTGGTTGCCCCTGGCACACCGACGCAGACATAGTAACCAAGATAAAGGTTGTCGCAAGCTACAAAGTATATACTATTAGTATTCTTCATTTTGTGATTGAATCAGACGGATAGGGGTATTCCATACCAGAGTCAATGGACGGGTTCCAAGTGTCGAATTCCTGCGCGCTTATGCCGAATTTAGACTCGATTGTAGCGCAATTATCGCCTGAAGAGACCAAGTAGAAGTTGTTACAGTTGGATACAAGACCAGATTGTGTCGGTTCGTACGGAGATGAAGTCGTTGTGGTACTGACGCTTGATGTAGTTGTCGCGCCAGGAACGCTAACACAGACATAGTAGCCCAGAAGGAGGTTAGAGCAGCCTATAAAAGGTGTTAGTCACCGGAAATATATTATGTAGCAGGAGTATTACAGACCAGAGTTAATTGCAGGGTTCCAAGAAGCAAATTCTTGGGCACTGATTCCATATTTTGACTCGATTACCTCGCATGTATCACCTGATGAGACTAGGTAGAAACCATTACAGTTGGAAGCAAGACCAGTCTGGGTTGGCTGGTACGGAGACGAACTTGACGTCGTGGTAACAAAGGTGGTAGATGTAGGAACACTGGTGGTAGGTATGGATGTAGGACTGCTGGTGGTGGTGGCGGTGCTAGTAGAGGATGTCGTCGTAGTTGACGAGACTGAGCCTAGCACACAGTAAGGCTGGCCGGCCACCAACGTCGTTGGGCAGGCAACACTTGGATTCAGAGCCTGGAATTTCGCTTCTGTCAAGCCCCAGTCGGCAGCGAAGCTTGCGCAAGTGTCCCCGCTGCTGGCAGCCACGCTGAATTGGCATGTCACAGAGCGGGCTTCCAGGGCATGAGCAGAGAGCAGATGGGGGAGCAACCCCAGGATGATCAACGACATGAGACCCATATCTGGCTTTGCTTGCTCAGCTTGCCTAATGGAGATGAGTTAACAATGAGCAGTGAAGGTGATTAGGAAAGCATCATGATCTGGGCAGATCATTGCCGTTTAAATAATACTCTGGGGTGAAGGACATGATAATTGAAGTTACATCAACCTCATATGAGGAAGAGAAGCATAAATGCCTGATATCCAATGTCCCAAGCCATTCCGGTTGGTTGTTGGTTTGTTGGTTGGTTGGTTGGGTTGTTGATCAAGTAGAGCTTGTCAAAGCTGGCTAGTTGTTGGATTCCTCTGTACTAAAAAGAACGTGCTTATCCTCAGATGCAGGAAGAATACTTAAATTTGATTTAGGTTGCAACACTAATTTTAGTGCGCTATTAGTTTCGCCGCATTTAATGCATGTATACTCACAATTCCACCAGAAAATCCTAGGTACTAGTAATAGTAATGTAAGCATCTAGACCCAAAAACCTGACCGAATGGTTTAGATAGGGTGGATAATTGGATTGAATGCTGAATGATTTTATAGCTAATCACTAAAGATCCTGTATGAAGTATAATACCCTATTTTACCTGTTACGGTGATTGATATATGTTTTAAGCCTAACATGCGAGCTAGTTGCTGCACATATCTAGGAGCGGCATAGGTTGTGCTCGCTAAAGAAGCCAGGACTTGATAGTACTCTGGTCCTATATGGATTCTGTTGGTCAGCAGGCACTGGGGTATGTTGTAAATTGAGGAATCTATTGGCTCTTTCTCATCTCAGGCAACGCCATGTTTACTATCAATTAACTGGCCACGGTGAGTACATAGCCCTCGCGTCTGACATGGAATAGAAAATCACCTCATCTCTATGGTCGATTTACATCGTAATACTCTCTTCTCTAGGTAAATTATCTGACCCCCCAACTAGAACAGTTTTGGATTGTTAATGTCCTCGATTTCTCTAGCTACCAGCCTTGTTATTGGAACTAGGGTTAAAAGAAAGTTAAAGGAAAATTCATAGCAGATCCTATTAGATTACCAGTTGACGAGATCAGATATCACCATGCTAACCTTACTCTATGAAACTATTGTTCCACAAGATCTAAAGATAGATGCCAGCTACAACGTAAGATTGAGTATTCTCTTAATGCTGGCAGATCTGATATGTCAGCTGGGCACTTTTAATTTCATTGTTAATACCAGATGACATAGATTGCGAATGGCTTTACATTGGTACTATCAAAGATATTATCATCTAGCGCCTGAACATTCGTAAGAAAGATTGAAGAATATAGACTATTTTTACTATCCGAATCTTCTTCATCCTTATAATTATCATCATCACTGTTATAATTCTCTACATGGTAAAATCCATTGTGCATATTCTCAAAATTGATTGGAATATTCGCTTATAGTAAGTCGTGTAATCGATGGTTGTCAAGAAAGACAATCGTTGATGAAAGAAGTGCCAAATACTTAGTATATCCCCGAATTCCCAGCGGCGTAAATACAAAACTATTCCAATTGTACCCTTGATTGATATTAATCCTTTTCAATCTTGCTCTGTACAACTCTGTCCAGTTATCAGTTATGGAACAGGAGAACCAATAGAGCCGATAGGGCTAAACTTACAACGGTACCGATCCGTAGCCCTGGTTGATACTCGCACAGCCATAGCACTTTGTATAAATTCCCTTGACATACACCATTGTTGGGCCCATATATACATCCGAGCGGTGGATTATATGGGAAGGAAGTGGCATTGGCGTTGCTATATATGCAGCACATATACCAACTTTGGAAGAGCGTATCGGGACTATGCGAACTCTCGTTCCCATGTACATGCTCGGGGGTCCATAAGCCGTAAGTTTCCGTGATGGGTGCCGTGTCGTTCACTTGTTCGTTTACATTGCCAAGTTTATCAGGCAAAGCGTCGTTAGGGAGGCTATCTCGGTCGTCTGTAGGCATTGCAGTGGAAGCTGAGATTAGCACACCACACAATGCAATAAGACTCAACAATTCCATAAGTAGATTGCTTGATTTCATGATATTGAAAGGTTCAATATATAGAATGTCTTTAGAGAAGAGATGATTGCTTGATAGGAAGGGCAGAATTACTCTTATATAGAAGGACTTCATACCCTCAGAGATTGGTATGTTCTATATACGTCTCTTGAAGATCGCACGAGACTCAAGAGTAACACATCCCAATAGGAGCATGGAGCCTCATGGTACCCAATGTCCATAATATCACAGCTCGTGGAACACTGCACGCTGCTCGAGCGGCCAGTCGGATTAAGATCATCCAAAGCAAGGCTCATTATATCCACAATCACCAGGCGGTCTACCAGTAAATCATCTCTGGGATCAATAATATCAAAACCTAGGGGGGAGGTGTGATATGTTTGGGTTGTTTAACTCTTGTTCTCGTGATAATATTTCTACTGTTTCGTCTAAAGTTGGCGCCAGGCATATTGAAAGCTCTAAACAAGGCAACAAATCACCTCAGAGCACACACACCATACATGGCAAGACGCAAATAACTGACATGCCTATAATCACATGGAAATGCTTCGAATGATCTAATGACCTCCCTCGGACGTTTACGCTCATGACTGCGGAAAGTATGGAAGGTTCCATCTAACTGTAAGAGTTAGGTCACACTCTTGAATGCGTGTCACGCTCCTCAATATGAGGCCAACCTCAATTTGCACTTCATCCTTCATCTCATGCTGCCTGTTGACTAGTTGAGATTTGTACATCTTGCAGAGAACGTGATTCTGTTTATCTGGAAGCGTATCTCGGATCTTCGGCCACGGTTCGGATCCCCGATTTGCCTATTAAATGATCAAGGTTTTTGTCATACTTCAATAATTTTGTCTGCTTTTCACTTTTTTTTCCGTTTGCAAATGGTCTAAGTGAACTTGGATCAGCAGTTGACGAACTTTTACTCCGCTTGCTGTAAATGTCTAGGTTTTGAGTTGAAGCAACTGGAGGGCGTTACTATCCAAGAGCAGACTATGAATATTTCTTCATTCATACATCTCTGCTGACATCACGCTCAATGACATCCGATAGAGATCGTAGCCCTAACTCTAACAACATATAGGTACACTTGACCGTGTATAATATATCTCGGTAGAATAGATTTTAGCTACAGTACTACCGCGAGATCTAGTGGTTAGGACATCTGGTTTGGTGTCAACTGGTCCGTTCTCTCAGATAACCTGGGTTCCCCAGAGAGACCTTCCCGATGTCTTTTTTTGCGACCCAGAATGACATTATCTAACTAGTGTGACATACCAGTAAACACGGGAGGTGTTAGTTAGTAGGCCACTATTGGGTGTATAATTTAATCAATGTTTATTATAGCAAGTTTGGTGCAAAAATTACCCTTCCATCAAATATAAGCCATAGAGTTCAATATTCAGGGCAAAACCACCTTTGCTTCAAATGTTACTTTACTGTTTATATAAACTTCGCTCAATATTCAGGTCCTCCTATGTATTATATATATACGACAGTCAATTAAACTTACTTTTCCAGAAAACTAGTATAAAATCCCTGCCATCTCGGCTGTTTGCTAACGGTCTCAAAAGGAATCGTGTAGTGATTAGCATGTGATAGAGAAAAAGACATAGGGTTTGACGTGGATTTACCGGTTCATTGTTTCTGTAGGAGGGCCATAGCTCGATGATATCACGCAATCCGGTAGTAAAAGGACGATGTATCAGAAGGATTGAAGGTGTCTAGTAATATTTAGTGTGTACGTGACTTGCATCTTGAGACATCGGTGATTGAAGCACCGCAATTGAGATCGCCTGATGGTACATGTATTGCGCAACCCTGCAGTTATGGATAATAAAAAATGGGTAGTATTCGGACGTTTTCGATCGTCAAAATAAGCAGACATCGAGCGCCTGAGCTCAGAATAACCAATTTATGGTGAAAGCTGAGCGATTTCTGTACGCCAGGAAGAATACTGAAGGACGGTTGGGATGTTCACCTCACTAATTGTACAAATTGCATGCTCACCAATGAGCTCGTGGCAGAGACGAGCGTGATAGTGGTCGAGGAGGGTCAAGTACAACTTCTTCCTTTGTGTGTCCCTCGAGAAGCACCCTCGCCAAGATGTTGTGTTTCTCCAAAATTCGTCCACCTGACTGATTTGAGGCAATTTTTTCACCCTGGAGAAACATTGAGTATTGTGGAGAGACTTAGTGAGTATTGTGGAGAGACTTAGTGAGTATTGTGGAGAGACTTAGTGAGTATTGTGGAGAGACTTAGTGACAAGTTTCGTTCAAGTAGAAGCAATATTACTTTAATAATAAAAGTTCTCTGTGCTACCACGGCCGAGATGCATGACACGAATGTGTAAATTCCATTTGACGACCATAGGATCGGGGAATTGATGATAGTATTCCAAGGTTGGGTATGACAAGCCCTGCATTCTTAAAATTAGGACTGCCGTAGTGCTAACAAATGGTCAAACGAATCTCGTTGAACACACGGATTTGGAACCATCAGCTCATAGCTTGCACAACTAGCTGAGGCAGAGAGTGGTACTCTATATCCAAGCTTCACTTAAACCACCACATCAACTGACGATCTCAACCAGGTTATCGAAGATGGCGGCGAGAAGCACTGTGCTCAAGACGTTTATTTAAACTGGGAGTTTCCTGATGTCTCCAGAAATTGACCAACAATCAAGACAAGCTTTCCAACTCACTCCACTACATTGAATACTTCCACCCAATTCTGAACAATCTCGTTCATTCGTGATCTCTTTGTGATAATGTCTGCACCTGCTGTTTCTGGAATCAATCCCACCACCGGACCTGTCTCCGGTGGTACCTCATTATTGATTGCTGGATCCAACCTGCTTGGCGCCACTGCAGTGACCTTTGGTACTGGCGCTACCTCCGTAACGGCAACGCCAACCAGTTCCACTGCATCATCAGTCTCTGTTAGAACTCCTGCATGGCCATTTGCCCCAGGGGCGGCAAGAGTGACAGTGACTACCCCGTCTGGTAGTAGCACTCAGCCAGTATTTTTCACCTTTACGAGTATTGTTCCACCTGTACTGGCCTCTCTAACTCCCAACATTGGCCCTGTGAGCGGTGGGAATGTGACAACAATTACTGGTACTGGCCTGCTATACACAACTGGTGTGAGCTTTACACAGGGAACCACTACTGTGAATGCTAGCAGTTTTGCTATTCTATCCAGCACCCAGGTTGCTGCTGTGGTGCCGCCAGCTCCAGTTGGTGCTGGTCCAGCATCCGTCAACGTCACAAATGGAGCAGGTACCAGTGCTACACCTCTGACCTACACCTACAATCTTGTCATACCTCTACCTGTAGTCACTGGTGCTGTCCCCAATACTGGTCCTGCTGCTGGTGGCAATTCAGTCGCGTTGACAGGAAGTGGCTTCACATTTGCTACGCAGGTGAGGTTCGGCACAACCCCTGCCCTCAGCTTCACAGTGACCAATGATACATCTATCACTGCAACTGCTCCCCCTGGAAGTGGTACAGTGACAATTACAGTAACTGGTCCGTCTGGTACTGGGACTGGGGTTCCATATACATACAATCCTGCCCCCCAACCTTCAATTACTTCTTTAATCCCAAGCTCGGGGCCACTCGCAGGCGGAAATAATGTCACTATAACAGGCACAAATCTCAATATTGTTACTGGTGTTTCGTTTGGTGGCGTTCCAGCTACTTCTTTTATAATTCTATCACCTACATCTATCAATGCCACTGCGCCAGCCGGATCTGCTCCTGGTACTATCAGTGTGACTGTGTCCTCTGGCACTTTTACCAGTCCTCCTGCCACTTACACCTATATCGCGCTGCCAACACCAACGAGTATCTTCCCAACCGCAGGTGTGATATCCGGTGGGACGCCTCTTGCTATAACTGGCACTGGCTTGGCAGGAACAACAAGTGTCCTTTTTGGATCAACCCCTGCTGTCATTACCGATGTTGTTGGGGATACTGAAGTTGACATCACCACACCTGCACATGCGGTTGGTACAGTCCCAGTTACCATCGTCGCTCCAGGTGGCACTAATAACTCACTGAGCTTCAGTTACCAGCCACCACCAGTCATCACTTCTTCCAGTCCCACTTCGGGACCAGCGTCAGGTGGCACAACGGTGAACATTAACGGAGCCGGGCTGATAAACGCAACTGACGTTTTCTTTGGAACAACTCCAGCAGCCTCTTTCACCGTGGTATCTGACAACCTCATAACCGCCGTTTCTCCTCCTGGAACTGGTGCGGTTGCTGTTACTGTCAGCACTCCCTCTACCTTCAGTAACGGTTCCCTATTCCAATTTCTCACGGCACCAACTCTCACCAGCATAACTCCAACAGGTGGGCCTATAACAGGAGGCAACAACGTGACCCTCTCAGGGAGCGGATTTACAGGCGCGCTAAACGTTTTCTTCGGTGGGTTGCCAACCACTTTTACGGTCCTGGACGACGGCACCATCACGGCAGTAGCGCCTACAGTTGGAACTCCGGGTCCCGTATCGGTGACTGTAGAAAATGGTGGTGGCACTAGCACAGGTCAAACATACAATTTCACCTAATTTGGAAGTCCATAATCACTGAAGAAGTGGTGTTGTTGAGTTGTTGAAGGTAGCCTTGCCAAGTTTACTCCCTATTTCTAGATACTTTTTATAACACCAGTGAACTTCAGTGGCCTTTGCTCTAACTGTCCATTTGTCTGCTCTTGTTTTGATATTTGCTTTTTTATGTTAGCAATCTTCAACAGTCATTGCTATCGTTTATTTGATCTATCTTAATTTCCTTGCTTCTCACGTTCCAGATTGATATTTCTGACTTGTTACTAGCAAGCTTCAACAGCTATGGTTACTTGAAATTCTACTCTGTAAATACGCATGATCTCATATTTGTTTGCTGTAAACTAATCATATGTGATTCCTAGAATCAATTGGGCTGTACAGTATGTTCTACGTATGAACATTGCTCATGGAGTGAGTAATGTAGTAGCTGCGACTTCAATCGAAGAAGAGGCAGGTTGTCGGAGAATCAGGTATACTGCATTCCGTTCTCGGTTTTACTCGCAGTATTGTGGTAATTGCAACAGTCAGAACCTCACACTTGGCCATAAACTCATACAAAGCACAATAAACGTGATATTCCCACAACAGGGCCTCGATCGACCAGGGGTTGGTTTGACGGTTTTCGAAGTTGCAACCCTTCTCCATGTGCCTAAATCTCCTCACTAAAGTACTTGTTGTTATACTGCTTACAACATTGTGTGAACCAGTAGGTCGAGAGTATTCACAAAGGAATTGTGAGAAACCCTTGCTTCTTCCAAGCACCTGGCCCTTTGCGAAGTTAGGATTGATGGATGTCTCGATTAACTTGCCCGTGTGGCTCGTGGCGCGGTGTGGGCCTCGGGAGTATCCGTCCGCCCCCATAGGCCGGCCCCGATGAAAGCCCTAACTTCAGATTGAGCCGCAGATCCATGCAAGTATCGATCATCTCTTTGTTCTTTGTTCATTACCCTTGTCATTCTAAACAATCCCTAGCCGCCTTTCCATCCTTTTACTTCCTCCCCTTTACTTTTTGATTTTCTCATGCTAATCCTTTTTTTTTTTCATTTCTATTCTCTGCTTTCGTTTTTTCTACCGAAGGTAATCATCCAGAGTCAAAACATGTCGTCCACGGTCTTGAAATTTTTTGCCTCGTTTCTTTTTGCCGCGGAGCCAGAACGCAATACTTCCCGTCACCGTGGAAGTAGATTTAGTTTTCCCACGCAATGATACATACGCACCAGTCCCTCCCCTACCGATAGTTTTCGCTATCCAAGACAGTCGCTATGCATCATTGTTCTTCCCCTATATTCGGTTTTCCTTCACTAGTGACACTAATGTCTTTGGCAAGACTACCTCATCTTTTTTGGATTTCACCTACGTGAACTTCTCAAGCAGTGACCCAGATATGCATGGGGCTATATTGGCAGCATGAGTGGCCGTAGAGACCGGTGGCGACTCTCCTGGTCCCTGTTTACGAACAATTCCTCAACATCATCAGAATCAATCTTAACAAACATTACCACCCAAATCCAGGGAACCAGCATCGTCTTCACGACCCGAAACGGCATGCAACAACCGGATTTCGTCGCCGTTTCAGAGGAAAGCACGTGTGTTGGCACCAACCAAAGCTATACTTTCAATGTGATAGGGATACTAGATGTGTGGGATACGGAAAAGTTAGACGATCGAGATTC
This sequence comes from Talaromyces liani, assembly GCA_022814505.1. NCBI lineage: Eukaryota > Fungi > Ascomycota > Eurotiomycetes > Eurotiales > Trichocomaceae > Talaromyces > Talaromyces liani. Next base: position 541,369 of record JAKLNL010000019.1, read on the forward strand.
ATGTGCCATTCTCTTGCCTGCTACGCCAACTGCAAACCCTTGCGGTGCGGCTATCATCAAATGTGACATGCCCACCCATCAATCAAAGGTTTAGCTGGGAAGTCGCTTTGTTTCCTGGCTGGTTGTTTACATGTTTACTGTTGGCTGTATTCTTTTTCGTCGCCAACATAGGTCAGATTATGTTATGTAACTTGTAAATTAGGGTTTAATGTCATACCGTCATACCGTTTTGGGAACAACGCGACAACTAAGTGAAAGTACCTGGTATTGCGGTTGTACTATTTTCAAAATCTCTTACAAAGGCAGGGAATCGCTCTTTTGGACATAACGGCGCCATATAGTCAATTGCTTCAACTATACTGCCCTTGTCAGCTTTTATTAGGGTTGGGGTTAGGGTGGTGTAGGGACGAAGTGGGGTGGAGGATGATACACTTCAGAGACGCTGTGCAGCAATGACCTTTTGAATACATTCTCCATTCTTCTTGTCAAGCAGAGTATCAGCCCAGGACGAGATTCAGTAATCAAAAATGCCTGCGGACATTCTATTGCCGCTCGCCACATTTTGTTCACAGTCAATTGCTCAGCGGTATATCAAGACCATCAGGAATCGAGGCGATGCATGGCACACTCTGGCGGAACAATCGTCATTGCCTGAGCATAGAGACTCAGCCTTGAGGACTTTCGGCCTGAATCTGACGATACGAAAGAATTTCAACGGTAGAGAAGATTTCTCCGCGAAGTTGGATATCCCATCATTCGAACCAGTAAGCGAGGACGTGCAATGTACACATGATACTACATCAAGTAGCCCTCGACATTTTCATATATTTCCCGATTACGGCACCGACTTCATCTGGCTCAATGATAATGATCCTACATATAACGGCGAAAGCAGTCACATTGAGTTCGAAGATGCCCTTTCCGGCCTCCCAAAGGAGGTTTTTGACAACTACGATGCCTGGGTAGAGACATACACCACTAATTTCAAAGAAAGATGTGACAAGTCCGGGGATTATACGGCGTATGTTTTTCCTGCAGTGGCAGAGGAAGTTGCGTGGAATGTTGCTGGGTTTTTGCTGGCGTGGCGTATTGCGTTGGCTTCACATGTGGGTAGCATTAAGTTTGGGGTTGGTCGTGAGAAGTATGTTTTAAAGAAACGGGAGGGTGTAGGAAATGTTATTTATTCGTTTCTAGAGGATCAAGCTAGATTCCTGAAAAAGGGAGAGACACTGCAATGATAATCTTCTATCTTCAAGTTACAGGTGGCATGTCTGTATTGCAAGACCTCGTATATCAAGACCTAGTTGTGCAATCCGTCAAGGTTACCCTATCCCATGTAAAAGATCCTGGAATATGAGATGGGTAACGGCACATGTTCATCACTTTCTCAGTAAATATACCGGAAACTAGAAACACGAAACAGTCAGCTTCCATCCTTATTAAAACGACAGAAAAGGCTGGATACATACTTCAAATTCTCCCGATCGGTCAAATCCAAGAATGCAGTGGCATCCAAATCCCTTCCTTCCAATCCACCTTCCATCTCCGACTGTATCTTGTCACGTCTCTTGTTCTCCCGTCGTAAAAGGAGGCCAAGAGTAGAGATGAGGACGACTTCGATGAGATGAGATCCAATCATGGACCAGATTCCGAGGGAGTATGTTGGTCTGCATATATCAGTTACGTGAATCAATAAATGGGATGTGGGAAAAGAGGGAAATGGCATACGATTGATCAGTCTTGTAGAAGAATGGTCCTGCAATATTTCCGGTACAATATCCGAGAAACAGGACGGCATTCGTAACGACTTTCTTGGTATGTCCTACATGCCACCTGCATTAGCTGTTTATTGATCCAGGCAGCGAAAGACGAGGGGGCCGTACCAGCAGTATTAGCAATCTGCATACTAAGCACCAACACAAACGCCGCATTATACGGTCCCGTCAAATAATAACAAATCAACCTTCCAACTTTCCGGTCGAGGGGGACAAATCGTAGTCCGAAGGCGCCAGTAATATTGGGGATCAAGAAGAGAAGCACAAAGATGCACCGTTTATTCTCGAATCGATCATTAAGAAATACGCAGAGTAGTATGGATAAGGCAATGATGACGCCGTAGGGGATTTGCATTAGTGTCGTGACGAGAGTCGAGAAACCGAAACCTTTGATGATGATGGTGCCGAAATTGGATATTCCGCCGTTGGGGACGTTGCCTATAAGATTAGTACAGGTCTCGTTGAAGCGAATGATTGAGAACATACAAACAACACCGAGGAAGAAGAACATGTACAACTTGTAATCGGTAAAGGCTTCCCGGATCTGGTAGGGCTTCAGATGTTTATTCTCAATACCAGTTTGATTCTCGCGCAGACGTTCCACGGCGATACGGCGTTCTCTAAGTGTCAGGCCTTTGGCTGTCACTGGGCTGTCGGGGAGGAAAATGAACATGATAATGCCCCAGGCTGAGCACAATGCACCACTATTTCGCAATCTTGTTAGTAGCTCGTCTCCAGAAGAGGAAGCATCTCGTGCCAGAGAAGGTTTAGGGTCATACATGATCAAAAACTCGTATTTCCACGATGGCAATGCACCTCGAATATGGCCAATGCCGTATCCGAGAAGCCCGCCGAGAGCAATCCCAAAGCCATTGGCAGTATACCAGAGACCAATACGAACGGGTTGTTCTCGTCTGGTGTACCACATACTGGTTACCAGCATGAAGCCTGGATCAGAGCATGCTTCGGCGGCACCGGCGAGGACTCGGAGGACTCCGAGTGTGGCGAAGTTGTGGCATGCAGCTTGAAGCATGAGGAAGAAGCCCCTATTTTGTCAGTCTAGGTCGTAATGTGGTTGCGAATAAAGACTTACCACATGAATATATTAAAGCCGAGATATTTGCCTGAACATCTAGTTAGTTCATAGCAACGAAAGAAACACCAGACAGGGGCTCTCACCAATAGGCAACCTCTGCAATAGAAAATTCGTAGGAAAAGCCCAGACCAAAAATCCAAAATAAAACAAACTACTCAGCCAGTTGTACTCCGTCCCAACGAGATGAAGATCATCCCTAATCCCGAATATAGCAGCATAGCTAAGCGTTGTCTTTACTCCGTCATTAGCACAACCGATCTTGATATACTTGCAGAGATAAAAGCGGTGGGGGACGAACCTTATCAATATAAAAAAACGCATAACAAACCGCCAGATACGGCAAAATCATAAAGTCGATTTTGCGTAATACTTTCTTCTCATCTTCGTAACTGACGTGTTCATGGAGTTCGTCGCTGTTTTCGAATAGGGCGAGTGCAGCATCGCCGTCGTGGGTGTTCCATTTTTTGGCTTGGATGGGGTCTTCGACTGCAGGTGGCGCGTGTTCTCTGTGAGCGGTGGTTGTTGCTGTTATGTCGTTGGATGGGGATGGGAGCTCGGCTCCTGTTGTTTTTAATTGTCCCATTTGGTTTGTTTGTAAATTGAAGATGCTCGAAGATACGTTATATCAAGTAGACAATCCAAGCAAAGAAGAAAGACGAAAAGAGAGCCTCGACACAGCGCAATGATAGCATTTTGTACCACCAGACCAACGAGGGGATCCCTCACACAACATCAAATACGGCATCTTCGCCGATCTCTTCTCCTCAGTAGCGACATACTTTCCCTCACGCTCAGGGTCCGAAGGAGATCTTTCCGATCAACTACATTCATGTTCTTATGCGGAGAAGTACTACGTAGTACATTATCGCGGAGTATGTGAGAAATAGGTTTACGCAACCCCCACAAAGTATGGGGAAATTTCTTGATTTGCGGGGTTGAAAGTTACTAAACCTGATGGCTTCGATAAAGTGGAAAGTCTATTTTGAAGAGATGCTGACTTGGTTGGTGGACATAACTTCCAAGGTTGTTTGGGGGATGATGTGTTCGAGTATCGGAGTAAGTCCGATTGAATTTGTTGGCTTGGATCGAGATTCGCAGTATGCCCGAGACTTGGTTAAAGGCTTTACCTAGGTATTCTGGGTCTCGGTTATGTTGATGGCAATGGTGTTCCCTCAAGTCGGCTGGTCGTAAATTGTCTCGTGGTGGAACTAGTTACCTAGGTAGTCCTATGATATCGTACGACAAGCCCTAATCGACCCAAATAGGAAGGTACTTGTCGGCGTGTTGGTGGGAGCTTACACTTTAGTCACGGCTATTAGTATCAAACTCTCTATTCTCTATTGAATCTATCTCCACCTCTTTTTCTAAAATGCGAACAGCTGAATCCAAATCCCGCTTTTCTGTATCTTCAATGCCCGAAAATCCACGGTAAACCCCTCAGTTGAAATTATGGATTATACAATATCAGGGTATAATAAGAGATCAAACAGAGCTAAGCTGTTCTACCGCTTGTTGAAGTTCAGGTATCGTGCCTTAATGATATTGTTAGTATTCTCGAATCAAGGCATAGAAAGGAAACTGTACTCACTCCAAGGAAAAGAATGATAATGTTGCTGACAATGAAGCAAAGGAAGATACCCAAATCTCTCCAGCGGTTGTCATAGCTCAAGTCGAAGGCGGAATAGAACTGGTCTCCAACCTTGTAAGCACAATATTGACAGGCACTTGTCGCATTGTCGACGATATAGCCCGGAGCACCAGCTGCAAAATAGGGGGCCATGTAGTCACCACAAGTTTGGCCGTCAGGCGCAGAGAAAGTGTTGAGTTCCGAGCTTTTGCAGACGACTGGACGATCGTGTAGTTCGGTCACCAACATACCGCCAATGAGTCTGGTAAAAGGGTCGAGCTGGTACAACCACGCTCTCCAGAATTTAGGAATCTGGGGTTTGGGGATTGCGACACCACAGAACAGCGCAAACACGATGATAAGTGGAGGGTTGAGTTGTGAGGAGATGTATGAGCTTGGTGTAATTGCAGCAACCATTTGACCCAATGTGACAGAGAAGAACTCGGTGATCAGAACCATAAAGAACTGATATCCGGCACGGTCTGAAGCACTCTGGAAACCTGGAATATAATAGATTGGCAAGAAAAAGGCAACGGTGCAAAGCAAGCTGTACGGAATCTCAGCAACAACCATAGCAACTGCAAACGCAACTGATTTGTAGGTTTTGGATGCAGCTTCCCGATAAGAAACCAGTCGTGACATCTCGTACTTAGGCTCCACCTGTTGGATGATGATGGCTGGAATGACAGTAATCTGGAACAGAACGAAAACACGGTATTGAAGAGATGACCGTGAATCATCTAGTTGAAGGAACATCAGACCGGTGAGAAGTGCAATAATCGCGTGTACGAATAGCCTGGTAAACCCGTAGTTGGGTGATCGCCAGAAAGCCAAGTTCGTCCGTCGAACAACAGTCTTGACTTGGTACCAGGTAGGTGTTGCGTATTCGACCTCTTGTGGTGCAGTGCTCTCGTTCTCCTTGTTTTGTGCGGCGCGTTCTGTCTTCATTTTCGTGATGTCTTCCTTAATTTGAGCCAATTCTGGTGATTCACGCCAAATATCGCCCCAATCACGATCTCCAATACGAGGAGTTTGACCGGCACCGATAGCATCGAGCATCCACTCAGCGGGATTTGCGTTGGGAGGGCATTCGGCTCCATTGCGTCGGAAGTAGTCGATCAAAACATGACTATCATCTCCGATATCACCAAAGTAAACGCAGTTGCCTCCTTTCTGTAACAAGAGAAGTCGGTCAAAGCTTGAGAACAGGGCAGAGTTAGGCTGATGGATTGTGCACAGAATTGCTTGGCCGGCTGCGGCCAACTTTCGCAGGAAACGAACGATATTGAAAGCAGACTGACTGTCAAGACCTGACGTGGGCTCGTCCAAAAACAATAAAAGCTCGGGCTTAGCAGCAAGCTCGACACCAATGGTCACCCTTTTACGCTCCTCGACAGACAAACCAACTTCTGGGAAACCAATCACTGCATCTGCCAATTTTTCCAATTCTAGTAAAGATAAGATTTCTTCGACATAGGCATGCTTCTCGGCCAATGGCACATCATAGGGCTGACGAAGCTCTGCAGAGAAGCGCAACGCTTCACGTACCGTCTGTGTAGACTCGTGAACATCTAACTGTTCTGCGTACGAAGTACCACGCTGGAAGGATGGACCAGGTTTGTGACCGTCAACTAGAATGTCTCCCGAGATGACTCCAATACTCTTTCGAGCTGCCAATACGTCCAGTAGTGTTGTCTTTCCAGCTCCAGAAGCTCCCATCAGAGCAGTCAGTTTGCCTGGTTGGACATAACCATAAACCGAGTTCAGCAACCGGCGAGTACCAGACGGTACGGGGACATCGTAATTGACATCCTCCCAGGTAAGCACGGCCTTTGAAGTGATGTTCAAATTCGAAGAAGAGTCGTCGGCTTCCTTATTCTGACGTTTCTGCTTCTTAACCATCAATTCCTCGTTCAGCTTTTTTCGTTCATCATTCTCTTTCTGGAAAAAGGTGATAGTTCTACCGCCGGCTCCCCAGTTCACGGATTCTCCCAAATAAGAATTGGTAAACAAGAAGAAAACAATCAAAGCGACGATAATTCCGAAGTTGCGCCAAAGATCTCCAGTTTCGTAACTGAAACCAGCACTGAGGTAGGAGGAGCCTGGGATGATATTCGAACCCGGGGAACTTCCTTGAAGAGTACATGTTTGGTGAGCAATGTCGCCGTATGAAGGCACCAAGGAGGACTCGGAACAGGTCAAGGTGAGTCGTTTGAATTCATTTACCATCAAAGCCGAGAATCCCAAGCCGAGCGCATTGATATAGAAAATCCATCGCAACCAAACCTGCTCACTCTGATACTGGATAAGATACCCAGCAGTAAGCACATAGAGCGTAATAATGGTGGCAGCGAACTTCATTGCATAGTCGAAATCAGGACACACGCAACCAATTGTTCGGAAGAACAAAGTCATACAAAGGTATCCGGATACGATGATTAGAACGAAGGTGAAGAAAGCACCGGCATCAAGGACTAAACCGCACATGAAGTAAACGATGATACTAAAAACCAATATCTGCACAGCAGCGAAAGCAGTGTCGACCAGAATTTGAGCAATCCATAAAGCACTCGGGCGGTGGAAGGTATAGGCTTTATGTTTATTCACAATCGGACGGCCAAGCATAGTCGAACCCAATTCTGCAAAGGCCTGAAAGGCGTTGAAAAGGAGCGAAATGAACAGTAAACCACCACGAGTAAAGGCACCGGAACTGGTAGTTGGCAATTTGTACCAAACAGTCCCCAAAATAATAGCCGTAATGATAGATGTAGCCCAAGAGACTGTCAAAGTAAACTTATCCTGCCATTTCACAAGAAACTGGCGTTTCATCAGAGCCCAGACCTGTAGATAGAAAGGAATTGAGTAAACTGAAGATTTAGGGGTGTGCTTGCGTTTGGCTTCACTGTGAGCAAGCTCGAATTCATCGTAGACGTGCTTCTCTTGTTGAATTTGAGTACGATAGGCAGCAATTTCCTCGTCAAGCAACGTGCGGTATTTGGACTCATCAAAAGCCTTGACCAATTCTTCCGGTGTAGAAGGCACATTTTCAGAGCTGCGGCCCTCTTGATACTCCCTTTCGAATGGATCGGTACAGCCTGTCAAGTAATCGGGTGTTGTCTGTCGAGGTTTCGGCATGAAACCAAGTCCTTCAAAATAGGCTCTTGCTTCAGCCGTAGGCCCAAAGAAGACCTGACGACCTTCGTCGATAACCATAACTTTGTCAAATTGCTCATAGATGTTTTCCGAGGCCTGATACAGAGAAACAAATGTCGTTGTCTTGTAGATGTTGGTCATGATCCGGAGTGACTTTGCAAAATCTAATGCTGTAGATGCGTCCAAACCTCGAGTTGTGTTGTCCCAAGCCAAGACAGTGCCAGAAGTAATCATCATTTCTGCTATACTCACCCGTTTCCGTTCGCCTCCGGATACACCTCGGACGAATGCATTACCGACAACAGTATTGATTGTATGCTCAATGTTGAACATCTTCAATAACATTTGTATGACCTTTTCCTTGAATTCTTTTTTCGATACGCCGGCGGGTCTTTTGCCTGGAGTCTTGGTGTCGAGGGCGAATGAAAGGGTTTGGCCAACGGTGAGGGTAGGATGATGGACATCATCTTCTTGGTTATAAACAGCTTCACCGCGGAACCTCTTCGCAAAGGTATCGCTATCAAATGGTCCGTAGGTGACTCCGCCGTCAAACGATGTGTATCCATAGCGTTGATTTGTGATGACTTTCAAGAATGTAGTGCAACCAGAACCAGGGCGACCCAAAACCAAGACCATCTCACCGGGTTTCATGACGCCTCTGAAATTGTGAAGAATATCGACTTCGGCGCCGTGCTTCTGCAGTCCCAAGAGATTTTTGAGTGTCTCATATACATTGAAAAAGCCAATCACGGCATCGGGAAACGTCTGTACAAAGGTCTTGACTCCACCATATCCTCGGACTGTAAGACCATCCCAAATAACACCTACAATAACGTCAGTCTGGGCCGGCAGCCATCATACTTGCAAATTGTAGAACCTACCGATATGCTTCGGCTTGATACCAGCCTCATTCTCGGCGGCTTTGGACCCATGGAGAGCAGATTCCAGATCCCACTGCTCGGTGGTAGATTCGGGTGAGCTTCCGGTCTTTTCGATATCGTGCACCGAAGCGCGCTTTGATTGACGTGATGCCTGTTTCGAGAGTCGTCTTGTTTGCTGAGAGATGTTCGAAAACTGTTTGTTGAGCTCCTCGAAGTCCTTTTCGGCGCGCTCGACATCGATGCCGGATTGAATGCGCGTGAGACCGGTGGGGTTAGAGTTTCTCACTTGCTCACGGCCGTCTTCGTAGGTGGATTCGGTGCGTACGCTTTCGTCTTCCTTGGTCCAGGATTCGGTTGGATTAGCGGGTGACGACATTGTGTCTGCTGTATGAGCGCAGGCGCAAAGGTCTAATGTTCTTCAGATGAGGACAATGATAATTCAGGTGGTATTTTGAAGTCAACACTTATGATTAATAATGTGCCAGGTTAAAGTTTGGGGTGAATAGTGCTGGTGAGGGGAAAGGACGAATAGACAGCACAAGCCTAGAACCATTTGCACAGAGAATGTGCAGGGTATCCGGTTGTGAAGAATGAGAGACTGCCAGGCACACAGGCGAGGTTGAAGGGAAAGGGGGATGAAAGAGAACAAAACAGAGAAGTGAAGAGCAAAGAAAAAAAATTTGGAGATGGTGGTCCTGCCCTTTTTAGCCGGGCTCCTTCCCAAAATGGCAGCTATTAGGTAGCTCCCATCATATAAACTCGACCAGTCCCATCGTACTCGTCCGTCCAACCAGCATCAAATTTAATCTACTACCAAATTACCAAGACTTCGCTCCAAATTCCTCCGTGTACAATAGATACTCAAAGCCAACAAGAATACCCTTGCGAATTACTAATTTAGTCGATGAAGAACGTATTACCCAGGCAGGAAACAACACGATGTCCAATGATTTATTTACGAACGAACCAACCAACATGCCATCGTCAGTCCATGATATACAAGTACTCCGTACCACGGAGTATTCCCGTCGACAATTAAGTCCGTCCCCTACAGGCGGCGTCCTAATGCGGCGTCCCCCCATTGCGGGGCAGGCCACCTAGAACTCTTGGCCTGCCATGTGCGGATTCTTCATGGAGTACGCGTCTACACTTGGCAGTGTGTAACTGTATGAATCATCTTGACTCATCGTTCTGAGATGCAAATATCGATGATTGGCATTTCCTTTCCCTGCACCCTGACTGATACATAGTAGATCATGACACGACAAGGCAGACAATGCAAACAGGGAGCTAAAATTGAAAATTAGGGCCTCGGCTCTCTAAGCGAACAGCTTCGTTCCGCCCTCCACTCGTACTTTTTGAAATTGGCCAATCGCTGTGCTCGTTCCGGCTGTCCGGCAGTTGTTGCATGCATGTTCGTCTACCTTGTCCGCAGAACGAGCATGTGTAGGCGACAGGATTTATAAGTGTTGGTTTAGCTATAATCCGTATCACGAAAGCATAGATTAGGGAGCAAGGGCGGTCCAACTGCCCTACAAGGTGAGTCCGCTTATAAGCACAAATATTCGATTATAAAAGACTGATCCCCAAAACCGTAGGGGCTCGGGGATGGCTAGATAGCTATATACGACGTTGCTGCGTACGCGCTAGGGATAATAGTAACCCCGTTCCGTGCGTACGCGTTGCTTCTGTGCACGGGGTGCAGGAGCGTCGTATCGTGGCATTGATAATCCGACAATAAGCCATTATCAATCTTCATCCATCTATTCTTTACCCCGTTCTATATGGACCATCAAAAGGGCAGTCTGGATTGGTAATCCGGGGTGCACGAAGTACGTATCCGGGCCACTGTCCTGCAAAATTAATATCGTGTGCCTTACCCGGGAGCCGGATGACGAAGACGGTGGCTTCCGAAATGACTCGTCGACTACTGGCCAATCCTCGTCCACTGAATCATGCAGGAGGCCATCTAGCGTTGTTGGTTTTCCGGCTTATGCTTGTCGATCTATCACTTCCATCGTCGCTACTACCTACCAGAATTTTTTGTTGATAATCCTTGAATCCTTCTCGGTGCCGCCTCCATTTTACGTACAGAGTAATGCTTCGTCCGTTTTGTCCGTCGGCGTGGCAGATCTTGATATGATCGTTGCATCCTAATCTGCCCGATCGTTCTTTGGCTACCTACGTAGTTCAGCTCTTGGGAGTCTCACCTCTTCGTGACTGTGGCTTCGGAAAGCTTTGGCGCTTTGGATCAAAAGAAAAATTCAGTTCATTGCATCCTAAGCACCAGAGATCATATCTTGCATGCTTAGCGTGGCTGTATTCTCTCCCGTAGCCCTAGCCCTCGGCCTGATCCTACAACCATTTACAGCTCGCATTGACCAGAACTCAACAGTTGAATAGTCCTCTTCAACCCTTTACAGAACCACTCTCCGGCAAAAACTTCTCATGCGCACAACTAGCACACACCTTCCCATCCACACTCTTCATCACCACCCCAACAGTCGCCATCCCCCGCCGCCACAACCCTACACTTCAACCTCACCACTATCCCCTTGGGAAGCGGTCGATGGTACCAAACCGACAGCGATCCATCCCAAAGCCAATTTGCGAATCGTACGCAACGCCGTTGAGCTCATATTATCGAAGATGGTTGACACGGCACCGCCATGTAAGTTGCCGTCTTTGTTGCACATGAATTCCGAGGCACGGAACTCGTAGAGGATTGTTTGTGAGGATGGGGAGAAGAGATATATTCTATTTCGCACAGGAGGGCGGTGTCGAAGCCTGTGTATGTGGGATTGGTGGCGACGCTGGACTTGTAGGCTCGGATGCAGTCGTCGAGGGAGAGATTGAAGTCGGTTTTCCAGTATGCATCGTGAGTCATTTTCAATCCTTCGGAAGAATATGATACGATCTATGATGAATAAATGGTATGTATGTTGCTCATTTGAATATCGGTTGTCTCTACTTTTCTTTTGCTTCGGTCCTGTTATTGAGCCGGTTTATGTTGTCTATATAGCCGTGATCGGGGAGGGTATGATGCTACCAAGGTGTGTACATCTACAGCCGAAAAACTTTAACCACTTGAAAACCAAGGTGTGAATACTCCAAATCCATATCAGGTGGTACAATAGGAGTCGCTAGATAACTCTGTTCTGTAGATGACACCCACAAAATGAGAGAGTTAGGTTAATATCATGAACTACAGTATCAATCAATATGCCTCCACTCTGTCGCGCATACTCGATAAAGAACCCGCTCTTGTCCTGTTTCTCGGCGCCCTGGGAACGGATGATCAAAGGTGTCCCGGTTGAGCCGGCCTGGATACTATGTAGAGCTATACGGTATTGTTCATCGAAACGGCTCACGAAGCCGACCATTACCTTGGAGCGGCACTCTTTACTGAGATCGATCATGGAGGAGTTGACTTAACTAACGCGATCAATCAATCTGGTTATTTTACCTTCTCAGTGGGGAGGAATATGCTTACTTTCATCAGATCTTTAGTCAACGGTTTCTCACACAAGACATAAATCCCACGCTTAACAGCAGCAAGGGTATGCTCAACATGCAGCTCTGTCAACGACGCCACGATCACTGCCGCCAAACCAGGTGTAGTAATCATTTCGTAGGAGTATGAGAATATTTTGACGTCTTCGAACTCTAGGTTGGTTCTGGCCCATTCGAGTTTGTGGGGAGTCGGAGAGCAGACGCTGTATAGATGGGCTTTGGGTACGCCCAGCACGTTTAGGGCATGTCGTTGGCCCATGCGGCCTCGCCCTACGACACCGATATTGAGTTTTGGGGGGTTGGTTGTCATTTTGTGTTTATATTCACTTATCATTCAAGATAGATGGACTTTACTGCGTAGAGAAATGCCCTTTATTAGAGGCTTCCTGGAGGGAGTTATCAATGGAGAAGTAGGTACTTTTGCATCTTGTATATAGCCGGTTGACACCAGACTATGTCACTATCTGCAGATTCTCTCGAATACTCTTTTCCGATGATAGAGACTCCACTCTAGATTTAAGAATTGATCTTCATCGAGGTGGTAGAGCTTGACAGCTCCAGTTGCTGTAGTCAAACTAACTGAGCGAGCTTGTATGCCCGCAAGGGCATACCTCCTGACCCACTACTCTCGGAGCGAAGACAGGATCAGGGCGATCTTAGGCCACTTTTCTACAAGAATCACTTATACCATTTGGAAATCAGATAAGATTATTGTGCTTGAATTAGGTCGTAGTGTTATGTATTTGTTACCGTGCATATTGAGGTGGTCAGTTTGTAGCTGGTACGTAGTACGTACACTGTTAGCCGTTAGGACTAGGGTTAAATCCAGCAATTTGTAAAATGCGGGGAACTAGCCGACATTGCCCTGTTTGCTCTACAACCTGTCGAAATCTCATAGCATATACTTACTGTAATTAATCCTCTAGTACAGAGTCGAGTAGTTCGGCATCATCAAATTTACAGCCCTCAGCAGAGGCAATTGCTGTTCAGCTAAAGCTCAAAAAAGGTCGCATGATCAGAGCCTTATCGATAAGGCACCGCGATCTCACATCTCGCCGTCCCTGCAGTAGTCTCTCCGATATCGCTCGTGCGATTTTCAAAAATCATCCGCTCGCATGGCCGAGACTAGTCTTTTTCCTTGGGATTTGTACTGTTTCATGTGAACTCGGGTGATAAACGGGCATGAATGAAATAGCGAGCATTGCCTAGACTCAGTATCGGGACAATTGAGGTTGGCAGTGCTTATCCACAGCCAACAATGTAACACTAAACTAGATCGTGTATCGAAAACATCTGTTGACAGCGATGAACAACGCCAACCACTTCGCTCCTGGTATTAAACAATAACTTCACCGATGTTGTAGATAAAAGCTAACGGTACGGAAAGCGAATCCGGCGTTGACTTCAGAGCGATCTGTCCCTTGAGAATCGGGCATCGAGAGCTGACAGGTCCAACTTCAAGCCCGGCTGGACACAAGAGGGAGGATGGTTTTCCTTTATACAGGGAATCACCGGTCAAGGTCGAGCATCTCGTTCCGTAGCAACTCGGGTAAGAATTAGGTGATACGTTTCTCCGACCGAATCCGTACATCGATGACCGGCACACAACGGGCATGGACTGGATAGCTCGTAGTGGCGAATGAAGGAATTCGACGCGAGACCGCGACTGTTTGGCATTAGTTTTTTTTTCAAGGGATGAATCACCATACTCTGGTAGATAGTAAAACCGGTCAATAGGTCAATTGAACAATGTAGGCCGTATATACGTAAAAGCAGAGAGTCGAGCAGAAAAAAGAGCGTATGGCGCAATCCGGCAGTATTTTTACATTTGGTACCCCGCAAACTCACCGCCTCGGTTTTCCGGGCAACCACTGGACGCCGCGGAAGGAGCGTGCTGGCCTGAGCCCTTCGAGAGCTCCTGCTTTGGCGGGGCCCGAAAATTTCGGAGGCCGAAAGAGCGCAGTCACCCCTCCTGCTGGTGCCATCTTTTTTCCTTCCTTTAATACAAGACTAATCTCCTGTGTCTGAAGCTTCACTTTTACTCTTTCTTCATCTCACAATCATCAATTGTCGCTGATAAACTTGTTTTTCTTGTCTTTCAGCGTAATTGTATTGCCTTGTGAGGCCACTTGATCAACTTTTTTTTTTTTATCTATTCATACATCCACAAGTCACAATGGTTCAATCCGCTGTCTTGGGTTTCCCCCGTATGGGAGCCTTGAGAGATCTTAAGAAGGCCACCGAAGCTTACTGGGCCGACAAGATCTCCCAGGAGGACCTCGTTGCTGAGGGAAAGAGACTCCGTCTTGCTCACTGGAAGATCCAGAAGGATGCCGGTGTTGATGTCATCCCCTCCAACGACTTTTCCTTCTACGACCAAGTCTTGGACCACATCCAGCTCTTCAGCGTATGCATTGCTTCTCTACGTGCCAATAAAGAAACTCACTCACAATATTTTTATAGGCCACCCCCGAGCGCTATGCTTCCCAGAAACTCAACATCCTCGACGAGTACTTCGCCATGGCCCGTGGTCGCCAGCGTGCCGGTGTCGACGTCCCCTCCATGGAGATGGTGAAATGGTTCGACAGCAACTACCACTACACAAAGCCTTCTTTCAGCGACTCCCAGACTTTCGCCCTCGCAAAGGACGCTAAGCCCGTCCGCGAGTTCCTCGAGGCCAAGGAAGCTGGTTTCATCACCCGCCCCGTCCTCCTCGGTCCCGTTTCCTTCTTGGCTCTCGGAAAGACTGAGCGTGGTCACTCTGTTGAGCCCATCTCTTTGTTGAGCAAGCTCGTCCCCGTCTACGTCGAGCTTCTCAAGGCACTCAAGGCTGCCGGTGCCGACTCGTAAGTTTTGTCTACATGATTGAGCGCGACGACCAAAATAACGATTAACAAAATCTCTTAGTGTCCAAATCGATGAGCCCGTCCTCGTTTTCGACTTGAAGCCCGAGATCAAGGCTGCTTTCAAGCCTGCCTACGAAGCTCTCGGAGCCGCTGGCCCTGAGCTCACCATTGCCACCTACTTCGGTGACATCGTCCACAACATCGACGCTGTCTCCGCTTTCTCTGGACTCCACGCTCTCCATGTCGACCTCGTCCGTAACCCTGAGCAGCTCGAGACCGTCATCAAGGCTCTCGGCCCCAAGCAGACTCTTTCCCTCGGTGTCGTCGACGGACGTAACATCTGGAAGAACGACTTCTCCAAGTCCCTCAAGATCATTGACACTGCTGCCTCTGCCCTTGGCAAGGACCGCATTATCATTGCCACCTCCAGCTCTCTCCTCCACGTTCCTCACACTCTCGCTAGCGAGAAGAAACTCCCCGAGGAAGTCTACGCTTGGTTCTCCTTCGCCGTTGAGAAGGTCAAGGAAGTTGCCATCCTCGCTAAGGCTGCCACTGAAGGCCCCGCCTCTGTTCAGGCCGAGCTCGATGCCAACGCTGCTGCTCAGAAGTCTCGCGCTGAATCCAAGCGCACCAACAACCCCGAGGTCAAGGACCGTCTTGCTAAGATCACCCCTGACTTGTACAACCGTAAGTCGGGCTTCGACACCCGTTACGCTCAACAGAGGACTCACTTGAGCTTGCCTCTTTTCCCGACCACCACCATCGGTTCCTTCCCCCAGACCCAGGAGATCCGTGTCCAGCGTAACAAGTTCACCAAGGGAGAGATCACCGAAGAGCAGTACGATGCTTTCATCCGCAAGGAGATTGACTACGCCGTCCAGATCCAGGACGAGCTTGGCCTCGATGTCTACGTCCACGGTGAGCCTGAGCGTAACGACATGGTTCAGTACTTCGGTGAGCGCATGGAAGGTTACGTTTTCACCACCCACGCTTGGGTCCAGTCTTACGGATCTCGTTGCGTCCGTCCCCCCATCATTGTCGGTGACATCTCTCGTCCCGCTCCTATGACCGTCAAGGAGAGCAAGTACGCTGCTTCCATCTCCAAGAAGCCCATGAAGGGTATGCTTACTGGACCCGTCACTTGCCTCCGATGGTCCTTCCCTCGTAACGACGTCCACCAGTCCGTCCAGGCCATGCAGCTCGCTCTCGCTCTCCGCGACGAGGTTGTTGACCTTGAGAAGAACGGTATCTACGTTATCCAGGTCGACGAGCCCGCTCTCCGTGAGGGTCTCCCTCTCCGCTCCGGCAAGGAGCGTGAGGCTTACTTGGAGTGGGCCGTGAACAGCTTCAAGCTCTCCACCGCTGGTGTTGAGGACTCCACTCAGATCCACTCTCACTTCTGTTACTCTGAGTTCCAGGACTTCTTCCACGCCATTGCTGCTCTTGACGCTGATGTTCTCTCCATTGAGAACTCTCGTTCCGATGCTAAGCTCCTCAAGGTCTTCATTGACGAGGCCTACCCCCGTCACATCGGACCTGGTGTTTACGATATCCACACCTCTCGTATCCCCCCTGAGGAGGAGATCAAGCAGCGTATCTCCGAGATGTTGCAGTACCTCCGCCCTGAGCAGCTCTGGATCAACCCTGACTGCGGTCTCAAGACCCGTACCTGGGAACAGGTCAAGCCTGCCTTGACCCACTTGGTCAATGCTGCCAAGTACTTCCGTGAGCAATACAAGGCTTAAATGCTTAGTGCAAGCTGAGAGCTGGTCTACCTTTATACCTCTCCTCCTTCATTTTCGATCTCTACACCTCCAGACCAGTGGACTCGTACTCTGTTTCAGTTGATATCCCATTTACGTATTTCCTTTGTCTTCCCTTTGTTATTATACCTTGGACTCGGTATCCAAAAAATCTTTGTTTCAACAGCATATGCATATACCGGAGGGTTATGGGTGAAAATTTCCTTGTTAGACGAGATGATGTGTGATGAAATCTTGAAAGCTTATCAAACAGGCGCCATTCTCAACGCGGCGTTTCTTTGGGGGCATTAGTTTGTTATAGATAGGATACTTGGTATCCAGAGAAAGACCTCAAAAAATATGAGTTTGTTTTCCTCTACATCTGCCTGTAAACTTGTAAGATCTGTTTGGAGTAATCCCGTATACGTTGTCAACTGGTACACAGCATCACCATCCGTATAAAAGCCTATTTTATTCCCGTTCTAACATATCAATAGTGCTTGTTTCTTGATTTCTCTTACTTAGCCACTGATCCAATCCCTACTTATAGAGTGCTCAGCGTGCTCTTAAGGGCTGGTCACGTGGCTTGCTAAGCCCTAGGTGATACTCCTGAGTACTACGTTTCTTCCAAAGGTAGTCTACCATCGTTCCCCTTGATATTGGAATAACCTCGCATGAGTGAGTAGAAGTCCCTCCATAAAATGGTTTGTGGTGTTGATGACAGCGAATTAATAATTATCTCCTCAATATCTTATGACTAATCTTAGCTTTGGATAATATTCTCAAGATGAGTTATAGTTACGATTGATAAAGCCTCCCGGTCATTAAAATCATCAAACATATTTTGGACTATTATAGGATAGTACTAAAGTTTCTGGAGAGTCTTTGAAGCCATTCAGGTGAACCTTGAAAAAGGGACTTGGACTCACGATGAGATATCTATAATTGGGACTTCGACGTAGCCCTCATATTCAGATCCCCACCACAACGTGTGCTGTCCTCGGTTGGAGACGGGGAAAGTTCCCTGAAGTGAAACGAATTCTGCAGGGCCCATAAAATGGCCTGAAACTTTCAGCACAAGCTGCTCGCCGGCTTCAAATTGAATCCCAGTAGGCCAGATTTCAATCTCCACTCGTAGTGGATCCCTCGATGATACTGGTGATATCTGCTCATGGGACAATGTCTTCCAATGCGGCTTTGACAATTCCTCATCAATCTCTCTGTTCGATGCTCGCAGGATTCCTGAAGGTCCGAGGTACTTGGTAGGACTGATTAGGGGAATATCGTCAACTGATGGGACGTTTAAATCATCAAATGGAATATTGAGGTTCTGCAACAGACGACCACTGCCGTCGGCCTTCCTCAACTGAACGTAAACATCAAAATCACCTTTTGTGGATGTACTGAGATGTAGCACAGCTCGTGAAGGACCGATAAGCGAAGTCTGTTTGTCAAATTTGAAGCTGAATTGCAACTCTCCAGGATCAGCGTCCAATTGCGCAACCGGTGCAGCATCAGCATCGTAAGACAAGCTGCCTTTTGTTGGTGGACTTTGCTCGGACAACGTATTATTTCCATTCACGTAAAGTCTTTTCCTGGGGTTCTTTTCATAATTCCAGAAAGGTTCTGAAAATTCAATACCAGTTTGAGCCGGCCCGTTGAAGGTCAGGAGGGCTCCACGAATACGCGGTGTTGCTTCCCATCCGTTCTCGATCCCTTTGGTATATCGATCGAAAAATGCATGTAATTCTTCGATTCTCTCGGGAGTATATAAATCGTACCACTCTTGGGTGCCATGGATAGTTAGCCTGCAAGCACACGCATTAGCTTCTAGACACGCGAATATCAGTCATCTGCTCCATAATTCAGTTACATACCATTTCTCGTTGTGCGGGATCTCCTCATACCCCCGAAAAGAGCCCAAGATATGTAAACCTGTGGAATAGCTAGCCAAGATATAGGCTGGGACCTGAATTCGTTTCATATTCGCCCTCTTGTCCTCCCAATAAGAATTCGTTAGTGGATATTTCTCTTGCATTGCCTTGATGTCTTCAATTCTGTTGCGGCCTATTATAGGTCACTGATACTAAGTAAACGACAATGACTGCAAGACTTGACTAAAAATAAAAACATACCACAAAGCCCTCAGTAAGCGCAAACCAAAATTGCTTCTCGGGAACGCCCCTTCTGTAGAATTGCTCCCGCAAGAAATCACTAACACCTTCTAGGGGAGCTATGCAAGCCAGTTGGGGCGGCATTTCGGCTGCAATAAACCACTGCGATATGGCAAGCCAGGAATTACCGGCCAAGGTGACTTTGCTGTTACACCATAGGAGAACAGCGATCTGTTCGATGGCATCGTAGCCATCTTCGCCGTCTCCTTTGCCCCAGTATCTGATGTCGCCTTCCGAATCCATTACTCCTCAAGCATCGATATTGACGACGGCATAGCCTCTGGGAATCCATTCAACGGGGTCAGGACTATTTGAATTGAGAGATAAGTCATTACACATGAGGCTTGTCCTACCCCTCGAAATTTTCGTAGCCCGAAAGTCGAGACAGGATATCCCGACCCTCTGTGGAAACGAGGCCAAATTAATAATCCCCGATACAATAACAAGAAAGGTATCAATACTGCATATCATAGATCTGGTGAAAACTTTTCTCTTACCGCTTCCTGATTTTCCGTATGGTCCCCAGACAACGATTGCCGGAACGGGCTCGCCTTCAATAGGGCGGTAAATGTCCACATAGATCGTTGTTCCGTCGCGAAGCTGTAAACTTTGGTCACGTTCCAGGATCATTGGTTTATCTAGTGGGCGAGATTGATCATTCCTCTTGTGTCCAGCGGGGAGTTCGATAACACAAGGATGAAACCCCTTGTAATTTGGACTTTTTTCAGGGGGGTGAGCAGCGCAGTAGATGACTTGAACGTCGTGGGAGGACATGGTTAACTAAAGCTGCTCCAATGTACTAAGCTAGAGCTTTACGATATTCTCTCTTCCCCTGAATGGAAGTTCTTGAAGTCTTTTAAATAGTTGATTGGCTCCATTGGTCCGAGGTGTTGCAAGATATGCTGCTTTGAATTGTTATCCTGAAAGCATATTTCCGTATATCCGACATTCATCCATTTATTAAATATTAGTTCCTAGCATGACATTAAAATTTGTATGAACTCTAGATACGAGATGCAGTGTTGGCAACTTGGACAGAAAGATGCTCATGTTCCGCTTCCGGGTACTTAGACACGTCGTGTAAGTCGTCCTACTATGTAAGCTGTATACCACTTTAGATTAAAGCCTTTGGGTATCATTCAATGTTACCAACTGCAATACACGATCTGGGTATACTCAGTTTATCTACCGATCCTTCGAACTTGCCTCCGCCGTTACTCTGATGCTTATCGACGACTGGGTTTACATATGTATACATCAGCTCCTCAGCCATTGGAATTCCGAATATATTTTTCCATTGTCAATGACGTAGATACAGTATACCAGCTCAAGCTTTTCCTGGGACTCCCTTGCGCTTGATCTCATATCCGGGGTGAAGTTTGTCCAAGTACCTAGGTAGGTAGGTCGCTTTACTCCGCAAACTGTACTCCGCAAAATTTGTTTCTCATCTTTAACCCTAAATATATATCTCTATGTGAATGTTTACAGGCCGTTGATTTAGATTCACTGAGGCGGACTTATTGATAATCAGATAACTGCCATATACTTATGTAACCAAGTTTATGGTCTGTGATGCCTGTCTTAGGAGGGCGGATATACGGAGATACAATTTAAGTTTGATACAAAATGAGCATATTAGAGACATTTGCCGACGATTGTTTTTGTTGGGAGAGGTCAATGATTTGTAATGTTTCCGATGCAATATCGGCTTCATCTTCGGTGTCACCGTCGAGATCGCTAGCTGGTAAACTGAATAGCGCTACGGAGAGTGGAGAATTGCCATGAAGATATCCTCAAAAGGTATGGTATACTACTACAGCATGAGATTTTCATTCCTTGACCGTACTCCCAACGGTCTTATTGCCTTTCAACAAAGTGTCTTCGTACATCAGGATATACCTAGGCACCAAGACACGCACCAGAGAATAGTCTAATTTATACAAGAGCACCATACACGTCGTGCCTTGCCTCTTAAGATTTCTTCGTCTTCCATTATCATTATTTAAATAAACTATCCATAGAAGATAAACCTATCAGCAATTAACTAATCTAGAAGAGAGGCTAAGAGGTGCGACGGCCGTAGGACAGTTAGGGTATTGGCGCCGGGTTGTTGATTACGCCGATATGACCGTCTTGTCCATCATGGATACCAGCTACATCCTTACAAGGTTGATCGGTAGATATAGAAGGCTCGAGTGCATAATCAGTGTCGATCAATAAATATTTAGAGACTTAAACATTCTATTTTAAAGTCGTGATCAATCAGCCCGACAGAACCCCTCTGGCTTCTAACGGCCGTACGTACTTCGTATCTGACAGCTGGGGGACGTTATAGCTCTGACGCCGGGGAGTTGATTGCGCCGAAACGGTCATCCATTAGGCATGCCAGCTATATACTTATGACAGTTGATATAAAAGGCAGCCTTGGAATGGGGTTCCTTGGTAAAAAGTTGAGGAGGGATTAAATATTCAATATTCCATACTATTCAATCATCCTGACAGACCTATATAATCATAGAATCACCACCCCTTTTCATCCCCTCCAGAAATTTGATATTAGAACATTCGAAGCATCTCGGACACTCTAAAAAAGCAGCCCGGAAATAAAGAAGAAAGCCATCATGACCACGACACACACAATTCTCGTCACCGGCGCAACTGGCAAACAAGGCTCCGCCCTTATCGACGCCCTCCTCGCCTCAAGCAACACCGAGACACCAATCCACATAATCGCAGTTACGCGCGATACTACATCTCGCAGCGCACAAGCTCTATCCAACAAACCTAACATAAACGTGATCGCAGGCGACCTAGCCGATCCAGACGCCATCTTTGACCAGGCCTCTGTATACACAAGCCTAGGAGTATGGGGCGTCTTCGGCGTCCAAATCAACTCCCCCGATGAAGAAACCCAAGGCAAAGCCCTCATCACAACCGCCGTAGCCCGCGGTGTCAAGCACTTCATCTACGCCTCCGGCGACCGCGGCGGTCCACAGAGATCAGAAGTCGATCCCACATTCGTCAAAAATTTTGCCGCAAAATTCGCTATTGAGAAACATCTACAAAAGCTGGCGGATGCCAGTCCGCAGGGTATGACATACACGATCCTCAGACCGGTGACTTTCTTTGAGAATATGACGCCCGATATCCATGGAAAGGGGTTTGCGCGTATGTGGGAGCAGATGGGGTCCAACAAGCCGCTGCAACTCATTTCTACGCGAGATATTGGCCGTGTTGCGGCGAGGATGTTTCTGGATCCTACGAAATATAGGAATGTTGCCTTAACATTGATGGGCGATGAATTGACGCAGTCCGAGGCAGAGGTTATATTTAAGGAAGTAGTGGGTGAGCGCATGCCTATGATACCGTGTCCCGTGGGGAGTGCTGTGAAGTTCTTTAAGAAGGATACTGTTGGGGATATGTTTCGATGGTTTGAGGAGAATGGGTATGGTGGTGATGTGGGTTGGTGTAGAGAGGAGTTTGAGGGGATGATCGATTATAGGACTTGGTTGTTGGAGAGGAGTGCTTTTGTGCAGAGGCCGAGAAGTGTCAATAAATAGCATGAATACTGGTAGGTGTGCAAATTCTATCACATAGTTGTTATTATCAGAGATCATTCAAAGAATGCAGTTTAAGCCATCATTCAGGGGTGGGGTCTCGGGAGAGTATAGGGTTTACTTGCAAGATCAACGATTCAAAAGTATATTACAAAGTCCGACTATGGTATAAAGTGTATCAAAGAATGAAAATTGGACTCCGAATAGTAAATCACAAAGAATGATTTTGTATAAAAAAGCACAAATAAACACAGAAGAGAAAGCAAGTTCGATTTACATGCCAAAACAAATTCAAATGGGAGATGGATATCCCTCCTAACAGGTCCACACAACAGAAAGGCAAATGGTCGTTTCGGGTAGATGATATGCAGCTTTTATGCGGTTTTATGTATATATATCATCGATTTTGATGGTTTTTTACAGAACGAGCATGGCACCACCACTGAGAACAGCGGCAAGGATGTAAGCGCTCAATTGCCAGGTGCCGACAAAGACAGCGCTGGGGGAAGCACCCGGGTAGGCGGCGCCAGAAGAGCTGGACGAGCTACCAGTGCCGGTGGCACCAGCTCCAGAGGCAGTGCCGGTACCAGCGGTGCCGACGGCGGCCAACTTGGTAGAGCAAGCGCTGCCGGAGGTAGTAGCGGCCTGGGTGGTGGCAGAGCTGCTGAAGTCACAGGCATTGGCACCGTTGCCCTTGGCAGACTGGACACTGTAGTAGGCGTTCAAGGCCCAAGAGAGCTGGTCCTTGAGCGGGCACATACTGTAAGCACCGTATACTCCGCTGGTGGCGTTGGTCTGAATGCCAGAGACGTAGTCAGAGACACCGAAACCGTAGATCAAGTCGAAAAGGTCGCCGTATTTGGAAGAGGACACGCTGTCAGAAACAACGCAGGTGAGGGACTTGGTCATGCAGTTGCAAAGATCCTCATCAGGAGTAGGAGGAAGGGTGGAGCTGGCCTTCCAGAGGGAGTCCACGGTGGGGCAAGCCTGAAGAGCAGTGTTGGTAGCAGTGTAAGAAGCACTGTTGACACCAGAAGGAGTAGCCTTGGCAATCTCAGTCGAGAAGGAGTTGTAGTCGGAGCGAGTGCTGACTGAAGAGCCACTAAGAGAAACCAAACCATAGTCGTTGGCCTCGTTGAAGTATTCGTAGACGAAACCACCGCTCAGCATGTCCTGCATGTCTGTACCGTACATGGAAGCAATGTTGGTAAAAGTACGAGGCTTGACGGTGTTGCAACCATATTCGGCGAAGAAGTAAGGGACGGAGTAGCTAGAGAAGTTCTTGACAATTTGGTCGTAGCCAGATGACGTAAATGAAGCATCTCCGCACCACTCGTAGACATTGTCACCGTAAAAGTCAACAGATTCGTCAACAGAGTGGCAGTTAAAGTAGTCAGCGACTTGAGTACGGATATCGGCAGCGTCAGCAGTGGCGTATCCAACACCCTTGTTGTAGCCCTTCGACTTGATGTAAGCCTTGGAATCACGGACAGCAGCCTTGACGAAAGCGCTGGCTTCGGTGTAGGAATCGTTATTGGTGACTTCGTTACCGGCAAAGAAACCGATAACGTTGGTGAAATTGGCGAAAGCATCAATGACCGCAGTGTAGCGTTGGTAGAGAGGAAGTTCCCAGGAAGGATCAGCACGGTTGATAGAGTCAGTGGGGGAGCCAAGATCGATAATCATGTAGATGTCGCTGTCGGCGAAAGCGTTGACACATGCGGAATGGTCAATGGTAGGGTCGACACCGTAGACACGGATGGTGTTTGTGCGGATGGCAGTCAAGTAGGGGATATCACGTTGGCAGGAACTCAAGTTGGCGAGGGGGTCAATGAAGCTGTTGGAGCTGGTGGCTGGCTCTTGGTAGGCAACACCTCGGATGAAGAACTGAGTACCATTGGTCTTGTAGAAGAACTTGCTTCCTTTAATGACAATCTCATCGACACTGCCAAGGGCAGTGCTGGCGAGAAAAGCGCCGGCGGCGGCGAAGGTTGAGAATTTCATCTTGGCGTGTATCAATCGGTAGATGTAGGAGTCCTAGGAGTAGCGAGTGTTGGGGAAGAGCTGAAATGAAAAGAACACGCTCTTGCTAAATTAATAAATGTACAATGAACGACCGACTAGAAGATGCAAATATGTTAAGCGAAAGATTTAAGAAAGAAAAGACCTCATTGAGCGATGAAGAAGATGAAACTGGGAGTCGAGAAGAACGACGTCCAAGTAAGTCTTGGTATGTATGGAAGGGGAAAAGGGAAGGAGGAGAGGGAATGGAAGGAAGTGCCAAGGAGCCAGGGAGCATTAAATTACTGTTTCAGCGCTGCGTGTATTGTACTAAATAATATATACGCGGATTACAGACTAGCGATTCGAGGATGCGTGACTTCGCGCTAAATTGTGAGGGCCAGCCCCCGCCCGGCCCACAGGTGGGTTCCGGGTGGTCCGCGCGAGTGGACCAGGGACACTCATTGTCCAATCAGTCGCTGAGGCGGACTAATTGGCGCTTGCCGTTTTGTCCCAGGTGCTGAGCCACGCTCCGTCATTGGCCATGAGCGGGTGAATTACCTGTACGGACGCGTATTGTGTCTCGGAATTTGTATTAACGCTAAGCCCAGAAGGATCGACCCCTTTTCGACAGGAGATGTCGTCGGCCTGAGGCGTGTCAATGGACTGCGTTCTCCAGTTTTCTCCAGTTTATCTCCTATTTACCGGCCAAGGAGAGATCTCTACGATCCGTGCAGTGGATCAGATTCATCACTGATTCGTACTATCATCTTTCAACTGTTGGACGACTTTCAGTATGACTTTCAGGAGTGATCATCAAACTGCTTATCACAATAAAACTGGAAAATAACCGCCCCTTAAGGATGAGCTGCCACACACCAGTGGTTTGATGCGAATTCATAGCAAACTCTTTGCGTCTCAGAATGCATTTTAGGCGGGCTCTCTAACTTCGGAATAAGTGTAACTAGGACCAATCGGCGAGAAGCAAGGGTGCAGCTGTCTCGCAGTTCATAAGCTGTCTGAGCCTGTCTCTTGGAGTCTCACTACGTAGCCAGTCCCTTAGCCCAGTCAGCGTTACTTCTCGAAGTCTGCACAGGGTACGGTTACAACAACAGATGCCAGACGAACCAGCGACAGTCCATACTGCTTAAGAAAACATCCAGTCCGTTGTTCGAATGGTTCGCGAGTACAATCACGTGTTGAAGTCTTCGATGCGCTCGTATGGATTTTTCGTCCTGCCTATGATCTGTGATCTACTACCGGTGCCTTTTAAGAGCAAGCATTTAGATCTTCAACCTCGGAAGTATCGCTAAGATGAGTTGAAAGATGCTTCTCAACCCGACCTACCAGAGTAATCAAACTGTTTTACTCAATCCCTGTTCAAAGAGAAATATCGACAATTAAAATCGTTACAACTTTCGAGTGTGTCGGTCGGTAGTATTTTAATTGGCCGGAAAGTACCACTACCATCAGGAACGGTCACGAAGTACACATTCGCTCTCAAGATATGGAAACATGATCGGCACTCATCATTAAATCATCCATGCAGACTCTCGACTATATCAAGTCTAACTAACTATATCAAGTCGACATGCATCGTGACTCATTAGACCGGCCACAGTGTCGGCTGCATGTGCTCCGACGCAGTTCGTGCGTGTGTAAGTAATCGCAACGTCTCTGGTACGATAAATCCGGGCTTCTCGGCGAGACGTAAATTCAATAACATACTCGTTTTGGCTTATCCTTTGGCTATGAATCGTACAAAGTCGTGAGAAAGCAAATCGGCATTCCGTGAGTTTGAGCAGAGAAACCGAAGACTCGGCCCGCGTCGACATGGGACTTTGACGTCATGCATTCATTCTTCATCTTCTCAACGTCCGACTCTACATCAGACAACACTTTTACGAACTACGTATATCATGAGCTTCATTCTCGCATACAGATATAAACACGGACATCAATCTGCAGCACCTGATAATATCCTGACTCTCAACAACTCTCCCAGTTTGATTACCTCCCATCCAACAGACCCACCTTGCTCAACTGGCTCGCCCAATCCATGTTTTGCGAAGTTTTACCTTGCCTGCACGTAGCATCGAGTATCCATTTATTTCGAAATTTAGCAGACCAATAATTCAGGCATGATGAGCCATCCAATGGCTATGTGTTTGTCTGGTGGGTCATCCCATCTTCTTCATAACGAAATCGTCATCGCTGGTTAGCTACGTCGGTTGTTCATTTTCATCTTTTTACTTTGCTCTTCTCTTTTCCTTATAGCCTATAGCCTGGGTGATTTTCGAATTGATTAATTGTGATATTTCTTTCGAGAGATCTTGATTTTGAGATTACCACTACTTCGGACAACACAATATCGTCAACATGGCTCCGGTCAAGGTGTTGCTCATTGGAGCAACCGGAGAGACCGGCCGATCGATTGCGAACGGTCTCCTCGAAGCCGGCGGATTTGTACGCAATCTCCTCTCTTTCAAACATTACAACATCTTCGCATAGACATTTCTAACATTGATATAGGAAGTCTACGCCTTCACCCGCGCCGCCTCCGTCGCCAAACCCAAACTCATCGACCTCGAAAAGAAAGGCGTCATAATCCGACAATGCGATCTCACAGCCCCAGAGGACGAACTCGCCGAAGCCCTGAAGGGAATCGATATCGTCGTCAGCAGCGTCGGCCCGTCAGATCAACACATTCAAATCAATATTGCGACGGCGGCCAAGGCAGCGGGTGTCAAGCGGTTTATTCCCTGTGGCTTCATCACGGTTTGTGCGCCGGGGGGGATTATGTGGTTGCGCGATGAGGTAGCCTTCCTTGTTTTGTTTTGTTTTGTTTTATAAAGTACAGCTTGCTGATGATGAGTAGAAAGAAAAAGTATACAACCACATCAAACAACTCAAACTCCCCTACACCATCATCGACATCGGCTGGTGGTACCAAATCGCAACTCCGCGCCTCCCATCTGGCAAAATCGACTATGCCATGACCACCTCCAACGACGAGCTGATCGGCGACGGCAGGACGCCCAGCGCATTCACTGATTTGCGCGATATCGGGAAATACGTCGCCAAGATCATTGTCGACCCTAGGACAGAGAATAAGATGGTCTTTGCGTATAATACTGTTATGACGCCGGCGGGAATTTTTGACATGGTTGAGAAACTGAGTGGTGAGAAGGTTGAGCGGAAATATGTAAGCCCTCCCCCCCCGACTCCCTCAAAAACGAATGATCGAAGCTGATATGCCGAAAAAGATCACCGAAGAAGAAGTCCACGCCCGCGTCGCCGAAGCCCGCGCATCAAGCGAAACATACCCCTTTGAACCGACGAAATTCACCCCCCGATTCGCGGCCGAATATCAACTTTCATGGGGCATTCGAGGCGACAATGTGCCTGAGTATGCGAAATATTTGGGTTATCTGGATGCGAAGGAGTTGTATCCGGATTTTAAGCCGATTTCGTTTGAGGAGTATGTCCAGGAGTTGCTGGGTGGGGTTGCGACGGGGGTGTATACGGATCGGATTTCGAGGATTTATTAGTCCACTATCAGAGGGGTGGATGGTGCTTTCTTTTGTTTGCTAGTTGTGTTTGTGTTGCATGAAGCAGCTGGTTTTGCTTCCGGATGATCAATGGATTGTTGTTGAGATAGATTCGATATACATGGACGGAGCTTGTGTTTTTTATAATCAGGTAGTTGTGAGATTCCCAATCAATGGTCTTCCCATCAACACTGCAATACTACGTAGTTTCAATCCTACAATCTACAAGACACACAAAGTAATATTCAATAAATTCATTCCTATTCATTACACAACCCATCCATCACTAACTCAATAGCTACCGAAGCAGGTTTTCATGATGATTTACCATCTCTGAGGACGCTCATAGTCAGGGTGCCATTGGTCCTGTCCACCGTAGTGCTGGTCATAAAGACCCTGCACATTCTCCTGGGCGTGGCGCTTGGCCTCGATTCTGTCGTATTCGTCCAAGCCCTTGGTTTCGATGAGCTTGTCGACTTCGGCGCCGACGAGACCGACGAGAGCCTCTTTGGCGAAGGCGTGGGAGACTGGTTGTCCTGTTTGGGTAAGCATTTGTTTTTGTTGTGTTTGTTATTCGGAAGGGAGACGTACCCTCCTTGCGGCGGTGGTCTTCAAAGGCCTTGAAGGCCTCGAAGCTGGCGGCACCGGCGATCAGTTCGTGAGAGAGCTTGCCCTCGTGCTTGTCGCCGTAGACCTGCTCGTGAGCGTTTTGAGAGTCGTCTGTATGAAGCTGTTAGTCCTGCATGTAGATATGTCATGCACCATAGCATGCATGAAGTAAGGAGAAGAGAAGACATACCCCAACCGAAGAAACCCATTTTGATGATTGTATAAAAAGGTATTTGATTACAGAGATATTGTGGTTTGACAATGAACTGGAGCAGAGCCGAATGAATAGGAGGGGGAAGGAGCTTCTTATAAGCTGCGGGGAGAGCACTACCCCTCAGTAGCCTTACTCGTTACTCGTTACAGAGTTATTTACGGTGGCAGAGCTGGTACTGTAGCCAAGCCAACCAGCATTCGTTTCTATTCCTGGATAGTGGATGGAATCTGATGGATACAGTACGTATCCAAACTTCCGTCTTCCGTCTGTTGTCGAGGTACTCGTAAGAGTCGTAACGCAAGCTTTAGCCAAGGTACCTTGGCGAAGCTTCAATATCGTGGTTTCACTTTCTCATCTCCACTGCTGTGCCACTGCCACCACAACCAATCGACAAGAACAATTGACTGGTCGAGGTGAATTATTGGCTCGATTGAGACAATTTCAGACCAGCTCAGCCACACGCTGTGTTTGTATAGCATGTCTGATTGGTTGATTCGAGCTATTTAATCTTGTAATGTACCGTACGTACCATTGACATATCAGATGTAATTTTAAACTAAACGCCGAGATTTGGTACTCCCACTCAGGCGCTGACCAGTGACCACAGTGGCCAATTGTGGGATCATGCTGGCGAAGGACATGCCCCTGAGCCGGGAAAAGTGAAACATTGAAACATTGCATGGCGTGATGGTGTCATTGTGTCCCCAAGGGAGAGAGGGAATGGCACAATCTGATGGTTGACTGGAGGGGGTTGTTACACATGTCGGTCTATCCTACCACAACAGCAGCCATATTGACCGACCAACCAGTCCTCGTGTCTTCTCGTGTCGATACAGTCCGAGGTCGCCGTGGCAGTGTGGCTGTCAACAGGTGTACGGAGTACCTGTAAGTAGGATACGAAGAGGTACAATGGCGGGGCAGGAGGGGCTCACCAGCCACAGTGTGATGTGATGACTGTGGCGGTGCCATGATCAAGCATACTCCGTGTTCATTCAACAACAGAATAGAAAATATCTGATAGATTCATTGGAGCAGATCAATTGGCCGATTGGTGATAAAAACAGTATTCTCGGCAGATTGAAGAGGTGCCACTAGCATCATCTCATAGGGTCGTCATGAATATGCCGTTGGCGGTAAACTCTATCTCTGTTTAAGAGTCAATACGTAACACAAACCCATCACCATCAATCATTTCGATAGAGACAAAATGGCACCTAGGATCCCAATCGCAGACGATTTCCCCCCCAACGTGACCGTAGTAATCTCCTACCCGGGCTTACACGACACCACCCCTCCCCCAACAGCCTCCACCACCACCACCAGTCCCAAAGAGAAAGTGCCGAACATACTCATCCTCCTCCACGGCCTAGGCGACACAGCCACCAAATTCGCCTCATTCGGCCGCGCACTCAATCTGCCCGAGACAGTCTGTATTACTGTGCAGGCACCCACACCCCTTCCCAGCAGTTTCATCGATATCCCCGGTGGCGGATATCACTGGGGCAATGACGTCGTTTTCAACAACGACAACGACGCTCGCACCGAGGGCGCGCTTTCTATGGACGCCGGATTCGATCGTGCACGAAGTCTACTCGTGAAAGATGTTGTTACCGATACTCTTATCCGAAAACATGGGTACAAACTACGTGATATAATGTTTCTGGGGTTTGGCCAGGGAGGTATGGCCGCGCTGGATGCGGCGAGGGAGTTGGGTCTTCATCCGCCTGTGGAAGGTGAGATACCTGTTGCGGCGACGATGGAGTCTTCGACGGAGGTGCCGTGGACGGCGTCGAGTGCGAGTGCGAGGGAAGGGAGGGGGAAAATAGGCGATAAACAGTATCGTCCTTCGCTGTCGGGGGTCGTCTCGTTTGGTGCTGCGTACCCTTTATCGGCGAGTACGGTTGCTGGTGGTGGGACGAAAGATAGGACGCCGGTGTTGTTGCTGGCGGGACGAGACGATGGGTCTTCGGCTGTGACGGATACCGCGCTCAAAAGGACCAGGGATGTCTTTGAATTTGTGGAGATACATCGTTGGAATAGACGGGGTGATGGCATGCCGAAGAGTAGAGAGGATATGTTGCCTGTTATGCAGTTTTTTGCTAGAAGATTAAAGAGTAGGAAAGGCGTGCCGGATGGTGCTATTGAGTTGGCTTGAAAGAAAAAAAAGAATGGCTACTTTACAATAATCTAATATACTACTACAATATACGTCATTTCTTTTGGACGTCCTTAAGCGCTCTCCTCGCTCGAGCAATAACCTGTTTCGCCCGCAACTCGGCCCTTTCGTCCCTTCGTAACGAAGGGCCATCCCGAATCAGCTGTCGCAACACCTGCTCTGTTTCAATCAACGCAGTACGCCCCTTTTCACGAACTTCGGCTTGCCACATTGACCGCGCTTTTTCCCATTTGGCCTGTTGCCGACGGAGGGAGTACATCAATCCAACAGCGGCGATGGTGCACGCTTCGTACAGTCCGGTTGATGAAGATGTGTACAGTAATGCCGATAAAGCTGACGTCAATCCTGTAGTTGAGGCGCTGAAGAGTACAAGACCTTGCGAGAGTGCTTGCAGAGATGGTATTGTCGTTCGGAGCATGTTCAGACGACTGGTAGCGATTTGTAATGGCCAGGGAGGGATCTCGTTTTCAGTCTGAGTAGACCCAGACTCAGTCTGCTCCGTATCCTTGGCTTTTACTTCAGCCAAATCTGGAGAATCAGGCGCTCCATCCAACAGACCAGTCTGTTTAAATCGGCCCGCCGTCCAGATCATCTCCTTCTCGGATCGAAGCAAGAATCTAGTCTGTAGAACCTCCGACATGACCGATCCAACGTCATCGACACGCCAAAACAGCTTCCACCACGACAACCCATTCCATCTCCGACTTGCAAAGCCTTCATCCAAGGAATTGCGGAGCTCGGTATGAGCCCGCTCAGCCCATATGGAGACTGACTGATCAAGGCTTTGACGAGTTTCGGCGGATGTATTAGTCAACTCGAACTCTCTGCTACGAGTAGCCTCATCCGCGACAATGCCTTCTTCGGCTGTATCTAGCAATGACTGAATGATGGTCTGCAAGTCTGTACTCAGCCCATTCGCACAAGTCGTAGGTATCCAGTCAGCCACCGACTGAACGCCGCCCGCAGTCCAACCACGCTCATATTCCGAAGCGAATTGGACTGATTCGCGAAACCTGGCCAATGCCGTCTCTGCCACTTGCGTATTCACAAATGTCACTGCATTATCCTTTTTGGCTTCTTCAACATTCAATTCAATAGCCCCATGCACCAATTTCTCCGAAGCTTTCAAAGCAGCACGGCCCAATAACCCAGAGTACGCCAATAGCCCCTCCGTACCCGCACCGCATATAATAGTCTTATGTACCGGATATCGAACCACTTCATGCGCACCACTTTCCGTCCCCTGAACAGTAATTGTAGGTACGAAAAACGCCTCGTCCGTGACAACTCCATCATCCGGCTCTGGTCCTGTTCCGAGCGTGCTCACGAACAGTTCGATTTTGCCTTGTCTCAACAGCGGAGAGTTGATCGATATCGTAGGACAGAGACTGTTTTCGACGATTCCGGATTCTTCGCCGTATCTATCAATCGGAGCTTATTAGCCAATTGCCTTTGTTTGTTTTAGGTAGAACGGTGACGAACCGAATTAAAAGCCCATTCGACCCTTCAATTCCATACGAATCTATCAATGCCTCCCAAGACTGCTCCTCGGTCAACGGATCCGCCAAAAGTAACCTCACAAGTCGACGTGTAGAACGCGTATCGTTGACACCGAGCACTACCCACCATCCAATCGATCAGATATCTGCTCTGGTTATAGCGAAGGGAAGGGAGGGAAGGGGAAATACCAGCAACCCGAACAACATGCTCCTCCGACTCCAATCCGCGCTGCGCAAGCTGCAATCGACTCAAACTGATGTGATCCGCAGCGACGTCCTCTAATTCTTTGAGCGCGGCGTACAATTCTCGAAAGCGCGCGGGCACGTTTTTGTTGATGTCGGCGCCAGCTAGAGCATTCGATCTCGCGGTTGACGAACTCAAATACCGGCGTACCGTCGTCGTCGTGTTGACGTTATTATTATTGTGAAAAACATGCTGAAATCGTCCGTTGCGCGTTCGGTAACTATTGGTCGTAGCGGCTGTTGACAGCATTCGTCGTCGCCATGTCGAGCACGAAGGACAATAAAACACCGTTCCTTCTGTCGTGATGCCTACATTGCCACCGCTATTCTTCCTTGCAAGAGGGAGTAGGCTCTTGCGAACTGCGGTGCGCAGTTTTGTAGGCATTCTTGGTGTTGTGTACAGAGGATGTTGAGGATTGGATTCGATGGATGGAGGGCGGGAACTTTACTTTTCGATATTCCGGTTCACGATTCCGCCCGCGGGTACCTTGACACCGACATCATTCCTCGGAATCTACAACGAAATACTTTTGAATAAGAAAAATAGAATTTTGTCATCAAACTCGTTATCACAGACGCGCTGCCACTGAATAAACATCATCCAACCTCATATATCACCAACGCTCCATCAAACATCTTGCACGCGTCACAAACACCCCAGACAACGCGAAAGGAAAGAAGACAGGAAATAAATTCTTAACCACTGTTTGTTTAGTCATTGCTCATTCGGTTATGTACACATTCATGTCGAATACATTTGACATTGTGAAGGGAGAAAGAATTAGAGACTGAGATGGATTATAAGTCGCAATGGGTATATTCTTTTAGTCATCACTAATGTTAATGTTTAAGCGTCGCGGTTTGCTTCCCTCCGGCGTCTCGAGTTGCCAGACCTAGTAGATGTTAGCATCAATCATGGATGATATTTGTTCAAAGGAAAGCTTACACGCTGATACGTCTGGCCATGGTGTTCAGCACAGGATCGTTGTCGGCCTCTTGTTGAGCCCGCTCAAGAGCGATGCGGCGATCCTCCTCGCTTCTACGAGCAACTTCTTCCTGCGAAGGAGGTAGTCGCTCATTCTGCAAATCGACTTTACGCGCATCTTCAAAGTTGTGAATCGCCTGCTTGATACCTTCAGCACCCAACATGAGTGTTCCCGCAGGAAGACGACCGCCAGACGCAGTCTTGAGTTCGGTAACTCGCTCGGATTCCTCTCGCAAAACCTGGAAGACTCGGGAAAGACGACCAATAGCCAAAATCTTGTTCTTGATCGCACGTCGCTTAAAGTCGCTGTCGTCCTTGTCGGTAGCAGATGGCGGGGACGAAGGCAGTGTAGGCGAAACGGATGACGGGGTATCGTCTTCGAGTTCCTCTTTTGAGCAAGTGTTCAAAATGGCAATGAGCATGTCTGTGATCTTCTCTCCCACGAAAGGAAGCGACCAGGTGAAGACATCCATAAAGTTAGGAAGCCAGTAAGGATGAGGTGTGCAGTTGAATTGACGGATATTCATCACATTGTTCTCGTACTTGAGAACAGCTGCCTTGTTGTTGTAGACATCCAAGTAATTGGGTGCGCTGAAAATGGTCATCACACTGGGGAAACCAGTAGTACGAGTCTTTCGGTACATTCGATAACCGGCATCTTGAGCTTCGTGCGCACGAATGATTGAAAGCAGATTGTTCTTCTCAAGGAAAGCGCATGCAGCCGGATACGAGAAGAAATACGAACATCCTCGAACGTTGTTGTGCACGAAATATTCGCCAGTCTTTTCCTGTCCAAACTCCTCTAGCGGATCGGCCCAAAGAATATCGCACATCAATCCATGCGTAGGAGGCTCTCTGAACCGGTCGATAGCTTTGATATCCTCGAGGGTATGTAACTCTGGACTTAAACCACCGTGGATACACAAAAACTGCTTGTTCATGACGGCAGCCAAGGGTAGTGAACAAAAGGACTCCATGCATGCATCGTAAACCTTTTCGGAATATTTGTGTTTGCACTCGAGTTTAAAGGTGAAGTAGTCTGTCAAATGGCGACATTCGTGATTTCCTCGTAGCAGCCAAAGCGAATTGGGATACCAGATTTTGAGCGACCATAGATAAAGCACGCACTAGATCTCGTTAACGAATGTGACATATCAGACATGAGGACATGACGGGGACCAACCTCAATGCTAAAGTAACCTCTATCAACATAATCTCCCAAAAACAAATATCTAGTCTCGGCAGGATCTCCGCCGACTTCGAACAACTTCATCAAATCGTAATATTGGCCGTGTACGTCACCGCATACTGTGATCGGGGCATCCATCTCGAGGAGGTTGGGCTCGGAGCGAAGAATTTCAGTGCCGGCCTTAATAATCCATAACGCCTGCTCTTCTGTGAGTCGACCTTCTCTGTAAAAATGCTGCTTCAGGAATGGCAAGTTGGGTTTGTTGGGGTCATCCGGTGACCAGAAACTTTCGTCAGAGGGAGTTGTGAGCGCGGGTGCCTGCACCTCTGTAGGATGTCAGTATGCAGACTTGGATCATGTCTCTTCGTCCGGAATGAAGAAATATACCTTTGCAAACTCGTTCCATTGTCGACACTTGGGTGCCATCTTCCATTCTGTGCAAGGTGAAATCAATCTCCGGGACAGGCTTTTTGTGCGTCACCGCATTTACGATCTGATTTTCCATCATGTTGACTAATAATCAATATCAAATCCACTAGTCAATCTAAGGTATATCGATCGAGAATGGACGCTCGTACGGTTGAGCGTGTGAGCAAGTCGTGGGGAGAAGTGAGGAGGAAGGAGTAGGTACAGCGGAAAGGGGAGAGAGAGCGCGTGTGGCGGCGGGGTTCGTCGAGACCTTTTCACTTCGAGCCGCACGCACAACTGGGACAACAACTGCAGCCGATCACGACACGCAAATCGATCGAATCTATCGGGGATTAATTGTCGGGTTTGACGAAATATGCTGCGGATCGAAAGATGTGGGTTTCAAGAATGGTATTGACTCGGAGAAACGCGAAAGAGGACGATGGTTGAAATAAGCTCTCGGATATTTGTTTGTTGATCGCAAACTCAGGACGCTCGTGCGGGTCGCGTGCTGCGAAGTCTTTTATCTTTTATAAAGATATAGTAGTAGCAAACAGGCAGCAATGCTGAGAACGAAAACTAGAAAGAGAATCCGGATGGATCGCTTTTCGTCAGAGTTATTGTTGAGTTAGTAATGTGGTGTAGGTGCGGCTGACGAAGTTAGGGAAGGGCCTGGGGAATCAGGCCGCTGAGGGGACACTGGGCAGATACGTACTCTACAGGGATTACATATCATGTGATTGATAGTTCATATTGTTACGGTCACAACGGGATTGTACTGCAGGTGATACTTCATTGTATTTGCATTGCCTCTAGGCAGTCAGGAACCCGAGCAACTTTAATGTTGACTCGGTGAGCGCAAGCTCCAGATGTCAGCAATCAATTCCGTGGTTCCATTTATAGCTTCCAGATGAGAATAGGCCGTCTTCATCTTCAAGCTCGGCTTCAGTAATTGTTGAAGGACGTCTTGCGGCGTTGGATTGAGCTGAATATGACTGTGACTGGTCTGATAGGTGGCATGAGGCCTCAATGCTTGAAGAGTCTAAGGTGAGGTTTCAGTCGGTAATTCACCGCTATCTAAAACATTTGAAGGCAGACCAGGGTTGACAGAAGGTAGACCCGGCTGGTATGAGTTTCTCAAAGGTTGGTCAGGTGGTATATTCTATATATTTCCTGACGAGAGCAGGTGGAGTACGGAGAACATGTTCAGCCGATAACTTTTTTTAGTAGGGGCTTCAAAACATTCTAGATAGCAG
Source organism: Talaromyces liani (assembly GCA_022814505.1). Taxonomy (NCBI): domain Eukaryota; kingdom Fungi; phylum Ascomycota; class Eurotiomycetes; order Eurotiales; family Trichocomaceae; genus Talaromyces; species Talaromyces liani. The sequence continues at coordinate 577,864 of JAKLNL010000019.1, forward strand.
GTCAACTCAGCTGCCATTTCTTGTACGCAACATGTCCGTCGATGGTCGAGACGATCATCCCTCAAAACGAATATAGAGTTGCTTTGACAATCTGGATTCATTGGCAGCCCTCGGCGTCTGGTAGGGTGGTTCGATATTTTTTATATTTCGGCGAAAATGTGAATCCAATCTCGTTCTATACCACCAACTTCAGTCCGCATTATACTTGTCATTCTGTTCACCAAACATCGTATATCATCCTGCATGGTAAATGCATCAGTAATCATTTATATCATCAGTACATAGGAAACGACGACCCTTAACAGTAGTTGCAAACTTTGGGTGATTCGTGGGGCTCTACCTTCGAGGGCAATTATAGTGCTCAATGAGCAGACAAATAAGAGGGTTTTTCTTCGACTACCAGCATCAAGGCTCCTATGGCTCAGTGGTAGAGCGTGTCACTAGTAATGACAAGGTCCTCGGTTCGATCCCGAGTAGGAGCAGCATGCTTTTCGTTAGCTCTTATGGCTCAGTGGTAGAGCGTGTCACTAGTAATGACAAGGTCCTCGGTTCGATCCCGAGTAAGAGCAAAGCAGGCTTTTCTTTTCCTTTTTGTTTTTTATTGCTACCCGCGCCGCCAAGCCCACACCCCCTCGCACCGCGAGTGGGTGTGCGTCAGATAAGTGAAATTGTCACATAAATGATATTTTGTATGGAAATAGCTAACAAATTTACACTCTATCATCAACCCAACGAATTAAATTCAGATCTGAGCGTCTTGGGTAAGCCTGCTTAATCAGGTTTAACACTATATTGCAATCAATCACTGCCTTATTACTCGCTATAAGTGGAGGGGGGAGTTGAGTAACTAATCCTAAAGGTACCTTATAGAGCTCTTTAAGCCTCTTTCTTTCGGCCTTCTTTTCTACAGCTGTAGCACGCTTTTTAATAGCTCTATTCGCATCTTTTATAGTAAGGATACCACTAACTTGCACCTGGCGCTTAATTTTTTTAGCAGATTTATATGTGTTGAGCATTTAGAGGTGCTTAATTTAAACCTATTGTTAATCTTTGATAATCTAGATCATCCATCTATATAATTATAGCGCGTTCTTGATCATCCAATAATCTTTTATGCGCTGATTGTCGGTTTAGTTGAGAAGTGCTGCCTAACACGCGTCACTAGAGCTGTTAATAATTAATACCGAATTGGCGCGCTAATAGCTTGATTTTTTACTTCAGATCTCTTCTGAGTATCTCTAATGCCTCTAATATTCTCTTTTCCTCTTCTTTATATTTATCGGACAGCATTTTAGTGGTGTTTGGGGGCTTTAGGATGACACGGGAGTTGAAATATTAAAAATATCATTTATGTGACAATTTCACTTATCTGACGCACACCCACTCGCGGTGCGAGGGGGTGTGGGCTTGGCGGCACGGGTACTTCGAATCAATCAGTCAGTCCTCTTCTGTCACTTTGCGTCTTTGACTGTATGTACTATTGATGATTGGTTGATAGATAACAGTCTTATGGCCATGCCAGATACGGCACTATTGACCAGAGCCCTAAAACACGTATATCAATGCTACTAGTAACTATTAAGTAATTACTTCTAATTTTACAGCGTACACCTGTGTTATACAGCATTTTAGAAACTTCCAAGGTGCAACAGTTTTCTATAACATATGTTTTTCCTGACCTCGCTTCGCTCCGATAAAACGCTGGCTTATATAGGGTTGGCTGTTGAACAATAGCTTTGAACAGTAAATAACAAACGAGATTAGAAGATTGAATGGAAAAGAAAGCTCCAAAGCAAAGAGATCTATTCTGTAAAGTCTTTGTGTACTTCGAGTCACATAAACTCATTAGGAAACAAACCCATTGGGTAACTGATTAAGTACCACCTTCGAGCCACCAGCCCCTATTCTCTGAATCTAGGTTCCACGTAAGAAACTCAGACGGGGATAAGCCATTGGCGGGATCAGTACCGGTGTTTGTAGAAGGACGTGTTGCAGCATTGGTATGGGTTGATTGAGGCTGTATATGGGTAACATGGGCATTAGACCCCAATGCTTGCAAAGCCTGAGCTGTAAGAGTGCCATCGCCGTTATCGAAAGGCAAGCCAGGGTTGACAGAAGGTGAATCCGGCTGGTCAGCATCCATGGATTGTTGCGAAGAAAGCAGGTCCGGTATGGAATACATATTCAACCTGCAACTTTGTGAGCACGGGCTTGGATGTATTCTAGATATAAGATCATCTCACCTGCCATCCCATGTAAGCATTATATTACTTGAAAGTTGAGATAGTTGATTCCTCCCAAAATAAATTTGAAGGTTCTTAAACTGGATTGTATCAGCGGCTTTCATTGTAGGGTCCTCCTTCAATCTCCCATCCCCGCGCTTAGGAGAAGAAAAGTTTCGTTCAATGTTTTGAATCTCCTGCCATAATATAGGTATTCGCTCATTCAGTAACACTCGTATACGATCCTGCACGGTATGGGTTATCAGAATTTTTATCAGTGAACAAGTAGAAGTCAAACTTACCAATTGTCGAGAAATTGGATAATTCGTGGTGCTCCAGTCAAAGGGGCTTGAAATACGAAGACAGGTATACATAAGTTCGAGAGTCCGAGCTACGAAGTAATGGTTGCTGTCTTCTTTGGCAACAAGAGCTTGCAAGTTGCGCCCCATGTCCCGGTAGAGCTGATATAATCTGTGAGTGAAAAGGTACACCAGCGCAACACAAATCAATCTCGCGGTGTATTGCTCTGTATATTCGGTATATATTTCGATGTGGTCCAGATTGGCCAAGAGTGTAAGGTATCCGCAAAATAGTCGCGCCGTCTGGAGTATGATTTCCTGTGCCTGGTTTAGTAAGCGGGGATCGAATTCTAGGCGAGTCAACGTACTTGAGCCTGGGTGAAACTTGCCTGTGGCTGTTGCTCATGGCCAGGCCACATCTGCTTTGAAATGAAATCATCGAATCCGATCACATATATGGCAGGTTCCATAAAAGCAGAATATGTGTGCGTATCCATCTGCAGCATAAGCCTTAGCCAGTCAGGTAAGAACACCACCTCGCGCTGGTTTCGCAGGACTGCAAGCGATGAGGTATCCTCCAATTCCAGAACCATATGCAAGGATATAGGACTGTCATCGAACGGCAAGTATCCCGCGGTGTTCAATTCCAATGCAATAACACTCGTATACAGTGCCTTGATGCTGTTCATCAAATTTTCTACCAGAAGAGTCAGTACAAGGCAAGTAAATGAACTCGAAAACACGAACCTAGCTCCAAAAAAAGCATATCGTATTGGTTGATGAAATCCGGTTGTAGCTCTGCATTTGGCTCTGGACGATGCGGACACTATGAAGTCGAATTAGCATTGGAGCTTACTCGACAGTATAGGAGCAAATCACATATTTCTGCTCGAACCTACACTTCAGGCAGGCTCGCCTCCAGTTGCTCACCGCATTCTGTGGTGGTGGTTCGTCTGATAATGCAGGTCGACTAGCTCCAGGTACATCACTCCCAGGCAATCCTTGCGGAAGTATCGACCCAGCAGCGAACTGTGGCCTCGTAGAAGCGAGGCTGCTGCGTGCGGCAGTGGTCACAATCGAACGATCTCCAGAGTCAGACGCAACGGATTGCGCTTGACTAGAGGCATGGAGGAGCCTCGGATCAATAAAGCCTAGCTGCGGGAGGTGCTGAGGTTCCCACGGCTGTGAAGGGCCGGGGACATTTGCGAAATTGTTGTGGCCGTATTCATGAGGCTAGATGTGGTTAGAATAATAACAATTTTGAACTGGCAGCCATTACGTACTGTATCAAGCTGCACTTCCAGTGGAACATCGGGGACTTCTGGGAACTCTGAAATAATAAGGTCTGGAAGGCACAGGGGTTGATCCGAATCATCAGCCTCGTGTTCTTGGTCAGGTTGGAGGGCCATTTCGTTGTCGGCTGCCAACCAAACTGACCGATGATGGTATGTCCAGCGTTTGACGAGGCAATTCGTGCATAGAAGCAGCGCGTATATAAATAAAATCATTTTCAAGAGCGACCTGCCGATTTATTGTCCAAAACTCATTCATGGATCGTAAAAAGTACAGTATCTGCCGCCAGCGCAGCTGTCGGAGCTCGAAAGGAGCCGCAGCACCGCCGTGCATGGCTGTCTGGCCAATCGCTGCCACCTATTATAAGGCATCGTACGAAACATATTCTTCGACTCCCATATGTGAAGAATTTTCTTTTGTAATAACCCTATCGCGTTTGGTGGTCACATCCGAAGTCCAGTCCACTGGCCCGCATACAGATCAAGTGATTGAACCCAAGCCTCCATCCAACAAGAGCAACAAAACTAACAAGCATCCCACGGCCGAAATGTATGCAAGGTTAACCAGGTCCCGCCCAGCTTTCAATGACGTATCAAAGCTTCAAGATAAAGCTCTTGTTCCATGACCCACGAGGAGGCGATGCAAACTTGAGAGGCGGCCAAGTACAGTATGAGGTACCAGTCGAGTACATGGATCTCTGTATAAGAAGTATGAAGCAAAAAGTACTTATATGTATCCCATACATGCAAGATGCTCCAAGTGGGGAGATTTGGTGGACCCTAGACAACCGGTAACTTCGCACTGGCCAATCCTCCATGAGTTGCATCTCTTGGAGTCACTACCCTAACGTAGCAGTGCCGGAGTTGGCGAACAACATATGCCGCCGTTTGATCTTTCCAGATCTGCTGCGCTGCGTCTAACCGGAAGTATTCCAAGAGAGCGTTAAAGCGGCGAGACCTAGGGCAGCAATAGACTAGCAAGAACGTCCATATCCGTGTAGTTGTATGTTTATCTCTAAGGAGATTATGCAGGCCGATCTATTTGTTATCCAGCTAAAGAGTCACGGTTCCAAGCGCTAATTTCACGCCATACTTCATCATGCAGTGTACATACACAGCCCTCCAATGGAAGAGACCCAAAAACGAACGACCACAAACAGGGGGTAACAACAGGCTGATTCATCACGTGGACCACAAATCACACAAGTTTCCAGATAGGGAGAGAGGTCCATACCCGTCTGTAATCTTTTCTGGGGCATGCTCATGTCGGCCATGCCAGATTTTTCGACCCGTTTCTCAAATCTCGTGGTAGACACCTAGAAAGAACTTAGTGGACCATTTGGGCCACAAATTAGAACCGGTAGGAACCTACCGCATTTGGTTTTTGTTTCCTTTCTTAGAATCAACACGGTAATAATGCCAAAAGGACCGATCGTGTGACAGATCGGACCATCCAAGAGACCGATCCACAGAGAAAGCTACTAAAGTAGGGTCCTCCTGCATTTCTGGTTCGCGCCAAACAGTAGTAAGGCATTTAAAGCATTTGGTATAATCTCCAGCCGTGTGAATTAGAGGTATCAGATCGAGGTGAGGACATGCGGACACTGGCGCAGCAGCTTCTATGGAAGAGTCACCAGAGGATACTCTCAGATTATACCGAACTTGCAAAACCAAGAAGCCATATCGGAGATAGTAACTTTCGTGCAGACTCGCACCTTTCGATTTTCGCCTGAAAATAATGGACAGGAATGGCCAGCAAATCGCCACCCGTCACGTTCAAAGCCGAAAATACCATATCGAAACTCACCACGCGGCGCGACTGGAGACCGGAGAAGAAGTCTCACATTGTTTCGATCTCGGCGAGTCAAATGAAGACATGGACATAGCTGTATTACACCATCGTAGCGCGAGAAATGCCTCTCGACGGCGGATGCATTGAGTGCATCTGGCGTAAAGAGCTTTCGCGATTTGAGCGATAAGCATTCAGCGCAATATGCCCACTGGAGATTTTCAAGTCGAACAAGAAGTTGGACTCGTAGCTTGTCTTGGCTGTTTACGTATGAAAGTGGCAGATGGTTTTCCGTGGGTTGCGGAGGAAGCCTTGAGCTGTCTTGGCAACCACCTTGTAGCAGGACAAGAACTTTTTGAAGCTGAGGGCCATACAGATTTGATCGACCAGGGGAAGATACTGATAGATTCGGGTCAGAAAGCTATCATCTAAGCAATAGATGATTGTGCTCTCCCTCTTCGGAACGCGAAGACGGAATATTGAGCGAATGAATGGTATTTTGTTGCTTCCAAAATTCGCTCCGTCCTCTTGAATTGAATCGCTTCGTTCTGGCATTACTGCACTTTCCCTCGGCTTCCAATCTGCTGGTCACCGATGTATATGCTTCCTTTTGGTCGTCAGCAAGGAAACCGTTGGAAGAACGAGCTGATCCGTTGAACAATGCTCGGAATTGCAGCATTTTTGATTTGTAGGCTTGGATTGAAGAATGATTGACAAGCGGACACATAGTAATCATTTTTTTTCTTTTTGAAAGGTCCATTTCGTCTATGACGTGAGAAGCAACTCATGGTTATTTGACTTCAACCTATGGAGTATATCCAGGGATCCATGTTTTTCCGCTTCATTGTAGCCCGAATGTAAGTCACTTTATTTCGCGTTGAGGAGATGAAAAGGGAGATGAAAAGCACCAATGGCTGAATATGCCCTATTATTCAGGTGTAGAAATCCCAAGGGGAAGAGGAAATTCGGTGACTTCGTACCAGCCATTGTCAATGCTCCATTGGTGAGGTGAAATCAATCGAAGTCCTCAAACACCCTGCGTTCGTAGTAGTATGTCTTGAAAAAAGGTTTCGTACATCCATTCTGGGTAGAGTAGGTTCTATGGTACTGCTAGAGTGGCAGCATAGAAGACAATGATAAACAAGCGAACATCAATCGATGCGTGACACCACCTTGTTGAATCCAAGATAGGAAGCGAAAAGAGCCGGAGTTCTACGTGGGAGCAGCAAAAATGTAGTCATATCCCCCGAGCCCGGAATAGCCACCGCATTATCCATCACAATCAGACGTGATAAACCAACTAAAGATTAGGGGCTTCGTTAGACGCATAGTTGAGGTCTCGATATAAAATGTTCATCTTATCTTTTCATCATCCCCTCTTGACTGCAAAAATATATAGACCCACCCGTCCTGAAAGAGCTTAGCGCCAGATCTACGTCAGACATCAAGGTCGTCAAGGCTCCCAAACACCAACACGACACTAACATCTCTCGAAGCCGCCACAACTCGATCGGTAGAAGCAAGCATGTACGACTCAAACTGTGAGTACATTTTCATTGGATGTTCTATGATCAGCACTGACAAGAAACTATACAGGCCCCCACCCACTCCTAGCCCAAGTATCGCTCACAGTCTCCCCATTCATCTCCCTTCCCTCCGCTGTAACTCTACCATACACCTACAAATCCATCGCCTCGACGCTTCCACCTTCCATCACGACCGTCGCCGGACCTGACAACAATAACACTGAAAATGTCGGCAAAACGCGCTACGTCGTCTCTTCCACAGGCGGTCATGTAGCGCACCCCGACGAAATCCTAGCATCTTGTCAGGCGCTCGAGACACACCTAAAAAAGACCATGACCGATGCCGAGCGTACAATCAGAGAATGGGAAGAAAGTATACGGCAACGCGAATTGGCAGAGAAGCGGCGATTGGCGCCTGGCTGGTTGGATAGAGACGAGAAGTTGTTGCAGCCGGAAACCGTGCATGCTTCTTTGGCGGCACAGGATGGTCAGACTGCTGTTGGCAACAGTGGGAATACGAGTATCTTGGATTCTCGTACGAGGGAGCAAGAGGCGCAGTCGATGCCTGCTATTGCGCCGAGGGATGAGGGGGAGGAGTTGGATAGGGCTTTTGGGGGGTTGGATGTGAAGTGACATTTGAACAAACAAAGCTAATAGCAAACCCCGACAATGCTACGCCAAAGAGACTCCCCCTGCGCACAGACATGAACGCTCGAAGATATATCGCTTCACAACTCCAAATGCTGGCTCAAATCTTCCCCTCCTTTCGCAACCCCTCATACAAAGCCCAAGCAGCAAGCGTCTTTCCATCCCTCAACCCTTCCTTCCACAAATCCTCCAACCGTACAATCTTCAGCGTGATCTTTTCTCTCTCATTTCTATTGCCCGTCAATCGACCTTGCATCGCCTCAATATCCTTGCGCGGCATCCTCTTTTGACACAAAAATACAGGAATGAATTCATCGCTTCCGCCTGGAGATGGATATACCGCTTTTTGCAAAAGGTCCTCTTCTTCAGAAGAGCAAGAAGAATTTCCAAGTAAAGACGCGGAAGCGAGAGCCGTCATATCGACAAGCTCATCCTGTGGAATCGATAGGCCAGTCTCCTCGTGAATCTCCTTCGCTGCTCCGCCGGCAAACGTGCCGCTGTTATCGAGCATGCCCGCTGGAATCTCGGCGAACTTGAGTGTGCCTGCTGGAATGCGTGGTTGGACTGTCATGATGACATATTTGTCCTTTTCGGATGTGGATGGTACATCATCAGATTGCAGAATAAGCTACCTTCATTAGTCCCGGAAAAGGTAATAGAATGGGAGTGAAAGGAAACGTACTAGCATAGCAACACTCCCCCCTCTCAGCAGTATACTCCCCGGTAAACTCTCCCCCGAATCATTAGAAACATCAGCCTTCATCTTTATAAAACCCAACCTCCCACCGCCGAAATAATCAACAGCCTGAATATCGATTTTGCGTAGTTTGTAAGGCGCCTTGTGGAATTCATGGGTTGATGAGGCTTGTTCTGCGAGAGATCTGTGTAGTGATGAGAGCCAGGTTTTGAAGGCTGGGAAGGTGAGGAGTTGGTCTTTTGATATGCTGTTGTCCGGTGTTGATGTGGGAGGGCAAGTTACTGTTATGTTGGTGTTGGGTTGTGCGGATTCTGTGTTTAAGGGGTCGTCGAAGGGGATTGTGAATGTTGACGCCATTTTTGTTCTTATTCGTCTTCGCGGTGAGGAGGGTAATAATGATGTTGGTGTAGGCGGATGTATCGATTTCGAGATGGAGTATGGTCTCGCTCTGAGTAGTGATTTCATGGGGATTCTTTTTCTATTGTGGTGTGGTGATGCCTCCTTCAATTTATGGTTCGTGGTGATGTATGATGTAAGTTTGTCAGGTTGAATCAGCCTTGTGGAGAAGGAGCTATCCGCGGCGCCAGGCATCAATCGTCAACAATACGCGACTATGCAAGTAGTTACTAGTAGTAGTTACTAGGTTGATTGACACTATACAATGAGGCTGAATCACTTGATAACGTTTAGTACAGAATTATAGTAGAGACAAGCTCTTCGATATGTACAGCCCAGGTACAGCCCACCAGGCACGTAATAATAAGCGAGGACACATGATCTCGATTTCCAGGTGTCTTTGTATCTTCTAGCAAGCATATCTTGCAATGCCTTTACGATCCATATTGCGTAAAACTACTTGCATGTTTGATCATTGATTTGTCCTACGATCTCGTCTCTGTTGATCGCGTTTCGCGTACCTATGCGACTCTTATCGATAAGGACAACCCCACATTGAAGGCATGACATCAATTTCCTGATCTTTCAATTGTATCCTCTCTTCTATTCACGATTCTAAAATGGCAGAATCATATAAGCGCTCAGCGCAAGCTTCCAAGATCCTTGAAACAGGTCCATTGGTTTGTCACCCTCGCGCGGTGTCACGGTATCAACCTCGATCCTAATGACAACAGGACCCTACAGAAGCCAGATGGATACGACTCGGCAAAATCACCTACACAGATCCCCTAGGCGTGAAACGAGTCTGGGAAACCGCCGAGCGACAGGTACATAAACAGACCCTCTTACCTCTCTATTCAGCACATGCTAAACCTTGGGGCTTTGATAGACCCGCCCCAAAAACAGCACCATAGACGGAGTCGGCATAATCGCCATCCTCGAGACATCCCACGGCCCCGAAATCCTTCTCCAAAAACAATTTCGACCTCCCATCAACAAAGTCTCCATCGAAGTACCTGCCGGCTTGATCGATGAAGGCGAAACACCCGAGCAATGCGCCGTTAGGGAACTCAAGGAGGAGACGGGCTATGTCGGTGTAGTCGAGAAGACGAGTACGGTTATGTTTCACGGTACCCTCCCCTTTCCCTTCTTTCTCGTATCTACGTGCATGGTTCTGATAGAGGCGGGTGGGTGGCAGACCCAGGCCTCACAAACGCAAACTCAAGCCTCGTCCATATACGAATCGACATGAGTCTTCCCGAGAACCAGAACCCTGTCCCGGAGCTGGAAGAGAACGAATTTATAGAATGTTTCACGGTTCCGTTGGCGACGCTGTACGAAGAGACGAAGAGACTCGAAGAGGAAGGGTATGGGATTGATGCGCGTGTGGGCACGTTGGCGGAGGCTATTGAGCTGGGGAAGAAGTACAGGTTTTGATTCCCCGGCCCCTCTTGACTGGAGCGGGACAAAACATAGATGCATGATTGATAGATATCATATATACTCTTCAGCTACATTATCAAATATTTAGAATGATTTTGAAAAAGAAAACTATGATATTTGCTGTAGCGCTTAGAACCAAAAATGAACATGTGGTTTTCTGTTGGGAAAACGAAAGAAAAAAGATATAAAAAGAAAGTCATTCGGTTATAACTAATGTTTTTCCATTGCAGTCGAATGTCATATCCAACCACTCGCAGCGGGGTTGTACAGTAGTCTGAGAAAATCGACTACTATGCAAACCTATTTCCATCCATTCAACTTCATCATTGAATTGTCCCTGGAAACGAAGTCGAGTAGCAACTACGCGATACACCGTTAGAGACAACACTCCAGCCCACCCAATCTTCTTATGATTCAATACCCTCGGCCATGAACCGGCCTCAAGCCGGATCCTCGAATACCCGCCCAACCTTGCGGATAAATCCAACCTCAACACCCCCCAAAACAGGGAAAGTCTACGGACGACTCTGAACCGATGGCAGTCTTACGTGCAGTGGCTAGCCCCCGCAGGGACACTAAATCAGACATGGAATAGCCTCGCCTTCAAATTGTCGTTGTGCATTTCTAGCGCGCAAGCTAGTGGCGTTGCGCTTTGTGGGGACGTTTGCGATGGAGACTCTGCCTTGTCGACGTCCATTGACTCCATTCATCATTGGAAGAGGCTGGAAAAGTTTCAAGATTGTAAGAAATGGAGTGTTCTGCAAGGGTATTCTATTCCTGAGACTATCGTGACAGAAATCAAGTCTATGGTTCTGCAGAAAAGAGACATATCAATAAGGGCAACCCATAGCCCAAAGTAGTAAAAAAAACCCCAGACCCGTGCGCCAGATCAGACCTCTGCGCTTTGTTTCGCCGATGAAAAAAGTACAGTACATGATCATGCAATCCATGAAACCCTCGTGATGTTCATTAGAAGAAAAAAGGGAGCTCAACTCCGTCGAACCATTCAGGTGCTTGAAATGGTTCGTAGAAAGGTTGGAAAGATGAAGTGAAAGTAACGCTAGTAAAAGGTATCAGAAAAGGAGGAAAAATCAAGGGCTAGAGCCAATGATTAGAGGCTGGCAAGGCTGGTGTCGGAAGGCTCCTCGATGTGCTTGAGGCATGACTCGAATTCGGCCCAGTCCTTCATGACAACCTTGGCACCGAGTTCAGTCAACTTGGCGGCCATCTCACCGCGCTGGTCGTCGCCGTGATAGCTGCCGACGTAGCCAATGACGGGGATTCCAGCACGGATAGCACTGAGAGCACCGGAGCGGCTGTCTTCGATGGCGACACATTCCTCGGGCTTCTTGCCCAAGACGTCGAGGGCGTGAAGGTAAATAGCTGGGTCGGGCTTGGAGGTGGGCTGGGGAAGAGAGGTAGCAGCGCTGAAGACGTGGTCTGCCTTGAAGTATTTGTCCTGGTGAACCTTCTTGATAGAAGCGCGAACGCGACGGAGAGCGGAAGACGAGACAACGGCCATGTCGTATTTTCCAGACTCGTGAAGCTTTTCCAATTCCTCCATGACGCCGACACAGGGGACAGCCTTGGCCTCGAGCTTGGCGATGACCTGGTTCTCTTCTTCCTTGACGTAGTGCTCAATCTCGTCCTTTTCCATCTCGAAGCCGTACTTGGCCTGGAGAGAGACCATCATACCACGGAAGTTCTGGCCGACGAAGTCCTTGATGAGTTCTTCGCCAGTGTAGCGGTCGGTAATGTCACGCTTGGCCAAGATTTCGTTGGCGATGTCAGCGCAGGCCTCAAAGGCGAGCTCCTCGGACATCACGAGGGTGTTGTCGCAGTCGAACAGGAGTTGGGTGATCTGTGTGGAGTTAGTGGTGGGTCTTGAGCCATGGTGGTGAATTGGTGAATCTGGGGAAAGCATACCTTAGCCATTTTGCTCGTATGTAGTATGTGGTTGATACGATATCAAGAGTGAGGTCGAGTTGATGGAGGATGATGGATAGATGTCGATGCTTGACGGGAAGTGAGGTGGACTGGGATGAGTGCAAGGGATGGAATGTGAGAGAGAATGTTGGTGGATGGAGAAGTCAAAGAAAGAAGGGGAAAAGAGTGCTTAAGTATGCTAGTATCTCGTTTGTCGACGCCCAAAGAGGGAGTAAGAACAGAACCTTGGGACCACAAGAAATGACCTCAATGAGGAAGGCGCGCACTGGCAGACAATGACGCTGTGCCGGTGGAAATGAGCGATTGGCAAGTGCATTGTCAGGGCTGCACCAATCAACGGCCGCGTTGCGACAGGGGAGTGGAGCAGCCCGCCTGGATTGTGGCCAACCAGAGCGCCGGGCGGTGACGTCGCCCAGTCGGAGCAGCGGGCAGATTCGAGAATGCACTGCGATTGGCTCACAATCTAGGCGGTCGACCAGGGCAGCGCCAGTCGGGGGCATTCGGGGAGCGTCGCAGTCAAACAGGACTAGCGCCAGTGCCATTGGTCAACCGCCGCTTTATCGCCCAGCGTCACTGCCACGAATACATAGTACGGAGTAATCCTGATGATACTGCAGCACCGCCAGGCGGGGCCTCTTTCACTAAGCACTGAGTAAGCTGCACCACCATAGCACATGTAAATGCTGTCAAACCAATCATCACGGTGACGGTGCAACCTACTCTCGACTCGACCGACTAGTCTGGCAAGGGAGCATTAATTCACTCATGTGCTTATTCCGTACAACAGCGCTAGCCACTCAACACCACGACTTCGCCACTGGCTGAGGATCAAGTTGGATGTTTCAATACGACGTCAAATTGGCTCAGTGCCTTGCCCCACAGCTCCTCCGCTCCATGTTTGACATTGTTTGTTCGTATCATCGTAGGTTCTCCGGTCAGCGTTTTGGGTATTCAATTTGGAGTCATGATTGCCTAAAAGAAGAACAGACGGGATGAAAAGCACTCAGTTACACCCAGTTACATGTTCCATGCGTCCCTTGCTGTTGCCCTACGGATACGATTAGGTAACAGGCGCTACTTCTGCGTTCTTCCCTGAGTTTCTTTAACTTGGCTGAGACCTGACGCTGAAACACTGACAGAACTCACTGCTCAGTAAGGTTCCGTAAATGAACCTTAGAAGTTGGAAGTGATGATGCGGACAAGGCTACAAAGGCCGGAAATCCACCAAACTAATTCTAGCCTAGGCCGCCTTCCCTCTCACCTTTACCCAAACAGACTTAGCTCCAATATCTATCATAGTATTTTTCCGTATCCTGACAGCGAACTTTGATTGGATACAATCTTCCAGGAACAATCTCTTCGCACTCATTCGCCAATGGCCCGGCGAGATAAAGATAAAAAACCCTCATTATCTTCTTGTACAAGTTAGACCAAAAGTCAGTCATACAATCCGGCGCAATGAGCTCCGAAGAAAGGGCGACGGGCAAAAATGTGTACCCGGTCTCACTATCAGAAATCGAGTTCCCATCTGCAGCCGTCTCGGTATCACAGCTCCTAACATCATTACGACGTTCCGCGTTGTCAGTTACGAATCGTCTACGCTCAATTGAAGCAGACGCCCGCTTTGTGTCAGAGGTGGCCGATCATTATGGGGGTTTACCCCTCATTGCCAACGAACGCTGTGGCAGTTGGTATATCAATCCGAAGCGCAAGGCCGGTAGCGTCTATTTCAAGAGTACGGATGGCCATACTGGAGTCTGGGAGTTTAGTTTCCGTAGGCTCAATTTGCAGGTTCTCGAGCTTGCTCGGCAGCATGGCGGGTAAGCCCTCGACTCTATCATTCATCCGCTACCAGCACCGTCGCTACGAGTCATTTTTGACCGAGATTAATATGGGTTGTTATACAGGTGCATTATCGTGGATTCCACCCGCAGGGGCAAATGTACGTTTGGTCCACTCACTCCATTTCTGATCCCGAAAAAATACGGGGTTGATAACCCGCATTTGTCTACATACATGGGTTATGGGTTACATGTGAACCTGGACAAAGTCCATTCGTGGTCCTCTGAACTAACACGTGTGCGATAGTGATGCCCGATGCTCTCTCCAAAACTGTTCCGATATGGAGTGCTGTTTTGAACCGAGCCCTGTTTCCTTCAGAACCTGCATATCATCCCGTCCAGTTTCCGCCTAACTTTTTACCTGCCTCGGAAGAAGCTCAAATTGAGAAGCGAATTGACGGGTTTGTTAAGACTTTCAAGGTATGTAGCTAATCCTAGTCTCCGGTCGTCTGTGAACTCTGCCGTTAATATTTGTGTTTGATAGGAGTTGAAGCTTGATTTGGACCAATTGAGAAAGGACTTGGGCCATCCAATCAGGATCGCTTGGGCCAATCAGACATACTTTTATCCTACTACACTTCAGAAAGGGGATGGATATAATCTTTTTGTTCTTTGCTCGGCCTCTAGAAGAGTGCATGGTGCCGAGGCATCTGAAGGAGGGTATATTCAAGGCGCGGGTGATGATGCTGAGAAATGGTCTCACGGATTGACACCCCCTATCTTTTGGGCAAATAGAGACCTTCTTATTAGCACAGAAGAGAGCGACCTACCAGATGTCATCCAAGAGTTGAACTCGAAAACCGATGCTCACGACAATGGCGATACTAGAATCGGCGTCCCAATCCGCCCGTCGTCGAATTTATTCATCTGCCCGTCTCGGCCCAATGACTTAAGCATACAGGATGACTATGACCTCGTTATCGCCTGCAATGATAACCCTGAACTATCCACTGCGAAGAGACTGAATCTAGGTTGCGGTTCCCACAAACTCGGCAGTCGGGATTTACGGGCTGCCCTGGATAAAGTGAAAGCATTTGCGGAGAAAAATCTTACGGCCAACCCTGCGCAATCGATACTGGTCACCTGTGAGACGGGAAAAGATCTTTCTGTCGGGACGCTTTTGACTATCATTTGCCTGTTTTATGATGATAATGGTGAATATCTCCTTCGAATTTTGTCGCTGTGCTTATGTACTAAACCGTGGATTTAGGTAAATTCGTCGGACCGCAGACGGACGTTTATATCGACAAACAATATATCCGCCAACGGTTAACATGGATCGTAACATCCAAACCGGACGCCAACCCTTCACGAGCGACACTCCAATCAGTCAACGCTTTTCTTTTGCAGAGGCCAGATTGATTCATGACCTGGTTTGGATATAAACGCTAAATACAGTATTCCCGTCTATGATTCATCTAATAATCATCCACTGCTTCGACTATAGCCCCAGCGGCACCCTGATCCAGCCCATTCAGAACGTCCATGTCCTCCTGACTGATCTCAAAGTCAAATACATCGGCATTGGCGGCAATTCGTTCTGGATTCGAACTCTTGGGTAGTGGAACCCAGTTCTTTTGTAGACTATACCGAACTAATACCTGGGCAGTGGTCTTTTCGTATTTCTGAGCCAATGCGACAAGGGTAGGATCATTGGCCTTGTTGCCGCGGACGAGGGGACAATAGGCCTCGATGACGATGCCATGCTGTTGGCAGTAACGCACTGTCTGGCGCTGTTGACACCATGGATGGAGCTGTTCTCGTCAGTACATAGCAATTTACATAGGATTGGAAAAGGCGTACCTCAATCTGATTAACATGCGGCGGGAATACCCTCGCATAGCTTTTCATCTCCTCAATATGCCCAACCCCAAAATTACTCACACCAATACTCCTCGTCCTCCCTTCCTCCAACACCCTTTCGAGTGCCTGCCACAACTCCTTCCTGCCCGATTGTCCCGACTTCGCGCTATGAATTAGGAATAGGTCCACAAACCCATCCTTGTCTCCCCCCGAAATCTTGTCTATACTCTCCACAATCTTTTCGTAGGTTGCTTGCGGCGATCCGCCGGGACTCATGATCTTGGTGGTTATAAAGACTTCATCTCGTTTCAGGCCCGATTGCCGAAATGCCTCGCCAACTTCCTTCTCGTTGCCGTAGAACTGGGCGGAGTCGATGTGTCGGTATCCCGTCTTGAGGGCTGTGAGGGTACTCTGGACGCAGTCGTCGCCGTGGCTGCGGTACACGCCGAATCCGAGACGAGGGATTTGCACGGTTGATTGGGGGAGGGGGAGGGTGTCTGTTATTTTGAGAGCTGGCATTGTCGAGTTTGCAGTTGTATATCGTCAATTGAGGTTTGGTGAGTAAGGTGGGTGGTGAAGGAGAATGATTTTCGACATGACGTGCAAGGTAATATGGTGGATACGAAAACCCCACATTGCCCAGCTGACGGAATCGGAGAGAAGATGATATTATTATATAGGACAAATGTGCTTTTCTTTGGTTTTGTCAATTGAAGCTACTACATCAAGTAAGATTTAAGATACTATGAACCTGGTACTGCCGTATATGTGACTACTGCAAATACTACTTTGGCCCTTTTTCTGATATCGTGAACGACGATCGACCTATGCAGGGTCCAGGGTGAGGGGTTATCCGGCCACCAACTTTTCTGCGGCACACAATCCAAAAACAAAATAGTGAACCTTGATAATAGACAATTTCAACGAGTTTACGATCTTCTAGAATCAACAAAAAGAAGTAAGAATAAAGATGTGCAAAACGTGGTTCGGCAGGGCTGCCGGTTGCTGTGGCCAGGGCTTTGGGCTTGCGGCTAAGCATTTGTTGACAACGCAAGCCCTAGTCCAGAAAAAGGAGTCGCCCCTGCCCGTGCGGAGAAGAAAGACTGCCAACAAACAACCACGACGCAAGTGATCTTCTTTTTGTACCAATTCTGAATCTATCAATATTTCTCTTCTTCTTCTTCGAGGGAAACCTACTGCACTGCGAACATCGAATACGTTCCATCTTACGATTCTTACCAGCATCCCGTGTTTCGCGTCAGATCGCGGAGACACCAGAGAGGGGGAATTCTACGAGTTGTTTCAATCCGTCCGGTCATTTCAACACTGCCCCTCCTTGTAGTTCACTACGTTCATCACATATTCTTCGTCTTCCAACGAACTGTTTCTTTATCCTCGAAGACGCGATTTAGGACTGTTTTTGCTCAGCTCGTCCCAACCCCGCGGCGCTCTATGCAACGATGTTGATGGTCGAGAAGCAGTGGATTCTTGTGCAGCAAAAGACATTCACCAAATGGTACGTCAATAGAAATTGTTCCACTGTGACCGTCTAATCTTACTTCACAGGCTCAATAATAAGTTAAAGGTCAGGAATCTGGCCATCAGCGACCTGACCAAAGACTTATCCGATGGAGTAAGTCTCTACCTGCATGGCTCCATCAGACGAGCACTAATGTTTGGGATAGGTCAATCTTATCCATTTACTGGAAATCCTCGGAGACGAGTCCCTCGGTCGATATGCCTCCAAGCCAAAGCTACGCGTTCAGAAATTCGAAAATGTAAACAAAGGATTGGATTTTATCAAGTTACGCGGAATTCAAATGACCAACATCGGTGCCGAGGATATCGTCGATGGAAACCAAAAGATTATTCTCGGGTTGATATGGACTCTTATTTCGAAATTCACCATTAGCGACATTAGTTCTGAGGGCATGTCCGCTAAGGAAGGGTTGTTGCTATGGTGTCAACGTAAGACGGCTTGTTACCCCGAAGTCGAGATTCGCGATTTTTCGGCGAGTTGGAACGACGGGCTGGCTTTTTGTGCCTTGCTGGATATTCATCGGCCCGATTTGATTGATTTTGATTCTTTGGATAAGAATGATCATCGAGGGAATATGCAATTGGCCTTTGACATTGCGGCAAACGAGATTGGTATTCCAGATTTGCTCGATGTGGAGGATGTGTGTGATGTGGACAAACCGGATGAGCGGTCGTTGATGACGTATATTGCATATTGGTTCCATGCTTTTTCGCAGTTGGAGAAGGTTGAAAATGCTGGGCGACGAGTCGAGAAGTTTGTGAGTAATATGCAAGGTGCCTGGGAAATGCAATCTTCCTACGAGAAACGGATGAAGGAGTTGTTGGCCCAGATTGCGAATCAAAGAGCCGAATGGCAGGGAGCGTCTTTTGAGGGTACATATACTGATGCAAAGGTGCAGCTCGCTGAATTTTCACATTACAAGAGAAACCAGAAACGAAAATGGGTAGCGGAAAAGTCCGATCTTGCTGCTTTATTGGGAAATATCAAGACCAAGCTTAGCACGTACCGTCTACGACCATACGAACCTCCTGCAGACTTGTCTTTGGACAGATGTGATCAAAATTGGGAAGGGTTGATGAAAGAGGAGCACGAACGCAGTCAGCTCATCAATGAAACCATCCGGGACATCAAGAACAAATTGCGCCGCTCTTTTGCCGATAAAGCCAATGATTTTGCGCTCACTCTGAAGACACTGACTCTTGCTATTTCGGGTCTTGAAGGCGATGTTGAAGACCAACTGACTCATGTTAAGCGTTTGAGTGATAATTTGCCGCCTCTCGACGCTTTCTTGGAGACCATTGCAGATCTAGAAGAACAGTGTGCCGAAGCAAACATTGACGAAAACGATTACACGACGTATACACTGGACGAGTTGTCATACGAGCTGGGACTGGTCAAGTCAAGTGTTGCTAAGAAGCTTGCATTTTTAGAGAATCAAATGGTAGCACGAAACATGACCAATCTTACACCGATACAGTTGGAAGAATTCGAGTCTGTGTTTCGACATTTCGACCGGGACGGATCAAACACTCTCCAAGAAATCGAATTTTCGGCTGCTTTGGCTAGTCTTGGTCTTGTGTATGATGAGGACGAGATGCACGAAGTGTTTTTAGAGACTTGCGGCCGCAACTCGACAGTCAGCTTTGAGCAGTTTATTCGGTTCATGGTTAGTGTGACGGAAGATCAGAACACCGCAGAGCAAGTGTTTCAGAGTTTCCGTGAGGTGGCCGATGGAAAGGTGAGCATCCCTCCCTCAAAACTATGTTTCAAAGCTAACAGTGTAACAGCCATACGTCACAGAACTCGATCTTCGACACTCTCTCATCCCCGACGAACTCATTGAAAATCTTCTCGAATCGATGCCCAAGCACGAAGGGCCTGATCTTCTAGAAGACCGAGATTTGCCCAAATACGATTATATCACATTCATGGAGAAAATGATGGACAATCAGGGGACGTCAGAAGATACCAAACGCTCGATCAATGGCGGTCATTGATTCATTGAAAGGAAGTTGGCAACTGCTTTATAGTAATCAGCATTTCTGGTGTTCGTCCATCACATACATACAGGGGGTGTTTGTTCCAATGCATTGCTCTTATTGTTTTTCAGGTATACTCTGTATTGTTTATGCATGCTGGCCAGGCATTGTTTGTTTTCTTGGGTTTATTTATAGTTTTGTAGGCTTGTTTTGATACAATCCTTTCTCAAGCGGGCAGTATTTGTACTGTACAAATACGAGACCATTATTCAGATGCTTAAATAATAAACACTTTTCACCAAATAACAACCATTGGACCCGTTCTATCAGTCATCTCATTGTTGAGAATCTAAACTGTCACGTGATATATCTTGCCTGAGGCTCATCTCCGTCGTCGTCTTTCCGCCTGGCCTTGAGTTTAATCCAACTTTAATCCATCCATCAACTTACCCATCTACAACAACCCGAACACCACATACCTCTTTATTCAAACCATAGATTTTCTTGAACGAAGCTATGGATCGCAGTCTGGAGGAAATCATTTCAGAACGTCCTGTACGATATTCCTTATGACTGTGTCGGAACGAATTGTGATCGAGACTAACGTTGTCATTCTTCAGGCGAAGCAGCAGCAGAATCATCGGGGACGAGGCGGTCGAAACACTAGCAATGCGCCACGCGATGGTGTGAAAAAGGTACACAATCCCTTCCTTCTAAACCCTTTGAAGTAAAACCAGAATACTTACGAGATGGGATAATCGTCACAGGTCTTCCTCCTCCTCTCTCCTCCTCACCTCCAACGACAGTCAATTTCCGTTCCACAATAAGAAAAGAAAAGAAAAGAAAGATATCCACCTCGAAGATTGTTATCTGATGGGTCTGACCTGACTACTTCGTGGTCAGTCGGTCAGTTCGGTCTTTTTAATGACCGATATGCAAGTCAGCAAACTGACCGGACAATTCTACCGATGCAATCAATCACAATCATCAGATTGTTTTGGACGATCCTTGGAACAGAACTTTTTGAAAGAACTATTCGTATGACAAGAAATTTGACTTTCAGCTGACCTTTGTGCCTCCTTTTGATATTTACAGTCATATCGTGACCGCGTTGATTTGGATCGGTAAGTTATTCGCCTCCTACGGACTGTTATGCGGTTGCTGATGATACTACGTTCGAAGTGATTGGGTTCATGATCGATTCGATGACAACAATGGAGACTGTGTGTTGATTTCTACCTTGAGTGTTTGGGGGTTCCATGGCTTACGTCTATATCAGCCCGTTCTCGTCGTGACAACCGATCTAGACGCGAAAGAGAATCGCCGGATAGCGATCAACCGTGAGTTTGTCCACATCTCGACCTAAAGTATCACATATACTAAGATGGGATTGCAGAGCCCGATTGCGCATCGACAACCTTCATTGGGACTTGACGGAGGAAGATTTGGAGGTTAGACTGTCTGTTCCTCGCAGGTAGTGACCTGGGCACTAATATTTTTTCTAGGGCTTGTTCAGCAGCATCGGACCAGTTCAGAGAGTTCGCATCAACTTTGACCGTGCCGGCCGCTCGGAAGGAACCGCCACTGTTACATACCAATACCTCGAAGACGCCAGACAAGCAATCCGTGAATTCGACGGAGCCAACGCCAAAGGCCAACCAATTCGATTAACCCTCTTGCCAGGCGGAGGCCGTGGTGGTGCTGGAGGACCAAAAGCGGAGAAGTCAAAGAGTCTCTTTGACCGAATTGAGCGTCCCCTTGCAGACCGAACTGAGCGTAGCCTCAGTCCTGACGGAGGCGCCACGGGTGGAGGACGACGTCGTCGAGGCGGAAGAGGACGAACAGGACGCAGTGACACATCGAAACCTGCACCGGACCACATTGATCGCTACATCCCCGGTCAACCACAATCACAGCGCTCCCCGACTCGTCGAGGCCAGACGGGCCGTCGTCCTGGCGAACGTCGAGACGATAGACGCGGTGGTAACAGGGATGGTCGTCGAGGCGTAAATGGCGGTACCGGTCCTCGTCCCAAGAAGACGCAGGAAGAACTCGATGCGGAGATGGATGACTATTGGGGTAATACCGCAGCTGCTGAGGGCGGTGCTGAGGAAAAGGCAGTTTCTGCGCCTGCGACTGGAGCTGCGGGTGAACCGGCTGGAGCTGCACCGGCAGGGAATGATGATGACATTGATATGATTGAGTAGCGGTGACCACAAAATGGGTTGTCTTTCATAGCCCAAGATTTTCATGGGGTTCTTCTGTCTAGTGTATTATCATCATTGCAATTACTATCCTGTCGGACTTAGATTGAACCGAATACAAAATCATCCTCAATGGACGCCTATTTTAGCGTTTCTCGCGAATTCTTGATTCGATATGTAGTCTATCTTCCTAACCTAACAATGCTTACGTCACCTCGTTTCGTGCAACGTAGCTATCCAATCAACAACCAATTGGAAGCGTAAGATACAACTATCGCCATAGTCCATATGGCTCGCGACATGCCTTCCATAACTTGATGGTTCCATCCTCACTACCCGTGCCGTACAATTTCCCATCTGGCGAGTAACTAACCGACCAGATGGGGCCATGGTGACCTTTTTGCACCTCTACTTCTCATTAGACATATCTCCCGAAAAAAATAAAAACCCGAAAGAAAAGAAGAAGAGGGGACGAACCAAGTTCCTCATCAGTATGTAAATCATACACCCTCGCCCAAGTATCTTCCCCAGCACCACCAGTCACAAACCTGCCCGTCTCATTATTAACCGCCACACTGGCAACCTCATACCTAAAATCCACCTTTTTCAATAATCGGCCCGGCATCGCGCCATCGAACAGATAGACACTTTTGCCAGCTGCAACGCTCAGAATGCCGGATTCGTTGGGCCGTGTAGCGAGTACGTTCAGTTCGCAACTACCGATTGTGCCCTCGACGCTGTACTCGACTACGGGGTGGCGAGAGCGCAGGTCCCACCAGCGGATTTTCCGATCTTCGGCGGCTGTGGTGAGGATGTTGTAGTCCGTGTTCCAGATGATGGATTTGATGGTGCCGCCGTGCACGCCGGGCCCAATTTCGTAGCTTGTTACTCCATTTGGTGTGTCGTTATTAGTCATGGGAGGCGATGAGCCGTCTGAAGAGTCACTACTACTGCGTGTAAGATCGAAGATGCGGAGTTTCTTCTCCATGCCTCCTGTTGCGAGGACTTGCGGGTTTGTCTGGATGGGGAAAGCGACTGCGCGCACTATGTGGTTGTGCTGTAAGGTGTGCAGGCATTCGCCAGTGTGTGTGTCCCAGACCTTTCTGTTAGGGAAAGTCAGCATGCAGTCATGTATGTAGAGGATGGTAACATACGCGGAGAAATCTGCCGCTGCAGTAGCGGCTATGTTTGCATCTGCAGACAATCTTGCCTGCCAGACGGCGCCTTTGTGGCCGAGGAACGTTCCAATCCTGGTGATTATTAGCATGGACTTCTTTTTGCAAAAGGCAGAGTGTTTCGTACCAATCACCAGTAACACCATCGCGAAGCATCGGGTTATTATCTGTAACCATATGAGATCATGTCTACATTCTCCATCTTGAGATTTTAGAGCAAACCTTTGCATGCCGAGATCAGATAATATTGATCCTCTTCCACTATCGATGAGAAACTGATATGTGGAACTGGACGAGAATGTCCATGACAAGTCAGGGGGACGACTTTGGGCACATCTGGACAATGTTAGTCTATTCCTTTCGATCTCAATCCGAGAAAAGAAGTCTAACCTGTCGCCATATCGAATATTCAAAGGCGGACGGTGAAATATCGAATATTGAATCTGCAGAAAGTTGCGCTATATGATTGGCACCCCAAACAAGAACCCCACACTTTGATGATCGAGCTGAGCAGAGACAAGAGAGAGACGAGTTTCAAATAAACGTCGTATCGTAAGAAAAGAGAATTCGTCACGTCGTTAGAAGAAAGATGGTTCCTGTTCGTATATAAAAGAAAGAATGAGTGACGTTTGAAAGTTGAAGTTGAAGTTGATACGTAGATCCCGCTTCGTTGTTTTCTTTTTGTGAGACAGCTGATCTCGAAGCGATCGTATAAATAGTAGCGCAACTTTCGGTTCTTTCTGTGAGTCGAGACTCTTGGTGTTGAAATATATGCAGAGAATAAAGAAAGATTAGTAGTTGGAACTGTCTGAGGAGGTTTGAGATGGGTCAGATCTTTCTTTTTCTCAACGGCTGCGCGTGTGATTGGCCACGCCCTGGAATTGCTGCGCCAGGAAGGGAATAGCGCTATTCTGCGAGTACTTTCTACTTCATAATGTAAATATAATATAATATAATAATATATCGAACGTGCATTGTATTCTAGTCTATGTACAGTACCATGCAGCATCACGTCCGGCGATACACTCCCATCCCCCATGACGCCCGCAATACAAACAACCCCCAAGCCATGCCTATACTATCCCAGACAACATTCAACTTGCTACCTTTGACTTCGCGCCAGCCCACAGGCACTTCAGCAACAGGTATCTTGGCAAACTCGGCCAACATCAGCATCTCAACGTCGAAGATCCAGCCTTCGGAGTGCATATAAGGAATGATGTAGGGCAGTGAGGCGCGCGAAAACAGCTTGAAGCCGCATTGGGTATCTTTTACTTTTGCGGTGGCGGGGGGAGTCAGGAGCCAGAGGATGAGGTGGAAGGAATGCATCAAGAAGTTGCGGAGTTTGGAGCGCTGAACCTTTATTAGCTTGGATCTTATGAATAGGGATAATAAACAGGCATACCTTTACGACAGCTTCGCTGCCAACCATGTGTGCTCGCGAACCAACAGCCACCGCTCGCCCTTCGGAGTCTTCTACTTTCTGAGCAGCAGTCACTAGCTTCCCAAGATCGGAGAACTTGCTGGCACCGTCAGCATCTGCAAAAACAACGTACTTTCCCCTCACGTGTCGCATTCCATGTGTTACGGCACCACCTTTGCCTCGGTTTTGAGTCAATGTGACAATCCGAATACTTCCAGGAGGTATATGTACGCCTTCATGTTTGTCTGGTGACCACGGTCCCGTATGAGCCCGAGGATGTAGAGATAGCTGATGATCCCGGGCGAATTCAAATGCGACCTCTTCAGTTCTATCTGTAGAACCGTCCGAAACAAGCAGAATCTCCCAGCCTTTGGAGGAATCATTATCTGCGACATGTCCATTGCCTGTCTTGCGCTGTCGGACACTACCTCCATTCTTGCCCTTCTTTCCTGTTCCTTGTTCGTTGCTGGCTGGCTCGGCTAGAGTGCCGTATGCATGCTCCAGATAGTCCACCGTCTCCTCCAACATGCCAATCAGGCGCTCCTCTTCGTTGTAGGCGGGAACCACGACAGACATGAACAGTTCCGGCTCCTCAAGGTCAAATACTGCGCGCTTGTTTGTATTCTGGCGCTCGCGTTCCCAGCTCTCCTGCCAGCATGGTAGTTGCTGGGGCTGGGTCGGTATGCCATCTTCGGATAAGGTACGATAGGTCTTTTCTTCGGGGAACGGTGCTCGGGGTCGGAACGCAACTGTAAAGAGGATGATGTATATCTAGAAAATAATCAGCATACTTAGTCATAATTCCGTAAAGATTTTAGGAGACTTACAAGCGCAACGAGTCCAACGACACCAGCGGCCAGTGAAAGAAGAAACACAAAAGGCGGAACAGTGCTCAGGATCTGAACACATTCCACACAAACCTGGCTTATATACCCCGACATGATTGCAGTAGTCAAAGCCAAGACAAGAGGAGGGGAAGCTCCAGTCCCTCAGGAAGTATAGGGAGACGGAGGCAGTGATTGCTTGCACTCCATGCAAGACTTGGAGTTGCCAGCAATCAATTGAGCAGTTCGTACGAATATAGGAGAGAAGGAGCGAGCATATCTACCTAGGTAGGTATGTACTGTGTAGTAGTTGTATATGTGTTAGAAGGTCAAGCTGGCAGCGGCCACTTGGCAGGATGCCCGAATGCGCAACGCCGATTGGTCACATGCCACGCACGAGGCGTAAGCTTAGCTCCCACTCTTCCTTCACTCGGATCTAAGTGCGACACAGAACGTATCATTTGTATACTGGATTTGACTACGATGCTACTTGTCTTCGACACAAATGAAACGTATATTAGCAGTGCTACTGTCTACAAACGTTGATATGCGAGGTAAACAACGCAAAAACATCAAAGAAACGAAGTAACAAGACAACGAGCATAAAATACATGCTCGTTCGCTCAATATGCCGGAATCCAAGAAAACAAAAGAAAACAAAAGAAAACAAACCACCTGAAATACTTGTTTCCGGTCACGCTTCTGCCATTTCGATATCTGTATCCGCCTTTCTGCTCGATGATTGACGAGGGCGTTGCTGTCGTCCCGATACTGCGGCCGCTGTGTTGGATGCTTGACGGAGGAGTTGGTGCTGTCCGGACAGTGCAGCGAGTTCGTGCGCAAATGGAGTTGCGCAGAACTTGCGTTTTGCGGGGTCGTAGACCAGCCAGCAATTGAACTATAAGCAAAGCGTCAGAATTCAAACATAAAGAGAGTATAAATGATGGATGAAAGACATACCTTGGCAATCTTACTTCCCAGCCACAAACATCGTCGAGTTCGTGGGACAATCACAGACGGAAGCTCAATTGATCGTTCATCGTCCTCGGCCATTTCATGAAAGAAGCCCGGGGGGTAGTAGAGTCTACTCCAGGAAAGGCCATGAATCAAGAAATCCTCCGGCAATTGGCGCGAAGGCCCCGTCTCCTGCGCAGGGAACTCTGCGTTTTCAATCTCAAATATGTCAGTCTCCGGCGTAATCAAAGTATTGAGATACGTTGCGATTCGTTCCCAAGGAACGTCCGCTTGAATACGGGACATGCTTTCTGGGACCATTGCAAGGCACCACAGGAAAGCTAGAGAGACGTGGATACTTGGCAGCGTGTTCCGGTCCCCGAGACGGTCAAGGATGACATTCAAAGTGGTAAATGCAAAATGAGATGCCAAAGAGACCACCTCTCCACTGCTGCTAATTCTTGCATCTTTAGACACACGAAGATCGATGCCATGCTGGCGACAACTGGGTGTTTGCCAGGAAGAATACGCTTTTTCGAGTATCTCCAATTTTGCCGCCTGAGTGAGTCCGGCCTGATCGAACAAAGTTGGAATCTCTGCATCGTCGTGGCCGTAGTCGAATATAGCAGCGTAATTAGAAGCCGTGATGTATACACCCTGTTCTCGGAATAGAGGGCCAACGACGCCAGCGTGTCTATCGAGCTGAGATAAGAATTCATTGGCCAGTCTCAAAAAGGTGGGAACATCCTGTCTTGTGAACAATACTCCATGTGCTTCTACGAAAATAGTCAAGGCTTTGGGATAGTACTTTGAATATTTCGTCGCAGCCTTGGCGGGGTCTAGGAGTGGCCCGAACAGGAGCAGAATACTGTCACGCGCATTGGTAAAAGGCTGAACGCTGATCAAAGCCTTGGAATAGTAGAACAGCTGTTGCAGCACATTCGGCCTGGCGAGTACAGCTAGATGATGCTGAACTCTACCAATGTCGGGATTAAGATCGGCAGCTTTCATGTACCAATAGCGAGCGACTCCAGTGTAGACCTCGCGATCCCGCATGTCTGCCTCTTCTATGGCCATTCTGTAGCGTGCCAAGTCTCCCAGGCACTCGATCCACGTCTCTTCGAATTGTGGGACGCTTTCTAACAAGAGCGTCATGACTGCATAAGCCATGTATATGAAGGTCAACATGTGCTCAAGTGACAACGGCAACTTCTTTCGTAGCAGCTCCAGGAACGAGTGTATGCCGTATCTCCACATCCTCGCCGGCATCGAGTAGGCCTTGGCTAACCCCTTGAGTGCGTCGCTTGCTGCCGGATGATTTGAAGCAAGGAGAAAGTCGAAATGTTCGTGCAGCAAAGATCTATGCAACGCAGTAAGGGCTTGCCATTGTAGCAAGGTGAGCTCGCCTGGATTTCCATTTTGTTCCTTGACGAGCTCGATGCATTTCTTCTCAACGACGAGTAGTCCTGTGTAGATTGCTCTCACTTCATTTACTAATTGGTCCTCGTTGATTGGATGTGTCTCAGGTTGCAAAAAGATGCCGCTGGCTTGATCGACAGGCTGATAGATGGCTTCTACGGGGTTCGAACCTTTTTGATAAAAAGAAGCCACAGAAACGGTGCGAGAGTCTGAAGACGCGTCTCCGTCATGTTTGGGCAGTGGCGTGAATGTCTGGTCGAATACAGCGAGGTTCTCGCTCAAAGGTGCTGGAGAGCCATTTTCGTTGTCGTGTAGGCTTCTCTGAGCCACGTTGCTCGAGATTTCGTTGTCTTGGCTCAAGCGATTACGAATATGCAGCTCCTTGAAGCGAGGAGCAGCAGCAGTAGGAGAATTCTCCATAGTGCTTGATCTTTCAGAAGGCGAGAAGGCCCCTCTGTATTGTTTTTGGGAGACTCGTAATGAAGCCTCTGTGAGAAGGTTGAAGTCATGGGGATTGTCTGGTTGCGTTCCAGGTGAACTGGCCAATATCAGTTTTGGACGCCGAGACAAGAGGGCACTGGGTAGGCAACAAGGCTTACCTTCTATTACTCATTTTTTTTTTTTTCAGTCTGTCTGTCTGTGTATAAGCACAGGACACTAATTTTGGTCGTATAGAATAGTAACCACAAAAACCGCCATCCAACAAATGTGAACTATGCAATGAATATAAACCGTATTGATGGCTTAGGTGATGCGCAATGCAAAGAAACAGTAGTGACTGAGTGAAAGATCACAGCGAGAGCAATTGCACATGCTTATAAATAGTATATCCTCTCATTGAGTCACTAAAAACCAGTCAGTCTTCAGCATTCTGATTGCTTCCTCTGAACGCAATCATCCGATTTCCACAGACATGTTTTCCAGAGCATGTCCATGTCTGTGGCATGTGGCGGTATAGAAGTTGCCATTTGGTCGGATGACGAATCACAAAAGAGACAAAGGGATTTGCTTACATTCAGACTCGGTAGACCAGCTATATGAGAGCGACTGTGGTTTTTAAAGATTCTGACATTGAGTGAGGATGGAGGAAAATGACAGACTTAAAAAGGGAATGCAAATCGATATACAATGAGTAAATATCACGTCAAGGCTGTCCTGGCATCGTGGGAAATGCGATTGAGGCTCAAAAGTTCGGCCAAGCGAACCTTGGGAAATGGTTCGCAACATGCAAGGCAGCCGCTAGGTATTTCAGTCCCCCCCCAAACGTCTAGGGAGGAGATGGGCGAGCGAACCCGGGTGAAAAGACGGTCGTAACCATGGGGGGAGGGATTCTTATATTTATATACTCAACTTTGAATGAACTCCGTAAAAGAATTTGAATACCGACGTGGATGGAGATAATGTTCTCGACAACTTATCTTCCGATCGCGATAGGTTGGTTTTCAGCCTCGTGTTCAGCTCCACATTGTAGTACACTCAGCACCCGACAGATGTTCTTTTCAGCCGATTCCAAAAGCTGTCGGGACCAATATCAGTAACTACATAGGCTAGAGACTACGATCTAGTAGGATCAGATATAGCTGTTAGACGCGACATGTGGTGTGCACTGTGTAGAGCCTTAAATTGAAGATATACAATCCCAACTTGGTGATGCCCTGCATATCTTCGCAACCTAATATAGCCCCCACTTCAATGTTGCCGGTACCTGATCAGACATAGCTAGGTAGCGTATTTTCAGCCTTTTCAGGTCCCGGAATTCTCTCGTTCTCTACGGACGGAGTAAAGAGCGGACATCAGCCTCATACCTCTGTTACGTACAGGTGTACGTACTACGACTGTCTTGAATTGGGTATGGTAAGTTACACGTAAAGGCCTAAAAGCGAAAAGATCGATCGAGCCCCTAGACTTTGTAGACGACATCGGGAAGCCCTAGTTAGGCAGGGGTCTAATGAGGACGCAGGTCATAACCGGACTTTGAGGAATCGACAAGGCTGGAATTCGCAATTTCTTGTATACACAGATCAAAACTCAATGAGAGTAGTCCCTGCATCAGCATGAGCACATAACTTATAAGTGTCTATACGCTCATGCGCAGAACATCCTTGTCAAACGGGCCCGAGTAAAACAGAATGGTAATTGTTTGTAGCACCGGATGATATACTTGAGGTCATATGTACGCGTCACATGTATCCCAGTTACAGTCAGCGTGAGTAATCAGCCAACCTGCTCAATAGACAAGGCTGGGACTACTTCCCCTAGGGTTCTCGAACATCGAACAATATCATCTCGCTTCCAGAAACTCGCCGATGAGAGCCAGGCAACCAGCGCCTAGCACCGGCCTGAGGCGATATTTTTGAACAAAAGACGGTTTGTATCGGACTGCTCAACTCCGCGTGCCCGAAAGGAAATCTCTATTCATCATGTCGTAGGCATTGTGTATCGCATGACGACCTTGCTGAAATGGAGCCGATGTATGGCCTCGTGAAAGGCGGCCATACCCTATAGACCAGGCTATCAGCCTCAGAGCGAGCCGGTTATTGACTTCAAGATGCTAGTTTCCTTCATGATAGAGATAGATTAATGAAGAGAAAAAGCAACAGGGAGGGAACAAACTTTGCTTTTGAGCAAAAGCAAACCCACAAAAGAAGCAAAACCAAAGAGCTTTATATCTGAGCGGGACAATATCAATTAGACAACAATTTTATTCATCAACTGAAAGTTCTTATCAGTGTGTTGTAGTCTTGCTGAGGGGTAGCAACGTAGTTCATATCGTCGGGGTTGGACCAGATAATTCGCGCATCTCGTACTCGGCCGTCGTTCAATCTTCTGGTAGGCTGGCACCCACGTGTGCATTAGTGGGAAATTGCCATGTGAAAGATGGTAGTTTCGACATAAGAAATTCATCAATCTCTAGTATCTTTGATCAGGAATTGGGGAGATATGCTGGGAATATTATGTCAAGAATAAGAGATGATGTTGGATCAAGGTTGTGTAGTTGTCCCGGGTGGATCGAAAATTACTATTTGGGCGGCCGTCGATGGGGAAGCGGGACGGCCCCTTGATGGACAAAAAGCCCTAACCCTAGGTTCTTTAGATCATTCATAGTGATAGTTAATTAGTATGATAGATGCGGGATTTATCTGGACGATTCAATTGTGCTTCATGCTTCCCTGTGGCTGAGCAAGGGTGAGGGATTTACATACTACAGGAGAATATCTAACCCAATCGATTGTGCTTTGATCAGTATTAGGGCTAGAGATAAGAAAATATTCGATTGATTGGTGTTCTGCAATAACCATGTGCTTGACATAGTTGATCTTTGGTAGTACTAGATGTAGGGGAAAATTTGAGCTATGAGCTCGAGACTTAAAGAGAATCGATGAGCCCGCTATGCTGGACTTGAATTTCCACGCGATTCGCTCTCAATTCCTCCTTCTTCCTGATAATCCAGCTTTTAGTCATTGACTTTCGCAGGTTTAGAAGTAATGGGAAGCTCCAGTGAGTCTAGCGATCAAGTGGATGATCAGATCTACATGCCATCCACTGGCGGTGGAGTCTTTTCGGCAAGACATCCAGGGCATGAAGACAAATCTCTGCGTCGCCGGTCTACTGTCAAGGACGGCGATGTTGAGACGGCTTCTGTGAATGAGAAGGACGATTGTGTTGATGAGAGAGATTTCCAGAAGAAGCAAGTTTTCACTGGATGGCAGTTAGCATGGTAAGTACATACCTTTGCGTGAATATAAGCAGCTCGTTTGTTCTGGGGAAAGGGCTAAGGAGTATTTGTATACCAGGCTCGCGTATCAATCTCTCGGAGTCATCTACGGCGACATCGGCACAAGTCCTCTATACGTCTTCTCGTCTACCTTTAGCGACAACCCTAGCCAGGAAGATGTGCTCGGTGCCACGTCTCTCATCATCTGGGCCTTGACCATCATGGTGACTATCAAGTATGCTTTGATCGTGTTGAATGCCGATGATGAAGGGGAGGGTGGTACTTTCGCCTTGTATTCGCTTATTTCTCGTTATGTAAGTTTGCCAGCATCTCGAGAGAAATTGATTGCAGAGAAGTTGCTGATTGGATGGTGATAGGCAAACTTGATACAGCGTGACCCTCGACAACGCAAGTTGGTTCGTATAGAGAGGTATCGGGATCAAGATATGCCCAAGCCCAATCTCTGGATTCGCTCTTGGATGGAGAAAAGTGTAATCATGGGGGCCATATTCAAGGTTGCAGGTGTCTTCGGCGTGGCACTTTTGCTGGCTGGTAAGATTATGATCACTATTCCCGGGTAAAAGGTCAATATCACTGAAGCAAGATGGGTTAGATGGCATTCTTACTCCGGCTCAATCACTGCTCGGAGCTATTCAAGGGTAAGTAAGCCCCTGGGATAACGGTACTATGCGAAGGTTAACGTGGTCTAGAATAACCGTCGTCAATTCGGATATCTCCCAATCCACAGTCGTCGGTGTCTCATGCGCCATTATTGTTCTGGTCTTCCTCATACAGCCGTTCGGTACTGGAAAAATTGCCAACACATTCGCTCCAATCGTTATACTATGGATGTTCTTCAACTTGAGTTTCGGAATTTATGTAAGAGATTGCCGGCTCTTGTTATAATTCAAATGTTGACACTTATATGCGTAGAACCTCGTGCATTACGACGCTTCTGTCTTCAGAGCCTTTTCACCGTATTTCGCAGGCTCCTTTCTTGTCCGAAACCGACATTCTGGATGGCTCCAATTGGGTGGAATCTTGCTTGCTTTTACCGGAGTCGAGACGTTGTTTGCTGATCTCGGTGCTTTTACCAAAAGGTATTTTGCTCTAGTATCGCATTGCCGGGCCTGGCCAGCTAATAACATCTGAAATAGAGCCGTGCAGATTTCGTGGCTGTTCTTCGTATATCCCTGTCTATTGCTCTCGGTCAGTCAAAGTAACTTCCCTGTCAAAGCCATTTTCTAACCATGACATAGTATATCGGACAAGGCGCCCATTTGATGGTTGATCCGACTGTTTATGCCAATCCGTTCTACATGACCGTTCCTCCGGGAATGCTCTGGCCCAGTCTGATCGTGGCAATTCTCGCTTGCATTGTTGCTAGCCAGGCTGTCATCACTGGCTCATTTCAGGTATGGCTGACTCGAAAGCATGAAAATTCGTTGCTGACACCCCCTACCAGCTTCTGTCTCAAATCATGAAACTTTCCTACTTTCCTCAAGTCGAAGTCGTTCATACCTCGAAGAAATTCCACGGGCAGGTCTATATTCCCCTTGCGAATTGGATCATGATGATTGGCACGGTAATCGTGACTGCCGTCTATACCAATGTAAGTCCACTTGATGCACAGCTTTTTGAAACACAACACTAACAACTCCAGACTACCGCTCTCGGAGAAGCCTATGGATCTTGCGTCATTTTGGTCTCCTTTTTGACCACCTGTATGGTGGCAATCGTCGCCGTCATTGTCTGGAGATTCCCCATATACCTCGTGTTGCCAGTTTTCATCGTCTTTGCTCTTTGGGATGGCATGTTCTTGTCATCAGCACTCAGCAAAGTCCCCCACGGCGCTTGGGTTACTCTCATGATCGCTGTTGCCCTAACCTTGCTCTTTGTGTTATGGCGCTATGGCAAAGAACGACAATGGAAAGCCGAAAACTCGGACAACGTTCCATTGTCTCAGACGACAACCCTGAAACAAGGCCAACTTGCTCTGCAGCCGAAGTTTGGCAGTTCCACGATTGTCCCAATCAACGGCCTGGGCATTTTCTTTGACAAGGCTGGTCTTTCGAGCACCACCCCGCCTGTGTACCTCCACTTTTTGCAAAAGTTCGGCGCAGCTCCGGATGTCTCTGTTTTCTTCCATCTCAGAGCGCTCAATGTGCCTACCGTGCCACCAAATGAACGATACACAATCGGTCGCTGCTTCACCTATGGCACGGAAGACGGCAGCAAACATGCAATTCCAAATACCTTCCGGCTGATCGTGCGACATGGGTATACCGATGAAGTCATAACCCCTGATTTGGGCATTCTTGTTCTAGACTTGATCCGGGAGTTCTTGGATAATGAGTCGCCTAAATCATCTACTCCTTCGGCAGCCGACAATCGTAGGGCAGTAGAGTCAGAAGCCGTGCAACGCGCATTCAAGGCTCAGGTGATCTATATTGTTGGCAAGGAACATCTCAGAATTGCGCCAGGAACGAACATTGTCAAGAGGCTTGTGCTGATGCTCTTCCTGTATGTCCGCGATGTGACTAGCAGCAAAGTGCAGCACCTGAATGTGCAGGCTGATCGGGTTGTGGAAGTTGGATTCGTCAAGAACATCTAGCGGTCAACTGTCAAACTGTCAAATTATTTTCTTTTTTGAGCTTGAATAGCAGTTTTTCAATTTTGATTTTTGGCAAGTGCAGGTCACAGAATCTAGTACGAATACGGAAGGTCCTCCTCCCCATTGTGCGCCGTCCGAAAAAGCAAGCAGCTTCTTCCAACTTCACTCTCGTAGACTCTTTCTTTCCTTACAAAACTTGTCTTTCTCTTTATTCGGGTTCCAAAACATACGCAACAGCTTCAGGGTCCAGGTACCAACGACTACAATAAGCTCACCGAATCCACCTTTGAGAACTTAGAAAACAACGGAACAAAATCAATTCGGGCGTTCATGGCCCACCACAACAAGCGGTCTGCAAAACCTATTGATCTAACCAGATCGGTGTCCACGATAGCTTCGTTTGTCAAGCACTGTGTGGATTGAAGATTCCGCCTGAGTTTTGTTTTGTCAAGTCGAGTCGTCAATTTGCCCGTACCGGTTATCAATCTAAGGTTTTTACGTCAAAAGCAATAATCTACGCCCTTCAACCAGGTTACCCTGACTTCACTTGGTTTGTGGGTCTTGTATGGTACAGTTTAACTACATAGTAATCCTTGAGTCTGAACGGCAGATAAGATTCATTATGACCCGCTATATGCGGTCTACTGACATCACACCTTGCGTGGTGTTTGCCCCCAAGGAGGACTCTAGGGCCCACAGGGTCTTTGTCAATTTGAGGGCCGATGCACCATTTGTGGAAATAGATTCAATGAAAGTTTGCCCACGCAATCCGAGGCTGATCATGTCGCAGCCCAGTGGTTGCCATCGTTTGACGCCACTTTCATCTATGAGCAGACCGGAAGACTGTTAGTCTGTTACTGTACGATGTGTTCTTCACGGAATGCGGTATCAGCGGTTACCATCAGCATGCACTGACGAGAGACTAATCTGATGCATGCATGTTCAAATACTGGTATCAGAGGCTGACTCGATGTTTGATGGGGTATCATGTTGCCCAGACCGAAAGGCAACCACACGATTATGGGGCTTTCAAATCCCTCTTGAGTCTGACAGCCAATAATAACAATAACAACGCTAGGCAAGCAGCTCAGCTCATAACCACCAATCTCACTGGTTGACTTCAGTATTTGCCCGCCTGTATTGTGACTCTGCCAGCAATTCAGGCAGTCCCTACGCGACTTGTCCGACTCCGTCAGCCATGCCCGGGCAAATAGCTGGATATTATAGGCTACACAAATCCCTATTGGTTTCAATAAGTGCCTTTGTATCAAATGTGAGCTGTTAGATCCATTCTCTGGACAATAGAAAGAGGGCTTGAGATCGGCCTCGTTTACAACGTGAGGCTAGTCCCGTTGCCTTGCATTTTCTCAACGAATCTTGATATCAGGGTCAAAATGACAGGCATTTCCCCAGCTGCGAAAGATATCCGCCTCATTTCAGATCCTCAAGCCCAATTTACAGAGTCTAGACGATGGTTATTTGTGGCACTATCATGTGTGACCAAACCTTACCCGGTCGTCTTCTGTATTGTGCTGTTAAGTCTACTGCGAGGATTAAGCTACGCGTATCAGAACACTCTTCGTGCCTGTCAAGTACAATTACTAAAATCATTCGTGGTGAATAGACTAGGGCTACAACGCCTTGATCTGAGCGGTGGTTAGGGTTGGGCTGGAAGATTCTGCCCGACTGGATACTACTTATATCAGCTTGTTCTACACTCTTGCAGGTCTAGTCAAGTATATATGATCTGAAAAGGCCATTACAGTACAAGATAAACTCCGATGCATCATATTCGGTCTCAGACTGGAATATATTACTTCTAACCTTAGGGCAGGGTTATCCGTCGAGTATATGATTTCATTGGCCGAAACACTAGGGCTTGAGGCCTTGTCATAACAAACCTGAAACCCTTCAACCAGAACACTATAAGCCATCACTCGTATGTTCTCAGCGCGGTCGCCTACATGGCCTCTGTATGCTATCTAGTTATTAGGCGTCACAACCTTGACTCACGCTGGTACTCACCTGGGGCGGGATTGGCACCAAGTACACCAACCTCGTTCAACACAGTGTCAGCGGCCAGAGCACCCTGTTCAATTGCACCCTCGATAAAACCTTTCCATCCGTGAGCCCAGTCAGCGTTCGCCATAAGGACGTTGCCGTGCCGCTTCTGGAGCTCGGCAAGGTACTTGGTAAGGAAACCAGCCCTATACCATGCGGCGCCAGCCTTGGCGTAAGGGTCAGAGACCCAATCATGGAAGACAACTTTCTTGATCTCCATGGGATGGAATCGCTGAAGAGCGGCTTCGAGTCTCTCAGGCTCTTTGAGTGGATCAAGCTTTCCTCGGTTATCGCCGGCGAACGAGGTAATGCGTGTTGACTTGCCGCCAGCGCAGAAGCCATCACCATAGATATATAGGAAATCGCCAGGCCAAGTACAGCCTCGAAGACCGCGTAGATCGCCCTCAACTTCAGCATGAATTTTGGTGAGGTAGTCAACTTGGTTGATCTTGATGGCCTCTTGACGAAGAGGCGACAGAGGAGGATCGAAGCGGATATCGGGAAGGACTGCTATCGGGATGGTGTTCACGACACGTTTTGCACGATGCTTCTCTCCAGAAGTGGTGGTGATGGAGACTATGCCTTGTTCCTCGATAATAGACTTTACGGGGGTCTTGAAAGAGTACTGTAGGCCAAGACGAACCGCATCATCGAAGATCCGGCGGGCAAGTGTGGACTGGCCCTCTCGGATCTTGTAGAGTGTCCAAATTTCTTCAAAAGTTGCGATATCGTAGCCTCCAAGGGCCTGGGAACGGAGCATTTCAAGGAAGCCAATATCCTCGACAGAGCCACCACCGCAGTGAGGAACAAGTGACTCGAGAAGAGCAAGCTCGTCAGCGGTCAACTGGTCCTTGATCTGCTCGATACGGTCACGGCATGACAGCTGGTCGACAGCCTTGACCTTGTCCGGGCTCACACGGAAATTGCCGAGGGTAGAGTAGGGGAGCGGACAGATATCTCGGCCACTGTTGCCGTCAATATCGATGAAGATTCGCCAGGCCCTGGCAGTCATCTCACCGGCCTCCTTGTGAGTGAATTTGCGGCTGCCAGAGCCTGTGTCTAGAGTGAAATAATCGCAACCACCATTCTCCGTGCGCGTCATGCTAACGTCGTCTTTCAGTCCGTAACGCTCCATCTCCGCAAAGAGCCGGCCGTGGACATGCGAAACCCATGTGCCGCCCATCTCGAAGGTGGTGCCATCGACTTCGGCACTCCAAGTTCTGCCTCCAACACGGTCGCGGGCTTCAAGGAGTAAAGTCTTCTTGCCTGGGAATTTAATGTTTTTAATGTCACTAACTTCCCTAATGGTGTGAGTCGTGTTGACCCCGTCGATTGAGCTTACCAGCTTTGACAAGGTCCCGAGCCGCGGTCAGACCAGCGTAGCCTGCTCCGATAACGATAGCCTCCCAGATGTTGCCCTCATCGGTTTGTCGGACTTTACGTTCTGGTTGAATTACACCGTAGGTGTGAAGTCCACTCACTAAGCCGTTTCCCTTGGTATACGTATAGCCGTCTTTGGAGAGCTTGGCTTCATAGGCGGATGGAGCCATAGTTTTAGGAAAGTGTCGATATTGAGGGAACAAAACAATAGTGCGATGAGAATTGAGAATTTGTTGATAAAGAATCCAACGTCATCACTATATAAGATAGCCAAAGCGGTTACGCTCACCTGAAGTCCATGAGTAGCAACTTTATCAATTGATGCGGGGGTGGGGAAGGAAGAGAAGGATGAGAGTGGTTCGAAGCTAAAGTTAAGACAATCTCTTGGATACTAATCATCCGGTGTGTCATTATACTGGAAGAGGTAATAATTACAATCATTTGCTTCGAGTTTCCACATGGGCTAGCTACTCTTGGAATAGGTGGTCTCTCCAGCTGGGAATATTACCGTATTTGATATAACCCTAAGCTGTCCCTGTCGTCAGGAAGCTAGATTGCGCGGCCAGGTGAAGCTGAGAACTTTCCAGTCAAATTGCCAGTAAAAAGTCTCTCATCATTGGAGTGACTAGCTAGGAGAGCTATAAAAGGATGTGTTTATTGGTTATTGGCATGTTTGGATAGAAGCCCTAATCCTAACCCGAACATGAGGGAAGGAAAGAGAGAAGAAAACAACAGGTCTGGTTGTTATCATGCATACAATTCTATACGGGCAAGGGCAATTAACAGCTTCCAAGAAAAGAGGTTTAGAAAACTATACTGAGAATAAACATATAGGAAGTCTAGTATCTTCCTCCAAGTGTAATGAATTTACTACTACTATAGCTGTCACTATTGGCACACGAGACAACCAAGTCCCTACCTAGGTAGATATGTAATGACGCCCTCTTGCTTCTCCGAGCAAACACTTCGACACATCCCTGTAGAAGCTAACCCAACTTATCATCCCAGCAACATCGCCTCAGCTTGGACTTCGGCACGCATGTTCGGCACCACAATGGCGGGCACTATCGCAGTGCCCCAGGCAGGACAATGCCCAGGATACCTTTCTCGAAATATCCTCTGCAACGTCGACTCATCAGCCGCATCAATGAGATAGGCCGTAAGCTTGTGTGCATCCCCTACTCCACGCTGAACGCCGGCATTTCGTAGCGCAGCGTCGAGACAGACAAAGATGGCCGTGAACTCATCTTCGATGGAGCTTGTGACCAGCGCTCCGGTGTTGAGATCTAAGCCGACGTGTGTTGTGGTGGTAACGAGCTTCCCACTTAATGGTATCGTTGTCGTCGTCGCAATGCCTGCTGATCGTAACATTTCGCCCACCGGGCCAGGGAGCCATCTGGATTCGACATGGGAGGAACCAGAGGTGACTTTTTCAAATAGATATGATATGAAGTTCATTGCAAGAAGCAGAGAGGCGATGAATGATTTAGGCCTGACATATGGATACAATTACTTTATATATACAAATTAGCAACTATAAAAATTTCGCAGGATACATCCGATCCAAATTGCAAAGGCTGGCGTCACTTGACTTTCCTCCTTGTAGTTGCTCCTTTTTGTTATTGAGATTTATTAGTTGGTATCTGATAAGTAGATTGGAAAACTTTTCGTCTGGAGATATCTTGTCCTGTTGTGGCGTAGATGCTGCTATCCTAAATAGGAACTAGGTCAAACTAACTAGAGCCAAGCCCTCCAAGTGAGTCCAGATTCCATTACTTACTAACATATTGAAGAATGGGCATAACGTATTGCACCTCCAGCCTATTTCTGCCGTCTCCAGGCTGCGAGCAGTACCTGATTCGGTAAGGTGCACGTGTTATGTGCCTAAAAGATGCTGGACTAATGGAGCTTGGTATATCTATGGTGCCTTCGTGTTTAGAGACTCGCGATAAGGAAGTAACGTTGGGAAATACCAGCCACTTAGTTAGTATTCATCGTGGTAATGTTGTCGAAATGAGGACATGCTGCAAACTTCAAGGGTCCTGTGTAGGTACTACGCCTGTATGCGAGCGATATAATGATTATCGGTATTTCACCCACGTAGGTATGTATCCTAGCCGCCTCCTCTCTTCACTGACTGTGTCCTTGCTCATATGCCAACCCATAAAACCGTCAATTTGCATCGAAATTTCATAGGAGGGAATATCTGCTGCACAATGACGTTCATCCCTTCACCTCCTTACGATGCGCAAATCACGGCCGTTGAGGATACGCAACATCGACCGATCCCATCGAGTCTCGACGAACTTCTTGAGTTGCGTAAAGAAGAGCCTTCTTGGGACGACGAGATCTACAACGACCCGAGGATAGCGATCGACGAAATCACTGTGCCCGGGGCAGACGGCTTACTCCATGCCATTGTCTTGACTAGGAAGTCTCCTCGTTTGGCTAATTCAAAGTCTTCTTTCCCCGGGGTTCTATTCTTCCATGGTGGAGGACGAGTCATGGGAAATGTCTATGTCGGACTTGCTGCCGTGAGTGAATTGGTCATAGATTCAGATGCTGTGATCATCAGCGTTGGATATCGACTATCCCCGGAAGTTTCTGGAATCGATACTATAGAGGACTGCTATGCCTCCCTCGTCTGGATGTCCGAAAACCTCGGCACTTTCAACATAGACCCCGCTCGTTTCATGATTGCTGGTGTTTCAGCTGGAGCGGGCCTTGCAGCAGGGACAGTGCTTCTATCTCGAGACCGAAAGGGTCCTCGCGTTTGCGCCCAGCTGTTGGCTTGCCCCATGCTAGATGATCGGTTCTTGACCCTCTCAGCCAGACAATTTGAGAATGGCCGAGGGTTTTATACGGATTGGGGCCGGTACGCTTGGGAATGCGTTCTTGGTGAAACAGATGCCGAGAAAGAAAATAATGTCAGTCAATACGTCGCACCTGGACGCGCCCAAGATTTGTCGAACTTGCCACCTGCCTACATTGATGCTGGGTCAGCCGAGCCATTTAGAGACGAATGTGTTGCGTATGCCACCAAACTGTGGGAGTGCGGAGTTCAGGCTGATTTACATATCTGGGGAGGCGGCTGTCATGGGTTTGACTTGTTCTTTCCTACTGAGCTTGGAGCGCAAGCAATCCAGACAAGAAATGCCTGGTTGAGACGTACACTGAGAGAGAAGAGTGGATGATTTCAAGTGTGATTGTCTTAGTCAGTACATAGGGGGCTGAGAATCCATGACGAATAGGTGGAACGGATTATGGTCATCGGTAGTAACGTCTAAATCGAAATTATACTTATGCTAAAATAGAATAAGGCAAGGTGATCCTCGCTACTAAGGCCGTATTTTCGTGTTACAAAAGACCACGATTTCCGATAACTCACTTAAGGACTTGAAAGATACTACAGTTATGTATAACGGACTTTCCTCATCGATGTCCATGGATATCTCTCAGGAGCAAGATAAACAGGGTGCGAGGCACTTGATCATACGATTCAATGTTGAATATTCAGAGAGTCCGCATGACTGGATAGATGTAATCCTAGGTAGACTTTCCAACCTAACAATGGAGGAAGTGCTGTGATGTTTTCTTGACAAGACATAACAGAATTACCTAGCTATGGGCATAATTAAGACATACTTCGGAATCATACACCAATGGACGAACGTGGGATGAAACAGCATTTTGCGTCTGTTTTGAAGAATCTTTGCTCTCAGACCCCTGTCCAGACATAACTCAGCACTCCTCAGTTTTCGGCATCATAACGTTGACGACCATCCTTGAGCATATGAGTGTTTACTTCTCTCATGAGATCCCAGTCAATAAGCGGACCCTCAAATTTCTTCCTGCCATCCACGAACCAAAGGACCATAATAATGACAAACAATCCGATGATGATGACACTAATATAGTTCATTGTCGCCGTACTGACAGGTATCGAGGGAGGCATACAAACGGCGACTCCAAGCACCACAATCCAGAGGACAGAGAAGCCATTGCACACGCCACCAAAGACACCAAGGTTCAGATATCTTGGCGGAAGATGTTGTGCTCGACCTTGAACGAGGAGAATGCCCTGAGGTACTGTGTAAGTGACGTTCAAGAAGAGAACGGCAGAGGTGATGATCGAATTGAATGCGGTCGTTGAGGCAAGATAGAGCAAGCCGTAAAGCAAGACAAATATGAACGCGGCAATAGTGGTTCGCACGGGAAACTCGAATCTTTGATCCACTTTGGAAAAGTATTCGGAGAAAGGAACGCCATTCTGAATCCTCGTTAGGCCTGACGAAACTGATCGAAATGGACTGGGAACTTACGTCTCGAGCAAAAGCCCATGCCATACGGCCACTAGTGACCCATTGAGAAGGCAGGGAAACTAAGGGTATAATATCAGCATCCACATCATCGCTTTGAGAGTTAAGGGATACATACGGACAAAGACAACAAGAAGCACAGAAGTCAGAAAGATGGTAGCGTTGCGGTTTCCGGTGCTGTATCATTATTAGTATCTAATAACTTTTTATCATTAGTAAAAATGAACTCACGCCTGGAAAATCAGCTCCATGCTAGGTAGTGGCGAATTGCTGACAGCCTCAAGATCAGTCATAAAGTACATGAGGGCAATGAAAAGCGGAAGAGTGGTGACCAAGCCAATTATCATTGTCATGATTATGACTTGGGGCACTCTGCGACCTGGCTGTGTCATTTCTTCGCTGATATGAATGGCTAGGGCCTTGGTCAACAAGTGTCGGATACCTTTTAAGCAGAAAAAGAACACTTACCTCCATCGGTGCCACCGAAAGCATACATGCAGTTGCAAATGCCCAGGATCCAAGCTGTTCCGGAATTCCAGCCACTCGTCCCCAGGTTCGACTCAACAAGGAATGAGCCTCTGTTCACGTGTTGATGCATACCAACGGGGACAAAGAGGATCAGGATCATTCCGACGGCCGAGATAACGAGCGCAGTTTGGACGAGCCATCCGAGTCGTTTCGATGCCACGAAGATAGGTACCGCTGAATAAAGTATTATTATCACTTTGCGATAAATGTACACACTCCATGACTGTTCTGACTAACCTGTGATAACGGACACGGCAACGTAGATGAGGTATACTACCCAGTTTGCTGCTAGAAACTCTGGGTGGATGAAATGAATCATGCCCACAAATGTAGTAGTAGCAAGCGAGATTCCAGAGCAACTGTATGCAGGCATATTAGACAGTACTTTGGCACTTTTCTAGCATCACTTACGTGACGACCCACCAAGCAAGAGTGGACATCCACCCAATAACATAGGAAGCAAAGCGTCTGGACTTCTCGGGGCTGAGAATCCAGCAAAAGTGGTATTGACCACCGGTAGACTGAGTGGGCTTCATGTTAGCAAGCTTGGGTGAACTGTAATGTGATAGATAGTTCATCCTACCGGGAATGCGGAGGCGATCTCGCTCAAACCCAATGTGATGACGGACTGAACAACGAAGGCAACAACGAGACCGAGAAGGGCGACTTGGGGGCCTCCGTATATCAGAGACTGACCAAAACAACTCTACCGGAAGTGTTAGTTTTCCGCGATAAACAGGATGTGACCGCACCACTGACTAGGTATCCCGCCCAGGAGTTGGTGATAGAGAAGCCGAGGCCAAGAGCAGAAATCCAGCTGAACTGGCGCTTCAATTCTGGCTTATGGCCGTTCGCACGAAGGACGGCATCATCGATATCGACGACACCCAGGCCAACGCTTTCGTGATCTCCTTCCACGTTGTTGGCCGCCGTCTTGGACTTCTCTATATCCGACATTGAGTTTTGAAAAAGGCAAAACGAGAAGGTATGTAAACTGTTTGATCGAGAAAATATTGCAGGAAAAATTGCAACACCTGGCTTATAGTACTTGAAGAGGCATGGACGACAGCCTTATATGCGGTCTGAAGGCAAAGTTTAGCGGACTATGAGAGATAGATAGGCTTCTGGGTTTCAGTTTGCCTGTATCTCGATGCCATCCTCGAGATACCTTTTGTAGACAACCACACTTGATATCTGTGATAAGCGCTTGGTGGGCGATTGGGTACGAAGGTCGAGAGGGGGACCCATTTTCCGTCAAGAACTTTGCATCCCCGGATTTCGACGCCGTCATTCAAAGAGCAAGCCGCTGATCCGACAGTTTGAAGAAGAATTGGGAGTGCTTCCGGAAATGGCCAAGCGTATATATACTTTAGTACAAACTTTACGGTAGGCCAAGAGTTGGGAGCACTTCTCAAAATAGTTAGGAGATATTTACTACTCAAATCCAATCTCATATCAATTGATTGGACTAGATAACGTAAGGAAGAAGGGGAAAAGACAACATCGGCTGTACTAAGTAATTGATTATTCACATAATCTTGTACCTATAGGTATAGGTAGACTATATGCTCTAGAATATCAGCCGCATACAAATGTACTCTCCAGGAACTTGCAACTCAGATATCCACATACGTATAAAGGTACTGGTTAATGCGAAATTTTTACTTGAGAGTGTTTTATAAGGGTTGCCTCACAAGAGTCAGCCAAGTTGCTCGTCAACTTTCACGCAGCCAAGACTTTATTTTCCCACTCACTCCCTATGTACATACATTCATAGTGCCATTACAATACAAAGACACTTGCCTCCAGATGTCCTCATAAGGGAGCGCGGATGGGGTCCTCTCTAGTGTTGTGGTTATGGTCACATTGTGATCTTTTCAAGCGCCACA
Organism: Talaromyces liani; assembly: GCA_022814505.1. Lineage (NCBI taxonomy): Eukaryota > Fungi > Ascomycota > Eurotiomycetes > Eurotiales > Trichocomaceae > Talaromyces > Talaromyces liani. The sequence goes on from JAKLNL010000019.1 coordinate 621,791, forward strand.
TCAACTGGTACTGAGCAGGTAGTTGAACAGGAAGCCATTTTATATAATCCATGGATGTTCAAGTTGACGGGGGTTCCCCTTTTTGCCCTCAGCACCGGTCGGCTACCTAGGTAATCTTGGATGAAGAAATATATCCTCGCATTTCTTTCTCGACGCAGAGAGATCAGTCAATACATACCTAGGTAGAATATTTCCCTCGTGTAAACGTACTTCAAGATATACTTTGCTCCATAAACACGGGAATCCGTGTCGAATGACCTGTGTTGGAAATACTTCGGGTGATAACTCTCCAGTCACTGTCCGGCCCATTGATCTCTTTTCCGTACGCGAGCCGAAGCGACCCAAGCATCCGGCTTCGCACATGTCGAAAGCAGCTTAGAACAAGACACACATATATCTTTTGACCACCAAAGGCTATGTCACTTTCAATTGGAACTGTTCTGTGAGCTCGGATTCTGGCCACGGCTAAGATACTTATACCAAGTAGCTTTGTGTTTGCTCCTCTTTGGAATGGCTTCCAGAGGTACGATCGTTGGCCATTCGCAACTCCCTTGAAGATGCATGATGTCTCTTCACTGCGCTTCATTGCAGTATCATCCCTTGATATTGTACCGAGTCCCTATTGCAAGAACAGTCTCGTCAAAAAGCCACATATTATCCCCATGGAGAGACTTTGTGCCTTGATAGCCTGATGAGGGATGACGATAGAGGTCGCTCACACAGCGCGGAAGTAGGTGCTGTACTGTATTCTCAAAAGAAAAGATAAGCATGCTGTGGACTCAGAAATTCGGAACATGTCTAAACATTCATCAATGTTAGTGCACTGAAGAGTAAAATATGGCTTATGACGGTGGGAAAAACATACAAACTCCATCCATGGGACGTTAGCCCGACTATCTGGGTTGGCCCGCCTCTCTTCCCAAACCTTTGTCAGAACGTCAGTCATGGCTGGATGCTGAAATCCCGTCGCATGCTTTATCTCGCCAATGCACCAGCTGGCATAGTGCATCTGATGTGGTGAGGAAGTGTCCGCGCCAGCAAGAAACAGGGGAAACAGCAACCGTTTATAAAAGGCAGTATCCCTGGGAATAGCTGCGCAGGCGTCGAATATGGCCCTGACAGAGGTCTTGATTCGTGAATCGTCGCAGGAAATGGCAAACGCGTCTGGGAATCGGAGAACGCGTAGGAGACAAGCATGTCTGTATGCCTCTGCTAAGTATCTCCATTCCTGGTGACCCGTAGGGTAGATTGCTAAATCCGGGTCCCATCCGCGAAAGAACTTTTCGGCCTCAATGAGAAATTCCTGAAATTGCCCGGCTGAAAGGTCACCGGCAAGATACGACTTGCCAGATTCCAGAACTTGGCCTATTCGGTAGAAGATTATGGGAGGGCAGCCGACCAGAGTGTGGAGGCTGAGGCTTCCGTGGTCCCGAACGCACTTGCGTACATCCCCATCATAGGCAAGCTTCTCCGCGCCGCTAAAACCCCGTAACATATCCAGCCTTTCTTGGTTAGTGAGAACACCTTGCATGATTTCATGACTGTGATTGGATGACCTACCAGGACAAGGCGGAGATGAAGAACATGCTAGCCTTGGATCTTGCGGAGAAGTCAGTTGGACAAGCCAGTCTCTTGCACAGGAATGAGACACCAGTCAGGTGAGCTCCATTGGATGAAATTCCGGACTCGCAAACCTAGGTATCTGAGCATTAGCTTTCCCGAAAATGGGAGATGGAGGGCAATGTACGTCATGTAGCACCAACAGGAGGACCATCCCCAAAACACACTCCTCCTCTAAGGCTGTCAAGCCGGACACCTCTTCCTGAAGAAGTAATGCTCCAAGCGAGTGCAAGGCTAACCCCTGGTACTGAAGAGAGATAGTAACAAAGCGTTGGCTCTCATTCCTGCCCGAAATATGCATGTGACATGCTGAAAGTCCTAGCAGAGCATGTAGGATGCCTTGGTGTTGGTAGACGAGAGGCAAAATATGCTCTCTGAAGGGATTGTCTGTGCCTTGGATGGAAATAGTGAGGTACTCGCTGAGGACTTGTTGGACTTGGATATCCATTAGCTTAATCCTTAATCCGAGGGGAAAAGCAGAGGTAAGTTCATACAGTACTCGATAAGAGGCTGATTCGAGGCGAGATCTTGCTGAAAATCGGATGTCGTGGCAGAGTGTGTGGGTGATGGCGGCGACGGCAAGCTCACCGTCGGAAAGTCACGAAAAGGGGGATCATTTGAGAGGGAGACCTGTGGAGAAACCGAGTCTCCAGCCGCTTCGGGCACGACGGAGACCTCAGAAGGCGAGACTGACGAGTGTGCAAGGGTTACGCTAGTCCGGCTTGCATCGTCTGGGTCTCCGGGTTCTGGAATTGTCGCCATCTCGCAGAACTGGAAGCGTGGAGGGTATCCCTCGCAATGCAAGCCCCTGGTACGGCATCTGTCGCAGATGGGGCGCTTGCGATCGCATTTTCGGCACTTTTTGCGACAAGTGCCACATGCTGGATCTAAAGAAAGCGCATTCAGTTAGTGAGTTGAGAGTCCTTAACAGTTCATTGCCGGCTAACCTTTCCGATGAGCGGTTGGGCGTTTGACCAAGGAGACTCTTGAGGCCATGATCTCAGAGCAATGCTCACATCGGCCAGGTAGAGAGTAAGTGAACGAGGGAAAAGCGGTTGTTCGAGCAGAAGAGGATGCAAAGTGCGGGGGTGATAGGTCAGTCTCTGAGGGCAAAGGAGATACCGTCCCTCACCGCCTCAGGAATAACCCTACCTCAGGAATAATTTCAACCGCTTACTATACAGAATATTTTGAAGCTTAACAACACCATATAATAATCAAATACAATAAATTCTTGGAGTAGCACTAAATAAGATATGGAGAATCTAAATAACATAAAATTTAGTCCCGAAAACGCGCAGGGGGCCGTATCGCGCGGCCTCGTCGATTTGTAGTAACCACCACCCCATTATCCTTTGAATCAGCCTGCAGAGGCGCCTTTGGTGGTGCTTGCTTAGAAGCTTGCTTTTTTGAGCTTTTTAAGGCCTTAGGAGTTGATATAACATCTTTTTGAAGCTGTAAATCAGCTAATTTAGCTAATTCTTGTTCATTCTTGAGCCGTTGCTTTTCCGCAGCCTCTCGCTCACGCTGTTCACGTTTTTCTTGTCGAATTTAAGCCTTTTCAGCCTTTTTACCCTCTTTAGCTTGCTTCATAAGCTGTTATTAAAGCTTTTTATCATCTTTACGAGCTTGCTCCTGCGCGGCTTGCTTATTCTTTTAAGAAATAATATCACAAGCTTGCTGAACCTTACTAGGGCTTATAAAAAGTGCTCCACCATCCTGTTCTAATAGTAAACCTAGTAATAAAGGCTGCTTTTTGCCTTTAGGCTTCTTTGCATTTATGAGAGCTCTTTTTAGGCCTTAATTCTCATTTTTAAGCAAGATAAGCTTAGTAGAAAGTTGTAACACTGTTTCTCTAAGCAATATAGCTTTTTTATCCTAAACATTGTTAATAATAGTTTTAACAACCTTCTCAAGCCGTCTCCAATCATTTTCAGGGATAATTGAAGCTCCGGATTCACTTGAGGATGGCCGGCTAGCGATTTTCTTATTAAATTTTTTAATAACAATATCCGGATTGAAGGGATATAGACCAGTTGTTGCAAATGCTGAATTGATATTCTTGCTTGTAAAAACCTCATTCCAGCTAGCCCAAAAAAGGCGAAAAAAGTCACGTTTAGTGAGCCGGGTGAAGCCTTGGCTATCATTTATAAAATCGTCCAATTGCTTCGTATAAGCATTAGAAAGAGGCGAGAAAAGAGCGACGTCAAGAGGCTGTAAAGTATGCGTTGCATGAGCCGGAAAAATTGCCAATAAGATTCGATTTGAATCACAGTATTCAATGAACTTCATTGTAACGTGAGATCCATGCCCATCGAGGATAAGAAGGCGCCATCCCCGGCTTGCTTAAGATTTTATCTCTTTATCAAAAACATCCAC